>VDFB02373365.1:39346829-39536080 GCA_007258455.2 Sequoia sempervirens
CCTGGTTTGTAATGCATGTCAGAAGGTGGAATGGTTCCTCAGTGAAGCCTTGCATCCGGATGAATGTAAAATCTACTCTGAAAAACTAGTCACATCTGGGAATGAAACTCTACATATACCCCATCTACGTCTTCGTGAGTCAGTTCATATCATCCTCTGCTTGCAAATCTTGCAAAATCCAAGTCAAGAAGAAATCCAAAAATGGATAGTAGTCAAAGGTGGAAGAGAGGAGAGGAGTTCAGATAGAAATAGGCTTCCTTTTGCTCCTTTCATCAAAAATAGATAACTCCACATGGTTACTAAAGAAATTAGGATTCTAGTGCAAAAACATATGGGAAAGATAGGAAGAAAACCTAAACTTCCATTCAGCTCAGTACCTCTTAATTTTCCCTATCATCCTAGTTGAGAGGTAATCCGCAAAATCATACCAGAAGTAAGATTGTTGCTTGCAGAATTGGAAAGTTGGGCCCAACTGAAAAGCATGCACCTCCTTGTTAGTGTCTAGATAAAAAAAAAATGCCATCATCGAAAAGGCATCTTGTAGGTCTTCATTGAAAGCATGGTGCTTCATCAAAATTTTTGGTGGCTTCTCCTTTTTTGCTTCACTTCTTTGGGTTTCCTTATTATAAAAATCTAGAGCCTTATCCTTTGTGTTCCATATATGTTACCCTTGTTTAGGAGTGAATGCTTCTATATTCATCTTTCTTTGCACTGAATCAGGAATACACAACATATTCAAGATAGTTGCTGGGCTGATATTAATCATCAGAGTTTGGCCCTTGATATTGTTGGTGCTGGGGTTGAAAAGTTCAATGGCCGCATCAACTAATTCTGGGCAATAATGCATAGAGGGGACCATATATTGTGGAAGCCCACTGAACCATATCTTTTTTGTTGTCGAAATTATCCTTTTGGATATCTTCATCCTCTTGTAGGTTGCTTCCCTCAATCCCTTTAGGTTCTTTGCAAGAATGGGATCATGAATATTATCCCAGTCTTCCTAGATTAGGGTTTGGTTTCTATAGCTTTTGGGTTTGTCCAACTCCTGTGTACCTACCCACTTTAGCTTTTCTAGAATACTTGGCATGGCATAAGAAATGTTTTCAAAGACATTGATGAATGGTGCATCTCACATAGCTTTAAATAATCTTCTTGTTTCCCCTCCCTAGGCTTCCTGGCTTTAAATTTTTGCCATTTTTCTCTGCATGAAGTTTCTGCTTAGCTTGAACCTTTCTGTAATTTCTACCTCAGCTCTGGTTGTGTAGTAGAATTTTTTTCTTTTTTCTTTGAGTAGCATTCTTGAAAAAACCCTTTAAGTGCTTTAAAACTTTTACATAGAATATTTGGCTATCTTTTCTCAAGGTGGTAGATGAGAGTTACCTTTTTGCATTTAATTCGGCATGTACCACCAACCCTTTGGCTTGTGCAAGATGAATCACTTTCCATTTTGATATGAAAAGAATTCATAATTATAATTAGCAATCCCATTATACAACATGATTTTCTTGGAACTTGAGTCGACGCTTCGCTAGCAGCTTAAGCATTCGTATGTGTTGGCAATTAATATCCCAAAAGGAATGATTAAACCAAAGATGCAATAAGCATTTGAAAAGATATGAGCTCAATCTTGGAATAAGCAAAGCACTTGGAGAACAACACCTCAGTATTCAGCCATGCATAACACCACCGATTACTGCCACCAACTTAGGCTAGTTAATTTGGCCTTATCAGTTTTGCACGCAACAAACCGTACTCAATAGATGCAACTAGGTGGGAATTTTGAGCAAGCTCTGGTATAGCTTTCAAGTTGGTACTCAATTAACATCACATTTATGGTAAGAAATCCACTATGCATATGATCTCTTTTTCTATAAATAGGCATCTAAGCAATAGCAAAATCACACTTAGCGATTTGAGAAAAGTCGGTAATAGGTTGATTGGCTTAGCAGTTTAGCATTAGCAGTTGCATTGTATTTCCATAGGCTAGAGCTAAGCATTTTGCAGAGATAGTTTTAAGGTAGTTGCAAAGCATCTGACAAAATGAATACCCCAATTAGGCTAGTTTCCCATAAGTCCCAGATGACTTTCCTAGGTGAGATTTCGACCAGGCATTTGAAAATGATGACAAAGAATAAGCATTCACTAGCTATCATATCCATGAAGTGGGTTTTGGGTGGACTTCCTTGAATACGAGGACAAATATCGAGTTAACACTGATGTGCGCTCACATTTTTTTGCCTCCATGTTGGATATTGGAATTCCCAAGCCCTTGATTCTTTGTCTTGTCAAAGAAATATTTCTCAAGAAGTACCTGAATGGCCTCAGAGAGGTACTGGAAAATGTTGCATATGGTGGAGGTATACCGATCGTGAGCAGTCCCTTTAAAGGTTCATAGAAGATGTTGTACCGTGGTTGCCATTTCTGAGTGTTCACCTCCAGTCGCAAGATGAGCACCACTAGAGGGTAACCCGTTCCTACCACTTTCTTTTCCGCATCTACAACGTGGTGCTGTTTTATGACATTGACTAGTACATGGACTTCAAGAACTTGGTGTTCCCTCCATCACTAGCCATTGCTCCCTTGGATAATGTTGTTGTTGTTGATGAAGATATTGTGGACGTTGCGGTTGATGCGTTCGTTGTTGCTGCCCATGCCGTGGACTGAAAATATCCATGTTTTCTCTTTTTCTTTGAAAAAAACTCGTATCAATCAGTTAGTTTTTGTATACATGCTTGGAAAAGGATTTTCATAAAATATATGAAAGAAGTAGAATAGAGTTATATAATTTTAGAAGCATGGCCTTTGAGCCATTTTGATAATGTAAATATTTAAAGCATATATATAATGAAAATATATCTTTATATAATCATCTTGTCATCTTCTTTTAGATTCTGCAACTGGGTCATCTTTTCCTTTTCAACATGTAGGTATCAATTCTGCATGTGGGTGTTTAATTTTTCTGTTCTTTTCAGCTATGAGTTTATTTTCCTTACTCTCTATAATAATGGGTCACTTGTTCTTTTCTGCCTCAAACCATAGAATAAAATAAAAAGACCAGCGAATAAAACAAAAAGGGAAAGAAGGGAAAAGTACTATAAACATATTTACATGGGTTTGGTAAGCAAGCTTGATTGAATAATTTAAGGTGAATTTCGTTGACCAGAATTCCCATCGCTTCTTTTTCCATGGTTTCTAACTCATATGCATTATGTTATTTGCATTGAATTATCCTGAACGAGCCTTCCCAAAGGCTTTCAAACTTCCTGTGCTGACCTGGCTTCGTAGCCCTTTCATTAAACTTCAACACTAAGTCTCCACACTTTAGACCTTGGTTGGACTCTTTTTTGTCAAACCATTGTTTAACCACCTATTGGCGATTAGTCATGGCTATTAGGTATTTTTCCCTTCTCTCTTGTACTTCTAGCAATTCAGCCAGTTGTACCTCCATTGCACCATTTTGTTCCACCTCAAGAGATTTCAGTAATTGGAGTGCTAGAATCTCCATGGAAATAGGCAATAGCGCCTCTTTACCATATACTAGCTCATATGGTGAAGTCTTGAGGACTTGCTTAGGAGTTATGCAATCTGCCTAGAGCACTACTTGGAGGTTTTTATGCCATTCCCTTTGGTATTCTGACTCAATCCTTTTGAGGAGTTAGACTAGGTTCTTGTTTGTCAATTTGGCTAAGTCATTCCCCTATAGGTAATAATTTGATGATGTTTTAAGGAATATGCCATGCATAAGTGCAAATTGACTTACCTTAGATCTTAGGAAAGCTTTGGAATTTTTAAAGATGATTGTTTTGCGTGGGCCGAATCTCGTCACCAGTTCTTCTAGGAAGTCCACTATCTTTGCCTCTATAGAATTCTTTAGTGGCATAGCTTCGGTCCACCTTGTGAAGTAGTCTATGGCCATTAGAATCCACTTGTGCCCTATGCTGGAGGCTGGGTTGATCATCCCTATGAAGTCAAGGCCCCATTGTGCAAATGGCTCATCAAGCACTATCAAGTTGAGAGGAATTGTAGAATTCTTTCTTCTTCCAATGAAGAACTAGCATTATTTGCAAGCTTTAACCAAGGAGTAGGAATCATTGAATAGCATCGACCAAAAGTACCCTGTGCACATGATTTTGATGGTGGTGGTCCTGGTAGAGAAATGCCCACCGATGAGACTACTGTGGAAGGTGTTGAGGATCTTCTTTGCTTGCTCTATGGTAATACACAATAATAGAATGTCGTTAAAATTCCTTTTGAACAAGATCCCTTCAATGAGCGCATATCTACTGTTTTGTAAGAAGTAGAATCTCCTCTTTTCATAAGGAAGGCCCGACAAATGTTTTCTTGTATGCATGAACCTTACTCTTTCCGTTAACTAACAACCTCTAGAATCTGACTCATTCGTTAGGGCTAGTTCCGACTGCTCTTCTTTGGTGGCCATTTCTTCATCGTGTGCAAAATATTTGCACAATCTTCTTCGTCAAACGGTCTTTCTTGGTTTGACCTCAATGTCATATTCGAGGATCTTGGTGATCCAATTGGCCCTTTTTTTGGTGATCTCTACCTCCATGATTTATTCGTGCACACTAGAATGTGCAACATAGACAATCACCTTATTGCAAGAGATTAGGTGTCAGAACTTCTTGAGCCCCTTAACTATTGCAAACACTTGCCTCTCTACAAAGTTGTAGTTTGTCTCATATTCCTTTAGGGTCTGGGAGTGGAATACAATTGGATGTTCTTCCTTTCCCTCATCATCTTTTTGAGTTAAGACAATAGCAATGCTTGAATTGCTACTGAATACATACATTATGAAGTCCTTTGATAAGTCTGGATTGACTAGAACAAGAGCTAAGGAAATAGCATCCTTGACTTTCTTGAAGGCTTCTTTGGCTTCTTTTGTCCATTTAAGTGTTTGATCCTTTTGTAGCATCAGGGTGATTGGCCTAGTTATTCCTGCAAAATCAGAAATAAATTTGCTAACAAAATTTACCTTTCCCAAGAAGGACTAGATTCCTTTCTTGTTGACCAGAAGGGGAATATCTTTGATTGCTTTCACTCGCTCAAGATCAATTGAAATTACTTCTTTGGACACTACATGCCCCAATAGATTTCCTTACGGTACTCCAAAGACACATTTTTTTAGGTTCAGGGATATCCCGAAACTCCTGGAATTTCTTAAAAACCATCTCAAGGTGATCTAAATGATCATCCTTGGACTTAGAGAACATAATCAAATCATCCAGATAGATCAAGATGATCTTGTTGATTAGTTCTCTAAAAGTGATATCCATTGCACGTTGGAAGGTGGCTCTAGCATTTGAGAGGCCGAATGACATCTTAGCATATGCAAACGTTCCCCACTTAGTAGTGAACATTTTCTTGTGTTGATCCTCCTCTTTGACCCATATTTGATTGTAACTAGAGAAGCCATCTAATAAGGAAACCATCTTTGATCTTGCCATTATTCATTGGATTAACTCCATTGAAGGTAGTGGGTAATGTTCCTTTAGGGATGCTCTTTTTAGGTCCTGAAAGTCTACACATAGGCGGATATCTCCATTATTTTTTTCAGAATGGGACCAAATTGGATACCTATGTGCTATGCTTAATTGAGAAGATAATTTGTGACTAGATTAGCTTTGTTAATTCTTACACCTTTAGTGCTTCAATCTTGGGGTTGACTGGCCTCTATTTTTGGTGGACCGGCTTTGCACCTTCTGCCAACTCTATTGTATACTGGATGATATCAGGATCATATCCCCTGAGGTTGTCATATGACTAGGCCACCACTCCTTCATACTTTTCACAAAAGTCAATTAGCCTTTCTTTATCATGATGTGGGACATCTTTCCCGACCTTGACCTTCCTCCCATCTCCAACCTGAAGATCGACATAGTCACTTTTATCTGCTACAAACTTCCTCTTGTCTTTTCTTGCATCATCACAATCAAAAAGATTTTCAAGAGTGACCAATCCATTTGGAAGCTTGTTGGATCTCAGCTAAATGATTTTTCCATCATAAGCTTCAATGATCTTTGGTTGGAGGTGATCGACAAATTCTCCTGATTACTAGATGAATGGGGCAATGTGTTCATCACTGTCAAACACTTGCCAGCTTTAGTCATTGTCTAGAATCTCTAGTCAGACTATTACTTGCATAGAGTGTTTTTTGTGAATAAGGTCAAAGGTGAGATCAAAATGGGATCCGATTGCTGCCATGCAATTCGCATCTGTATTTTGTTCTCACGGCACCGTTTGAATGTTGAAGGCTTCAAAGCCCTCAATCAAGTCCCAAAATCGATGTCTATAAGATCGTATGTAGGCATTCTTGGCCGCAAATATTCCACAAACCTAATTGATCACTAGTTCATAATCTTCGAACACCATTAACTACTTAAAACCCATCTATTTTGCAAGGTTGAGGCCTTGCACTAGTCCTTCGTATTCGACTTCATTGTTCGAACAAATGAACTGGAAGCAAAAAGACCTCAATATATTTTAATTTTGTGGGGATGTTAAGCATATCCCGACTCCTGTGCTAACCTTGCATCTGGCTCTATTGAAGTGCAACGTCCATAGCTCTGAAGCATGGCCACTTTCTGGTTGTTTGATAAATTTTAGGAGTACCTGATCTTCATCGTAGATGACATAGGTGCCCAACCCTATAGCATTGTAGTTTTTGAAAGGATCAACATCTGTATCTTCACTCAAGAGAGAATTTTCTTGATCGGTATGATCTTCGGTCACCTTTTCTTCTTCCAGCAGCTCAGTGCAATGCATTTCTTTCTTGGTGATAGAGGTATGAGCGGCCTCAAAGTTGATCATGGCTTCATCGGCCACATTTTTTGAATGCATAGCCTTAGAAACTAGTTTCATTTTTGCACCATGCTTAGTCTTGAGGATCATGTGTGACCAATCCAGGGACAAGTATCTTCCTACCTTTGAAGTGAATTCTTGGGAGAGATAGAGGCCGAACATGGGGGGAACATCTATGATCATAGTGTTTTGTGACACTATGATGCTAGGGCAGGCAAACGGAGTCAAGGGAATATCTTTGATGACGCCTACGGTTTTGACTCTATTCTAGTGAAGCTACATCACTCCTCTTTTTAGAGGTTCATAGTTGAGCCCCAGGGCCTCAAATATCTATTTCAACATGACTGTGGTGCTAGTACAAGAGTCAATCATGGCATTGTTCAATAATTTCTCTCCCAGAATGAGAGTTAGGAAAAAGGGTTTCGGATTTGGCTTGTCCTTTTCCTCGGTAGGAACCTCCACTATGCTATTCATAAAAACTTTGGTAGAAGATGATTGATCAATGAATTTTACTTTGAGCAACTACTCCATTGGCTTTACACTTGCATCTTCTTGAAGAGCCTTCTATAGCAATGTTTTCTATTCTAGAATAGCTAATATATCCCAAAGAGACACATTGGTGGATGATTTTTTTAATTGCTCCACCACATGGAAGGGTGGAAAATTTGGATATTTCTGCTCCTTAGCTCTTGTTATAAAAATTTCCTTCCGAAGTAGACATTACTATGTTATTGCAGAGGTACTGGGTATCTGGTTAGAAGCATCTTTAGGTTATAGACTGACTAATTGCGGGATGACTGTTTTGCTCGTGAATCTTTTTTTCATGTAGGTGTTGTAATCAGACTGCACCTATGGTGTTTTAGATGTGGATGCATCATTGGAAAACAACGCTTCTTCCTCTTCCATCCATGAAAAGAGTGTGTGATTTGGAGTGATGTCCACTTCTTGCTCCAGTGGCATCCCCTGCATTTGTGCTATGAGCACCGTGTTGTCCATTTGAGAAGAGGTGTACACATAGCTTCTAGGATCTGGCATTGTGTCTTGGCTGTGCTGCTTCACCATATTTTGTTGTAGGTTTCCACACAAGAAGTTTCAAGGCATGTGTGAATTGCCACAAGGGAAGCACCAGGGGTTGGTGTCATCAATTAAATTATTTTTCCTTGCAGTTAGCTCTCTGCTCAAGCTTAGATTAGTGCTTTGCAATGGAGTGGGTACCGGTACTATTTGATTGGTTGTTTGCACCTATGGATTTATGTGAGTGCTTCCTTGAAATTGGTTCTATTGGTAAGAATGCCTTCTACCTTGGTAATTTTGATAAGTCAGCTTTGGAGGAATGACCTGGTTGTGCTTGATGACAATTATTTCATTAACAATAGTCTACAAAATTTCCTTAAACTCGCTCATCTCCTCCTTTGAAGAGTCAGATGTAGAGGTGAAATTCTATGGCGTGCTCAGATATGTGTACATAGATTGAGGAGGAGCCTGTGCACTGATAGAAGGCATCTCCTAAGAAGGAACTGATATTTCTAGAAATATGGGAATGATGGGCTGAGGTGGAAACTTCCCAGCGTCTATCAAGTTGTTCTTTGCCTTGACAATGGTGTTGTAGGCATCCGATAGTGTGGTCCCACCTAAAGACTCGATCATCATTGAAATGTCAGGGTTGATAGACTTAAGTAGAACATGAACATTAGATCAGGTGGTGGGTGGACATCAACTTGGATTCTCTAGTAGCTTGTATGGAAATGGGCATTGAAGTCAGCCATGGCTTCATGCAGGGCTCACTTTATGACTGACAAATGATAGTATAGTGAGGATTGGTCTCCATCATACAAAAATATCTGATAGAAAGGATCTTCGAGATCATCCCAGGTATTGATAGTGTTCGGTTGTAGTGTCTGGTACCAATCTAGTGTTTTGCCTCTGAAAGAGGCGGTGAGCATCGTTAGTGCTATATTTTGGTCTGTCACGCTGTGTACCAGGCATACGTCCGCAACATCTTGTAAATGTTCAAATGGTGTTCTTGAGTCATCTCCGATAAATTTAGGTATAGCTTTTAGGGCATAGACCGAGATAGTGGCCCAAATGGTAGGCACTACTGGCGCTAGAAGATTACTTCTGACATCCCATGCCACATAATTTCTATTAGCAATGGGCAACATGGCTAGCAGAAAGGGTGAAGGAAGCAGGACTTCACTAATTAAGTTGCGGGTTGTACTATCCCTAATGGTGGTACTAATAAACCAAGATTATTTGTTGTTTGGGACCTAGTTACAAGCCAATGGATCATACACCCTTTTAAAAATTAGGTTCATTGAAGTTCAGGTCCCACTGGGCATGCTAGGAAAGAAAAAATTGTTGATGCTAAAAATTGGCAAGGTAACAACCCTTTGTGGGAAACTCGATTTATGGGGGACCTATTGCACTAAACTGAGTGACTTCTGAATTTTTAAAGAAGTCAACTTCTTTTGTAATTCATTTTTGGAATGGGAAAAGGAAGTGGATATAAAAATAAAGGATCTAACTTTGGTGATGCACCAAAATTTAGATAAAAGGCACAATAAATATATCTTTTGGATATGATTTAAGGGCCCGTTTAACAATCTTCTATGTCCTAAAATAGCAAAAAATAAAGATTGAAGCATGAAAAGCTCATTCAATGACAAAATAATTCTCAAACCTATTTACTGAAAAGAGGAGTCAAAAGACATGATCTAAACCAGCAAACTTGTATTAAAATTATAGAAGTTTGGAAAATAAACCATTCAAACAATAATGACACAATATAAAGTTTATCAATAGCATAAGAAAACAGAGAGGCCGAACAATGGCACAGTCTATGAGTTCTTGCAATAATCTAAACAATAAAAAGGCCTGGTGTCTTCCTAAAATACTATAATTCTTGGACCCATGGAACTTAGAACATGTAACATGTAATCTTCCAACCACTCTTAAGAAGTAAAGAGTAGCCTATATAGTGAGCCTTCCACTGCTTGACGAGCAGTAACTGAAAAGATTCTGAATCCTGAGCAATGATGTCAAAGCAATCATTCCCCTCGACCGTTGCAATAGAAAAATATTAGGGCCATAACATTTGGTCGCTTTCCATCTAGGTGCATCCCTCTACGAATGATAGTAGTGGTCCTGACAATGTCCTGGGTAGACAAGTGTCACTACTTAGCATAAATAGTTAGAACACGAGGCAACATATTGCAGCCCATTCGTTCTGGTCTTTCATGTTGAAGAAGCATCTACAATGGGATAGATGGCAGCATGACACAACTCATAGTTCGTTCTCCCCTCTCTTCATTGCAAGCTTGTGTTGGGGTGACATGTAGCAGCAAATTTTGTTATAGACACCTCTTGTGGGGCCCTCCAAGTCTTCAAGCCAATGAGAGCTACGTGGCACGCGGGCGGGGCTTGATGAGGAAGCAAAGGGGGAAAGTTAGAAATTTCATGTGGTAGAGACATGTGAGAGCATAGCGGGAGCTGGTAGAAGAGAAAACTAGAGAGTTCCCTTGGAGAGTGCAGAGTGGACATGTGGCCGAGGCCGACAGTCGTTTATCAAAAGGGGTCGAGGATGTTCATTCAAGGCATGGGCTGGTACTTAGCAAAAAAAAAACCCAAAGGGAGCTTGGTGAAGTTTATATTCACAAGTATAATTTTAAAAATAAATTTAATTTTATCATTATATTTATTTTTTATTTCTTGTGAATGTAGATTTTTCACCAAAAATCAAGCTCTCTGTTCTGCACATGTGGAAAAGTAGAATATTATAATTTTTTTTTGAAAAAATATGAGTACACCAGATATTGAATTCCTTGATCCAACAAAAAAATAAATTGAATTTCGATTCATACAAAAAAAGTTGTGTTATATAGTCTTCCTATGTCTGAATTGTAATTGGTTTGACTTTGAAACTTGTTTAAGGAAAAAATATTCAATAAAACACTATGAAACCAATTGGAAGCACTAGATATCGTAGTTACAAATCTAAATTCAAAAAAATTATATTTTATCCTTCATGAAAAAAAAACTTGTGTTATACGGTGAGCATCACTCCTTAAAAATGGTGTTTACTGAAAAAAACTAGTTTTTGAAGGAGATGGAAAAAGAAGTACAATTTGATTCCAAAATTTTTGAAAAAAATATATTTAGAATCTACAGAAAAAATGTCACAAATCACTAGTTTGGATTATATTCAAATTCCTCATGGTTTAGCTATTATAGGTGCTCGAAAGTGAAGATTTAGTTGAAAAAAATTAGTTCAGTGCCCAATTTGGCAAAAAATTGTAAACCAGTATTGTGGGATCACCCCATTGCATTGGTCTTGCCAACATTATGAAGTTATATTTTCCTACCACATAGTCTTTTATTGTGCAAAATCCTTATAATATAGAGGCACTATTTTATTTTGATTCTAATGTAAATAGTAAAGAAAATAATAGCCATACTAAGGTCACACAATTTTCGTATAATCCTACCCATGTTTCTCAGAACCAATTATTGAACATCTTCTAATAACATCATCGTGCTACCAAAAGAGTCACTAGTCTTCTTATTTTAATTTTTTTTCCGTTTCTTCTTCTTCATCATCAACATAGGTTGGTGAGATAGCAAGATCCAACCAAAGAAACTTGCTCCAATATTAGATATAAATAATGAATCAAAAAATTCAATTAGTCTCCAATATAACTTTGAATCTCTTTTACTTCATCCTTAAACATATGTAAATCTAAATATGTACATTTAAATATATATATTTTTAAAATTTATATGAAATCATACAAATTAATGACATGACCATTTTAAAACATAGTTAAAAATAGAAAAAAATCAAAATAACACCCATATTTTTATAAAAAATACAATAAAAAATATATTCACAATTTTTATTTACTTAAGAGGTTTATCTAAACTATCATACATGAAAAACATACATTTAACTTATCCAAAATTCTTAATAATGACACAAAAGAGAAATTCATATTCCTAATAGTAAAATAATTCAAACTATAAACATTATAAGCAATTACAAACTAATAAATTTCAATCTTTCCGAATATATGAAATATGAGCCACACTCTTTATTCTAACTAAAGAAAATAATAAATATTAAATAATGTTCAATACGTTAAGAGATTTAGCCAAGTAATAGCAATGAATTCCTTTCCTCTCTACATCACTAATATCTAGTGTGATATTTTATAATTTCAACCCTTGTGACCTATCTTTAGTTAGAACCTATATCAATTTGTAGATATTTATATGCATTGTCTTTTGTAAGAGGAGAAACAAAGACAAACTTTGAGTTATTTTTCCTATGAAACACCTACATAATTATCAACTTGCACAATGAAAATTAGAAGATTCACCTCTAAAGAAATACCTTATCATTTGCATGTATATAATAATATTTTTAATTAATCAAAATATTATTTTATTTAAAGGGGTAAACACTTTTGACTTGGAGCTATGAACTAGTGAGGTCACAAACATGGGACCTCATCCCCAAATTAAACATTCAACAATTACACCCCAGTGGGGTTTGAACCTTGATGGCAAGAACAACATCACAACAACTTAACCATCAAAAGATGTCACTATTTACAACTAACCAAAATATAGCCCAATATATCACTTTAGTATTAAGGGGTAAGGGGATAATTTAATTAATATGATATAGGTAGATATTCGGGGTTGAGAAGCATATCCTAAAAGGGGGTGGGGTGTTTAAAGTAGTATTGTAAATCCTCTACAAATCACATTGCACAAATGAATAAGTGGATAAAATTCACTTTACACAAGTGAATACGATGAAATACCATTCACCATGTTGATCTTGCAAAGGTCATGAAGCTATCTTTTTCCTAATCCATAGTCTTGTATTGTGCTAAAGCCTTATAATATTAGAGGCATTTTCTCAATTTTAACTCTAATACAATTAGAAAAGACAATAATGGTCATACCAATACCATGCAAGTTTAGTATAATCCCACCTAGCTTCCTAAAACCAATTATTAAACACCTTTTCATAACACCATGAAGCTACCAAAAGACTCAATACATAATTTAAAATAATTCCATTATAATTAGATTAATATGTATATTATAATTGAGATATCAATTTGGAGGGTGAAAGATATCTATTAGAAGGATTCATCATTAGAGTTAGTGTGACAAGAGTTTAAGATTTGAAATGTATTTAAGTGATTTGAAACAATAAATTTTTATATGATAACATATTTGTCATAACTCAACAATATTTTTTATTGTATGGATTTAATATGTGGGATGATAATACAAAATATTTTAAAGCTAGATGTAGATGCAATAACTGCCCTTAATTCATAAGATAGAAATAATAAATAATATAAAATTATAACAATAAAATACATAAGATACCCAACACAATTAAATAAATATTTTAATCATAATAATATAAATATAAAAAACATAAATTTAAAAGATATAAATAAGATGCATTTATTAATACCCTATGCAAATACTATATTATTAATTTATTTAATAAATTACTCAAAATATAAAATATTAATGCTACATATGATTAATCAATAACAACATTTTCTTATTAAAAACTAATCATATTGTTAATTACTTATAAATATTCAAATACATTATTATAAAACATGAAATTAATATTTATCTATTATAAATATAGAGAAACACTTAGAAATAATACACATTCCTAAACACTCTTTAAGAAAAGTATACATAAAATTTCAAAGTCATTTTAATTAATAATTATTATCATTTTCTCTTACCCTAATCCATATAAAATTATATTTATCATTACAAAAAAATCTAGGAAACCCTTAATATGGAAGGACATCTACTTGCTTTATACCATTTTTCTTCTATAGGTAAATTTTGCAAAAGCTACATTGACTACATACTATTATTTTGTATAGATCTATAATTTACATATATTTTTTCCTTATTATTCTCAAACATAACTTACTCAATAAAATTTATTATCATAAGAAAAATATAATGTAATTTTAATTATCAATAGGAGAAATATGGAACAAAGCATTAGAAAATAACATGGAGTCAATGTGGGTTCAAATCTTGTTTTCTTATCATCATTTATGCTATGAATTTTTAGTTTATTTTGTTACTATTTTGTTGTGTACTAGCCTACTACTACATTACATGTAGTTGCATGTGAGTGTAGGTTCATTTTTCCTATCGTTGTTGGACCTATACTTCATGACACTTTTTTCTTGAGTCATTTATGATGATATTGGTAGGGGATCCATGAGGTTCCCTACCTTGTGTTGCAAAAAAGGTGAAGGAAAAGATTCAATATGAACTTATGCAAGTGAATTGAGACCTAAAAAATAGATTACCAAGTGAGATTAAACATGTGATTGCAATATACAACACAACATAAGAAAACAAAATATGACACCAGATTTACGTGGATAAAACCCTTCTAGGAAAAAAAACCCACATGAGAAAAGAGGGAAAGTATATTATTAATCTTTAAATGAGAGTACACAATAATACACTCACAATAATACACTCCACTACTAATCTCTGATCAACCCAACAACACCCAATTACCTACAAGAAATAAAGATAAAACTACCATCTCATGGCTCCAATTTATAGAAATAGTGGGAGGTAGAATCATGAACGGTAAACCAAAAAATGAGGTACAAAACCACCCACAAAAACCCACACCCCTCTTCATGGAAAATAAAAAGACATAATAAAATATTAAATGGAATTAGAAAATTCCCACATGGGTGCCAAACCCATAACCTATCCAACTCCTAACTTTCTTGATAATTTGATGAGCTTCTAGATCCTTGATGGAACACCAACATACACCTTTTACGCTCCAATCTTGGGTACCCCATCCAAGATCTTCCAAATTCCAATATGGATGCCTAAGAGAGATGCCTTATCCATTTTTTTGTGTACTCCATAGAATTTTTTTGAAAGTTTGTGTTGTCATTGATGTCAATAGATCTATGTTGTTGCATTGATGTCAACAAGTCTATGAAGAGTGTTTTGGAAGTTTGTGATGATGCTTTGATTAGCTGCATTATGTTGTCATTAGTAGTGTCACTAGTGTAAACCTCTAGTGTTGCTTTGATAAGCTTTTGTTGGTGGATGTTCAACCTCTTATCTTTGGTTGAGTTACTTTAGTCTAGTTGGTTTGATGGTAATGAGGAAGTGATGAAGGTGATGAGAATGTGTTTGTGGTGCTTGGTTTCTGAGTGGTTTTGAGAAAATTTGAATAATAAAGAAAATAGTGTGGCTGAAAGGTGTTCATTATAACAAAGTAGTGATCTGGTTTTGCTCCACATTTATTTTGTGTTGAAGATCTGCTTATACGGTTTGGATATGTTGATTAGAGGTGTTAAGAGGTGTTATATCCAAAATTTCTTGTCCTTGATCATTGTGCAAAGAAAGTTGTGTTCACCAATGTGTGAACAGTGAATTGTAGTGGTGTCTGGGAGAAATAGTTTTTCTCTGCATTTCTCCATAGTGTGGTTTCTAGTCTTGCAGATTTGAGGGTGTGCTTGCATTTCTCATATCTATCTTTATTTTGAGTTGTTCAAAATTTGGTGCTCCACAAGGTTGGATTCATATGTTACAATATGCAAAAAGTTAACTGGATGTATAGGATGAGTGTGTTCTTTAGGTGAAAGTTTTTGTGAAGGAATTTTTCGGATTTCAAGGTGTTTATGGAATATTCTAGATTGTGTTCAATTGATGTACGTTGTTTGTGGGTCATCTTTGGATCCAAGGAAGTGTGTACATAAATGTTCAAGGGTGTTTACACAAGTTTGAATGACCTTGGGTGTTTACACTAATTGCAAAAATGTTTTGGTGTTTGTGGAAGCATGGCATGGTGTACATGTATGGATTTAGGTCTGAGTTAAGGTGTGGTGTGATCCAATTTCATTCCTTTCCACCACAAGAATGCTTAGTTCTGGACTAATTTGAATTTGCACAATTGAGGTGCATATCCAACCTTGTCAATTGTTTTCAAGGTAGTGATGGGTATATATGGATGTTGAGTTGATGGAGGATGTGTGTATGAAGCGTGTGATGCAAAATGTAGAGTTGTGAAGTGAAAAAGTATGAAATGCAGTGCAAGCTTTAATGTGTTGGACTATTGGAAGTAGTGAGAAGGTGTCTACATTCTTCAGAGAGGCTATGAATGTATTGGTGATGCTATGGTGGATCCTTTTGTTGCTTTGAGATAGATATCTCATTGTAACATCTTCTTTCTTCTTTTCTGTAATGTAGCAGTGAGTGTAGAGGCCCACTAATGTTCAGTAAACTTGGTGTCAAATACACGATTCAAAGGGGGTCCTAACTTCAAACAGTCTACTAAACCCTTGAAAGACCTTCATTTAACTATTAACTAGGGCTAACATAAGCTTGTGATGATGTTGGAATTGTATGTTCATTTAAAGACTCTTCCCCACCTATATCATCCTAGCATAGGTGTTTGCACACATTGGAAAACATAAATTGCATAACAGTGAAAGAAGTAATGCTGAAGCTATTGCTATGTGTATGTATTGCTAAAGACTATGACTAGTTCACTATCAATAAATGAATTCTATAATCAACCAATATTGCTAACTTAACTAATTTGACTCTCTCTAGTGGACAATGTATGGAATAAAAAAAAGCATGAATATAAGACATGATCTTACTCGTAAATTCATTCACATTCACAACATGAAGAATTTGATTAGGAAAAATACAATAATGAAAAATAACTACTGAAATAAAAATAAATGTGTAGAAAGTAAAGTGGGAAATAGTCACCTTGAATGGCCCTTGCTCAAGTGATTGTATCCACAAGATAAACTCAAATCTAGCTCCTCAAACTAATTCAACATAACAATAACTAAAAAGATCTTGTTTACATAACTCAAGATATCATAATCCAATAAGATTATTCTAGAATATCTTATTCATATGAACATTATTGGAAAAACAATTTGTCTTGTGCAAAAACTAAAAACTAACTAAACATATCTATCTGCTATATCCGCTACTTCAACCAGCTAACTAACTTGACCACCAAACCATACATATAGGTGCAAGGGAGTCTTATTAGAACAAGGAATCAAAACAAAAATCTAATCATAAATCACCACTCCCTACATAATAGAGAATGATAAAATTTGAGTAACTAAAAAAATAATTGAAAAGGTAGAAGAATTTTAATAGGACTGTAACTCTGCTGCAACAACGAAACTAAAATGTGGACCGTGGGAGTAGTCACATTGGATTCCCAATCATGGAATAATTCTTCTCCTCCAATAGTATTATTAATTGATATGATGATTCACAATCATCCTGACAAATAGACGCCTCTAATTATGAAACTATTGCATTCTTCAAACTTTCCCTGCATCGTTGTCTGAAACTCCTTTGGCTGCGAGTTGTGCCTCCTAATTGCTATAGGCTCAGTCTGCTTGCTCTAGCTCCTTGGATGCAAAGATTTAGTTAAAAAAAAATCTACCAAATACTAATAACCATAGC
The DNA here is from genome assembly GCA_007258455.2 of Sequoia sempervirens. Lineage (NCBI taxonomy): Eukaryota > Viridiplantae > Streptophyta > Pinopsida > Cupressales > Cupressaceae > Sequoia > Sequoia sempervirens. The sequence continues at coordinate 39,364,191 of VDFB02373365.1, forward strand.
TTAAGCACAAATATTCATTGTATTTCATACATATTCACATACCAACCATGCAATAACTATCATATCATAATCACATTTCCATAGACTTAATAAAGTTTCAAGTTTGCATAATAATCATAAAATATAGTAAAGTTTTAGGAATATATAGGAAATAAGTATATGAAGATGTCTAAAAGAATGTACTAAAACAATAGAAAACTAACTAATAGTTGGCCTCATCATTCCCCACAACTAAATATTTTCTTGTCCTCAAGCAAAGCGATTTGAAGACTAGAGGTTGTACTGCAAGGTCATCTCCCTCAGATCTATGATCATATCCACTCCTTTTAGCCACCTCAAGTAAAAACCTCTATAGCATGAATGTATTGCCTACTTGAAATCCTCAACTCCCTCCCATTCTTCATTCCTTTCTCTTGTTCAATGTGGCACTGGGTAGAGAAGCATAGGTGGAGAGAAGGTAAAAGGTACCCATTCAAGTACTTTGTATTTTACAATGTCCATGTACCCGCAGGTTCTTTCAAGCATAGCCATGAAGTTATATATAGATTGGAGCTCTAAAACTTAGGGGTCAAACTGTCCCATCTTTCTTGCATAAATCAATAAAAATGATGAATGAGACCTATAGTTAGTCTTTGCATCCTTTCATAATCATTTATTCTCAGATTCATAATCTTTCTGCCTACACATTTATACTTAAGAAGCTCTGCCCATTCTTCTATTAACACATTGGATTCTTAGATTCCTTTCCAATTTAGAGAGCAATTTATTTCTCTCTCTCTACATAATCCTGCATAATCTCGCCCCTTTTCTTTTCATTTCTGAAGTAAGAAGCTAGTTCCTTCATTTGTAAATCACCCACAAATAGCAATGGGTTCCATATTGTATTATTTGGCACAACATAATTATGTAATTAAAATTCACATAACTAGTTTTGTACATCAGGTGTAACATCAACAAAAATATGTAAAAATTCAAACTTCCTACTCATGACAATTGGCAGGTTGCTAATCAGTTGACTGAATTGAAAGCTCAAGAATTTCTCCTATAAAAATAAATCATATAATCTAGCAAGAGGTCTATACTTGATAATTTGAGCAACCTTATCTTCTATTTCCTCAATCTTAAATGTTAGCCTTTTCAACTCAACTTCTTTATTTTCTAGTACTCTGATATGTTTTGAAACCATTATTTTTTTTCCTTCTCCCATTTTTCTTTTTGTTGAGATATTTTTTGATTTACCTTCCATAACTGGTAGCCTAGAGATATATTAGTATGATAAGTTAGAGTTCTTACAAAAGGGGGATCTTTTGTTTTCAACTATGATTTATGTGTTTCCTAACTTCACTATAGAAATTTGTGCGAGTAAGTCTAAATTAGACCCATGCCCATAGACATGAAGTTTCTCCTCAAACTCTTTAATCTTCAAGTCCCTTTCCTTGTCTATCTATTCATATGTCCTTACCAATTCCTCCAACTGTTTTAATTATTTCTAATGATTCTTGTAACTCATTTACATTCCTCTCTTCTATAAAAAAATTCTCATCTTCTTCCAAAAATTGGTCATCACCAACCCCAGTATATTCACAACCCTCACAGTCAGGGCTTTGTGGGGTTCTCTTCCTTGTTTTATTAGCAACAAAAATATCCTCTGAATCAGACTTAGAGGTGGTTGAAATATACCATTTCCTTTTAATAGGTTTATGCACATCCTCAAAAATATTTTCTTTCAAGTCTGAATCTTCCACTGCCATAGTATCTTCTTCCTCCTATTTTTTGATGCTACCCCTCATAAAACCCTTCTTTTTTAGGCGATGTGAATTCCTTGGCTAGGTGGGTTTCATCTTATGTACTTTCTTGGGTGCATAGGAAGATCCACCTTTCCCCTTTATTATTCTTACTGTCTTGGAAGAAGTTGGGGTTTCCTAGACATCCTCTATTGCAGGTTGCTCAAAGGCTACAGGTGGTGACCTTCATAGACTATGCTCCTCTAGTTCTACCCTGTTGCAGGTAGGTGAAGCAACATGTGAACCAAAGGGAACTTCCCTCAATGATACAATATGTGATTCCAAATTCTTTGGGATAGCTGGTTCCTCAAGAATATTACTAATATGATCACAAATTAAAAAGCTTTCACAAGAAACATGTGGGTACTGAACCATTAAAATTCTTTTCACCAATAGTGCAACTAAATAATAGTGTGACAGTGTTGTATTGTTTCTTTTCCATATTTATTCTGACCCCATTCCCTTCAACAAGTTATAAAGGAAATTGGGCACATTAACCCTTATATCACAATGAAGGTGACTCAAAATATTGAAATGTACTGTGTATAAAAGAGATTGTCTACCATCACATATAAGATATTTGACAATATAAGAGGAAGCAAAAGCCCATACCCATGGTAGTGATAATATTTTGGTACCTTGGGATGTCAAGTCAAGATTCTCTCCATGCTCTATAAATTCATCCTTGGCAGCTATTCCATTTTCTCTAAAAGCGAATTCAAATCCTTCTCTTGGAAAACTAGATGCCTCTGCAATTGCATCTTCTGAAGCATCTACCTTCAACCCTCAAACAATGGCTTCATCATGCTAAAGTGTCTTTGCAAACTGTTAAGTCATATATTCATTATACTCTATCAACTTCACGAAATAGTCCAACCATCCTGCATTTCTGAAAATAGACAAGACTAACCTATCTTCTAATATTTGTTGATGTGCAGATGGTGTGAATGAAACTTCATACCTGTGATAAACAGGAAAAAATACACAATGATTAGTCATATTAACACATATAAATCACATTCCCCATGAAATACTCGAAGATACAAAGAAATGAAGACAATGCACACAAAAGCATGAAACATCAAACAAATCATGCATGAAAACCTATCTAAGTACTCCAAACCTCCATCCCATAGGGAGATTGGTACCAATTTGATGTGGAAAATGGCCATTTCCCAATCCCTTAGTGGACAACATCCAAAATGTTAATGTAAAGTGATGGATTTTATGCAATAATATAGTAGATTCAAGCTAAAATGACGAAGCAAGCATGTGTTTGTGGATGAAAATGTGTAGCATAACCTTGCATGAGATGATGGATCCATTCTTCATGAGAGAGCCTTCTATTTATAAGACTCAAGGGCTGGAAGAAGAGGTGAAATTAGGAAAAGTGGGACTAAAATGGGGATCAATAGCCTTGTGAAAAGTATCATAAGGCTAAGAGAAGCAATAGGGATATGTGCCTCACACAAGTGTGTGCACATCTTGGGAAAAGAGATGTAAGAAGCAGTTAATGCATAGGTGGCTTGTGTAAGAGGAATGTAAGAGGCTATATAAGGAATGTGGGTGAGAATGTAAGAGACAAGATGGCATGTAAGAGGCCATTTAAGGAATGTAGGTGAGAATGTAAATGAAAGGTGGCTCTTGTAAGAGGATTAAAGGCCTTTGTAAGAGGCTTTTAATATTTGGGAGGGAAAGTCAAATGGAGGAGTTATTGAAAGAATATTCTAAGAGAATATCCTTTTGTGAGGGTAAATAGCTCATTTAATTAATTTAAAGAAATTAATTTCATGTGCAAGTGGGGTTAGTAAACCATAGGTTTATTTAACCAGGATGGAGTTAAAAGCTAGAGGATTGGCTAATGAAGATTTGAAAGTGGTTTAAGGTTAATTAATCCAGAATTAGTTAATCTTAGGTGGGTTAGGGGTTTTAGAAGAATATGACATTTAAATTAAATAAATAGATTTATTTAATTAAATGAGAAGACATAGGGGTTTTAATTAAATGATTTACATTATTTAATTAAATGGGATGAGAATTAGTAAGAAAATGGGTTAATTGATCCAATAAAATTAATTATTTGATTAATTAGGAGAAAATGATGAATTTAATTAAATAATATAAATTATTTAACTAAATAGCTAGAAAAGAGGTGATTTAGGAAGAAATGATGTTAATTAATTAGATTCAGATGCGTAACATTGATCGGGATGATTTAAGTGTCTACATTTTCCCCTTCTTTGAAGCGAGGTACCTGTTACATCAGTTCAAAGATTGATGATTTTCAAAATTGTCACTACTACCAAGATCAAAATTCAAAAATTTCCTAATTTTTTGGATGCCCCACTATTGCCCCAGTAGAAGGAATTACACTATAGCATTGCCCCCTCAAGAGATCGGGTGGAAAATTTCAATTTTTAGGTTGAGCTTGTGACAAAGATTCAACAAAGGTTTAGCTACAAAAAATAGGCTATAGGACGCAAAAACAAGCTCAAGATGCTAAAAAATGCTCAACATAGGCTTCGTGGCTTGAAAAATAGATAAATAGGATCAAAATTCTAGCTTCCCGCCTCAAGTAGGGCAAAAAACCTTAATTTCCATGCTTAAATATGAGAGGGGTCATTTTCAATTGATTTGTGCATTCACACTTTGAGATTTCTTGTATTTTGTGCTTTGACCCTCTCACGGAATGGCTTGCCATGTGCTTCCATGACACATTGTTGACTGACTTCGAGAGTACTAGTGGCCTATAGGCGTAGGACCACCAGTATGCAAATCAAAACTTTTCTTGTACCTTGCTTTTTTCATGCATTTGTTAGGCATCAAAGTTAGGATAGGTTGAGCATTTCCCTATTGCAATGTTTTTGGGAATTTTAGTGACGCTTTTGTCAATTTTAACAACACTATTGTAAATTGTGATGCATCTCAGGATTTAAAATTAGGGTTTCATTTTGGATTTAGTGATGCAAGTGCAAATAGAAACACTAGATGGGATTTAGTTTTGGTGATGTGGGATAATTTTGCGATGCATATACATATAGTGACACTTCCTGGGATTTGGAAATGTTGACGCGACAAATACCGATGCACAATTATTTTTATAGTGATGTCGATTAAAATGGTGACGTGTTTTCTTATTTGGTTATGGTGATGCTATTGAAAATAGTAACACAATTGCTAATCGGGAGTTCAAAAACTCAAAAATTTATTGATTTTAGCCAAATTTTGACATTGTGTGCTTTGTGCATGCAGGAGGTTATCCAACCATTCATGTTGCATGGGAACTAGTTAGGATTGCTTGAGGAGCTGAAGGATTTGGACGATATTTGATAGGAGCACCTTGGGTAGATCAAGCTTTGGTTCATGGCATATATGCCTGAAGTTAGGACACATTTGGTGATGATGACGACACTAGTGGAGCGATGGCATAATGAGACATCGTCATTCCACCTACCCACTATTGAGGCCACTGTTACTTTAGAGGATGTGTGGAGGATACTACAACTTCCCATTCATGGGGAGTGGGTGATTTATGACACAGACTCTTGAGTGGATGCCTGCCACGAGGTCTTACAGATAGAGGAGCTTATGCCAGTGAGGTCATAGATCAACTTGGAGAAATACTGAGGATAAGATTCTATTTTTAGATTGATAGTTGGAGCTTTGATTGTTGGGATCATTTCCCTAAACTGGTGAGGGAGAGGATTTAGTCCTGGCTGGGGATTGGCTTGGCATGGGATGATATACCAGAGAAGACTATATGCATGGGGCCCTGTCATGCTAGCCTCTTTGTACCATGGAATGCATCAATTGTGTATGGACAGGGTCAGGCTCTTTCAGTATGAGTGACATTACTGCGTATTTGGACATGGGAAAACATCACTATGCTCATAGTAGTTATAGAACTTGTAAATGTTGATCAAGATGAGCTAGTGGTGTTTCGATACAGGGGAAAAATCACACTACAACACACAGGTCTATTGGGTATACCTTACTGGAGGAGTGTGATCGAGGATATGACCATATTTTGAAGGAGACCATGGCTAAAGATGACCACATGGTATGATGACCATCAACAATTATTCTTTTCCAAACAAACCTAGTATATGTAGGGTTAAGAGCGTACCAAGATTGAGAGGTACTCACCTGACCATGTGGCTAGGCAGTTTGGTGAGGTGGAAGATGCACTTACAGATGATTATACAACTGTATTCGTGAGGACTACCAGAGAGGCCACTTGGGGTCCATAGATACAGCCTCAGGAGGTCATATAGGGATTTAGACAGCTTGTGGCTTGGCATTGGGTGTATGAATAGGGCTAGTATTATATGAGAACTACAACAAACTACAATGCATGGTTTGTGCCTCCTCTATGATTGACAAATACAACAGGGGTACCTCCATGAGGAAGACCTAGAGGTCAAGGGGTAGGCAAGGGGTGATAGGATCAGTAGCAAGATCATGGTCAACATGATCAAGTGATTGGACAAGGTTGGGGCCAGGGAGGACATTATGAAGTTGTGGGATAGGTGCCAGGGGGACCACAACCATGACCACCATCACCACTATACCAATAATAGTAAGGTCCAAACCCTCGAGACACACAAATATATATATTAAGACAGGAGCAGGACTAGGCCTATCAACAACTAGCGATAGTTATAGGTGAGTAGGACTAGGCTTTCCAGTAGATCCAAGCATTGATGGGCGAGTAGGATCAGGCCTGCCAATAGATCCAGGTATTGACGGGTGAGTGGGATTAGGCCCGCTAGTAGATCTAGGCATTGACAAGTAAGTAGGATCAGGCCTACTAATAGATCTAGGGGCAAGTGGACTAGATAGTGGCGACACATCTTTATGGGGCAGCAAGGGAGGAGGTGTCCTGTTATAGGATAGTTTATTACCAAGATGTCCCCCCAAGCCGTCAATAGCCCAATTTTGAGCATAAGAGTGGAGTTGCACATAGTGTGTCAGGTGGGTAGCCATTAGTGAGACAATCTAGAGAGCTAAGTCATAGACAACCATCAAATGGTCATCAAGATCAGTATCACCACAATGACAGATAGAGCAGGGGATAGATCCCATCCTGACTTATAGACATATTTTTGATGTACACATTGATTTGTTATGTATATAAATTCATTGGTTGACTGTTGATAGCCTCTTGTATAACATGTTTATTGATATAACACACTGATTCCAATTTGTATCATGACATTTGATTTTTGATATATATATATATGCGATGGCTCTAATGTGCGATGTGATGTTAATGATTCATGATGTGATGTTATGGATGTATGACATGGATGCAAATATGATGGATGATTTACTTTCCTTTTTAGTATCCTTTTATATATTCTATGTTATGATGATGTAGGATGTATGTATAGATTCCTTTTTTGTGTATTTTTCATGATGATGGTATGATGTGATTATGTAATGTGATAAGATGCTTCAAAATAAAAAAATAAAAAAATTTAAACCATTTAAATGATGAATATGAGATGGATTAAGATTATTAGAATTAAAAATCTATATTATCCTAAACAACTTAATGATAATGATGATGCAAAGGATTATGTTTCCTATTATGATTATATGCTATAATTATGTGAGATGTGTGCATGCTAATGATTTGTGGATGCATTATTAGTTTTGTTGAATGTCATGATACCATGTTAGTGTGGAAAGAAGATAGAAGAATAAGAGGGAGGAACCCTTGAGTCCAAGAAAATGTACAAGTCCAACAAGTCTAAGAGTCATCGAGACTTTATTAGATATGGTGATGATGATGATTTTCTTATCCAAGGATTGTGATACAAATGAAATATTCCTTATGTTTGATAAAACACATAGATACAATGCATCAAGGTATGGAAAACTAGGATGACATTGTATCTAGTGTGATGGAATTTGACTCAACAAATAGAAAGGAGTGTCCTTGTTCACACCTGGCATACAAAAACCTTGCTAGGATGTACTTTAGAAGCTTCAAACATCTCAGACCAAAACATAGAAAGGAATAACCTCCCAATGTAATATTCAACAAGCTATCCAAAACACCTTCCATACGTACCTAACAAAGCAAGTATTCACCAAGGTTATATTACAAGAACATCCAACAAGCACATCAACCGAAAGATAATGATCAATGCCCCATTCCTTTCTCTCTAAATAATTTGGTAGACATCATTGCGAGGTCATTGGAATGGACACAAATAAGATAAATCCTAAGAAAAGATCAAGTAAACAAACAAGCTAATGTTCTTCATATCTCTAGCCAAGATTAACACTACAATGATGCCTGATGTTGATGTCCATTGTAGGAAGGATGCATCCTACGACATGATTATTAGAAGATTTGGAAATGAACTAGATGATGGACTATTGATACAAAAAGTTAATCAACTTATTTACCTATTGACCTAGACTCAAGACCCTTATGTTTAGGTTCACACTTTACAAATTTTCCACACTTTTTTCCATTTGTTTTATCAAAGGGTGAAGATGATGAACACTTTATTATGAAAAAAAGTTTGGCTCTAGGAAAATTCTCCGCTAGAAATTCATCGATGGAAAATTCACCACCAACAATTTACCGCAACAAAAAAATCACCAACAGAAAATTCACCGCCAAGTAAAATTCACCGCCACAATTAATTGGGGTGAAAAATTAATCGCATTAATATTTTTTAATATATATTTCAAAAACTTTGATTTTATTAAAAATATTAATACAATTAATTTACAACCATGATGAATTGCTAGCAGTGAATTTTACTTGGCAATGATTTTCCATCGGTGAATTTTTCGTGGCAGTAAATTGTTGACAGTGAATTTTCCATCAGTGAATTGCTGGTGGTGAATTTTCCATATGCCCAAAAGTTTATTGCGAGTGAAAGCGGAATGGGTGGGTAGTTTTGTATTTTTTTTTGGAATATCTCATTGTTTTTGATGTTTTCGAAATGTTATGAGGCTGTTTTTTGATTTTAGGTTGTTTTACAAATGTTTGATTTTCAAAATTTCAAATGTTTTTATGTTTTCTGAGATTTTTATCAAGAACCAAACCTACAATACTATCCTAGGGGCCTTGGAGACTGATCAAATATTATCCTTGCCTACATTATACATGCAAATACCATGTAGTTTGACTGACATGGACTCGTTTATTGATGAGAAATATGAATATGTATAGATTGTTAGTTTATTGTGATGGACACCTAAAAGACCTATCCTAGGGGGGTTGATCAAAGATTAGCCTTGCCTACGTTATACATGCAAAAGCCTCATAGTTCAACATGGTGACTATGTTTTTGAATTTTTCTGATTTTTGACCTATTTTTGGATTTTGATGATGATTTTGCAAGTGTTATTGGATTTTCATGTTTTCAATTTTTTGAATGTTTTTGGATTTTAAGATGTTACAAAAGACTTTAAAGGATATACATGAATCCGATCTGATAGACAAATTCCCCCAACATGATGTGATAGACTACCTCAATATAGTTAGGACAAACTAACATTAGGAATATGCAAAGTAGTACTAAAGGGGAATAGATACTAACACAATGTCCAACTATAATAAATACATAGATGGGTGATGGAATGAATAATGAAATGAAGGTTGAATGCGATGGAAAGTGATGCAGAACAAGCTAAAGAATCGATGGTGGATGGAGAGGGCTTATTTACACAAGGCACCTAATTGCCAGGTTTTCACCAAGGTACTTTCCCAAAGTGCCACCGAAGTGGTTTTCACTATAGGATGATTTTTCTCTTTATTGTTTTCAATCCTTTTTCTGATTTTTTTTAGATTTTGTTATTTTTTAATTTTTTTTTAATTTTTGGATTTATACCTTGCAAGCATAGGCATATAACTTCTTGAGATGTGTGCTATTGATGGGCTCCTACAAGGGTTCACCTTTAGGTGTGGACAACTAATATGCTCTTGATTTGTAACTTGTTGTGACGATGAAGGGTCCCAACCAATTGGGTTCAAATTTACCTTTTCTTTCTGGATTAGGTATGTTCTTCTGATTCTCCTTTAGAACAAGCTCTTTGACCTAGGACTAATTTTTGATCTTCTTATTGTATCTCCTCTTGAGTTGGTTCTGATAGACTTGCAAATGATTCAAGGCATCTAGGCAGCGTTCATTTAGCAACTCTATCTCATTGAACTATGACACCCTGTACTCTTCATTAGTGATAAAATTTTGCAAGGATATTCATAAGGATGGGAGCTCCACATCAATAGGTAGGATAGATTTTGAGCCATATACTAGGGAATAGGGTGTTGCACCTATAGGTGTGAAAATACTGGTTCTGTAGGCCCATTAGGCAGGGTTTAGTTGCAAATGCCAGTTGCGGCCACCTTCATTGATTATTTTCTTAAGGATTTTCAAGATGGTTTTATTTGTAGCCTCAGCTTGGATATTACCCTAGGGGTAATAATGGGTAGAGAACTGGTGTTGGATATTGAATCTTTGGCACAACTCATGGACATCCTAGTTCTTAAAAGGTGTGTCATTATCTGAGATAAGGGCTTGTGGAACACCATAACTTTAGATAAGGTAGTTTAGGATGAACTTGGAGATCTACTTTCCCATGGTATAGGTCATAGGAATTTCCTCAACCCACTTCGTAAAGTACTCCGTGGCAGTAATGATGAACTTGTGGCTATTGGGTGAGGTAGGTGTGATCTTCCCTATGAGGTCAAGTCCCAATTGTGAAAAAGGCCAAGGTGTAATGTTGGGTTGAAGTTCTTGAGCCTGTGCATGGATGAGGTCCCCAGGCTATTGACACTACAAACATTTCTTGACATACTAATGAGCTTCTCTCTCTATGGTGGTCCAATAGTACCCTGTCCTCAATAGTTTCTTTGCCAAGGTCATACCACTTGAATGTGATCCACAAATGCCTTCATGTACTTTCATCAAAGTAGTCAAGGCTTCCTCAGGGTTAAGGAATTGTAATAGTGTCCCCTCGATACTTCTACAATAAAGGGTTTCTCTTAGGATAAAAAAATGAGATGAATTTTTGACAAAGGTATTCTTTAGGTTCAAGGTGATGTCATTTGGGAAGATTCCTCTTTTTAGGTATATGTAAATATGTCATGATACTAGGGATCATCGGGACCAACGATTTCACATATAAACTCATATTCTAGTACCTCAAAATTTAGGACAAGAAGCTACTCAACGAGAAACTCACATTGATGGGTGTTCTTTGGGATATCTAGCAAGGACCCAATTATTTCCATAGCATCCATTGATCGGTTATTCATTATTTTTATCTACTCAAATATTATATCAATAAAGAAATCCTTGAGATATTCTATCAAATTCTTGTAGGGAGTGAGCTTGTCATCCTTGGCTAGATACTTGTCATTGACTTGATTGATGATTAGCTATGAATCCCCATAGACTTTTAGTGCCAGGATATGCCATTGTACCGCTATTTTGAGCCCTATGATAAGAGCCTCATATTATGCAATATTTTTGGTACATGGGAAGGACAACTGATATGATTTTGGAATGCAATCCCCTTATGGGGTGATGAAAAGGACACCTGCTCCTGATCCATGTTGTGTGTAGGAAGCATCGAAATATATTTTCTAATGATCTGTTGCATTTATGAGGAAGACTGACTCATCTGGAAATTCTGATACCAATGGATTCTCTGCATATATGGGTGCCTTAGATAGTTGATCTGCAAGAAATTTCTCTTTGATGACTTTCCAATCCACATATTCTATGTTGAATTCTATCAAGATCATAACCCATTTAGCCATCCACCTTGTGAGAGTTTTCTTGGACAATAGATATTTCAGTGGATCTATCTTAGCAATGAGCTTGATTTGATGGGCTAACATGTAATGTCTAAGTTTCTATGAGGAAAATACTACTACGAGACAAGCCTTTTTAATGAAGGTGTAATTTAGCACATATCCGACCAAGGTCTTGCTGATATAGTAGATGGCTCTCTCTTTTCCTATTTCACCGTGTTGAGCAAGGAGAGCTCCTCGAGCTACTGATGTTGTCAAGATGTATAGGATCAATGGTTTATTTTGTATCGGTGGCATCAGGAAGGGAGGTGTTAATAGATACTCCTTGAATTTCTCAAAAGATTTGTTGCATCTCTCATCCCATTTGTATGTTATCCCCCTTGTGTAGTAGATGAGAGAAGGGGATGATTTTGTTTGCTAGCTATGCTATGAACCTTCTGATAGGTTGTAGCCTTCCTTGTAGACCCCACAACTATTTCAATGTTCATGGTGCCTCCATATCTAGAATTTCCTTAACCTTCGCCAGATCAATCTCAATTCCTCTTAATGACATAATGTATCCCAAGAGCTTACCTGAGGTCACATCGAAGACACACTTCTTTGGATTCAACCACACCTTATATTCTTCTAGCTTGTTGAATATTAGTCCCAATGTTGCTATGTGATCTTTTCATTTCCTTGATTTAGCTAAGATGTTGTCCACATAGTCCTCTATAGCCTTGTGGATCATGTAAAAGATCAACACCATAGCTCTCTGATAGGTGGCTTTGGAATTCTTTAGACCAAATGGCAACATGGTCCAACAATAAGTTCCCCATGGACATGTGAATGTTGTTTTATGTTGGTCCTCTTTAGCAATCATGATTTGATTGTAGCCAGAGAAACCATCCATCAAGGATAACATCTCATGCCCTGTAGTTAAATCTAAAATCATATCAATGTTTTGTAGGAGGAAATCATCCTTGTGACATGCCTTATTCAAATCTCTAAAGTTGATGCAAATCCTAATGCCCCCAATGGGCTTGTAAATTGGCACTAGATTGGAGAACCATTCTATATAATCAATGGGCCTGATAAATCTTGCATCAAGAATCTTCTATAGTTCTAGATTGACTAGTAATGCTATCTGTGGATGTATCTTTCTCAGATTTTTTCTTACTAGTTTTGCCTCAGGATATACTGCAAGGTGGTGGACAAGCACTTGAAAATCAAGGCCAGGCATATCCACATATATCCACACAAATTTATTCTTTCTGTCTATCAGGAATTCTCCTAAGTTATTTTGCTCTTTTGCTAGAAGTGACTCTACATAGAAGGTGATTTGTGGTGCTTCATCTATTATGAAATTCATAGGATTACATTTTTCTACAAGGACTACTGAATTTTATTGATGTATAAAACTAAGGGGAAGATTGAATCCCTCATCCTTTGGTGCCTCAGAGAGGTTTTCACCATCAGATACGTCCTTTGTTTTTACTATTTTATGATCTGAAAGTGCCACAATGTGGTTTTCACTTAGGGATCAACACGTTACTGTCATATTTTCAATTTTGCGACTAAGAGATTCATTCATTTCCCCATTGTAGGCATGTGTATCTAGCTCAATGTCAGATCCTACTTTGTGATCTCCATATGACATGTCCCTTAGGCCCATAAATTCAGAGAGAGCTTCATTTTTTTTGAATGAATCCAATATTGGTGGTCCTCGTTGGTCCTAGTTTATGAGTTGGGGATAGACAAGGGTTAGCTTAGTGATTTGGTTACTTGACTCAAATGACTCAGTGGTTATCATGAAAAAACAAGAATCCTCATCAAATAGGTTTGTTATATCAAAGGTATAATTATCAAGGGAAATTCCAGTGGATACCGGTAACTTAGGAGAAGGATTGACTTTTTTAATGAAAGCACCCTTACCAAGAATGGTCACCTTACTAGTGATACAACCAAGGCCAAGATTCTTTAAACATTTCTTAGGAATGAGGGGTACTAGTAAGCTATTTTTGTTCTTCCCCAACTTTTAATTCTTGTTATAACCCTATCCAAGTATCAATTGTATACCCTTGTTTTCATCCTCCATTGGAAGAATGGGGTGGGGTCTATTGTGTTGATATAACAAGTTTGATATGTCTTTTTCATCCACAAATTCTTTGCTTAAATCTCCCCATTTCTTGAAAGTGGTAGTATTTTTTGTGAATGTTTGGGATGTGCTATCAATGGGTTGTGGTTTTCCATGAGATTTAGGAGGTTGAGGTAACTCTCCTAACACATGCATTCTTCTTCAATTTACATTCTCCACAACCATCATCTTGGATCACTGCTTTGATGTTTGGGATATTCTGGATGGGGGTGTCTTTGTCTCAGATGTGGAGGCTAAGGTAGATAGGTCAAAAAAGGAGGAGGATGGTGGCCCTTCATTGTTCTTGGAAACTTATGGGATTTTTTAGTACTTGGCTTCCAAATTCTTGTAGTAGTAGAATGGTTTTGGGGTCGCCATGGATCGTTACTTCCTTATTTTGGTAAGGGAATTTGGCACATTGATGATGGGTAGATGTAGTGGATTGCATCACATGGATCCATGGATGCCCTAGGAGAATATTATAGGGAAGCTAAAGGTCAAGGACTTGGCATGTGGTTTCCATAATGGTTAGCCCCACTTGGATGGGAAGTTGGATGGTGCCTTGTGAAACCCATTCATGATTATCATAAGATTTGATAGTGACACCTTTTCCTTTCTCAATAACATATTTAGAGAATCCTATATTCTTAATCAGTTGCAAGGTACAAATATTTAAACCCACACCTCCATCCACCAAGACTCTCTTGACTTTATTCTTACGAACCAACACCTCAAGATGTAGTGCGCGATTGTTAGATGGTTGCATTGGGAGGTCATGATCAAAGAATGTAAGAAGATGAGGTGTACTGATATGTCCAATCATAGATTGAAATTGATTAGCATCAATGTTATTGGGTATGGTGGATGTGGAAAAATCCTTCTCTAGAATATCCCCATGTGTAGGCGATATCTTCAACAACTCCAAGATGGAGATTTAGGTGGGGGTTTTCTTACGCTATTCCAAGACACTATAGTCACTAGGGTTGGATTTTGAAACTGTAAGTGGTGCCCTAGGTGGTGGTGATGGTCCTTGGATAGTGACATTTCCTCTCTGTGAAGTGACTCCATACTCTGCATTAGGCCCTTTGATATTGATGATTGATACAAACTCATCTAATGATGCTACAACATTATTGTAAACATGGCTCAAATTTGTATAGTCTATTCATTTACCATTATATTTTCCCTTCTTATGATTGGGCATCAAATTCGTGTATATATTTAAATCTTGGTTCCCTTCTTGTTGGTCAATAGTTATATCCCCATTTTCAATGAGGTCTTGAATGAGGTTCTTCAATTTCATGCAACTAGCCATCGTATGTCCCTTGATTTTGTGGCAATCACAAAGGTGCTTCTTGTCATACCATGGTGGTTTAACTTGAGGCTCTTGTTAATTTTCATAAATAGGGAGTGTGATGAGATTTGATTGCACAAAAATTTTCATGAAAAATCAATAGGTTCCCTAATGGTGTATATTTGCGCTTCTATGGGAAATTGTTCCTTGGAGGTGGTCCTCTTTGAGCATTTTTGTTGTTGACCATTTGATTGTTTTGTTGTGGTTGTGGTGTGTTTGGTTGTGGCACATTCTGTTGATAGGTTGGTTATTGCATGTTGCATTGTGGCTAGTATGTGTTTGTTTGTGGGGTATGTTAATTGGTGTGTGTTTTGTTTTGGAGCACTAATAACCACTTTGGCATCAATGACACCATCATTGGTAACATTTTTGTTCTTGGCCCAAGTGTGGGGCTTATCGTTATAACTAGTTAATGGTTTATTATCCTTGTATGTTGGCATGTTCCCTTATGCTATGAGGGCTTTCTCAATGTTAAGAGCCTTGGGGATAAGTTGACTATATGTCATGACACATTACATTTTTAATTGGAAGGACAACTCTCCCTCAAGGTTAGTAATGATAGTTCCTATTTGTTGTTCTTCTGGCATAGACCACTTGCTTTTACTAGCTCTGTTCCTCTATCATTGTAGGAATGTTGCAAATGATTCTCCTCTAGCTTTTATTAAGTCATACAACTCCTCGAAGCTTACATCCATATCTAGATTTAACGAGAAGTTATCTATAAATAGATTTATGATGTCTTGGAATTTTTAGATTCTAGGAGGTAAACGAGAGAACTAGTCAATTGCAGGATCAACCAAGCTTCATGAAAAGAGACACATTAGATAGGAATCATTGTAAGGTACTTCCATGCATGACACATAGAATTTTGTGATGTGTTCCTTAGGATTTCCTTTTCCTTTGTACTTTTCAAATTTAGGTATCTCAAATCCCGATGGGAATGGGACCATGACAATGTTCCTATAAAATGGATGGGGGAAAAAGTCAAATTGGGCGTATGATTTTTTTGTCTTTCCTACTTGAATGTCTTGTATTTTTTGTGAGAGTATTTTGACTTGTGAGGAAAGATCATCTTGTGGATTAGGTGGTGGAACATACGTATTTTGAGGTGGTAGGGTTGATGATTGAATGTGTTATGTGGTGTATGTGGGGGGTTGGCTTGTTGCATGAATGATGATGGTGGTGGGGTGACCTATGTTCCTTGCATGTTGGGGTTCAAGGCATTTTGTTGCGTGTTCATGTAAGGTTGTTGGAAACCTTGTTTTTGCACAAGAAACGCTTGTTGATATGCATGTTGTTGTTGTGCCAACAATGCTTGTTGTTGGGCTTGTTGTTGTTGTTGTAGTAGTAGTAATACTTGTTGTTGTTGTGCCAATAGTGCTTGTTGTTGTGCTTGTTTCTATTGTAGGGATTGCTAATAGGATTTTTGTTGCAAGGCTTGCACTTGCGCTTGTTGTGTTGCTTGTTATTGTTGCAAGGCTTGGGATTGTGCTTGTACTTGTGATTATGCTTATTCTTGTGCTTGTGCTTGTGCTTGTTCTTGTGCTTGTGCTTGTGCTTGTTCTTGTGCTTGTGCTTGTGCTTGTGCTTGTTATTGTTGTACTTGTATTTGTTGCAACATTTTTTGGTAGGCTTGTTTTGTTTCTTGCAACATGACACTATATTGATTTGCTATGTTTGGATTTTGGGGAGTGGTATGAGATGGTGTGTTGAGGGGTTGTTGGGGTGGGTGTTATGTGATGAGAGGTTGGGTGATAGATGGTTGATTTGGAGTTGATGTGTTCAACCCTTATGAGATTTGATTTTGGGATGTAAGCAATTTTCCTTGATTTTGCGTTGATGATGTGATTAATGGTTGGGACACTTGATATGAGGCCACTTGGGGTTGCGATGTTAGTGGAATGCTTGGATTTGTATTGGGTGTGACAAATGAATTGATTTGTTTTGTTTTGTTTGGTGGATTGAGTTGATTGGTTTGATTGTGGGTCAATGTACTTGATGAAGTAAGTTTTTTTGCTAGACCTTGGATCAATGTGGGTGATGGTGTTATGATAGGGACTAGTGGATATGTTTGTGATGTGTGCCCTTGTATGAGTGAATATGAACCATCTAGGGTGTCAACTTGTCCAACTGGTCCAACTTGATCTTGTGTGACATTAGGAACATAACCTTGTGTAACTATGGTATAGATTGGTGTGGCACAAAAAGTGGATGTTGAGGCCGTGTCATGGAATGTAAGTGGTAAATATGAATGTTGAAGGTCTTGGGGGACGTTGGTGTTTGCGATACCAAAGATTGTTTTATCTTCTAAGTTTTGGATATTGATGAGTAGGTTCCCTTGAAGTGGTTGAAGTAATGAACTCCACTTTGTAGTCTTGGGTTGACTTGGTGTATGTGATGATGATGGTTGGGAAATGGGTTGGACTATGTTCAGAAATGATGGGGTGAAAGATGTTTGGGGAATGGTTCCAAAAGGTTGCTCAATGATAGTGCTCACATCAAATGTAGAAGGAACTTTAGCCATTTATTTTTCCAACTCCAACATGTATTGGGTGGGGTTTAATCTCATCACAGTGCTGAAAATATTGTGGGTGTTTGGATCTTGTATTAGTTCAAGCAACTCATCATGGGTCATTTCTTTGTAATTGTTTGTAACATCATCTACTTGACATCCTCCCTCCTGAGAATCTTGAGGTGGTTGAGGGAGATTAGGTAGAGGGTTTGTAGATTCTCTTGGGTCAAATTTGGTTTGGCTTAGGTCACTCATGGTAGATGTTTCTTTGTTTTGTTCCATGTTCTTCTTGTGTTGTGATCTTGTTTGGACCATAAAATAGGAGATCAACCTTAGAAGTATATGTGATGATTTTGGTATTTTTTTGACTTCTTTAGTTGATACAAATTTAGGTACAAAATGAACCGCTAGGGTGTTTTAGGATAAAGGATGATATGGAGGATGAAGGGGTGAATGATATGAGTGTTGAACTTTAAGAACTTTGGTCAATACTAGACTTAGGGTTTGATTTTGATGTTTTTATTGGATAATGAACTTGTGAATCCTAAGATGGACTTGTGACCTTAGGATAAACTTATTCAAAGGATTTCTAATTTAACTAAATGTATGAGAAAGGATGCATTACCACACACCTAAATAAACAAGGTGATTTTGATTTGGTTTAATGATTTACCCAAGTCTAGAATATTGATGTTTCCAAAGCTCTAAAGTTGTTTGTGAGATGGGTGAAATGATTTATTTGATCCTAGATGAACCTAAGAGGGATTTTTCTTACAATACCAAGATAATGAAGAACATGCTTTACCCTATGAGTAGTCCAAACCAAAAGACCAGTTTTTTTCTTGGAAGACCATAAGACAAAAGATAGCAAGCACATGCATGGGGTTCAATTGATTTAACCTTGGTTAATGAATTAATTTTACCACATCCACTTATCTTGATTAAGTTTCAAACTAAATGTCTACAACTTTGAACATCTCTCATCCCACAAGGCTCAACATGTGGAAATCAAGAGGCTAAATCTATAGTTCCTTAGGTTTACTTTAGAATTGTGTGAATTTAGATATAAGTCCAAATATTTAGAAGCCTTTAACGATAAAATATACTTAGGGACAAGCAGTAATATTGGGCCTCTTCAAAGGTATTCACACCAAATCCAAAGGGTTTGAAATCTCAATGATTGTTCAATGTATTTTTTTGTTTGTTTTGGAACCAAGCAATGCATTTTGATAGATCACAAAAGGAAATATTTACATCCTAGAAAAGGTATGTATCTTTGAAAATGGCCTTACCTCATGCCTTGAAGGGATGATTTTACATACAATTAATGGAGGAATGTAGAAGTATGTTAAGAATGAACTCTTAAACTCTACGCCTCAACCAAAAATTGAAATCGATAAGTAACTTCTTGGAAGTAAATTCCAATGCACCATTCTCAAGGAACATTTCAGAAAATAAGGATGGCCACTACAACAAGGTTCTTAATAACAATACCATGAACACCCTCATACACTACCATTTTCTGGTCATTTAAGGCTCTTCAACCGTTCCCTTCCAATTAAGGAGATGGATTAGGTGCAAAGATGTTATTGCACAAGATTGAAGCTACTTTCTTATGATTTTGCAACCTTTTATATAGCCCATCGGTAAAAATGCTTCAAGACCTTGCATACGAGTTCTCCATTGTAGGATGTGTCTCATAGCAAGCCCTCTCTTAAAGGTAACTTAAAAAAAAATCCAAAAGAAGCCTAAAGTGTTTCTCATCACCCAAGATCGTACAAAGCACAAGGGGAGAGGATACACACTTAAAATATCCTACAAATAAAATCGCTGACACAAAGCACTAGTTATTTTTAGCCTTCAAAGAAATAATGAATTATTTTTAAGTACCAAACTAGATGTGAAGTTTCTTTGTTCAATTTTAACCAAGATAGCAATGAATAGTAAGTGAGGGGTTCAATTTTAAACCAACTTTGAAAGCAACATTGCAATGGTTAATTTTAGAGCCCAATTGAAAACTAGTGTCCTAGAGAATATGTCCTAAAGAACTATTACAATGAGCATTTAATGATTTTTCAATTTTTAAGTCAATGATTTTTGCTCCTCTGACAAAAGTGTTACTAAAAACAAATGCATCACTCTGGTGAAAAATAGTGTCGCTCTACAAGAAAAAGAAGAGAAAAAATGTGTCAGTATACCCAAAGGCATCACTATAATTAAAAACCAAAGAAGTAATTTCAAATAGAGAAAAGTGTCATTAAAATTAAAAAAAGAGAATAGTTTCTAAAAATAGAATAGTGTCACTATCAACAAACGTGTCGATGTATTTATTAGAGGCATTGCTGAAAAGTAGAGGCATCACTGTAATCAAGTCATGTGGCATCACTGCATTCTAAAAACCTGTAAGTCACAGGAAAACTCAACAAAAGAATAAAATTTAATGCTCAAGCCCTCCTTCTAGCACCAAAATATGAATGAAACTTTATACCTATGTTAAACATGAAAAAATACACAATGATTAGTCATATGAACACATATAAATCACATTCCCTATGAAATATTTGAACATAAAAAAGAAATGAAGACAATGCACACAAAAGCATGAAACATCAAACAAGGCATGCATGAAAAGCTATCTAAGTACTCCAAACCTCCATCCCATAGGGGGATTGGTACCAATTTGATGTGGAAAATGGCCCTTTCCCAATCCCTTAGTGGACAAGCTCCAAAATGTTAATGTAAAGTGATGGATTTTATGCAATAAGATAGTATATTCAAGCTAAAATGATGAAGAAAGAATGTGATTATGGATGAAAATGTGTAGTATAACCTTGCATGAGATGATGGATCCATCCTTCATAAGAGAGCCTTCTATCTATAGGACTCAAGGGTTGGAAGAAGACGTGAAATTAGGCAATGTGGGACTAAAATGAGGATCAATAGCCTTGTGACAAGTGTCATAAGGCTAAGAGAAGCAATAGGGGTATGTGCCTCACACAATTGTGTGTACATCTTGGGAAAAGAGATGTAAGAAGGGGGTGAACCCACAAAAATGGTTTACAATTGGAGTGAGGAAGGAAAACTTGAAAAAAATGACCCCATGACAAAAATTTTAATTTTGGGGCTTCAAACGAACCAAAAGAGGGTTCACTAAAACCTGGGTCGTGCAAACCCATTTAATGCATGTTCCCACCATCCTGCCAAAAAACAAAATAAAAACCCCTTTTTGAAAGGGGGTTAGAATGAACCTTGGTTCACTTGAACCCTTGGGGGATCGCTCGAACCCCCCCTGGTTTGAGCGAACCCCCCTTTTCCCACCTTGCTGCTCTCTATCACTAAAAAAATATGTTTTTTTTCCCTTCGAAGCTTGGGTTGAGGATGAAAATGGATGAGACTTCACGAACCCAACTGGAATTAGGCAGTCCTTGGAACGAGCTATCCAACGACTATAATTTTAATATTTTTTCGGTTTTATTATCTATTTTTTTTTAGTTTTATTAAATATAGGTTTTTCACCGAAAATGAAGCTCTTTGTTCTGCACATGTGAAAAAATAGAAGATTATCAAATTTTTTTTAAAAAATATGAGTGCACTAGATATTGAAGTCCTCGATCCAACAAAGAAAAAAAGAATTTTGATACATACAAAAAAGTTACGCATTATACGGTCTGCCTATGTCTGAATTGTAATTGATTTGAATTCAAAACTTGATTAAGGAAAAAAAATTCAATAAAAAAATATCTAACCAAGTGGAAGCACTAGATATCAAAGTTACAAATCTGAATTCGAAAGAATTAGAATTTATCCTTCATTGAAAAAAAGTTATGTGTTATACGGTGAGTGTCACTCCTTAAAAATGTTGTTTTTTGAAAAAAAAACTAGTTTTCGAGGGAGATGGAAAAAGAGGTGCAATATGATTCCAAAAATTTTGAAAAAAATATATTTAGAATGTACAGACAAAATTTCATGAAACTCTAGTTTGCATCATCTTCAAATTCCTCACGGTTTAGCCGGTATAGGTGCCCAAAAGTGAAGATTTAGTTAGAAAGAAATATTTTAGTGTCCAGTTTGGCCAAAAATTGTAAACCACTATTGTGGAATCACCCAAGGAGTTAATGCATAGGTGGCTTGTGTAAGAGGAATGTAAGAGGCTATTTAAGGAATGTGGGTGAGAATGTAAGAGACAAGATGGCATGTAAGAGGCCATTTAAAGAATGTAGGTGAGAATGTAAATCAAAGGTGGCTCTTGTAAGAGCATTAAAGGCCTTTGTAAGAATATTTTAACATTTGGGAGGGAAATTCAAATGGAGGTGTTATTGAGAGAATATTCTAAGAGAATATCCTTTTGTGAGGGTTAATATCCCATTCAATTAATTTAAAGAAATTAATTTCATGTGCAAGTGGGGTTAGTAAACCATAGACTTATTTAACCAGGATGGAGTTAAAAGCTAGAGGATTGGCTAATGAAGATTAATAGGTGGTTTAAGGTTAATTAATCCAAAATTATTTAATCTTAAGTGCGTTAGGAGTTTTAGAAGAATATGACATTTAGATTAAATAAATAGATTTATTTAATTAAATGAGAAGACATAGGGATTTTAATTAAATGATTTACATTATTTAATTAAATGGGGTGAGAATTAGTAAGAAAGGGGGTTAATTAGTCAAATCAAATTAATTATTTGATTAACTAGGAGAAAATGATGAGTTTAATTAAACAATATAGATTATTTAATTAAATAGCCAAAAAAGAGGTGATTTAGGAGGAAATGATGTTAATTAATGAGATTCATATGCGTAACATCGATCAGGATGATTTAAGTGTCTACAAATGGTTCTCTATGAATAATATCTCCTCCCATGATGGTAAACTACTCTACTTTGTTCAAATTCTACAAATTTCTATTCACAACTTCAACATCACCAATCCTTCTTGTCAGTTATACTTGAATTCTTGAAATTCTACTAGGAGTTTGATATTCAATTGTTATACTGTCTATTAAAACTTAAATTGGCTTAGGTTATGGCTTGAAATTGGGAAATAAATGATAAAAGGTTACAAAAAGGTAGAAAAGTATTTGGTGGTGAAAGTTTTGAAGACCTCAGGAAATGTACTCTCCCCCCAACTAAAGCCTTTAAATGTCCTCACTTAACTATACTTTACTAGGCTAAAGATTTAATTACATGTAGTGTAAATAGGATAATGAGTATGAAGCATGCAGATTTAAATGCAAATATGCTAAAAAATGATTACAACCTATGTTAATTATGGAAAAATTGTATGTGTACCTATCAATATGAAGTAAACTAAACTCAGCTCGTGTGAAGCTGATTAAGAGTGTCCACAACTTTATTATGATTTGACATTGCTTAATTGCAATAGGTGATGGATGAAGTGACAAGTTGACATATGGTAATGAAAAGGTTGTAGAATGTATGACTTATGGGATATGAAGTGATCTCCTAAATGCATGGAAATCAAGGAATGTGATGTGGGATGTAATTGTGAAGCTTCATGCAATGATATGATAGGAATTTGGTTGCATATAGAGAAAAAATGTAATGTATATGGATAGTATACAATTAATTTGGTGGAAAATTTGAATTTTCTGACTAGTGTGTGTTGTGGATACCTTCAACATGTCCCTATATAAACTATGTCAGCCTTTTTTTCATGAAATTGCAGGTCCCTACTGCATCATGGAGTGTACTTAAAAAGGATTGTCGATTATGTCACCTGTGTAATGTGTGCATGTGAAGGTGGATAGAAAATTATACCTGGCTGACCTTAGTAGGTGAGTTGTGTAGCTCATCTACTAATTCACTTGTAGAATTTGTAGTTTGTGTTGCTGAATCTTCATCTGGTGGTAGTATATATTTATTAGAGTCATTTATTGGTCCATATTGATGCATTAAAGAAAGGATAAAATCATCTTTCTGTGGCGGCTTTTTATAAATTTTTAGTCTATGGCCATTGACCAGTAGTGAAAATCTGATTGCATCAATGGTTTGCAAATTGACAACTCCATTTGGGAAAACTTTCTCTATTTCATATGGTCCTAACCACCTTGTTTGAATCCCCCCTTTATAATCTTTATACCTAGAGTCATATAACAAATCCCAATAACCCACACTGAATTCTTTTGTTTTGATAAACTGATCATGCCATTTTGTTCTCTATTTTTGAACAATCTCAGTGTGGTGCATAGCTTCCATTCTTATCTCATCTAATCCATTCAGATTATGAAGTCTTTCTTTTTGTGTTGCTATCAAGTCCATATCCAGTTCAACTATTGTTCTAAGTGTCTTGTATTCAATTTCAATGGGAAGGAATATTATTTTACCATACACTAACTCATAGGGTGTAAAGCCTGTTGTTGTCTTCCATGTTGTCCTATAGGCCCATACAGCCTCAAGTAACTTGGTTTCCCAATCTTTTCTATCAATCTGCACTATTTTATTTGATGTAGGATATTCTCAATTTATCTATTTATGACTTCCACCTTCCCATTGGCTTGGGGGTGATAGGGTGTTGATTTCCTATGACTTATCTCATACTCCTGGACCAATTTGTTAATCAACTCTAATGTGAATTGGGGACCTTGATCTATCACAATTTCTCTTGGAACTCCATACCTTGTGAATATGCCTTCATATATGAATTTGGCTACATTACCATCCCTAGAAAATTGCAATTCTTTTACTTCAACCCACTTTGTTAGATAATCTATGTATACTGGGATATAATCCTTATTATTGGATGCTGGTGATATTGGGCCAATGAATTATAGCCCCCATTTATCAAATGGTGTTAGTGACAACTATGGTTGCAAACGAATCTCATTTTTTCTAGTTGGTTTTCCCATCCTATGACATCTATCACAACTCGTATATTTCATTAAATCCTTATGAAGAGTTTGCCGATAATAGCCAATGGTGAGAATCTTGAGTGTAGTCCTCTTTGTTGTAAAGTGTCCCCCATAGGGTTCACATGGTAGGATTTGAGGATGTCATAGAACTCATC
Source organism: Sequoia sempervirens (assembly GCA_007258455.2). NCBI lineage: Eukaryota > Viridiplantae > Streptophyta > Pinopsida > Cupressales > Cupressaceae > Sequoia > Sequoia sempervirens. The sequence goes on from VDFB02373365.1 coordinate 39,388,768, forward strand.
CTATCATATGCATCTCCTCATAATATTATCTGGACCTGCATAAAATAAATAACCAACTACCCAAGAGTATGGAAAATTTTTGTCCACCATCTCTTTTCTCTAGGGGAGAAATGAGGTGGTATTTGCCTTGCTACTAGGTAATTTGCAATATCAAGAAACCAAGGTGTGTTTATAGTGAGAGAAAATAATTTTTTATCTAGAAAAGAATCATCAACAACACCTTTTGCTAGTTGTGTTGGTAATCTGGGAAAAGAATATTTCACCACATTTACTTTACAAGGCTTATCCACTATGGTGATATAAAATTCCTACAATAATAGCAAACATATAACAAGTCTTCCACCAACCATAGGTTTATTCATTATAATATCTTATATTAGTGTGATTAGTGTGGATAAAGATTGGATACCCTATGGTATATTCCCTAAACTTGTTAATGGCATAGACAACTTCCAACATCTCTTTTTATGTGACTGTTTAGTTGAGTTCTAGCCCTTGTGAATTTTTGCTAACGTAGTATATGACATACTCCTTATTACCTTCCTTTTCTCCAAGTATTGCTCCTATGATAAAGTCAGAAGCATCTATGTATGTAGAAAGGGAAAGTCCAGTCTGGTCCTCTCAAGATAGGTGCTTTTGTTAATGCTATCTTACGTGCTTCAAGAGTGTTGACATTTTGTGGTCTACTCAAATTCTCTATCTTTTGTGAGTAGAACAAATAAAGGTGTTGCAATTTGCTAAATTTTTGAATAAATCTTCTATAGTACTACATGTCCTAGAAAACTCCTTACATCTCAATTTTATTTGGATCCACTTGAATCCCTTCACTTGATACAAAATGTCTTAGCACAATCCCTTGGGTCATCATCATAAAAAATTTCTCATGACTTAGGGATAGATTGTGTTCTTGGTATCTCTTTAAGACATTCTCTAGGTTATTGAGTGCTTCATCAAATGTTTCTCCATAGGTTGTGAAATCATCCATGTATATTTCCATGGAGTCATGTGAAAAATTTGAGAAAATGCTTAGCACTTTCCGTTGGAGAGCATTGCATAGTCCAAAGGGAAGAAAAAAATAGGCATATACGCCCCAAGGGCATATGAAGGTTGTTTTTTCTTGGTCCTCTAGAGCTATTCTAATCTAGTTGTAGCCACTAAACCCATCTAGAAAGGAGAAGTAATTTTTACCTACTAGGGAATCAAGAATTTGATCAATGAAAGGTAGTGGAAAGTTGGGATACTGATTTTGATGAATTCACAAGTATAATATTTTGTAGAGGATCCTGTAGACATGATAGAAAGTCCTGTTGCCATGAGTTCCTACCAAATTTATTCTATATAATGTGTGAAATTAAATAATCCTAATCTTGGTTTCTCAACAAAGGGTTGTGTTCAATAGTCATGAGAGTCTACAAGGAATACTGGTCTTCTTCATCTAGGGTAGGCCAAATTGTCTACTCTAAATCTGCATGAGGTTGGGCTGGTGGATAAAGGACCAATTTCTTAGTCATAGTTCGATTTGAGATAGTCATGTTTCTAGATATACAACCTATAAATGCATCAAATATTGCTAACCATGGTAGTCCTAGAATAAGGGGATAACCTAAAAGGTTAGCCTTGGGATGCAATACTATGAAATCTGTAGGGTAATCCCATGAATCCAATGCTATGAATAAGTCCTCAATGATACCCTTAGGTTTCACTGTTGACCTATCTTCCAACTTGCTGGTTGAAAGATTTTTCCTTTGAAAAAAAAAGATAGGATTTGACTCAAAATTCCCAAAAAGAAGAACAAACAATAATAGTTGGAGAAGTTATCTTTGGATTGACAACTTTCCTCTGAATTTTAGAGGTACAACTCCTTCTTATAATATCTACCCATAACCATGAAAGTAGATGTGAAAACCTAATTTAAAAGCAAGAACCATGAAAAGATAACAAAAAGTTTATCTATTCCACACTAACGAATGATATCTAGGAAAAGAAAAGGACAAGGCCACTTTCAATAGATGAGTTATTCTAAATTCAAAGTTTTAGAAATAATCACACACATACACACAATTTTCCTATAATAGAAAGGACACTGGAGAATAATTACAGAGATTCAAAGTTCATTGTAATCAAAAGAAAACATGATGAATTCAAAGATTAAAACATTTTATTTATTTCCTTCAGTATCAAAAATGAGTTCACAAACTTGATATCCCAGTACAAAATTTGTGCGGCAAGTAGACCTCTTCCTTTTCCCCTTTTTCTATCTTTTTTTTTTCCATCATTAATTTGAAGGTCTATATATAAGCACACCAAAAAATGTTACATTACAAAAGTAACGGTCCTGAAAACGACCAGAATCAAGAAATATTTTGAAATGGAATCAATTTCAAAATAGATGTTATCATCATGTGTCAGAAAAAGACTTCATCCATGCCGCTAAACCACCAAAGGTGCCAAAACTATGTACAGTTCTAACTGCATCTCCATGACCAAATTGTGGAATTCAACACGCTCCTCTTCTTCTTCCAGAATGAGAACCACCCTCTGATATGTAGGATAATTGGTCTTTTCCTTCTAGGCAAGCGGACACAGCTAAGAAATGATGTCAAATTGTTCTTCTTCAGGCCAATTTAAATTTGGTTGCATGATGAGCATAGGTTCATCTTCCCATTCCCTCATGTTTGTAGGAAGTACCATCTCGAGAGAATTCTAAAATTGAAAATGCTGCCACCCTATTTCGTATGTGAGCTCACTTAACTCCGATGGTAAGTAATGACCATTTATTTACCAAGAATCATGCCAACCTATTATTAAATCTTTTTTGCCAACTTTTTTATTTAAGAGCTGTCTTTTCAGAAGATTTTAAAGATTACATTTAAATTTCAAGTTGATGTTTCAAAGCATTCAAAGAGACATCCCTTAATGGCACCGTATAATCCATTAAATGAGTCGACACCTTGTAAGTCAAGCAACCTGCCAAGATCGCCTCATTGCTGAAAAACAGAAGTCCACAACCATCTATCGGGAGTTCCTAAGTTCTTAGAACCTCCAATATGCTGACTACATGAGAGATTATAGAGTGAGATTTGAGACTTCGAGAATAAAAAATAGATTAGACGATTGGGTGGTTTTGAAACTTGAGAAACTAACAACTTGGTTAGGAAATTGGGTAGGACCGTAATAATTTATGAAGATTACGAAAGCCGCGACTAGGATGAAGTTAATGGGGAATGTGAGTCTAAGGATTTTTGTGTGCTCGAAAAGAGAACTTGAGAACAATTTGAATTGGAAATCAAAATTTAAAATTTGATGGGTAACACAACTGTAGAATAGTGGGTGTAGGTCTAAGGTTTACTAACTATAGTAGCTACAATGTTTCCTTAGTCATCATATTAATGGCTAACCCAATTCAATCAAGGTGTTTTTGATAAGAGTGCCATTTATCTTAACATCCATAACTAGACTTCTAAGGTCTATATATTTAGGGACAATGATGTTCCTTAACATAATTTCAACAAGATTCCTTAAGATATGTATAGTTTGAGGGTATTTCCTTTTTCTCCCTAGATTTTTATGAAAAAGGTCTCTCATTGTTTTTGTGTAAATGGGAATGTCCTTGATGGATTGAATGAGAGATATCTTTATACACACATCTTGAAGCTTCCCTAATAGGTCAATTTCAACTTGGTTATGATGTTTTTGAATAGCTAAACACCAAAGGAATGGAGGCTCTAGAATTGAAATGGTTTGATTCACCTGATTTGACGTAGGTTCTAGAGGTGGATTTTCCAAGGCTTTTGTTGAGGTTTCCTCATCTACCATCTCAATAATTTGAGGGGATGAAGGCCCAACCAATGTTTTCCCTAATTTGATGTGGACATCACTCAACTCTACCCCATAAGTAGGGTATTGAATAGCCTCGTTAGTATAGGCCTATTGAACAGGCTTATTATTTGGGTTAAGTGTAGGTTGGGCTGGAAATTGAGTTAATTTTGGTGGCTGAGATGATGGATTTGTTGGTCTGGGCATGATGTCTTGTTGTTGTGGCTACAAAGGCGATTGTGGTTGTTGGTAATTCATATTTTGGTTTTTCCATTACTGACCCATTTTCCATTGAGGTTTCCATTGAGTTTATTGTGGCCATTGAGGGTTGTAGTTAGATCCTTGAAAAATTTGTTGTGACCACATGTTTTGTTACTACTAGTTCCAGTTTGGTTGAGGAATTTTCTATTGGTTTTGTATAGTTTCCCAAGGATGAGGGTTCCAGCTAGAGAAGTTCTGATTGCTAACTGGAAATGGTATATTGAAATTCAAAGGATATTTAGGCATACCTTGTCTTGGTTGCCATGGTCGCCTTTGTGCAATGTAGAATTTTTTTCCATTTTCACCCTCCAGTGCTTGACATTCTATTTTCCCTCGTCTATCCTCTGTAATATTGGCTACTCTTTTGCATTTATAATTATCTTTTCTCTGTATGTAGTTAGGACGATATTCGGTAAGGGTTACCTCTATCTCTTCTTCATTTTTATTTACATGTAGAGTGCCCAATTGGGTAGCTAAATTACTTATGATATCTTCTTTCATGTTGGACAAGTTACTCAATTCCACTCTAGAGACTCCATTAGATGTATTACTGATGGAAGATGTTCTTCCCCCCTTGTTATGTTAGTAAAGGTTCTTGAATAATTTATGCAAACCTTGCAAATTTCTTCAAAAGGTAATTGAAATACATCCCTTGACCCAATAAGGTTAAGGGCATCCATGAAATCATCATTGACTTCTCTTAAAAACACCAACTTTAGGGATTCTTCTAAAAGTCTAATTTATGGATTCTTCTATAAGAAGAATTGGAACCTTTCTACATAGTCCTCCAATGGTTCATCTTCTTTTTGAGACATTCTAAAAATGTCATCTCTTCTTCTGTCAGCTTTTTTGCAATACTCTTGGTATTTATCTAAGAAATTTGTTTTCATAGTGTTCAAATCTGGAACATCTCTTCCCAGACCCACAAATCATCTTAAGGCAACATCCTTCAAGGCTGCTACAAATAGTTTAACTCTATGTGCATCATTTGTGTAGTCATAGCTTCTACATAGGAAATCAAACTCAAATAGGAAGGTATCTGGGTCCTCAATAACCAAACCATAGAAGAAAGGTAATGCTAAAGGAGGTATATTCTTCAAGATAGTCGCTCACTCCTAGTTGGTAATGGGGAACTCAAAGGTTACATGTTTTGTGGGTCATCCACCATTGCATCAACCATGGTTTGGAAGGTCTCCTCTTTATTTGCAGTGTATGTTGGTGAAAGGGAAAGTTATTCTTCAAGAATAACCTCACTTTGATCACTATAATCACTAATATCCTTTATAGCTTTGTGCGTTGAGCAAAGAAATCTTCCCAAAGTGTCTCTCTGCCTTCACATATAATAGTTGTGAATTTGCATAGAAATGACTCCTACATAATGTTAGTGAAATTTTTTGGTATTGATGGAGTAAAACCTAATTTTCCCAATGCTGGAAAAAAAATAATAAACTATAAAACTTGAAATAATAGATGAATATTTGAAAGTAGCATCATCCTCGACAACGGTGCCAAAAATGTAGAGGCCCATGAATGTTCAGTAAAATTGGTTTCAAAAACATGATTTAGAGGGGGTCCTAACTAAACAATCCACTAAGACATTGAAAGATTTTCATTTAATTATCAACCAGGGCTAACGTAAGCTTATTATGATGTTGGCACTGTATGTGCATTCAAAGACTCTTCACTACCTATATCATTCTAACATAGGTGTTTACACACACTAGAAAACATAAATTACATAACCATGAAAAGAAGTAATGCTGAAGCTATATCTACAAGTACCTATAGCTAAAGATAGTGACTAGTTCAAGTTTTCAAGAAATGAATTTTTTAATTAACCAATACTTCTAACTTAACTAATTTGACTCACTTCGAATGACAATGCATGGAAACAAATAAAGCATGAATATAAGAAAATATTTTACTCATAAATTCATTCACATTCACAACATGAAGAATCTAATTAAGACAAATGCAATCTTGAAAACAACTATTGTAACAAAAATAAATATGCAAAAAGTAAAGTAGTGAATAGTTACCTTAAGTGGACCTTGATCAAGTGATTGTCTCCACATGATAAACTCAAATATAGCTCCTCAAACTAATTCAACATAATAGTAACTAAAAAGATATTCATTGATAACTCAAAATATCATAATCTAATAAGATTATTTTGAAATATATTATTCATATGAACATGATTGAAAAACAAAACATTGGGGTGATCCCACAATACTAGTTTACAATTTTTGGCCAAACTAGACACTGAACTGATTTTTTCTAACTAAATCTTCACTTTCAGGCACTTATAGCAGCTAAACCGTGAGGAATTTGAAGATGATGCAAACTAGTGATTTGTGACATTTTGTAAATAGATTCTAAATATATTTTTTTCAAATTTTTTGGAATCAAATTGCACGTCTTTTTCTATCTCCTTCAAAAATATCTCCTTCAAAAACTAGTTTTTTTAGTAAACACCATTTTTATGGAATGATGCTCACCGTATACAACATAGATTTTTTCCCATGAAGGAAAAAATTCTAATTTTTTTGAATTCAGATTTATAACTATGATATATAGCACTTTTATTTGGTTTCATAGTGTTTTATTGAATATTTTTTCCTTAATCAAGTTTTGAAGTCAACCAATTACAATTCAGACATAGGAAAACTGTATACAATTTTTTTTTTGTATGTATCCAAATTCATTTTTTTTGTTGGATGAAGGACTTAAATATCTAGTGCACTAATATTTTTCAATTTTTTTTTTGGTAATATGTTATTTTTCCACATGTGTAGAAAAAAGAGCTTAATTTTCAGTGAAAAACCTACATTCACAAGAAATAAAAATAAATATAATAATAAAAATAAATTTACTTAAAATTATACTTTTTGGGAAGCTTATAATAAGGACTACATACTTACAAAAAATAATTTTTAAATGAATTCATTTGATCCCGTAAAAGGTAAATAAAAAGTGGTTTTTTATCAGCATTTTGATAGGTGGAAATGAGACTCCATTATAGGTATGGTTTAAAACTAGCGGGGTTCTATCCAAGGGGGTTTGATCTAAGGTGGTTCGATAAAAACCTCTTCAATTGGAATGCTCTAAATGGAGCTTTTCAAGGCTTAAATCATTATATTTTCTAAGAATATGTGATTTCAGCAAAAATCAGGATATCCCAGAAATTGTAAACTAGTATTGTGGGATCACCCATTGTCTTGTGCAAAACTAAAAACTAGTTGAACATATCTATTTGCTATATCTGCTACTTCAATCAACTAACTAACTCGACCACTGAACCATACATATAGGTGCGAGGGAGTCTTATTAGAACAAGGAATTAAAACAAAAATATAATCATAAATCACCACTCCCTACATAGGAGAGCATGGTAAAGTTTGAGTAACTAAAAACATAACTGAAAAGGTAGAAGAATTTGAATACGACTGTAACTCTGCTGCAATAGTAAAACTAAAACATGGATTATGGAACAGTCACATTGGATTCCCAATCATGATATAATTCTTCTCCTCTAGTAGTATTATTAAATGATGTGATGATTCACAATCATCTCAAAAAATAGAAGCCTCTAATTATGCAACTACATTGCATTCTTCAAACTTCCCCTGCATCACTGTCTAAAACTCCTTTGGTTGTAGACTGTGCCTCCTATTTGTTGTGGGCTTAGTCTACTTGCTCTTTCTCCTTGGTTGCAAAGAGTTCACACAACATATACACAATACTAATAACCATAGCTTAAACACACATATAGATTGAATTTCATACATATTCACATACCAATCATGCAATAACTATCATATCATAATCATATTTCCATGGACTTAAACTAGGTTCAAGTTTACATAATGATCATAAATATAATAAAGTTTTAGGAATATGTAGGAAATACGTATCTAGAGATTTCTAAAATCATGTACTAAAAAGAAAAAAACTAACTAATAGGTGGCCTCATTAGTGAGCCCTTCTTTTCTTTTGGGTAGTGAGCCCTGCAACAGTGAGTCTATTGTATTTGGTGTTACAATTAATTCATATTGTGAGTGAATCCTCACCATGGTTTTTCCATTCTTGGGATTTCCACATAAATCTAGTGTATTTTTGTGTCTGGTGTTGTTGTGTTCTGAGTTTCTATTATTTACTTTTATGTTAAATCATTCTAACAGATTAAAGGGTAATAAGGTTAATTTGGATTTGAATGTTAATGAGGGTTTGATACTTTAATGAATATCTAATTCACCGCACCTCTCAATTATCTTGTGCATTCAACAAATGGTATCAAAGCAAGGTTCCTTAGAAGAAAGCATAACCACTTGAGGTAGATCTTGGAAGGTGCACAAGAAGGAGGATCCTCTGTTTGATGGATCTGATTATGCATTCAAGAAGATCAGGATGGAAGGTTTCCTTGTTTCACTAGGGTTTGAAGTTTGAAAGTCTATTGAGTTTGGATATACTATGCCTACAAATGGTCTAATCACTGATGATGAGATCAAGGCCTATAAGAAAAATGGGAAAGAAAGGTATGCTCTTTTGGGTGGTCTTTCTAATACTGAACTTGTGAAAGTTATGAATCTCAAATATGCTAATAAGATATGGAAGAATATGGAAAGTTTTTATGAAGGAGATGAAAAATTCAATCAAGCTAAGATGCAAAACCTAATGAACAAGTTTGAAACCCTGCAGATGTCAAAGGATGAAGATATTGCAAGCTACATGTAGAAAATGGATGAAGTTGTCAATTCCATCAAATGCCTTGGTGGAAAACTTGAAGAAGATGAGGTGGTGAAGAAGGTACTAAGAAATTTTCCTAATTCCTATAGTAATTTTTTTCTATTGAAGAAGCTCAGAATTTAGATCAATATTGTAGAGATTAGTTGCTTGGTACTTTAACTTATTTTTAATTAAGAGAGTTTGGTTCAAGTGATTCAAAGAATGAGACTACTTTGAAAGTTGGTAAAGATGAGAAGAATACAAAATCAATTCAGGATGGTGTTGATGATGTAGAAGAAAATTTTGTGAGTTGATTGGAAAAGGGTACTAGAAAATATAAAAGTAAGTCACCTTTCAAATGTTTCAACTATGGAAAGATTGGTCATTATGCTTCAATATGTCCTATAAAAGATTCAAAAGATAAATATAAGGAGAACAAAGGTAAATTAGTCAAGAAAATTTATTATGTTAAAGAAGATGCGAGTATATCTGATGATGAATCTGATTACCTTGACGATGAAGATAATGAATGCTTGTTCATGGCTCTAAATGATGGAACTAAATCTGCTAACTCTAAGAGATGTATGAAGGAAAGTGCTCCAGAAATAGGTCATAATATTGAAGGAGAAATGATGACTGCTCTTCATGCTAGAGAAGTGAAGAGTAACTTGATCACTGATAGTGGATGCTCAAATCACATGATAGGTGATAAGAGTATGTTTTTTATGCCTGAAAAGTTAGAAGGTGGCTTAGTTAAGTTTGGTGATGATACATTTCCTAAGATATGTGGAAAAGGTTCAATCAGTTTTGATAACAAGCATAATATAGATTATATTCTTTATGTTAAGGTTTGGCGACATAACCTTTTGAGTGTAGGAAAAATGTGTAGAAAAGGATATAACCTTGTATTTTAAGATGATGGTTGTGAGGTCAGAAAAGGCTTTGGAACTGTGGTTGCTTCAGGAAGAAGGACAGATGGAAATGCTTATTATCTTAAAGGTGCTAATGGTATGTGCTTTATGACTCAGATTAGTGAAAGTTGGATATGACATAGAATAATTTGTCACATCAATTTTGATAGCCTAGTAAGGATTAGTTCAATTCAAGTTGTGAGAGAATTTCCAAAGATTACAAAGCCTATGAATTCTTTTTGTAAGGAATATCAGATTGGGAAGAAAGCTAGAAAGAGTTTCAAAGTCAAAGAACAATATTATACCAGTCCTTTGGAGTTGGTGTATACAAACCTTTGTGGACCTACCAAAATAAGAAGCTTTCAAGGTGACATTTATTTCATGCTATTAATTGATGACTATTCTAGAACGACTTGGGTTACCTTTTTCAAAGAAAATTAGAAGCTTTAGATAATTTAAAGGCATTTAAAGCTATGGTTGAGAATGAAATGGATATAAAAATCAAATGTTCGAGATCTGATAGAGGTGGAGAGTTCACCTCCAATGAATTTATCAGTTTCTATGAAGTTCAAGGAATAAAGAGGAATTTTTCAACCCCTAGGATTCCTCAACAAAATGGAGTCATTGAAAGAAAGAATAAGACTACTAAAGAAGCAACAAGAACTATGATGAAAGAAGCAAACCTACCATAAGTCTATTGGAGAGAAGAAATTCATATTGCACTCTACATACTTAATAGAGTACAAGCAAGAGAAAATAGTTTAAAGACTCCCTATGTGTTATGGTATGGAATGGATCTTATTGTTAAATATTTCAAATTGTTTGGAAGCAAATTCTATATCAGGAGAGACAAAGAGAACTTAGGAAATTTTGATGCAAGATCTGATGAAGGAATATTCCTTGGATATTCTACAAAAAGCAAAGCTTACCAATGCTACAACAAGAAGCTGAAAAGGATTGTTGAAAGTGCAAGTGTGAAGGTGGATGAAGACCTACATAGGATTTCAATTATTATAGATGGATATGAATCAGATGAGTCCTCTTGTAGAGAATAAATAGATAAAGATAAGGAAAATGAAGTACAAGTTGAAGAGGAAGAAGCTCCAAAAAATATCCCTAAAACTCCTAAGTATGTGCAAGATAATCATTTTGAAGATTAGATCATTTGTGATAAAAGTAGAGGTGTACTAACAAGAAGAAACACTGCTATGATAGATGAACAAGTAAAATTGTGTTTAATTTGAAAATTTGAACCTAAAAGGATGATTCAGGCATGCAAAGATGAGTATTAGATCAAGGCTATGAAAGAGGAACTAATTCAGATTAAGAAGAATCATACTTGGGAACTTGTCCCAAGACCAACAAACAAGAATGAGAATGGAGAATTTTTTAGGAATAAGGAAAGGTTTGTGTAAAGGTTACACACAAGTGAAAGGAATAGATTTTGAGGAGACATTTTCCTCAATGGAAAGAATGGAAGCTATTAGGATTTTTTTGGCTTTTGTAACACATAAGGATTTCAAATTTTATTATATGGATGTGAAGTAGGCATTTCTGAATGGTGAGTTGGAAGAAGTTTACATTGAACAACCAGAAGGATTTAAGCTATCAGATAACCCTAATATGTTCTACAAATTGAAGAAAGAATTGTATAGACTCAAGCAAGCTCCCAAAGCTTGGTATGCAAGATTGGATAAGTACTTATTGCACCAAGTATTCAATAAAGGTACCACAGATAGTAATATTTATTTTAAGGTTGAAAATGATCAAATCTTGATAGTGGTTGTGTATGTTGATGACATAATATCTGGAGGAAATGAATTTATGTGCAAGAGATTTATATAAGAGATGCAAAAAGAGTTGGAGATGTCTATGTTTGGGGAGATGAATTTATTCCTTAGAATACAAATCAATCAGAGAGAAAAAGGTATATTCATTTCACAATCAAAATATGTCGAGGAAATGCTAAAGAAGTTTGAAATGGAAGAATCTAAACTAGTATGTACTCCTATGGTTACTGGTTGCAAGTTGAGAAAGAATGATGAATCTCCTAAGGTTGATTAGAGCAAGTATAGATCAATGATTGGAGGAATGCTATATTTAACTACTACCAGACTAGATATCATGCATGCAATTTATCTTGTGGAAAGAATTCAAGAAGATCCCAGAGAGTCACATGTAGTAGTGAAGAGAATATTTAGATACTTGAATAGCACTTGAGAATATGTCTTGTGGTATCTGTTACCTAATTTTTCTTTCAACTCAATTAGGTAGATCTAGAACAACATTTGTAACTAAAGAAGAAAGGTACACATATTTTTGCTAAAGTTTTTATCATTACAAAAAATATGTTATCAAATGAACTTTCTTTTTTATTATGCAAGTGTCTACAAGAGAAAGATTACACAAAATTTGCATGAAATTGCTATTTTATTAATTTTACAAAAGTATGGTGTCCCACACAAGTTGTGGAATGATTGATTAAATGCAACATAAAAAGTAAACTATACATATGAAGAAAATTAAAAGAGAATATGAAAGGAATTGAGATCCTTCATTGCATGAATGACAAACCCTGGTGTTGATCTTCTACATCTTCAACTCTCTTCATTGGTTGCTCCATAAGTTGCTCTGATACCCCATAAGTTACCCGCAAGAGATGAAATCATTGGTGTTAGAGCTCAAGATAACTATTCTCTTCATATGCAATATCAACAAACATATAATTTACTTTTATGAAGTATTAAATTAGATATGCAGTCATCAAAAATATCAAGGAAAAGCAGAAGATCATCATCAATATCCATAAAATTTTGAGCTTCACTATTTTATCTAACATGTTTGTCCACTGTGCAGGTGTAGGTGCATTTTCATTGCTGGATTACTTCACATTAACGCCACAACATGTGGAGGAAAATGGGATCCCACAAGGGTTGAGCCCATCATGCTTCCCTTTTATTTTTTAAGAGGGATAAGAGTGTAAACTCATCATACTTCTCAAATTTCAGTGCAAGTACTCATCACTCATGATAGGGAGTTGACTAAAGTCACTGTCATAAATGACAAATACTTGCTCAATGAAATTACAAAGGATAAGGAAAACATCATGCATCAAGACAAAATATAACAAATGCATGATTGCAAATGACACAGATGGTCCATAGAAACAACAAAAAAAATAGAAATGCATGAGAAGATCTTTCAAACCACAAAATATTGTCACATTGGTTGGCAATGTGAAGGATGAAGGAAATCAACCATTATCAAGTTACAGTGCAATTTTTTGGAAAACAAAGCTACAATATTCAATGAATAATACAATAGAACAATCTTGTTTGCTTGCATTCTTTGCCCTGTGCATGGCCACATTTTAATAGTTCTCAATGGTAGATCATGAAATGTTCTACTTTGTAGAAGTTTATAGTAATAGAGTCTGTGAACATAGAGAGACATGACTTGCTACAAGAGCACCCATATTATGAATACAATCACAATGGAAAAAATGGTGTTCATTGAGACAAAGTAATACAAGAACATCAATGATTACCATAGAAGCTAGTGACAACCCTCCATAAGAGCAATGAAAGGATCACTATACCATAGAGGAGGATAGTTATGAAGTACAAGGAAGTGGTAATTATGAGATGTATCATGTTGAAGAATTTTTGGACACAGGGATTTTCAGTTGGAGCAATCGAGATTTCATCATATCTTGAACATTACAATCTGGGTTCTTGAGAGTTTTAGATAGAAATTAGGAAACAAGAAGGTGAAAAAAACCAATAAATTTCTCACCAACCTAATTTGTAGTTTGTGATATTTTTTCACCAGTCCAAAGCATAATTTTAGAAGGAAAATTGGGTACAATGCATCCAGATGTTGAGGAGAAAGCTACAATGCTTATGAGGAAAACTCAGAGTAAAGTATAAAATATATGAAAGGGTTGAGCCAAGAAAGGAGGGTTTCTAATCTTCTTTAGAAAGTGGAGTATGGAAAACCACAACCTACAATGCACATGACAACCAATAGGTCCATGGGTAATATAAAAAAACATAAGTGCTCATCAAGTAAAAACCCATGTAGGATGCTGGAGAAATCCACATAAAGGAAACTAACTTCATCATGTTTCCTTTAGAAGCCTCAATCATTTCTAGGAAAATGAAAGCTCGACCTCCCATTGCGGAGAGGTGTGAGGAAAGAGCACAGATAAAAGGGATTTTAAACATTTTTCCTTTTAGGAACACAAAAAAAATGTAAAACTTTAGAAATGTTGAGAAAATACAGGAAAAGCAAGATTTTCCCATCATTTTCTCTCATTATGGATCTCGAATATCTTTTTCTTTCATAGGAAATAAACGGAAAACCAAAATTTATGCAAATAAGAGCTTACTCGCATGTGGATTTAGGTGATTTTTGCATGATATCTATAGGAAAACCTCCATAAAGCTTCAATCTCCAGAGAATCCCCATTGAAACCCTACCATGGTGTCACAAAGCAATAAAATGTTGAAAGAAATGTGAAGTGAAAAATAGGCTTGCAGCTAGGGCTAAAATCCTTTTAGGGTTTTTACAATAAAGAATTGACTTTGGCTGACAAGTGATAAAAATATTTTTGTTTTAAAATATTTGCATCGTGTTTAATTTACTTAGGTTTTTCCTAATGTGTTAAATATTCCCCTCATATTATTGCAATAGACTTAAGCAAGAATAGAATGCAAACTGATATTAAAGGTAATATTTTATAAATTACCTTAATATTTGTTTTGCCTCCAATATTTGTTTAAATTATTTAGCCTTTCTTAAGACATACAAGATTCATGCATTGAGGAGTAAAACTAGAGTTCCATTTTGACTTTGAGTAAAAAATTAGAGAGATTCATGGGTTGGAGTTAAACAGGGTTGAGTTTCAGTGGAACTAGAGTTTTCTCATGCATTTGGAGATATTTAGAATGATTTTTCTTCGACTTTCAGTCAAACTTGAGTGTTTTTAGGATCCTTTGGGTTGAAAATCACGCATGACAAGTTTGGCCACCTAATCATTTAGTTTACATTGGTTTGGATCCCTCTTTTTGTATATTTTTACCTTTGCTCATAAATCACCTTAGGTGGAGTTATTTTTGAGTGCAGTTCACTATGAGTGTCACCTCTTGGCACTTTGACTCTATTTTTTGTATATAGGAGAAAAAGATTTAGTTTTTTTTTCTCAGTTCTTACCATTTTTCTCTTTGGTGCATTGTAGAGAGAAAAGGATTTTATAACTCAATTTACAGTTGATATAACAACAGTTTATTTTCAACATGTTTCATCATATTGCAGAGATTCCTTCAAATTTTAAGTAAAAATTAAGTGTTTTCCTTCTCAAAATTTAGGCGTTGTCTCTTATGGTTGATATTGATAGAAATTTATCGTGTTTAAATCTAAAAACCTCTAATTTATGTCTCATTCATAGGTGTATGTACACAAATTAGTTTAATATCACAGGTCATAGGTTGTACAACTATTTATCCTTTCTTTCAAGTTGTGAAAACTTAGTTTTCCTTCATAAAAGATATTGATTTCTCAAAGCCAGTTAATGAAATACTTGTGTGATTTAGTTGTTCAAATTAAGTTGTGTAAGCAGATATATTGAAGAGTACTTGTGAATCAGGTTGCATGTTCAATTATCATTTAGGTACATCACCATCTTACTAGTTTCAGTTTTTACCATTTATTTTAATCCTTCTATCCCTTTTCCTGCATAAGTCATTAGTTTCATAAAAAAAATCAAAATGGGAACCAACCCATAATCTAGAGATTCACCCTCATTATGAGCAACCCACAGGATCAAAGGTGTTTCCATGTTACACAAGATTGCTGAGCTTGTCATATTTGCATTCGGGTGCAATCTTACTTGTTAACAACTTTTAACACACCTAATGGGATAGATTGGACTATCACAGTCTAAATTATTGCTCATAATCACTGATATTTGGTGTGTATGTCAGTGATATTAGCCTTTAGAGGCAGGAAACAACACATCTGACGACTCCGATAAGCATTTTTTACTGGTTTCAGTATGATCAAGTGTTGGCATATTTTTCTAATTTTGCTTGTTTTCCAACTTTTGAATGAACAAGCATGTTTATGTTTCATGATAACATGCCATACCATCCATCATATTATGAAAATATTGCTCAGCTCATATACCCTCTTTCTAGCCTGATCAGGCTGATCATTATGTTGGTTTTACATCTAATTCCTTTGATTTACAAAGAAACCAGCATGCATAGTATGAATGCCTCCCACCCACCCCTATTCAATCTTCCTTGCAGCCTATATATGCTCAAATTCAGCCCTAAGAAGACCATTTTGTTTCAAACCAACAAAGCTTCTCCCATAGCCATCCCCAAAATGCTAATAGTTTTGGGATTAGTGACATCAAAAGCATATTACTAGAATTTCAGAGGAAAATGGATGAGGTCAAAAGACAACAAGAGTTTTGATTTGTAGCAACAAGAGTTGGCTCATCAATCCTATCTTCATGAGTAGGAGTTGGAGGCACAAAGGATATAGTTTGAAGAAAATATCTAGAGGGAGTTAGCTGCAAAAGAGGAGCAGATCAATTTTTTTCTTTTTTAAATCAAAGGCATGAGATCTAAACAACTCCTTTCATTCTAGATCAACCCTTTCAAGATGAGGTTAGTAGGTATGAAATTCCAAGTTTTAAGCAAAGTGAGCCTCTTAACCCTCCTATAGTTGAGATTCCAAGTTTTAGGAAAGATAAAGTTCTTAACTCTTCAAATCAACCTCTTAAGCTTGAAATTCCAAGTTTCACAAGCCTTCATCCTTTGCAAGTTGAGGAAAGTAATCAGGTACAACCTAGTGTAGTTATAGAGCAGCTTATTAATTAGGATATCCCACTCATCATGGAGAAGATTAGAAATATAAATCCACTGCATTTAGCTGCAGAGTATTATTGATTATAGCATCAAAAGATTGAACAAGAGAAGACCTTTCAAGAGGAATCTTTCAATGTTTTAGCTAATGATCTTCTTGGTTTTGTTGAAAATGATCAACTTGTTTCTATAAGTCATCCAGGGTAGCAAGGTGAAGAAGTAAAAGAGGTTGATCAAGACAATCATCCTACAACTTGGATTGATGAGTTACCTTCTTTTGTTGGAAATGATGAAAAAGGTGTGATTATGATTTCACCAACAACAGTTTTAGAACAACAAGAAGATGCTCAACAATATGAGGAGTTGTTGATTGAAGCTAAGAAATCTCACAATAGGGTCTTGGATCAAGTAGAAGAGTGTGAAAGTAAGCCTTTTGTGGAGCCTACACAGCTGGTTGAGAGCTGTTATGAGGTAGAAAAAAATCCTCCTTCATCAGAATCTCATGAAGAGTGTGAGGAGGATTCATTTTGGGATGACCTTGAAGGTTTTGTCTCCAAATTGGATGACAAAGAATCAAACCTGTTGGAAGAAGTTGCTAATCAAGATAAATCAGAACAAAAAGTTCACAAGCTTGAACAAGTGTTTCAACTATGGAGCTCAAATAGCTTTTTCTTTCATAGGCAATAAATGGAAAAAATAGAATTTATGCAAATAAGAGCTTACCCATGTGTGGATTTAGGTATTTTTGCATGATATCTATAGGAAAACCTCCATAGAGCTTCAAACTCTAGAGAATCTCCATTGACACCCTACCATGGTGGCGTAGAGCAGTAAAATGTTGAAAGAAATGTGAAGTGCAAAATAAGCTCGCAACTAGGGCTAAAAGCCTTTTAGGGTTTTTGCAATAAAGACTTGACTTTGGCCAACAATTGATTAAAATCACTTTATTTTAAAATATTTGCATCATGTTTAATACTTAGGTTTTTCCTAATGTGTTAAATATTCCCCTCATATTATTGCAATAGACTTAAGCAAGAATAGAATGTAAACTGATATTAAATGTAATATTTTATAAATTACCTTAATATTTGTTTTTCCTCCAATATTTGTCTAAATTATTTACCCTTTCTTAAGTCATGCAAGATTCATGTATTGAGGAGTAAAACTAGAGTTCCATTTTGACTTTGAGTCAAAACTAAGAGAGATTCATGCATTGGAGTTAAACAAAGATGAGTTTCAATGGAACTGGAGTTTTCTCATGCATTTAGAGATATTCATAATGATTTTTCTTTGAATTTCAGTCAAAATTAAGTTTTTTTAGGATCCTTTTGGGTTGACCATCATGTAGGGAAAATTTTGCTACCTAATCATTCAATTTACATTAGTTTGGAGCCCTGTTTTTGGAGATTTGTACCTTTTCTCATAAATAACCTTAGGAGGAGTTATTTTTTAGTGCAATTCACTATGAGTGTCACCTCTTGGCACTTTGACTCTATTTTTTGTATATAGGAGAAAAAGACATTTTTTTCTTAGTTCTTACCTTTTTGCTCTTTGATGCATTACAGAGAGAAAAGGGTTTTGTAGCTCAATTTACAGTTGATAGAGCAACAGTTTATTTTCAACATATTTCATCATATTAAAAAGATTCCTTCTATTTTTTAGTAAAAATCAAGTATTTTCCTTCTCAAATTTTAGGTGTTGTCTCTTATGGTTGATCTTGATAGAAATTTATCATGTTTAAATATGAAAATCCTATAATTTATGTCTCATTCATAGGTGTATGTACACAAATTAGTTTAATATCACAAGTCATAGGTTGTGCAACTATTTAATCCTTTCTTTCAAGTTGTGAAAACTTAGTTTTCCTTCATAAAAGATATTGATTTCTCAAAGCTAGTTTATGAAATACTTATGTGATTTAGCTGTTCAAATTAAGTTGTGTAAGAAGATATATTGAAGTGTACTTGTGAATTAGGTTCAATGTTCAATTATCATTTAGGTGCATCACCATCTTACTAGTTTCAGTTTTTTCCATTTATTTTAATCCTTCTATCCCTTTTCCTGCATGAGTCATTAGTTTCATAAAAAAAATCACAAGGGGAACCAATCCATAATCTGGAGATTCACCCTCATTATGAGCAACCCATAGGCTCGAAGGTGTTTCCATATTACACATGATTGTTGAGCTTGTCAGCTTTGCATTCGGGTGTAATCCTACGTGTTAACATTATCCAAAGGATATTGATTTCTCTTTGAGTGCTTATACAAATGCAAATTGGGTAGGTTGTGTGGATGAAAAAATAAGTTCAAGTGGTGGTGCATTCTTTGTTGGAAATAGGTTGGTATCTTGGTTAAGCAAGAAGCAAGATTCAATATCATTATCTACTATAGAAGAAAAATATATTGTGGTAGCATATTGTTCAACACAGGTGTTTTGGATGAAAGAGATCTTGAAGGATATCAAATTGGTATAGGATGAACCTATCTCTATCTTTTGTGATAACACAATTGTTATTAAAATTTCAAAGAATCTGGTAATACATTCAAGGAAAAAACATATCTCAATCCAGTATCAGTTTTTGAGAGAAAAGATTGCAGAGAATGAGTTGAAGCTGGGGTATGTGCCTACAAAGGATCAAGTTATAGATATGTCCACAAAGGCTCTTCCTAAGGATAATTTTGAGTATCTCTAGGAGAAGTTAAGGTTATTTCCCCTCCTTCCTTCAACTAGATGCATAAGGATATGTATCAGTCCAGTGGATTTCAAGATTCACTCTTTGTTTTGGATTGATGTTGGTGGCTACCTCTTAGGTGGAGTAGGTAGTGGCATTGTTAGTTGTTGTTGTCAGGGGGAGTAAGCGTTTTCATTGTCTTGCATACAAGTGTTTTTACTTTTCCTGTTTTGTCAAAGGATATGTGTAGTAGTTATTAGTTGGTGTAATATGGTTTGTAATCCTAAGGGGGAGTATGCAGAGAAGGTGTGAAGGAAAAGAGTACAGTAAAAAGAAAAGGAAGTTGCAAAGCTATAAGAAGTAAGAACAATGGAATAACAAATATATGTATGCCAAAGAGGGAGAGGTACAAGTGTGTTGCCATTTTCCATTGATGTCAAATGGGGAGAGAAAGTTAACTAAAAAAACTTATGAAGTAAGGATAAAGAGAAAGGGTAAGGGAGAAGTGTGCACGAATGTGTAGTATATGTTTTGGTTATTAGAATTGTTGTTTCTATTGTTGATGGTTTTTCACATCATGTTTTTCCATCAATGAAAAAGGGGGAGATCATTGAAAGTTTGTGTTGTCATTGATGCCAATAGATCTATGTTGTTGCATTGATGTCAATAAGTCTATGAAGAGTGTGTTGGAATTTTGTGATGATGCTTTTATTAATTACATTATGTTGTCATTATTAGTGTCACCAGTGTCAACCTCTAGTGTTGCTTTGATAAGCTTCTATTGGTGGATGTTCAACCTCTTGTGTTTGGTTGAGTTGCTCTAGTATAGTTGGTTCAGTGGTGATGAGGAAGTGTTGAAGGTGATGAGAATGTGTTTGTAGTGTTTGGTTTCCAAGTACTTTTGAGAAAATTAGAATAAAAGAGAAAACTATGTAGTTGAAAGGTGTTCAACACAACAAAGTAGTGATCTTGTTTTTTTCTACATTTCTTCTGTGTTGAAGATCTGCTTATGCGGTTTGGATATGTTGATAAGAGGTTTCCAAAGGTGTTATATCCAAAATTTATTGTCTTAGATTATTGTGTAGTGAAATTTGTGTTCACTAGTGTGTGAAAAATGTATTGCAATGGTCTCTAGGAGAAATGGTTTTGCTCCACATTTCTCCGTAGTGTGGTTTCTCGTCTTATGGATTTGGGGTGTGTGTACATTTCTCATATCTATCTTCAATTTAAGTTGTTTGAATTTTGGTTCTCTGTAAGGTTGGATTCATGTGTTATAGTATGTGGAAAGTTAATTAGGTGTACAAGATGATTGTGTTCTTTAAGTGAAATTTGTTGTGAAGGAATTTTTTTATATTTCAAGGTATTTATGGAAATTCCAGATTGTGTTCAAGTGATGTATGTTATCTGTGAGTTGTCTTCAGATCTAAGGAAGCGTTCACTTAAATGTTCAATGGTGTTTACATAGATTCAATTGATCTTGGGTGTTTACACTAATTACAAAAATGCTTTGGTGTTTTTGGAAGCATGGCATGGTTTATATGTATGGATTTAGATCTTATTTAAGCTGTAGTGTGGTTAAATTTCATTCCTTTCCACTATAGGAATGCTTAGTGATTACCTAATTTGAATTTGCACAGTTGACGTGCATAGCTAGCCTTGTGAAAAAATTTCAAGGTTGTGATGGGTATATATGGATGTTGAGTTGATGGAAGATGTGTTTATGAAGCGTGTGATGCAAAGTGTAGAGTTGTGAAGTGTAAAAGTTTAAAATGCAGTGCAAGCTTTAATGTGTTAGTCTATTGGAAGCAGAAAGAAAATGGTATCTACATTTTCAAAGAGGCTATGAATGTACTAGTGATAATATGGTGGATCTTTTTATTGCTTTGAGATGGATCTCTCATTATAACATTCTTATTTCTTATTTTCTATAATCTGGCAATGAGCCCTTGGTAGTGAGCCCTTCTTTTCTTCTAGGAAGTGAACCCTCTGGTAGTGAGCCTATTGTATTTGGTGTTGCAATTAATTTATATTGTGAGCTAATCCTCACCGTGGTTTTTTCCTTCTTGGTTTTTCCAAGTAAATTTGGTGTTCTTCTATGTCTAGTGTTGTTGTGTTCTCAGTTTATGTTATTTTCTTTCATGTTAAATCACTCTAATAGATTAAATGGTAATAAGCTTAATGTGGATGTGAATGTTAATGAGGGTTTGATGTTTTAATGAACAACTGATTCACCCCCCTCGCAGTTGTCTTGTGAATTCAACAAAAATAAATCCTCTCTTTAAAATATAAATACAACATTGCCAAAATTTAATGATTTTCTCTCATGTCCCCTAAAAAGAATTCCAAGGAATGTGGAGACATACAAATGACATAGGATTACAAGGTTAATGTCACCATCTTAACACCATTGTCTTTCAAATATGTTGATTGAGTAGATGGAGCTATAAATTTTGGTCATTTAAATACTCTTAATTTCTCACGTGTAAGCTACAAATGATGCTCAATTTAACTAATAGGTTGATAATATTCACTAATCTAAGTATGTATCTATTAGGGAATGAATTGGATCCTATTGTAATATTAAAATAACAACTCTATAACCATAGATATAAGGACCAATATTGCTAACAAATCTGGAAAGATCCCAATTGTATTTGTGATTTTCCTTTCATTTATTATTAAGGTACAACTCCCTCTTTAACTATCCTTAACTCTAAAGAATACACTTTTTACCATAAAGTAGAGAAAGGTGAACAAAAACTAATTCATAAGAATGAAACTAGTGGGACAAAATTAAAGGATCCATTATTGCAAAGCACAAAGACTCAAATGATAATGACCAGAAGATATAATGATAAAAGATTCATATAACCATAAATAAATGAGTATAACATTGAGAAGCTATTCCACATTGAGAATAAGGCTACATAATCATCTTAGACAACAAACTAATTTGAAAAACACTATACTCATAACTCATAACTCAATGTTAGAGCCATTTGAAATCATAATTCAATTCTCAAAATATGTTCCCTTTCCCTCAATTACATCACAATGTATATCTTCAGAATTCAAACCCCCTTATTACCATATTGATTAAATTCTATATCCAAACCTCAATCTTGAATCAAGTGGTTAAAATAACATCCATCAAACTAAACAATGATTTCTTGCCAGCTAACATTTCACTTAAAGAGGTTGATAAGCTAAGGAAAACAATGATTAGGGATAAACATCATGACACCGTCTCTTCGGTTGGATTTGATTATTTAGCCAAAGCATTTCTTGTTCAGACACTTGCAATGTGGCCAACTATACGTTGAAAATGGTGGATTTTAAAGGCTTGAATTAAATGAAAAATGAATGTCATCATAATTCCATGCATGCAAGCATCTAGATGAAGAGTCAACTTGAAATTTTCATAGAAAAACCAATGTTTGTAATTAATTTTTGTCACATCATCATTTGATTTCCAAGCCATATCACTTCCCTTTGTTCACCTAGTCCCAAGAAATTCTCCAACCTGGATTTTCTTCCTATTTTCTATAAATTCAGTGAGAAAGACCTTTATTTCCACACTTTGGATTACATTCTCAGAGATGGTGAGTGTTGAGAGTGACATTTCTTCAAGGAATGATTTTATTGTTCTCGAGGACATAAAATGTAGTTCGCTTCATAGGTTGCTGACAGACTAGTTAAGAGAAGTATTTATGGTCCAGGATGATGTGGAAGAAGATGTATTGCACAAGATCCTTGGGGAAGCATTCTTGAATCATGTCCATGTCCATAATGCAGACTTCTTAGAACACTTCATATATACCATAGTCCAAACTTCAAAGAAATGTGATTGAGGCATAAGGGTGGTAGAGCATCTAGTTCTCCCTGAATATCTTATGAGGGTGTGGACAACCATTGGAGGACTAAGCCAATTCCCCAGAACCAACCTCATAGGTGATGCTATATATATTGCTACTACAATCCAACATGAGATTACAGAGGAAGCAATAACTTTTTCATGTAGGGTGACACAAAATGACATGGGGCTATTTTTCTAGTTTGTGTAGTCATAAGAAAACCTATTTTCACCTACCTAGATTGAACGCATGCAAGAGGTGATGGAGGGAATACGTGTCCTTATCTTTTTCCTCTGTATTTAGAAGAAATGCATTGATAAATATTAGTTTTAAAATGAAAATTCTATTTTGTAACATCGAATACATATATATGAATATAATATAAAGATTTTGTATTTCGACATTGTGTTTCTCTTTGTATCTAAGTATTTTCTGTTTTCAATTTGCTATCGTATCTGATAATGATATATTTTTTTTTCATTTTATTGCACATTTTTATTTTAATGGTTGCATTCACTTAATCAAACATCTTCTTATATTGATACCACTCATTGAGAAAAGTTCCAGGAAAAAAATTGAAATCCACCATGCTTACAAAAACCTTGTACTTTGCCACCTTCACTTTCCTTTTCAATAAATACTTATGTAATTAGCAAAAGGATAGGTTTGGGAAATCCTATTAAAAATTGACAATGGTTTCCAAACCTATGAAGAATATTGATGATACATAAAATATTCCTTAGCTTTCCTTTAGTGGCAAACTTTTGAAAAGCTATGAAACTTGTAGTACAGATTGACAATTTTTTAAATTTTCAGATTTAGACATTCCCAAAAAGCTTTCGATGTTTAGGAAAGTTATGAAAACTTCACAAAGGACCAACAATGCATGAAACAAAGGATAAATCCAAATACTTAATAAGGGATTGCAACATAAGGAGAGGTTATAATAACCTAGGTGACATCCACCAAAGTTGGTAAAACTTAAAGAAGTACTGAAAAAAACCTAAACTTAGGAGAATTTTTAAATAAAAATAAGGATTTGGAAGTAATGACCAAAATCAAAGTAATAGTGGCTCTGACTGGGGAAAAAGACTATAAGGATGCAACTAGGAACCCAGTAATGCATTTCAAAGGCCAATGCTTAATCAATTGGGCAATAGAGTCATGTGAGAGGGAAAGTACCTAGACAAAAAAAGATAACCAAAAAGAAATGCAAACCAAAACTAGCACACCAAAATTGGGACTATATACATGATAGGATAAATCCTACCAAAAGGGAAGGAAGATTAATCACACAAAACCATTAACTAGCTAAGAGAAGAAAGAACCAGACCTAAAAAAGCTAGTGTTCCCATGTAGCTTTTGGAGTATGACAAAAAATGAGTTTTCCCATAAATCTCCAAGTTCATCGAGGAAAGTCTTTCAAAACACTATGATTTTGAACAACCATTTTTCATCATAAAATTCCTCTTTCATGGGGATGTGACTTTATACAGTTCTTCTCTTGTCAACTAATAGCTCTTCTAATGGATTAACCTTTTGAGTGAGATTTTCTTCATAAGTGAGCTTTTGATCCTTCCTTGAAGACTTGGATGGTTCAACAGACTGCCATTCCTCATTAGTCTCCTCCTGAGTAAACATAAGATCAATGATTTCCTGCTCATAAGTTATCTTATCATCATCTTCTTTAATGTTCATTTCACATTACCCCTATATTCCATCGCTTCACAATTCTTTACCTTATCAACATTCATATAATAGAAAATCTTGTTACTTGCATTATCATGAAGATAAAATCCAAATTTTCAAAGAGATTATTACTCCTTGTTCCGTAAGATTAATCAAACATAAACATGGGATTTGAATTTTTACTTCACTTCATTTCATTTTTCTCTCCATCATATAGAATATCCTTAGAACACCATTCCCGAGTGAGGGTAGCATCCCACTCTTTTGAATCGGTTTTGTAGTAACAAAAAAAGTATCATTTTTCCTTAGTTTGGGAATAATTAATAATAAATGAGCTTAATTTTTCCTTGCTTTATCGTTGTAATGTGTTTTACACATTCAAATTAAGTCTAGGACCATTTTTGATAAAATGAACTTAATGGTGCCTTATTTAGGGTGTTGTAAAGTGTATCTTTACACTTTCACACTAGTCTAGGGCTTTAATTAATTAATTGAGGTTAATTGGCCCCTTAAATTCAAATCCAAGCATTATTTATTACATTTTCCAAAGGATAAAGCATGGAACTCATTAATAATATTTCACAACACTTAATTTTGTAAGGAATGTGTCCTAGGATAGTGACCTAAGACCCATTCGCCACTTGGAAATTGGGTCCTCACTAGGTCCTAAGACCCCATTTTGGCATGTTATTTCACATTCCCCGAAACATGTCCTAGTTAGGTATGCTAGGACCCACTCCCCTATGGTGAATGGGTCTTCCTTAACTTAGGACACCCCCTTTGGGATCTTTTTTTGGCAATATTTTATTAATTTCAAATTCTAGATCTGATGTCGGCTTGTGTTATTTGAATTTCAGGATTAAATCTTAATTTAAGTATAAATATAAGGTTAATTCACATAGTTTCATCTAAGCAACCAAGAATTTCATAGGCAATCCGGAGTAATTTTACAAGAGCATTCAAGAGCATTCAAGGGCAGATTATTGAAGATTATTGCAGCAATAAAAAGTCATATCATCATGTCAAAGGCATAGTGCACCATGAATGTTGTTGAGATAAAAAGTTTATGTATCATTGAATATCCTATTCAAGAATTGTCTCATATCCAAATTCAAGATCTAGATCTACATACAGTGAGGCCACTTCATGCTTGATTGTTGATTTGTACTCCAAGGTTCAATTGAGGATTGGTCAGGTGTAGCATTACCTTTTTCATTCATCTTTCCTTTATGCATTGTTTCAATTCAAGTTTTAATTACTAAAATGGGGCTTGACCAAGGAAAACCCCTATTCCCTAACAAACAAAAAAATTTCTTCTCTCTTGATATGTGATTGTAGGTTTTAGGTTGAAGATCAATTGGAGAACAAAAATTGTCAAAGTTGCAAAAGTTGTCATCCTTCTTGCAAGATCACAGAAACTAAGCTACAAAATTTATTTCCAACTTTCAGGAGAACACCTGGGATATGAGAGTGTAGATATTGAAGAGAAAAACCCAAAAATCACTTTTCTAGAACCCTAGTAGGGACCCATTCGCCATTGGGTGAATGAGTCCTTAGTGAGGCCCAAAACAACACTTTTCCAAAAAGGTACACATCATTTCAGCATCTTAAAACCTACCTTTTTATTTTTATAATAGTTAGGTGTGTTTTCTAATGTTCTATGCATAATTGAATGAAATAACAAGTGAAAAGTAGTGCTTTATCATCTTGTTGATTCATTTTGAGAAACCCCCCCTTTTCTTTCATTTCATTTTGGTGAACCTAACTTCTTAAGCATTGTAGTTTTATGATTTTGGAGCCTCTTTTTTTATTAGATGAGATCTTGTATTCATTTTCATTGAATTAGATCTCACTTAGGGTCTCTAGTTTGCATTCAACTTTGCATCTCATATAGGGTTTTAGAATTGCATTGTTTGCATTCTTTAAAATCTGAAAATATAAAAAAATTAGTCATTTTGAATATCATCTTGCATCATATAAACTTGCATTTGAAAATTAAAAGAAAAAATGCATATCAAACTAGGTGCTTTAGGTCATCATTTTGTGATAATTTTCAATCAAATTTCACATTGCATTTACATAAATATGAACCTTAAACTTACTCTAGTAGACTTGAATCTAAAAACCATTAGAAAACACTTGAAAATCTATAAAAATTAGTTTCAAAACCCTAATCTAGGGCCCATTCACCCTAGGGTGAATGAGTCCCTATTAGGGTTACATAGGCAACAAGTTTTCATAGTTCCTCAACTTTAATATCACATTTAGAATTTCTCAGAAAATCATACTAGGACCCATTCGCCACTAGGTGAATGAGTCCTTGCAGGCATACAAAAACCAACTTTTTGGAGCTTTTTGGTGACTTTATGTACTTCCTAGGCTTGTTGGTAACCTACTGTATTAGTTTGGAAAGTTTTGGGAATTTTTGTTTCATGTATCTAGGTCAAATCATCCATTTAGTGTGGTCATTTTTAAAATCATTCCAAAACTCATTTCAGTTGTGGAAATCTTCAGATTTGTAGGACTTTAGTTTACATTTTTGAAGCATTACATAAATTAGATAGCTTACTTTTTCATGTTAGCATGTTTTCTTTTAAGAGATGTGGTTTTGATATGGTTAAGAATGGATTGCATAAGTACAACATCCCCTCCTATAAGTTCAATTTAGAGTACAACAATGATATCATCAAGAAACATGTTAGCCATCCTTCCATTATCTTTCCTAGTTATGAAAACATCTTAGAGAAAGCGAATCAAACCATTGACATACTCCTTAATATTACCTTTCCTATCTAAAACCCTATTATCTCTCCCATTTGTGAGGATGATATGATACAAAAGGATACAAGCATAGATAATCATGAAAACCATAATTTTTCTTCTCTTGATACCTCTCCTATTGGTGACAAAGGGTCTTGGTGAAAGAAGATATAATCACTGAGAATCATGAAAGTATTGTTTGTCCCTCTCCTCCTCCCCCTTGGGAAGATATTATGAAACAAGAATATGAGATCATTGAAACATTCCTCAAAATTACTTTACGTAGTCTCCATTCATCTACCAACACCTCCCCTACTCATGAGAATGCTTTAGCGAAAGAGGATACAATTGTGAACGATCATGATTTTTTTGTGTGTGTGGAGGATATGTTGATATTAAGAGATCCAATGATTGGGAGCTATGACAATACCACCTCTCCTACTTGGTAAGACATTATAGGAAATAGAGATGCAATTGTAGATAACCATGAAAATCAAATTTGTTCTTCTGCTAATATTTCTCCTAGCCATGAAGAAGATAGTTTGGTGTTAGAAGATACCCTTATTGATAGTCATGAGAATCTTGTTTCTCCCTTTCCTAATGCCCCTACCATTTGAGGAGATCTATTTGAACAAAGAAGTCCAATCATTGGTAACCATGAAACTCATAGTTGTTCTTCTCTTGATGCCTACCTTATTTTTGATGAAGCTACTTTACAAAATCTAACCATGGGATGTGATGAACCTCTTTCTTGTTACTTTCCTAAAAGATCTCCTACTAGGGTAGATATTATGGCACAAGAGAATGGGACCTTAGAGAAAAAATATGAAATCATGGACAATTGTAACAATAACATTTGGTCTTCTTCTAATATCTCTCCTATTTGTGTAGATGATATTTTGGTGTTAGAAGATTAAATTCATGAGAATCCTATTTGTCTCTCTTCCCCTAGGAAATACATTATTGAGAAAGAAAATGCCATCATTGATAAGCAAGAAATTCAAACCATTGAAAACTCCCTTACTAATGATGAAGTTATTTTAGAAGAACCAAAATTTTAATGTCATGAACATCTAGTTTGTAGCTCTCCCAAAATCTCTTCTACTAGGGAAGATATCATGTTGCAAGAAAATGACAACATTGGCACATGTCTTTCAAACAATATTAATATGGCTTCCTTAGATGAAGATGATGAAGTGAAATTAGACTCCCTTTCAGTAAGATATTATGAAAATGAGGATAAGTCTTTTAATGTTATGCACATTAGATATCCCTTGACACCAAATTCACATCTAGAACCCATACAAGAAAAAGAAAAAGAAAAGCATATTGAATAAGTCACAAAGTTATTGGAACATGCTTGGGAAACCTTTGATTTCACACCTACATTCATGGGAGAATACATCTTATCATAACAAAAGAATCTAGTAAGGGAAAATAAAAGGTGGTAATGTCAATAAAAAATTCAAAAGCATCCATTCAACCACTTTAAAAGAAAAGACAAAATACATAACACAATTTGATGAAGTTGATTATGAGCAACCACCAAATCTGAAAGAAATGAAAAAGAAGCTTTATGGAAGAGGTTCTGAACTTATGAAACAACTTGGGTATAGTGGAAAAGGATGTGGTGCTAGAGAACAAGGTATCTGTGTCCCTATAGAGCCTAAAATGCAAGAAATGACTAATGCTCTTGGTTATTGTCCCTCAAAAGATATAAACAAGCCTTCAATCAATTTCTATGCTCTTACAAAAGATTATTCCAAGACAACTTTAACTTTAGTGCATACTAAACTAATAGATATCTCATTAGATATGCATCAAGTTGATACTTTGTTTACTCATTATAATCTATAGTAATGGAAAAATTATCCATTTTCCTTACTTAATTTGGGAATAATTAATAATAAATGAGCCTAATGTTGCCTTGATTTAGTGTTGTAATGTGTTTTACACATTCACATTAAGTCTAGGGCCCCTTTTAACAAAATGGACTTATTGATGCCTTATTTAGGGTGTTGTAAAGTGTTTCTTTACACTTTCACACTAATCTAGGGATTTATTTAAATAATTGAGATTAATTGAGCTTAATTGGCCAATTAAATCCAGATCCAAGCCTAATTAATTGCATTTTCCGAGAGATAAACTCCGACACTCATTAATAATATTTCACAACACTCAATTTTTCAAGGTTTGTGTCCTAGGATAGTGACCTAGGACCCATTTTCCACCTGGTGAATGGGTCCTCAATACGTCCTAGGACCCCCTTTTGGTATGTTATTTCACAATCTCTGAAATAGATCCTAGTTAAGTGTGCTAGGAGCCATTCACCCTATGGGGAATGGGTCCTCCTTAACCTAGGACACCCCTTTCTAAGCATATTCTTGATGATATTTTAGTGATTTCAAATCCTATATTTGATGCCATCTTGTGTTATTTGAATTTCAGGATTAAATCTTAAGTTAAGTATAAATATAAGGTTAATTCACATAGTTTCATCTAAGAATATTTATACAAGCATCCTAAGAGTTCATAAAAGCATTATAGAGTATTCAAGAAGGAATTCAAGGGCAGATTATTGAAGTTTTATTGCAGCAATCAAAGATCATATCATCATGTCAAAGTAATGCATGTTGTTGAGCTAATGTGATGTAGCATTGGTGATCGAATTCAAGTCTTCAAAGCCATTATGTGAATGTCAAATTCATGATCAAAATCTACATACATTGAGGCCACTTCATGGAAGATTTTAGATTTGTACTCCAAGGTTTAATTGAGGATTGGTGAGTTGATACACACATTGTTGTCCATTCATCTTTCCTTTATGCATTATTTCATTACAAGGTTTAATTACCAAAATGGGGTTTGACCAAGGAAAACTCCTATTCCCTAACAATCAATATTTTTTCTCCTCTTTGATGTGTGATTGCAGGTTTTAGATTGAAGATCAAGTGGAGAGAAAAATTTTCAAAATTGAAAAGTTGTAAAAGTTGTCATCTTTGTTGCAAGATCACAAAAGCTAAGTTACAGGATTTATTTCTGACTTTCAGGAGTTGAACACCTAGGATTTGGGAGTGCATACATTGAAGAATAGGATCCAAAAACTAGTTTTCTAGAACCCTAACAGGGACCCATTCACCACTGGGCGAATGAGTCCTTAGTGAGGCCTGAAACAACACTTTTCTAAAAAGGTACACATCATTTCAACATCTTAAAACCTTCCTATTTTCTATTTTAATAGTTAGGTTTATTTTATGATTGTTATTTATGCATTTACCTCTCATAATTGAGTGAAACATCTAGTAAAAAAGGTAGGAGGTCAATCCATTTGATCAACCATCATTTTTTGGGTTCATCATCCCCTCATTTTCTATGTTTCATTTTGGTGAACTCGACATCTTGAGCATTGTACTTTTCTGATTTAGGAGTTTCTCTTTTCATCTTAGATTAGATCTTGCATTCATTTGCATTGAATTAGATCTCATTTAGGGTTTCTTAGTTTTCATTCAAATTTGCATCTCATATAGGGTTTTAGGATTGCATTGTTTGCATTCTTTAAATCTTAAAATACAAAAAACAATCAATCATTTTACATATCATTTAGATCATATAAACTTGCATTTGAAAATAAAAACAAAATTGAATATCAAACTAGGCCTTGTAATTCACCATTTTTTTCACATTTCAACTTGTATTTCACATTACATTTATAGAAATCTAAACCTGAACTTTACTGTAGTAGACCTAAATTTGAAAAAAATTAGAAAAAGGCTTTAAAATATGTAAAAATCAGTTTCAAAACCCTAATCTCGAACCCATTCTCCCTAGGGTGAATGAGTCCCTAATCATACCTAAATGTGCATTTTTGGAATTTCAAAATTTCTATTTTGTGCTTCTGTTTGCTATTGTTAGATCTCTGTAATAGTTAGTTGAATTTTTGTTTCATTAATTTCATTAGATCTAGCTTAATTTGCTTCATTTAGTGCATTATCTAAATTCAAAATTACATATACAACATTTCATTCTAGGACCTTGCATTTCACATTACCCTCTTTCTATTTTGGGTTTGTACACTAAGATTGTAAAATATTGTATGAGCTTTACAACTTGGTGTCCTATTAGAAATACTATTGTAAGACATAGTTCAAGAATCATGTCATCCCACGATATCCCATTCACCGTGGATCTTGGGTTTTATAGCTCTCTTCATAATAGTGTTGATAATCAATCCTCTATGGATCATAGTATGCATACCTCATTTCCCATGGCTTACTTATCTACAATCAATGCACATGATGTTCATTTCTCGCAAGAAGATATAAAAATATTAGATGAAGGCCTAAAAAACTTACAAGACAACATGGACGCTACCATGATTCTCACTTTACACAGTCTAAGGAAATTACTTAAAATTGGAAATCGAACACAAATTATCAATAGCCTTAGTTGCTTCCTAAATGATAACTTAAAAAAACAAGAAAATAATAACATCCATGCCTTAGTCAAATTTATTAAAGCTTAACCTTGTAAGGGATCAACCAAAATTCCTCTTGATATTGCTTTCTCATAAAAATACATACTTAAACATGCACCCGATGGTCCTCTTTACATAGCTGGAAGAATCAATGACAAGAACACTAATGGGATATTAATTGATCCTGTTTGTGGAGAGAATGTGTTCACTAAATAATTTTTATTTGTGCATGAACTCTATTAAGATACATATGATAAACCAAAAGCATGGATCAAGACACATAATGGTTTTTTATTTTCCTACAATAGGCTCAAAAGATCTCCTTCTAAAAGTTGGACCAAAAACATTAAATGTCTCATTCACCATCATTTTTCAATCGGACCAATTTTGTGTGAAGTTGGGCTATCCATGGCTTCACTTCATGAATGTTGTCCTATTGGTTGTGCATAAATTCTTAAACTTTCCTTTTGGAAATGATATTTTTACTATGCATCATAGTGGCTTTAATCCTGTGTCTTCCCGAGGGAACTTTTCATGGACTTTTTGGCCCGAGCCTATTGAACCTATTAGACCTTGTGAGGAATTCTTTTTCAAATCATATCAAAAGTTTAAGGTAAATAAAAAAGTAGAGTTATCCCTTAGAAATATGCCTCAACCCGTGATTGAGCCACATATCCTTGATGAAACAATGATTGAACTAAAAGTCCTTCCAAACATCCAAGAAAAACCTATGACAAGAAATCCTACCATTTCTTACAAGGGACCATGAGATAACCAAAAAAATCTTGTTGTTCCTTCTAAAATTAAACAAGTTCACAAAGCTAAAGAGAAAGTGGTTGAGTAACCTCCTGTGATTCCTTCCATTCTTCCCCTAAAGGAAGAAAACAAACCTATGGTTGAAAAACCCACTCCTACACAAACAAAAGTTGACAATCGATTGAAACAAAACCAAAATGTTAGAGAGCATAGGCATAGACATCGTGCTATATCTCATATGTTAAAAAATAAAGATGAAATGAGTAACATAGAAAATAAAAATACAAACTTACCTGAAGTAATGTATGATGAATCTATAGCCTCATTGCAACGTAAACAAGAACCTTCCATGGAAATTGTCATTCGACCTCCTGTTGTGATTAATCTAGATGATGACATTGACATTGAAAAAATTGATGAACAAGTGCATAATGAGTTGAATACATTGTTTTCCTCTTCTATGAGCTTAAATGAAAAATATCCTAATAAGAGTGTTGAACTTGGTGCTTCTCCTAGTTCGAGACTTCCTTTTGTCCCTTTTACTAGTTGTATGTCTTCTACATATACCAACTAAGATTGGGATGCAAATGACCTACTATAGGTTGATCCGCATGTGCCTTACTAGTCTTTTTATTTTTTAAAAAAATTTCATGTTCTTTATGTGATTTCATGTGCGTAATGTGATCCCCCATGATGTTTTGTTTGATGTATCTCTCTCTCTTAGTGCATTCCTCTATATGCAACTTACATTCTTCTATATGTCATAAAATTTTTATCCTTTTTCATTTGTCTTGTGTTTTCCTTTTACGGATGACGCAAGGTGTCGAGACATTTAGGTCTCTTCCTTGTTGAACCAAAAAGATTTTTCTTTTTTTTCTCTCTCTATGTGTCATTCTTCCATTTCTATGAGTATTTAGGGAATGATGACAGTTCTGAGCTCTACAAAAACATTGTAGCAAAGAAATACTGACCCTGAATCCATAGATCCCTTATGTATTTTTGGGGGAAACCACTCCCTCCTTTTTCATGACGTGGCTTTATCTACAAAACATATGACTTGGCATAAGGTTTTTGGAGGAAAGCTCTCATTTCTTAGGAGAAAACATTGGCTACTTTAAAGCAGTTGCTCACAACAATGGTGTTAGAAACTGCTTTAAAGTGGGGGCATACATCGATGACATCTTTCAAAATTTTGCATATTTCATGGTGTGATTTTCTTGCTTGTGATGCATCCTTTTTCTTGGTAGTGTCATTGGGTTTGATGTCCTACAAGAGTGTAAAATTTTCAGGCACACAACTTTCCCTTAGTGGCATGATGCAAAATGAGGCATCCCATAAGTGGCAATCTGATATTCTTGATTTTTCCTCTATTGGAGACATTAGGCATGATGTTCCCTAAGAAGAAGACCTTACACAAAGCAAGATACCCTTGAACAAAAACCTATAGAAATAATATTCAAAAGCATTCAACATTGTGGTGCCTTATCAAAGTTATCAGGAGGATAACCTTGATATGGTATGGGAGGCTAATATGATTCTCTCATTTTCCACTTTTTCAAGATATTCACCTAGTGGATGACTTGAGGTTCCACTACCCTAGAGTGAGTGCGTGTCTGTGTTGTTTGCATAGAGGACATCGAGTTTTGCTTGTAATTTTTTTTGGAAAAACAAATCTAGACCTGGTCCACATCGTGTTGGACACAATGTAAAAGCTTGATCCTTTTCTTAGACAAATATCTACATTCCACATTGTGTTGGAATGGTCGAAGCTTGATCCTTTATTTTCCCTTCTTTTTCTTGGTCTTTGATAGGGTATGATTATGTATCTTTTTCATTGTTGTATACATATTGTTGGATGTTGCTAATATGTGGTTGTCATTGATGTCAACACTATTGGCATTAGAGGTTGTATATGTCGAGGATATTGAGAAAATTGTAATAAAGTAAGTTGCAGGTTGTTAGTGGTGTAGTGAAGTTCAGTATGTTGGCCAGCTCAGTATGTTGATGATCAGAGGTTTTGGATTAAAGGGCTTGTTGTTGAGTATATCTAGTTTATCCACATTAAGTTTTAGAGATCTGCATGAAGATTTGATCGAGTTATGATTATATGTGTTCTGACAGTTTTTCTGTTGCTTCAGTTGGTGTTCCTGAAAGAAGATGATGTGGTTCTGGTAACGTGAAGTGTTGTGGATGCTTCTTTTGTGATTCATGATGATTTTGGATGTTTCTAGATCATGCTCTATCTATGTTGTACGTCAGCATTGATTAGTGTGCTCGAGATTGAATATTTTCTTTTGTGTATTCATGTTTTTCATGTTCTTGGCCAACAGGGTGATTGTAGTGTGTTGTGGATCTTCGAGGAATAATTATTGAAGGTGTTTCATGTTCAAGGATATTATTTTGGATCTTCACTATGTTGTGGCCAACATTGGTTGATTCACATTGATAATTATTTATATTTTGGGCTGACAGTTTGTATTAATTTTATATTTTATTGAAGCCGACATGTAGATGATGCTATTCTTGGTTGCAGATATATATGAGTGATTGTTTTATCATTTGAAGGTATGGTGAAGTGAAGTATGTGAGTCCTATGTGTGAATAATATTCTAATCATTTGAAGGTAGAAGTTAAGTGTGAAGAAGACTAAGTAGAGTTTATGTTCTTAATTGAAACTGTAATCAGGCATGAGCAAATGCTATTTTCTCATTTCAAAATCTTGTGGATATAATCCGAATCTTTCTGTAAGATAGTGAGTCTTCCTTGGGCAGTAAGACTTTTGTATTTGAGCAGTGAGCTCTAGGTAGTGTTCCTGAATGCATGTACATTCCCCATTTATTCTTTTATACTTTTAACAGGGTATAATCTTGTGGACTAACCTCCACCGCATTTTTTTCCCTAATAGGGTTTTCGCATAAAAAATCTTGGTGTTATGTGTGTTTCTGATGTGGTAATGATTTATGCTTTCATGGTTATTAATTAGATTTGAGAACAAGTTTAATAAGTTTAAATTTTTGTGACAACTGATTCACCCCCCCTCTCAGTTTTCTACCCTTGTGTTGCCAACACATATGTGTCTTGAATGTCTACTTTATTGTGATTTTGACATGGGGTCATAATCCCACTAAAGTGAGGAAAAAATTTAGTAACAAAAAAAGTATCCCTTTTCCTTACTTTATTTGGGAATAATTAACAATAAATGAGCCTAATATTGCCTTGATTTAGTGTTGTAATGTGTTTTACACATTCACATTAAGTGTAGGGCCCTTTTTAATAAAATGGACTTAATGATGCCTTATTTAGGGTGTTGTAAAGTGTTTCTTTACACTTTCACACTAATCTAGGGATTTATCTAATTAATTTAGATTAATTGAGCTTAATTGGCCCCTTAAATTCAAATCCAAGCCTAACTAATTGCATTTTTTAAGAGATAAATATCGACACTCATTAATAATATTTCACAACACTTAATTTGGCAAGGTTTGTGTCCTAGGATAGTGACTTGGGACCCATTATCCACTTGGAAAATGGGTCCTCAATAGGTCCTAGGATCCCCTTTTTGCATGTTATTTCACAATAACTGAAACAAGTCCTAGTTAATTGTGCTAGGATCCATTCGCCTTATGGTG
Organism: Sequoia sempervirens; assembly: GCA_007258455.2. Taxonomy (NCBI): domain Eukaryota; kingdom Viridiplantae; phylum Streptophyta; class Pinopsida; order Cupressales; family Cupressaceae; genus Sequoia; species Sequoia sempervirens. The sequence continues at coordinate 39,425,193 of VDFB02373365.1, forward strand.
AATGGGTCCTCCTTAACCTAGGACACCCCTTTCTAAGCATATTCTTGGTGGGATTTTAGTGATTTAAAATCCTATAAATGATGTTGGCTTGTGTTCTTTTAATTTTGGGATTAAATCTTAAGTTAAACATAAATATAAGGTTAATTCACAGTTTCATCTAAGAATATTTATGCAAGAATCCTAAGAGTTCACAAGAGCATTACAAAGAATTCAAGAAGGAATTCAATGGAACATTATTGAAGTTTTATTGCAGCAATCAAACATCGTATCATCATGTCAAAGTCATGCATGTTGTTGAGCTATTGTGATGTTGTAGCATTGGTGATCAAGTTCAAGTCTTTAAATCCATTATCTTATGTCAAATTCATGATCAAGATCTACATACATTGAGGCCACTTCATGCAAGATTTCAAATTTGTACTCCAAGGTTCAATTGAGGATTGGTGATTTGTTACACATTCTTGTCCATCCATCTTTCCTTTATGCATTATTTCATTACAAGGTTTAATTACCAAAACGGGGTTTGACCAAGGAAAAACCCTATTGCCTAACAATAAAAAAAAATTCTCCTCTTTGATGTGTGATTGCAGGTTTTAGATTGAAGATCAAGTGGAGAGAAAAAAATTCAAAATTGCAAAGTTGTAAAAGTTGTCATCTTTGTTGCAAGATCACGAAAACTAAGCTACATGATTTATTTACAATTTTTGGGAGTTGAACACCTAGGATCTGGGAGTGTAGAAATTAAAGAATAGGATCCTAAAACTGATTTTCTAGAACCCTAACAGGGACCCATTTTCCATTGGGCGAATGATTCCTTAGTGAGGCTTGAAACAAAATTTTTCCAAAAAGGTACACATCATTTCAACATCCGATAAACCTTCCTATTTATTGTTATAATAGTTAGGTTAGTTTTCTAATTGTTATTTATACATTTTACCTCTCATAATTGAGTGAAACAGCTATTCAAAAAGGTAGGAGGTGAATCCATTTGAGCAACCATCATTTTTGGGTTCATCATTGCCATTTTTCTATGTTTCATAATCAATAACAATAGTTAATGCTCCTTGCCATGAAATAGTTGTAGGATCATAGAATGCTCACTATTGCATGTTTTACATTCATTGTAAGTCATTTCCTTTTTGCAAGGAGAGACATATCATCATTCATCTCAACTCACCCTTGTCCTACACTTAGTGGAGGCAAGGGGTTAATTAGTGTTGTCCTAGTTTTGGCATGTGTTGTGGTCCCTTTCACTAGTTGTCCACCTTCCATTTATACCAACCAAGATTGGGATACGAAACACCTGTTATAGGTTGACTCGCATGTTCCTTACTAGTATTTTTTTTTTCTTTTTTCATGTTTCTTTATGTGATTGAATGTGCATAATGTGATCCCCCATGTTTTTTTTTATGTATCTCTCTCTCTCTCTCTTTTTGTGCATTCCTCTATATGTACCTTCATTCTTCTATATGTCATAATTTTTTTATATTTTTCATTTGTCTTGTGTCCTCCTTTTGGGGATGACGCAAGGCGTCGAGACATCTATGTCTCTTCCATGTTGACTCGAAGGATTTTTCTTTGTTTTTCACTCTCTTTATGTAATTCATCTAGTTTTATGAGTATTTAGGGAATGATTCACCTTTCCAAGCTCTAAAACAACATTGTAGCAAAGAAATACTGACCCCGAATACATAGATCCCTTATGTATTCTTGAAGGAAATCCCTCCCTCCTTATTCATGGTGTAGCTTTATTTCAGAGACATATGACTTGGCATATGGTTTTTGTGGTGGCTAAATCTGCATTTACCTCAAATATCAAAAACTTTAGAGTTATTAGCAAATGAAGTAAAAACAAACTAAGCAACCCATATGAAATATTGAATCTTGCTTCATAATGCAATCAAAACAACAAAATATCAAATGAACTAAATGAAAGAATAAGCAAGAATCAAATTCTATCTCATATTGGATTGGTGCTATTGTGGAAAATAGCCCTTTCCCAACCCTTTGCTAAGCTTGATGTTAAGATGCTATGAAGATGGAGTGGATGGGAAAAATCAATTCTCAGTTTAAGAGAGTGACTTTGCAAGAGATTGTGGAGGATTTGTTGAAGGATGAAGCCTTTACTTGTAGATTCTCAAATGCTAAGAGTGCTCATAAGAGAGTAATGTGGGATCAAAAACAGGCCAATGAAAAGAGGCCACTTGTCATCATGTCATAGGTTGAGGGATGTGCAAGACTTGGGAAATGTGCCCAAGAGGGGGAAATTTCAAATTTGAATTTGAGAGTTAATGCTTAGTTTGACCATTGCAAGGGACATGTAAGAGACATTAATTGCTTTGTTGGATGTACATGTCCACTTGATTTTGAATTCAAACTTGAGGGAATATTCCTCAAAGATGCCATGTTGATGGAAAATGTTGGATTTAATAAATCAATAAATTGATTTATTTGTGCAAGTGGGGATATCTAGAGGATATGATGGGTGATTAGGTTAGGCTAATTAGGATTAGATTAGCTTAATGATGATTAGGATGAGTTTGACCAATTTGACTCAAATATTTGGATTTATTTAAATCAAAGAGGGACGGATTATGCATTTGGAGATTTAATTAAATAAAGTTTGTTTATTTAATTAAAGGTTGATGTGAGACTTTGATTTATTTAATAGTCTTGATTTACTTGGTGAATGGATTTGATGAGTTTGATTAATTTAATGAGCGGGTGAACGTAAACTAAGTGCATAATGATAATTTTGCATGTCTACATTTTTCCCCTCTTTGAAGAAATGTACTTGTTGTGTTGGTTCAAATAATAAACTTGCCGCGATCAAAATTCAATTTTTTTTTGATTTTTTCGGATGCCCCAGCGGAAAGAAGTACATTGGTACATTACCCCCTTGAGAGATCGAGTGAAAAGATTCAATTTGAGGGTCAATATCGCGATGAAGAGGTACAAAATGGATGGTTTTGGATGATGATGCAAATGAGATGATTTTAAGATGCTTAGAATAACATATCTATATTATCTTAAACAACTTAAATGATAATATGATGCGAGATGGATGAGATGGATGATGTGATATGCTATGATTTTGCAATGAATGATCTATGCAGATGCTTAGACTAACAGATCTATATTGTGATGATGATGCAAATACAATGCATGTGAAATGATTGATGTTTCCTATTATGTATGATATGAATGATATGTGGTATGCTGATAGTTTTCTGGATGCAGGATGGATGCATGATGGATGCACTGGTGATGATGATGTTAGTGTGGAAATGAAATGATGACAAGGGGATCCCACAAGTTCATGATCTGATGAGACTTTATTAGAGACGATGATGAGAAATGATGATGATAGATGGATGATGATTTGCTTATCAAGGATTGGGATTTTAAAAGGGCTACATACCTTATGTTTGATAACACATGTAGATACGATGCATCAAGGTATAAAGAACCAGGATGGCATTGTACCTAGTGTGATGGACTTTGACTCAACAAATAGATAGGAGTATTCTTGTTCACACTTGACATACAGAAACATTGTTAGGACGTACCTAACAAAGCAAGTATTCGCCAAGTTATTTTACAAGAACGTCCAACAAGCACAACAGACAAAAGGATAATGATCGTTGCCCCATTCCTATCTCTCTAAATTCTTCGTTCGGATATCATCGAGAGGTCCTTGGAATGAGCGCAATAAGATAAATCAAAAGAAGAGATCAAGTACACAAACAAGCCCATGTTCTTCATACCTTCAGCCAAAGGGATGTGGTTTTGATAGGATAAGAATCCAAAGTGATATCCAAAATGATGCCCATTGTCAGAATGATATATTCTAGGACATGCATTGTATAGGATGATGATGGGTTGATAAGTTGATTGATAGGCTGTTGATATAAGGTTGACTGACATGTTTGAAAATGATCAAGAGTTTGATTTTGTTTTAAAGATTTGTTGTTTGCTTTTGATTTTACGTTTGAAGCTTGCTTTTGCTGATTGTTGTGATTGTTTCTGTTTGTTTTGCCAAAGGATGAAGGTGACGATTAGTTTATTATGGATGATTGATTATCGCGGGTGCAAGCGAGATGAGATGGATGGATTTTTTTCAAATATTTGGATGTTTTTGGAGTTTTTCAATGTTTTGATGTTGTTTTTGGTATTTTTGGATTTTTCAAATGTTTTGATTTTTTGATTTTTGCGATGTTTTGAGTTTTTGTGTTTTTTCAATGTTTTTGGATTTTCTTGGTTTTTTGAATGTTTTTTGGATTTTGATGTCTCAGGGGCTGATTAGAGATTAGCCTTTCCTACGTCTAAGCTCAAAGATGACGTAGTTCAGATTCCATGTTTTTGATGTTTTTCTGACTTTTTATGAGTGTTTTTGGGATTTTTTGATGTCTTGGATGTTTTTGGATTTTTCAATGTTTTGATGATTTGGATATGGATGTATGTGATGATATCAGTGCTCTATTTGGGATTTTGCTAAAAACCAAGCTAAGGTTGATTTATCATATCGATGGATTGATGATGATGATAACATTGTTGAGGATGCACAATAATGCAAAGATTTGATTGATTAGGATTGATGACGATAACATTGTTGAGGATGCACAACAATGCAAGGATTGATTGATCGAGATTGATGATGATAACATTGTTGAGGATACACAATAATGCAAGGATAGTGCTAAGCAACACAAGAATATCCTGAGATGATGTTTTTTTGATTGGATTTGATTGATCATGATTGATGAAGCTTGATTTGGAACAAAAGTTGTTCGAATGATTTGATGTAACTGATATTGATTGTTCAAATTGATGTTTAATTGAAAGATGAAGACTGATAAGGGATTTATTCTTGTCAAAATATGCCATGGGCTAGTGATTTGGAACTTTTCTCACAAGTGGTGGACCAATTTGATTTCACATTTTCCAGTGTTCAGATCACCACATAAGTTGGAGGATATAGATCAAGATTTATTCCTGAAGCAAGATGTAAATATTTGCCCCTAGTGTCTAGCAATGTATGGAATACCATGGATGGATGCTCGGATAGGTTTATGGATGGATGGATATGGTAAGTACACAAAGGATGCCAAGGATTATCTTGTGATAAGATAAGGTGTTTGGATCAAGAAAGCTCTTTTGGACAGTGTTTCATGGCTCAAATAACATTGGATAGGATAGGATAAATTAAAATGGCCCATGTCAAGATGTTTACCATAAGCAAGCGTAAAGTGTACACCAAAATTTGTCAAGATCTAGATAACTTGGACTATGTGTGGATGGAGATGGATGGAAATGGATTGGATCAATGGTTTATGGATGGATGGATTTATTATGGATAGGATGGATGGATTGTTGGCTTTATTATAGATGGGATGAGATGCTTTCAACTGAACTAGTGCACGTAGATGCTCGATTCTACACATGATGCCTGTTTGCTAGGTTTTCATCATGGTCTTGCCCAAAGCGCCGCCCATGTGGTTTTCACTAGAGGAAGATTTTTTTCTTTACTATTTTCAATCCTTTTTCTGATTTTTTTTGAATTTTCATATTTTTTGATTTTTTATTTTTTGAAAGATTTTAAGCTCATGCTGAACCATCTGGTGGTGTTGATGTAGATGCCCCTGTCATAATGTGCCATCAATATCCTGTTTGAAGAATCTACCTTGCCAAGATACGTGCACTTGAATGCAACTTTTGAGATCCCTGATCTACTTCGTTGATACCAGAGTTAACTTTATCTTTGTGCACACATCGTGATAGAGTGCCTTCAGAATCCTTATGATGAAGGGTCATTGCCAATGCATGGTCAATGTGATAATTGGATATTATGCGTGGAGGCATGGATGGAGTGTGTTTAGGGATAAGAGATGGATTGATTGACAGTTTGGAACCTTTGACTCTCCAAACTTGGGAGGATGAGCAATGATGAGTGGATACAAAAGTGTGCATGGAATTAGGACCAACTACTTGATATACTCTATACACTACTTGAAAAGCCTACTTTTGCTTTTGTGGACATCTTTGATGGATACCTTTCCATTTTTTGTTTTGCCCCATAGTTTCTTTGACTGATGGAGTTTGATAAGGATAATCTTTCTTTGTATTTTTTGGTAGCCATGTGTATTTGATTTGTCCATTATGCTTTCTAGCTTCTTTTTCTTTGATAATGTTCTTCGTACTTTGATTCAAATCTTTCTTTTGACGTTGGTCCCAATTCGTGGATGGGGTGATGGGTGGATGAAGATTCATGATGTGGCTGGTTGTAGTATTGGCATTGGTTTCATCATAAGGACTCTTTGTGCTCCCTATGTTGACATTTGTTTGAGACGAAGTTGCCCCCAGTATGGTGGAAGTAGTACCTTCATGCCTTGATTCTTCCTGTTCTAAGAGCTCTTGTTTAGAATGCATTCTTTGATAAATGACCACCGTAGGTGACGTTGTTTCAATTTGATGCTCCGCTAACTCTGGAATATCCTGTTCCGTCATACTTGTTTCCTTGAGTGGGTAATGTTGGATGTCTTTATTCATGATGTCCTTAGTCTAAATTTTTGATATATCTGATACTGTTGTTGACAACTCTATTTGATTGTAGGAATCAATAACCTACTCTTTTTGTGTAATAATGTCAGGAGTAAAGGGATCCTATTCTGAATGAAGATCATCTACGTGTCTATCCATAGAAAGCATCTCATGGGTAGATGGAGGAATATGTGTTACATAGATATGATCATCTTGCATGGATAGGAGAGTTTCCATTAGATTATTGTAGTATCTTGAAGATACAAATTCTTGATCTTGGATGATTTCGAAGTTGCTTTCGACATGCTTTGGATCAAGTTCTTGACATGAGTCAGTTTCAAAGGATGGATTGCTTACAAATGGTTCTTGGATATCTTCATTAGGCATGGGAAGTGGCTTAATACCTTCTTGATCTTTGAGTGGACTTGGATCAGGTGTTGAGTTGAAGATTCCTTCAATATCGGCAATCATGAGGTCGAAGGATGTCAATATGTCTTGGAAAGGACCATTGCTAGACTTTGGTGAAAGATATTGATCATGCTTTAGAATTTGTTTTTTGAGATATGCCCTCTAACTCGTTAGGTAATGTAGAGACATTTTCAACATGATCATTGGTCGATATTTCATTGGATGAGGTGAAAACATCTTTATTGATGGATAGATCTTGATCATTGTTTTCAACAATTGTGGTGGAGGGATTTCCAATATCTTCAACCATAGGGTCAAGTAATATTGGAATTTCTTTGATTGGATCATTGTTGGTTGGTGGACTTTGATCATGATTGAAAAGTGACTTTTGACATATGTTGATTTGATCATTGGATGAAGTAGACATAGTTTCAATGTGCTCAATGATGGATTGATCTTGATCCTTGTTCTCAATAGTTGTCATTTTTTGTGTTTGTGCTTGTGTTTGTTGGGTAGCTTGAGAGGCTTGGGTAGCTTGAGTGGCTTGTGGAGCTGCCTGATCTTGTTGAAGTGCTTGTTGGTAGGCTTTATGTGCTTTTAGTGTGATGTTACAATATTGACTTATTGCACTTGGTTTTGGTGGTAGTGGTGGTGTATTTGGAATCATGTTGGATGTAGTGATGAGTGGTTGAGATATGCTTGGAGCGATCATGGTAGTGAGGGGTTGAGATGTGATGGGTGTGATAGGGGTGGTTGGAGTGATCGAGGTGATAGGAATGGTCAGAATGACCGAGGTGATAGGTCCTTGGGAGACCACATTTTGATTTGTCGGGATTGATGTTGTCATTTGATTAGATACCATCTGTTGGTGCGATGTCGATGGTTTTGATGTGGTGGCTTGATTGGTGTTAGGTGGATTGATTTGGATGGAGTGATTGGTGCTAGGCAAAGGGGAAAGCCCTAAACCAAGGAATGATATAGGTAATGGTGGTGGGGATGTCTCTTGGCGCAATGACTCAACTATTTTGGCAAGTGCAGCAATTTGATCTCGCCAAATTTGATCTTGAATCCCTTGATTTGGCTTTTGTTTAAGCAGATTTGGAGTGTGTACTTGTGTTTGATTTTGGACAATGTTTTGATTTGGGATGACACTCAGATTTGGCATGATAGGTTGAAATTGACCATTGTTCATGTTTGGAATATTCGTATGATTTGCAAATGTATCCATCCCAAAGTTTTCTAGATTCATGTTTCAAAAACTTGTGCTTGGTACATTCTCATTTAGCTTGTAGGGATTTGGTGGGATGACATTGTTCATTTGAAGGCTCATGATTTGATTGTTCAGTTGACAGACTTGTAGGTTTGGATTTAGATCTACCATAGGGAAATATGTTCCAATCTTTGATTTGGGAATACTCACACTTGTTGTGCCATTGACATTTGTAGAAGGTAATGATCCCATGTATGGATTTTATAAGTGCGAGTTTTGATAATCAATCGACATTGTAAGGCTTTGAAAGTTCAATTGATTTGGATTACTCATGATGTGTGGATCAAGTTTGTATTCCATGTTCTCCTTGTGTTTTGACCTTGTTGCAAAAGTGACCTCTAAGGTTCTTAGGACCAATGATGAGATGAAGGATGAAAAAGGGTGGATGATATGAGTGTTGAACATTTCAGAACTTTGTATCAATGCAAGACTTAGGGTTTGATTTGGATAATGAACTTGTAAACCCTAAGATGTTGGATGTGATCTTAGGATGAACTTTTTCAAAGGATTGCTAATTCAATTAAATGTATGGGAAAGGATGCATTCCCACACACCTAATTAAACAAGGTGATTTTGATTTTGATGATATACCCAAGTCTAGAATGATGTTTTCAAAGCTCTAAAGTTGTTTGTGGGATGAAGATGATAAATGTTTGGATGGATGAAGTGTTTGATTTGATCCTAAAAAAACCTAGGAAGGACTTGTTTACTAGACCAAGATAGTGAAGAACATGCCTTTCTCTAAAAGTAATTCAAAATCAAAAGATCAATGTTTACATGAAAACCATATGACCAAAAGATGCCAAGCACATGTGTGGGGTCCAATTGATTCAATCTTTGCTTAATGGATTCTTTTTACCACAAACACACTCTTGATTAGGTTTTCAACTGAATGTCCAATGTCCTAATTCCCTTTCATCCTACAAAGTGCATTATGCAGAAATCGAGGAAATCAAGGCAAAGGTTGCCTAAAATCGACTTTAGTAGAAGCAAATTGAGATGAAATCCAAATTTTTAGAAGCCTCTAAGGATACTAATCCCAAGGGAAAGCAATAACATGTGAATTTGTTCAAGGATATTTGCCTCTCCTAAAGGGTTTGCAATTTTGATGATTCATTGAATGTTGGTTTCGATGTTTTCGATCAAAGCACTGTGTTTTCAAACCACAAGCAATACGACGTCCTAGCTCAATTGGTACGTTTTTCTTAGTGGGCTTGCCTCATGCCCTTCGTAGAAGAGATGATTTTACATGCAACCAAGGAAAGAGTATAAAGGTATGTTAAGAATGAAGTCTTAACCTCTATACTTTAACCAAGATCGGACATGACAAGTAACTTCTTGGAATCTAAGTTCCAATGCACCACTTTGATAAACTCGCTTAATGGATCAATTGGTCACTACAAAACAAGGGTTCTATTTTGGATTTTCCGTTTGTGGAGATTGACCCATATGGAAAGAGTCCCCTTTCAGATCCATCTTGTCAGCCAACCGCGTGATATTGGAATTTCTTCCAATATCCACATTTCTATCCCGGTTGGAAATACTCTTAGCTTTAGAGTGTTACCGGTTGAGTCATTCCCTTGGGTGAGTACAAAATCCATAACTCGATCAATCTTTGATGGCAACAAAGAGAGAGAATATGTTAAGGCTTGGAATAAGGTTAAAAGCGGGGGGTTACTTCCATTCCTAGAGAAACTCCATGGTTCCAGTCAAGAGGCTACGGATCTTTTTGAGAAAAATTGGGATAATGGGAATCTTACCCTTTTTGGTAGGAATGTCGAGCTTAACAAAAACCTGATTGCTGAAGTGACGGGTATGTCGACTGATGGGAAATTTTTTTTCAGGGATAGGGTTTTTCCAACGATGCCATTGTTAGATTTCCTAAAAAGGAGAAAGAAAAGCTGAAACTGGTTAAAATTGCTAATAGCTACTTTGATGCCAACACTATAAAATCCCTATGGAGAAAGGTCCTACGTGTCATCATGGAGTACATAACTGGGGATGGTCATTTCACCAGGGTCTACGGCTATCACTTTACCTTGCTCAACCATTTCCGCCACAAGGTAAGGGTTTCTCTCCCCTACTTTCTTTGTTGCTCTTTGAGGAAAAGCCCAGTTGACCACAAAAAAAACCCTAGAAGATTCCCTATTCTGCATAAGGGCCTAATTAGATTAATTATTGAGCATTACCAAAATATACCTGCCCCTACTAATCTTGAAGCCTCCCCTAACTCTAAAGATGATGATACTAAATCCAGCTGCTTGGGGTTTTTTCCCAATCCAAGCTCGGCTAGTAATGCCCTTAGTCCGCCTGCTACCCATTTGGGCAAGAAAAATCAGAAACCTCTTTCTGTTAAAGGTTGTGCTGTGCCCGAACTAGAAATCCCCTCCCTTATTGATAAGAATCCCAAGGCTAAAAACCTTATGTCGTACTCAGAAGATTCCCCTGACTCTAAGGCATCTGGGGCTAATAATTCTGAGCCATCTGCTGATCTGTCGATGGATAGGATTACTAGAACTAGGTCCCCTGTCACTAAAGTGTTAAAAGAACACTTTAATCTTCCCAAGACATCATCTTCATTTCTCCTCCTTTCATTTTCCTTCTTCGCTTTACCTTCATTTGCTTTCCTTTGTTTTCACCCTCCTTGTACCTTTTTTGCTTTCCTTCTTCACTTTACCTTTGTTGCCCTTCGTTAGCCTTCGTACCTATTTAAACAAAAAAAAAATCATGTGAGATTTAGAGCATTAAATTCACTTTTAATTCCAAATAACAACATAATTTCTATTTGAAAGAACAAATTATTTGGATGAGTATGATAATAAGAAAATCATTTATAATTGGATCATGCTTTGATATTAACTGCATCGAGAAGGTATCACACTTGTTATATTCACTTTTTCCCCATCAAAGTTTCTCTACATAATCCACATTGCTCGAGGTATTGATTTAATAAATCAACCACAAAGAATAAATCTTTCAAAAGCACCCTTCTAATTTATGATAATCAAAATGATGTGATAAACTTTGCAAGCTAATAAATCTTATCAATCACAAGGAACACATCTTTCAAAGGCACCCTCTCAATCTCACATGTTGACTATTTTAAAGTATTTAAAATGATGTGATAATTTATAACATAAACTTTGAAAGCCCCTAATTTTGTGAGCAATAAGGAAAGCCTTATCTTGCATCCATAATTACCTGTGAGATTTGATTTCTGATGGGATATTGAGTAACACTACATTTAAAGTTACGAACAAATCCACAATTTGATATAAAGAAAGACTACTGCGTCTAGATAAAGTATTGCGCCATTGGTTAAGTGACATCAACAAATTACTACCAAGGGATCTCTAAGTAGTATTTCTTACAACACCTAAAAGTAGCTACAGGGACCAATGCAAGTGTCAACAGTTGTGAATGTGCAGATTTAGAGAAAAAAGTACGCCAACCATTTAATGGAGAAGATCTTTTGTTTATGTGCAATTGCATGGAATGCCATTTCTATGGCTCTGCCACTTTTTGTAAGGATATTATCTGCAAGCCATGGTATTGGTTGGACATAATGAGAATTTAATGTATGAGGATCTACTTGACAGTGGTATGGATTTCTACAGGCATGACCAGGCCCTTTTAAAAAAAACGTGCAAGTACTGACAAGTTATGTGAATTATTTGACAGAGTTTCTCAAATAAATGTAATCTCATAAAGCTCCAATCGAACCTTTACAGCTGTAAGCCAAAAGCATATAAATGTTACAGAAAAGCTCAAGACCTCATTAGTCTACCCAAAATTGGGGCCTGTGTTGCAGAAAGCATCTTCAGTTACTTATCATTAATTTTCTTTGAGAGGCTTTAGAAACCTACAAGGAAATATAAGCTGTGACAGCATAGACAATACATGTGAATTGTGTAACAGAATGCTTCAAATCAAGGCCCTGTGCTGTAATCACTCCAGCGTCCTCCCTGAACCTATCAATAATGGAAAAAAATTCTTACATTTGATGAAAACACATTGCATTATTGGACATAATGCATGAGTTGATGGAATCATAGGAGAATAAAGGCATATTGGATTGGTAAAGTAGGCATCCCATGGATATCTACAACTGAGCTATTTGAGCCTCAAATCTAGAGTTCATATTGACATTCCAACGCATATTCAGTCCACTTTACACAAACTATGTGCCGCCAACTGTGCTGCAGACTTTCCAAGTTTCTCTCCACCGCTAACAGTCAACTTATCTCTACTCGCGTGGTGAAGTAGCTTGAAACTTTTAGAAACAATTGGTTGTAGGAATCTAAAAGCTTGTAAAGTTTGAAGAAAGACACTTTTCTTTGCTGATAAGGGATTGTGGTAGATGGAAAGCCCAACACAACGCTGACTACACTCTTTCCCTATGCCTAAAACTGACGGCTTTCATTATTGGCTCTGAAATAATACATGGACATCCATTCACATCAACAGGGAAAGGTCACATGACCAACACAGTGACTCCCTAAAAGTGACTTCCACTACTGGCTATATGAGGAAGATTTAAAAGCTTTGCAAGAAATGAAGGACTTTATATGGTAAAGAACAATTTGATCAAGCATTAAGCGGAAAGTAAATGCACAGGAGTAAATTCAACCAAAAATTTCTGATAACACAAAAAAATTCAACCAAAAATGCATTCAATAAATACAAACAAGCAGAAGTAAATGCGTAGGAGTAAATGCTGCAGTCAATAGGAAATTGCAATCAATAGAAGATCTGAATGCAATCAGACGAATTGAGGAGAACAAAATGAATTTATATCAAAAAATCTCGTACTGATTTGATTTGCAACTCACTTGACTTCTCAATCTGTATATATATTAGTAACCAAATCTCACCGTAAACAAAGATTTCTTATGAACAGGAGAAGGGACCTCACATTTCTATTGATGCATTTTAATGAACAGAAACTAGAAATTTTAAATGATATTTTTAAATGACAGTCTCCTTACTGCATTAGTGACTCAAGCATTCATTCATGAATTTATCAAAGTAATTAAAGTGCACCAAGCTTGGAAGCTATGGATGGAAAGATAACAAAAAATGCAACTACATTATTGCTTAACAAGAGAATCAAACCAAGAAGATTTGATATTATAACAACAAAATTTTAGCCCTCCTTCTAGCACCATAATGTGGTGGCTAAATCTGCATTTACCTCAAATATCAAAAACTTTAGAGTTATTAGCAAATGAAGTAAAAATAAACTAAGCAACCCCTATGAAATATTGAATCCTGCTTCATAATGCAATCAAAACAACAAAATATCAAATGAACTAAATGAAAGCATAAGCAAGAATCGAATTCTATCTCATATTGGATTGGTGCTAATTTGGAAAATAGCCCTTTTCCAACCCTTTGCTAAACTTGATGTTAAGATGCTATGAAGATGGAGTGGATGGGAAAAATCAATTCTTAGTTTAAGAGAGTGACTTTGCAAGAGATTGTGGAGGATTTGTTGAAGGATGAAGCCTCTATTTGTAGATTCTCAAATGCTAAGAGTTCTCATAAGAGAGTAATGTGGGATCAAAAACAGGCCAATGAAAAGAGGCCACTTGTCATCATGTCATAGGTTGAGGGATGTGCAAGATTTGGGAAATGTGCCCAAGAGGGGGAAATTTCAAATTTGAATTTGAGAGTTAATGCTTAGTTTGACCATTGCAAGGGACATGTAAGAGACATTAATTGCTTTGTTGGATGTACATGTCCACTTGATTTTGAATTCAAACTTGAGGGAATATTCCTCAAAGATGCCATGTTGATGGAAAATGTTGGATTTAATAAATCAATAAATTGATTTATTTGTGCAAGTGGGGATATCTAGAGGATGTGATGGGTGATTAGGTTAGGCTAATTAGGATTAGATTAGCTGAATGATGATTAGGATGAGTTTGACCAATTTGACTCAAATATTTGGATTTATTTAAATCAAAGAGGGATGGATCATGCATTTGGAGATTTAATTAAAGGTTGATGTGAGACTTTGATTTATTTAATAGTCTTGATTTACTTGGTGAATGGATTTGATGAGCTTGATTAATTTAATGAGTGGGTGAACGTAAACTAATTGCATAATGATAATTGTGCATGTCTACAGTTTTATGAGGAAATATCTCATGTCTGAGGAGAAAAAATTGGCTACTTTAAAGTAGTTGCTCACAACATTGGTGTTAGCAACTGCTTTAAAGTTGGGGCATACATCGATGATATCTTTCAACATTCTTCCTATTTTGTGGAGTGATTTTTTTTCTTGTGATGCATCCTTTTCTTGGTGGTGTCATTGGGTTTGATGTCCTCTAAGAGTTTGATATTTCTAATCGTACAACTTTCCCTTAGTGGCATGATGCAAAGTGAGGCATCCCATAAGTGGTAATCTAATACTCTTGACTTGTCCTCTCTTGGAGACATTAGACACGATGATCCCTAAGAAGAAGACCTTACACGAATGAAGAAATATCCCCTTGAACAAAAAATTCAAAAACCTATAAACATAATATTCATAAGAATTTAGCATTGTGGTGCCTTATTGATGTTTTCAGGAGGATAAATTTGATATGGTATGGGAGCCTAATATGATTCTCTCATTTTCCACCATTTTTGGATACTCACCTAGTGGATGGCCTGAGGTTCCACTACCCTAGAGTGAGCACACATGTTATGAAAAAACAACTGAGACATGTTCCACATCATGTTGGACAGTTGTGGCTTGATCCTTACCCTTTCTTGGACAAACAACCACGTTCCACATCACATTGGAATGGTCAAAGCTTTATCCTTTATTTTCCTGGTCTTTGATAGTGTACGATTGTGTATATTTTTCATTGTTGCATGCATAAGTGTCTTGAATGTCTACTTTAGTGTGAGTTTGACATGGGGTCACACTCTCACTAAAGTGGGGGAAAAATGTAGTAACAAAAAAAGTATCCATTTTTCCTTAGTTTGGGAATAATTAATAATAAATGAGCGTAATGTTTCCTTGATTTAGTGTTGTAATGTGTTTTACACATTCACATTAAGTCTAGGACCCTTTTTGATAAAATGGACTTAATGGTACCTTATTTAGGGTGTTGTAAAGTGTATCTTTACACTTTCACATTAATCTAGGGATTTAATTAATTAATTGAGGTTAATTGAGCTTAATTAGCCTCTTAAATTCAAATCCAAGCCTTATTTATTGCATCTTTTGAGGGATAACGCCCGACACTCATTAATAATATTTCACAACACTTAATTTTGCAAGGAATGTGTCCTGGAATAGTGACCTAGGACCCATTCATCACCTGGCAAATGAGTCCTCACTAGGTCCTAAGACCCCATTTTGGCATGTTGTTTCACATTCCTCGAAACATTTCCTAGTTAGGTATGCTAGGACCCATTCACCCTATGGCGAATGGGTCCTCCTTAACTTAGGACACCCCATTTGGGATGTATTTTTAGCGGTATTTTAATAATTTCAAATCCTAGATTTGATGTTGGCTTGTGGTATTTGAATTTCAGGATTAAATCTTAAGTATAAATATAAGGTTAATTCATATAGTTTCATCTAAGCAACCTATAATTTCATAAGCAATGAAGAGTACTTTTACAAGAGCATTCAAGAAGGCATTCAAGGGTAGATTATTGAAGATTATTGCAACAATAAAAGGTCATATCATCATGTCAACGACATAGTGCATCATGCATGTTGTGGAGCTAACATGTTGATATAGCATTGACGATCCTATTCAAGCATTGTTTCATATCAAAATTCAAGATCCAGATCTACATACATGTAGGCCACTTCATGCTAGATTGTTGATTTGTACTCCAAGGTTCAATTGAGGATTGGTGAGGTGTAGTATTACTTTTTAAATTAATCTTTCCTTTATGCATTCTTTCAATTCAAGGTTTAATTACTAAAATAAGGTTTAAACAAGGAAAACCCCTATTCCCTAACAATTTTTTTTTTCTTCTCTCTTGATGTGTGATTGTAGGTTTTAGGTTGAAGATCAATTGGAGAACAAAATTATCAAAGTTTTAAAGTTGCAAAAGTTGTCATCCTTCTTGCAAGATCACAAAAACTAAGCTACATAATTTATTTTTGACTTTTGGGAGTTGAACACCTGGGATTTGGGAGTGTAGATATTGAAGAGAAGGACCCAAAAATCACTTTTCTAGAACCCTAGTAGGGACCCATTTTCCACAGGGCGAATGAGTCTTTAGTGAGGCTCGAAACATCACTTTTCCAAAAAGGTACACATCATTTCAACATTTTAAAACCCACCCTTTTACTATTATAATAGTTATGTGCATTTTATTATGTTCTTCTATGCATAATTGAATGAAATAACAAGTGAAAAGTAGTGGTTTATCATCTTATTGATTCATTTTGATAAACCCCCCCTTTTCTTTCATTTTAGATTTTCTAACCAATGAATATCCTGACATTTATGAATCTTATGATAGTCCTCTCCTCCATGTGTAAATAATCATCTTCTCCATCACTGTCCTAGTTAAAATGATCAATGAAATCTTAGATTGACTCTTTCTCTTCCTTCATAATCTAGAAAAATTATCGTAACAAAGTAGTGACATTAATCACATCTTTGAAATGGTCAAGGAATTTCTTCTAGTCCAAAATACCCTTGCTAGTTATACACCCCTTTTCAAGACTCCTAAACCATTATGTTGCACTTTCAATAAGGCTATCGATGAATAGTCTCACAAAAACATCTTCCTCTTGTATCCCTAAAATTCCACTTACAACAGTCATAGTCAAAATGTGTTCCTCAGGATCTTGTAGGTTCTTACCAAAATATTTTGGATAATTATTCCTCGAGCCATGTGGTAAATCATTATACTGAAATGGGGCTAATGGTCCAAAACAGTTACCCTAAGGGTTTGAAATAACATAAGTGATAAAGTTTAGAGCCATTAACTCCCTTTAAAGAGTAAAAAGGAAATCACACACCAAGTCAATTCTTGGGTGGAGGTTGGGCTAGAGGAGGATTTGGATGTTGATTCAGATGTGGATTTGGATGTTGGTTTTGACGAGGAGGTAGATTATTATAATATAAAAATTCCAATATTGGAGGTTGTTCGACTACCCTCCGCAATGGTTGTTGAGCCTGTTCTTCTTCTTCCCAAATTTTTTTTATCTCATGTAATCTGCAACACTCCTTCTATACCTCCAAGTGTGGGTATATAATTGGGTAATGATATCCTCTTGTTTAGTCTGCATCCAATCCAGATCTAGTTGTAGCATAGGGAATACACCTTCATGTGGATGCACCATCTTGTTGAATGACCTAAAAGAGACCTTGGAATATTTTACTCAATGTTGTCCCCAATAGAGTCGCCAAAAATCTGTTAGTGAATGAACTAGCCCTTATTGTAATATTAAAATAACAACTCTATAGCCTTGGATATAAGGACCAATATGTTGATGGTTCGGGTGAGCACAACAGCAGTTAAACAAAATATCACTATTCTGCTGTCCTTAAAGGGAAATAATAACACATGGATATCTAAATCCCAAGGTCTTGGTAATCGGTTCTCGACTGTGCTGATTTCACTCAATGGTTGATGTGAACTATAATGTTCAAGGGGCTTGCTGGTGTTGAGCTTCTGGATTGTTCTAAGATCAAACATAAATTTAAACTTACTTTAACCAGGGTTTTTAAAGAAACAAAAAAAGATAGATCAAAGCTTTGGAACCGAAGGGAATGACAATTAATCCAACTCAATCAGACTTGCTACCTTTCAAGGAATTCCTAACTAAAACTGCATAACAAAATTAACTTGTGATTAACACACAGTTTCATTCATTCACGGTGCTACCTTTGACAACAAATTTTAAATCACCATTTAGACAAAACATAAAATAAGATTTCATTCCTTGAAAGCTTCTCAAATCGAATGATTAACCCAAGATAAATACCATTATGGAACACAACATGAAGTAGATTTAAATCTGATTGCTTCTATTGTTGGTGAAACAGATAAGGAACATTTACAATTCTAGCACAATCACCAGTGTACAAAAAACCTATGTCTTCAGATTATCTCCATCTACACTAAGAAAACTTGAAAGATACATCACTGTCTATGCTGAATCTAATTTCTAACTAAGAAGACAAAAGAAGCTCCCATTACAAATAAACATGATGGAGTTCTGTCCCCTCTATCTTTCAGAAAAATTGCTCCTATTGAAATCTAACTCTATATTTTTGTCTGTGCCATCTTGAAACCTTTCTCCATTTCAGGGTAGTTTAACTCAAAATGGGTTGCAGTATCATGAAGCCTACACCAGTTAGCATTAAAATTAAGGTCAGTCACATTTGCAGTGTGTGACCTGTCTGATTAGCTTGATAATTATGGGAAACTCCACTGTTATTTGGCCCTGTATTCCATTGTCGGTATTCGGCCTTTGCTTATATCCTCTATTTTGATTTTGATAACCTTGGTTAAGGGGGTTTTAGACTTGATAACTCCTTTGATCGGGATTGTTATGATTATGATAATTACCCTGATTGTTATTGCTCTGATTAGGATAACTACCTTGGTTTTGAGAAGGGTTCAATCTAAGCTGAGGCATGTCATTCGTGACTTGAGAGAGAGTTTTCTTTAAGGTCTCCACCTCGTTTGTGAGGTGAACTATCTTTTCACTTTCAACATTCTTAGCAACAAGTGGCTGACCGCCATGATTTGGTGTTCCAGTTTGGTTATAATGACCATGCGAACTATGATGAGCCTATGATTGTTGAAAGAAGTCAAGAGTTCCATTAGTGAAGAATGGAATAGGAGGTTGAGTCTGCAACTCAGAAATAGGCCCATAATGGGAAGGAGACATACATAGGACAGTATTGAATAAAGTGGTTGGACTATGCATCTGATACCCCATTTAAGGAAAACCTCCTCCCAAATTGCCCTGTTGAGAGCTAATTTGTTGTTGCAGCTTGATGGCTAGATGATAAACTTTAGATAGGGAATCAATATCTGCCAGTTGATAAGTTCTTTGCAGGAACAAACCAAGCAAAGGGTCTATAACCCTAAAGTGTGCCTGAATGACACTATTCTCAGTGACTAGATAGGGGTCCTACAATCTCCTATACATTCATTGAAACCTAGTATTAAACAAGGGAAAAGGTTCACCAGACTCCTTCCTAATGGTAGAAAATTGGTGAAACAGAATGGCTGGTTCCATGCAAATCCTAAACTGATTGATGAAAGCATTCTCCAGGTCTGTCCAGCTTAGGATAGAGCACTGAGGAAGATTTAGGTACCAGTTGTATGCCATATCCCCTAAGGAATAAGGGAACAACCTACAAACTACATCATGGTGAGCTATCTGAGCTCTCATACAAGTGTCCTTAAAAGCTTGTATGTGATCTTCAACACTCCTTGATTCACCATGAATGTAATTGGGACATAATTTCTCAGGATTCTTAGGCATATCATCAAACTTGTAGGAATAGTCCCCAATGGAGAGGGATTATTCTGAAAGAACGCAATTGGTGGTGGTGGTGGTGGTTGAGCTAGCTGTAATGGAAATTGAGGTGGATTGGGTGGTGGATTGATAGGTATCCACTGGGGTATTGGTGAAAAGCCTGGTGGAGTGAGCGAAGCTGACAAGGGTGGTACGATGGATGCCCCAGTCTTGTGACTCTTGTGTCTTATTGGGGGCTTGAGTTCTATCAAAGGTGGTGGATTTTCAACTGATCAAAGAACTCTCTGGGACCTTTCTGGTGCGAAAAATCTAGTATTATCCAGCTTACTCCTCTAGGCCCTCCTTCTAGCGCCAATTTGTATATTGATGGTTGGGGTGAGGACAACAACAATTAAATATAATATCACTATTCTGATCTCCTGAAAGAGAAAGAATAACACATGGATATCTAACTCCCAAGGTCTTGGTAATCGGTTCTCGACTGTGTTGATTTCACTCAATGGTTGATGTGAACTATAATGTTCAATGGGCCTATTGGTGTTGAGCTTCTAGATTGTTCTAAGATCAAACATAAATTGAAACCTACTTTAACTAGGGTTTTTAAAGAAACATAAAAAGATAGATCAAAGCTTTGGAACCAAAGGGAATGATAATTCATTCAACTTAATTAGACTTGCTACCTTTCAAAGAATTCCTAACTAAAACTGCATAACAAAATTAACTTGTGATTAACACATAGTTTCTTTCATTCATAGTGCTAACTTCGACAATAGATTTTAAATCACCATTTAGACAAAACTTAAAATAAGATTTCATTCCTTGAAAGCTTCTCAAATTGAATGATTAACCCAAGAAAAATACCATTCTAGAACACAACATGAAGTAGATTTAAATCTGATTGCTCCTACTATTGGTGAAACAGATAAGCAACATTTACAAATCTGGCACAATCACCAGTGTACAAAAAACCTATGTCTTCAGATTATCTCCATCTACACTAAGAAAACTTGAAAGATACATCACTGTCTATGATGAATCTAACTTCTAACTAAGAAGACAAAAGAAGCTCCCATTACAAAGAAATAGGATGGAGTTCTATCCCCTCTATCTTTTAGAAAAATCCCTACTGCAGAAATCTAACTCTATCTTTCTGTCTATGCCATCTTGACAACTTTCTCCATTTCAGGGTATTTTACCTCAGAATGGGTTGTAGTATCATGTAGCCTGCACCAGTTAGTCATAAAATTAAGGTCAGCCATGTTTGCAGTGTGTTACCTGTCCTCATTAGCTTGATAATTATGGGAAACTCCACCGTTATTTGGCCCTATATTCCATTGTTGGTTGTTATTTGGCCTTTTCTTATATCCTCTATTTTTATTTTGATAACCTTTGTTAAGGGGGTTTTGGCCTTGATAACTCCTCTGATTGTGATTGTTATGATTCTGATAATTACCTTGATTGTTATTGCTCTAATTAGGATAATTACCTTGGTTTCGAGAAGGGTCCAATCTAAGCTGAGCCATATCATTCTTGACTTGAGACAGAGTTTTCTTTAAGGTCTCCACCTCGTTTGTGAGTTGAACTATCTTTTCACTTTCAACATTCTTAGCAACAAGTGGCTGACTTCCATGATTTGGTGTTCAAGTTTGGTTATGATGACCATGCGGACTATGATGAGCCTGTGATTGTTGAAAGAAGTCAGGAGTTCCATTAGCGAAGAATGGAATAGGAGGTTGAGTCTGCAACTTAGACATAGGTCCATAATGGGAAGGAGACATTCTTGGGAAAGTATTGAATAAAGGGTTTGGGCTATGCATCTAATACCCCATTGAAGGAAAACCTCCTCCCAAACTTCCCTGTTGAGAGCTAATTTGTTGTTGTAGCTTAATGGCTAGATGATAAACTTTAGATAGGGAATCAATATCTACCAGTTGATAAGTTCTTTGCAGGAACAAACCAAGCAAAGAGTCTATAACCCTAAAGTATGTGTGAATGGAACTATTCTCAGCGACTAGATAGGGGTCCTGCAGTCTCCTATACATTTGTTGAAACCTGGTATTAAACAAGGGAAAAGGTTTACTCGGCTCCTTCCTAATGGTAGCAAATTGGTGGAACAAAATGGCTAGATCCATGTAAATCCTGAACTGAATGATGAAGGCATTCTCCAGGTCTGTCCAGCTCGGGATAGAGTGCTGAGGAATATTTAGGTACCAGTTGTACGCCATATCCCCTAAGGAATAAGGGAACAACCTACAAACTACATCATGTTGAGCTATCTGAGCTCTCGTACAAGCGTCCTTAAGAGCTTGTATGTGCTCTTCAGCACTCCTTGATTCACCATGAATGTATTTGGAACAAAATTTCTCAGGATTCTTAGGCATATCATGAAAAATTGTTGGAATAGTCCCCAATGGAGAGGGATTATTTTTAATGAACACAATTGGTGGTGGTGGTGGTGGTTGAGCGAGCTATTGGATGGGTCAAACCAGCTATGATGGCAATTGAAGTGGATTGGGTGGTGGATTGATAGGTATCAACTGGGGTATTGGTGAAAATCCTGGTGGAGTGAGTAGAGCTGACAAGGGTGGTATGATAGATGCCCCAGTCTTGTGACTCTTGTGTCTTATTGGGGTCTTGAGTTCTATCAAAGGTGGTGCATTTTCAGCTGATCGAAGAACTCTTTGGGACCTTTCTAGTGAGAAAAACTCAGTATTATCCAGCTTGCTCTTCTAGGCCCTCCTTCTAGCACCAATTTCTCTGTTGATGGTTTGGGTAAGAACAACAATAGTTAAACAGAATATCACTATTCTGCTCTCCTAAAAGAGAAAGAATAACACATGGATATATAACTCCCAAGGTCTTGGTAATTGGTTCTCAACTATGATGATTTCATTCAATGGTTGATGTGAACTATAATGTTCAAGGGGCCTGCTAGTGTTGAGCTTCTAGATTGTTCTAAGATCAAACAAAAATTTAAACCTACTTTAACTAGGGTTTTTAAAGAAACAAAAAAAGATAGATCAAAGCTTTGGAACCAAAGGGAATGATAATTCATCCAACTTAATCAGACTTGCTACCTTTCAAGGAATTCCTAACTAAAACTGCATAGCAAAATTAACTTGTGATTAACACACAGTTTCATTCATTCACAGTGCTAACTTCGACAACATATTTTAAATCACCATTTAGACAAAACATAAAATAAGATTTCATTCCTTGAAAGCTTCTCAAATTGAATGATTAACCCAAGAAAAATACCATTCTGGAACACAACATGAAGTAGATTTAAATCTGATTGCTTCTACTATTGGTGAAATAGATAAGCAACATTTACAAATCTGGCACAATCACCAGTGTACAAAAAACCTATGTATTCAAATTATCTCCATCTACACTAAGAAAACTTGAAAGATACATCACTATCTATGCTGAATCTAACTTCTAACTAATTAGACAAAAGAAGCTCCCATTACAAATAAACATGATGGAGTTCTATCCCATCTATCTTTTAGAAAAATCCCTATTGCTGAAATCTAACTCTATCTTTCTATTTGTGCCATCTTGACAACTTTCTGCATTTCAGGGCAGTTTACCTCAGAATGGGTTGTAGTATCATGTAGCCTGCACCAGTTAGTCATAAAATTAAGGCCAGCCATGTTTGTAGTGTGTGACCTGTCCTCTTTAGCTTGATAATTATGGGAAACTCCATCGTTATTTGGCCTGTATTTCGTTGTTGGTTATTATTTGGCCTTTGGTTATATCCTCTATTTTGATTTTGATAACCTTGGTTAAGGGGGTTTTGGCCTTGATAACTCCTTTGATGGTGATTGTTATGATTTTGATAATTACCCTGATTGTTATTGCTCTAATTAGGATAATTACCTTGGTTTCGAGAAGGGTTCAATTTAAGCTGAGCCATGTCATTCGTGACTTGAGAGAGAGTTTTCTTTAAGGTCTCCACCTCATTTGTGAGTTGAACTATCTTTTCACTTTCAACATTCTTAGCAACAAGTGGCTAACTGCCATGATTTGGTGTTCCAGTTTGGTTATGATGACCATGCAGACTATGATGAGCTTGTGATTGTTGAAAGAAGTCAGGAGTTCCATTAGCGAAGAATGGAACAGGAGGTTGAGTCTGCAACTCAGACATAGGTCCATAATGGGAAGGAGATATTCCTAGGATAGTATTGAGTAAAGGGGTTGGGCTATGCATCTGATACCCCATTGAAGGAAAATCTCCTCCCAAACTTCCCTGTTAAGAGCTAATTTGTTGTTGCAGCTTGATGGCTAGATGATAAACTTTACACAGGGAATCAATATCTGTCGATTGATAAGTTCTTTGCAGGAAAAAACAAAGCAAAGGGTCTATAACCCTAAAGTATGCCTGAATGGCACTATTCTCAGCGACTAGATAGGGGTCCTGCAGTCTCCTATACATTCGTTGAAACTTGGTATTAAACAAGGGAAAAGGTTCACCCGGCTCCTTCCTAATGGTAGCAAATTGGTGGAACAGAATGGATGGATCCACGTAAATCCTGAACTAATTGATGAAGGCATTGTCTAGGTTTGTCCAGCTCAGGATAGAGCACTAAGGAAGATTTAGGTACTAGTTGTACACCATATCCCCTGAGGAATAAGGGAACAACCTACAAACTACATCATGGTGAGCTATCTAAGCTCTCGTACAAGCGTCCTTAAAAGCTTGTATGTGATCTTCAACACTGCTTGTTTCACCATGAATGTATTTGGGACATAATTTCTTAGGATTCTTAGGCATATCATGAAAACCTGTAGGAATAGTCCCCAATGGAGAGGGATTATTATGAAAGAACACAATTGGTGGTGGTGGTGGTGGTTGAGCCAACTATTGGATGGGTCAAACCAGCTATGATGGAAATTGAAGTGGATTGGGTGGTGGAATGATAGGTATCCATTGGGGTATTGGTGAAAAGCCTGGTGGAGTGAGAAGAGTTGACAAGGGTTGTATGATTAGGGTCTTGAGTTCTATCAAAGGTGGTGGATTTTTCAGCTGATCGAAGAACTCTCTGGGACCTTTCTGGTGAGAAAAACCCAGTATTATCCAGCTTGCTCTTCTAGGCCCTCCTTCTAGCGCCAATTTCTCTGTTGATGGTTAGTGTAAGCACAACAACAGTTAAACAAAATATCACTATTCTGCTCTCCTGAAAGAGAAAGAATAACACATGGATATCTAACTCCCAAGGTCTTGGTAATCGGTTCTCAACTGTGCTGATTTCACTCAATGGTTGATGTGAACTATAATAATCAAGGGGCCTGCTGGTGTTGAGCCTCTGGATTGTTCTAAGATCAAACATAAATTTAAACCTACTTTAACGAGGGTTTTAAAGAAATAGAAAAAGATAGATCAAAGCTTTGGAACTGAAGGGAATGATAATTCATCCAACTTAATCAGACTTGCTACCTTTCAACGAACTGCATAACAAAATTAACTTGTGATTAACACACAGTTTCATTCATTCATAGTGCTAACTTCGACAACACATTTTAAATCACCATTTAGACAAAACATAAAATAAGATTTCATTCCTTCAAAGCTTCTCAAATTGAATGATTAACCCAAGATAAATACCATTCTAGAACACAACATGAAGTAGATTTAAATTTGATTGCTTCTACTGTTGGTGAAACAAATAAGCAACTTTTACAAATCTGGCATAATCACCAGTGTACTAAAAATCTATGTCTTCAGATTATCTCCATCTACACTAAGAAAACTTGAAAGATACATCACTGTCTATGCTGAATCTAACTTCTAACTAAGAAGACAAAAAAAGCTCCCATCACAAAGAAATAGGATGGAGTTCTATCCCCTCTATCTTTTAGAAAAATCCATAATGCTGAAATCTAACTCTATCTTTCTGTTTGTTCCCACGAACTGTTGTATCTGTTGTTGTAACTCCTATTTTTGTAGAAAAACTCTCATATATCCAACGTGTTAAAAAGAATGTGCTAGCCCCTATTTTAGGGTTCACAAAATATCAGTTCTCAGAAGGGTCAGCCATCAGATCTTTTTGAATAGAGTTAATGTTGCATTCAATGTGCATCCCTAGTGTCCATGTCGGTGAAGGATCGCCCTCAGGAGTAGCCCTTAGATCTTTTGCAACCATTGCAATAACTTTTGGCCTCCGTGTCCACCCTCGAACTTCCATCAGAGCTGCTTTGAATGCCTTGGAGTATAGCCATAAATGGTGATCTACCCTTTTGCTTGTAGAGACCATAGCTGTCACTGAGACGCACAACTTCTTCTTCTGTTTTTCCTGCTTCTCAGTCCAGATCTTCTTGCAAGTTGATCTTCTTGGGAGACAACACTCGATTTTTTGTCTAGATCCGAACACCATTGTTCCCGAGTTGATTCATCAGCTCATTCACAGAGTAGATCCACACCGATTCACATTCTATTTATCTTCTTCATAGGGGTAGTCAATCAATCAAATTGCCCAGGGTTCACCTTTAGTTCTCTCTAATTGGGTGAACACACTCCAGGTAAGATTCTCGAGTGGTCAAAGGTCGTTCAAACAAAATCGCATGTCGGTGAGACACTAATTGTGTCTCCCCGATGCGATTATACCTCATAATAGCTATTGGCATAACATATGGTGGTCGACAAGACTTCATTCAGTCAGCAAGAGGTCATAGGGGGTGCTAAGAGTCATACCAATATCCACAGTGGTCATCGAGACAATCACTATCGGCGAGACTTTCTTCATTTGGCCAGACTTTATGCTGAAGGAAATCTCTCTCGGCGAGACTCCCCCATGTCGGCAGGACATTACACCGATGCTAACCCATTTTGGCGAGACCCTACTTGGTCGGCGAGACCTTTCATCGAGCTCAAAACATTACACCGAAGGGAGAATCCTTTCGGCATGACTAACAACCATCAGTGAGACATCTCTCTGATGACACCTCTTTTCACTGAGACCTCACCCCTTCGGCCAGACTTTATGCCGAACTCAAGATCTTTCGGCAAGCTCATTTCATCTCGGGGAGACTCCATCTTGTCGACCAAAGGTTATACTGATATCATGCCATGTTGGCTAGACTCTCCCCAGTCGGCAAGACAATATGGCGAAGACCAACCATTTGGCCAAGCATCTCGGCGATACCTATAATCTTGTGAGCCACTATCGGCGATACCACCGTCTATCGACAAGACATTACACCGAAGGGAGAACCCTTCAGTGAGACCTCTACCATTTGGATAGACCTCATAGCAAATATAAATCTTTCTCCCCGATGCGGCCTTGTGAACAACTGTCAGGGAGACTTTCATCTGTCAGCAGGACATTACTCCGAAGACACCTCATTTTGGCAAGACCTCACCCCATCGGTGAGACATTATACCGAAGGCCACATCCTTCAGCGAGACACCATAGGTCGGCAAGAACTTATGCCGAAGGAAAAATCTTTCAGCGAGCTGAGACCACTTCAGGGAGACTCCTTCAGGTCGACAAGACTTCATGCCGAAAGTAAACCACTCTCCTCAAGCTCGAACTTCTTTTGGCGAGATGCCACTGGTTGGTGAGAGATAAAAAAATTCATGGTGAAAAAAATGCCTTGGCAACCAGAGGATTTCAAACGGATAGAACACACTGGCAGTTGGCAAGACATCCGGTTGGTCTTGACGACTTTATTCTTTGAAGAGTTTCATGCCAAATCTAATTGAGGCATGCTTTCTAACTGATTTCCTTGTGAAATAACATCAGAGGTATGATTTGATCCTGCACAAAAATGCCTCCATTAGTCCTCAAAAGCATATAAAATATATCGTTTTTCATCCCACCTTTCATATATCCTTCATTCAAGAAGAAACCAAACTCTGGCAAAGGCAGAACCAAGACGAAACTGGAAACATACTTACCTTCAAAACTGGCGGGGGTGGAACCAAGATGGAACCAGGACCGAAGTCGGAATAGGGGCATGACACAAACCAATCGCTAACCTCACATACATCGCTGTTCCAGCTCCGATCCCACAAAAAGGATCTGGCGGAACCAGAACTGGAGAAAAATGGATCTGGCGGAACCAGAACTGGAGAAAAATATGACCCCTTAAACCTTTTAAAGTTTCAGGTTCGGGTTCCATTCCGAACCCACCTCCGACAACACCCAAAAAGATGAAGTAAAAGACGAAGAAAAAGAAAGGGGGAAAGCACCCCATGACAAAATAAAAGGAACAAAAGCAAAAAGAACATGACCTATGGAACTAGGACCAGAACGAAACCTGAACCTGAAACTTTAAAAAGTTTTAGGGTTCGGTTCCAATTCCAGTTCTATGTCCGCCAGAGCAAAAAAAAAGACCCAAGGAAGAGAGGAAACTCCCAAGACACGGGACACAAAACGGAGAGGAAAACAACCAACCAAAGAAGAAACAAAGGGAAAGGCAGAGTCGGGGTCGGGATGGAACCTGAACCTAAAACTTTGACAGAGTTCAATGTTCAGATTTAGATCTAGATCTGACTTCGACAGGAAAAATGAAAAACCTTAGGAGGAAAATAAAAGAACTCCTAAGACCCAAACAAACAACGAAAGGCGATAAAAACAATAGAAAGAGGGGGACCCATTTTGTTCCAAAATAAAATGGGGTGGTTATGCAAGGCATAACACAATATTGCTAACAACTCTAGAAAGATCACAATTACATTTGTGATTTTTCTTTGAATTATTACCGAGGTACAACTCCCTCTTTAAATATCCCTAACTCTAAAGAATATAATTTTTACCAGAAAGTGGAGAAAGGTGAACAAACACTAATTCAGAAGAATGAAACTAGTGAGACAGAATTAAAGAAGACATTACTGCAAAGCACAAAGACTCAACGATAATGACCAACATATATAATGATAAAAGATTGATATAATGACAAATAAATGAGTTTAAAATCAGGAAGCTATTACATAGAGAGAATAATGCTACATAATCATCTTAGCCAATAGAATAATTTGACAAACACTATACTCATAACTCATAATTCAAAGGTTAGAGCCATTTGAAATCATAATTCAATTCTCAAAATATGTTCCTTTTCCCTTCAATTATATCATAGTGTATGTCTTCAAAAATTAGATACCCCTATTGTCATATCAAGATCAAATTTTATATCCAAACCCCAATCTTGAATCTGGCGGTTAAAATAATGACCATCAGACTAAATGGCAGTTTCTCGCTGGCTAATATTTCACTTAAAGAGGCTGATAAACTAAGGAAATTAATAATTAGGGCTAAAATTCATTACATTGTCTCTTCGATTGGATTTGATAGTTAGCCAAAGCATTTCTTGTTCAGACACCTACCACATGGCCAATCGTACCTTGCAAATGGTGCAATTCTCAAGGCCTGAATTAAATAAAAAATGCATGTCATCATAATTCCATGCATGCGAGCATCTAGATGAAGAGGCAAACTAAAATTTTTCCATAGCAAAACCATTTTTTATAATAAATTTTTGTCACATCAACATTTAATTTCCAAGCCACATCACTACCCCTTCATTTGCCTAGTCCTAAGAAAATCTCTAGCATGAATTTTCTTCCTGTTTTATATAAATTCAATGATAAAGAACTTTATTTCCACACCTTGGATTACATTCTCAAAGATGGCGAGTGTTGAGAGTGACGTTGCTTCAAGGAATGATTTTACTATGCTCGAGAACATAAAATGTATTTTGCTTCACAAGTTGCTAATGAACCAACCAAGAGAAGTATTCATGGTCTAGGATGACGTGGAATAATATGTGCTACACAAGATACTTGGGGAAGCATTCCTAAATTGATGCAGAGGTTAAAAGGATTCAACAACACATCTCACAGATCCTTAACAATTTCTCAAGGCAATCTTTAAGTAATGCATGCTATTAAGCATTCTCTCAACCATTCAACACAAGAAAACAACAACACAAACCTTTATCTAACCTTGGATTGAGTCTTCCATAAGGAAAATATATCATTCCATGCATAACTCTGTCAGCAACATAAATATAACAACCATAGGTCTTTTATTCACAACTTGCACCTTAACCTTGTAGCCTTTCAATTAGGGACTATCATCACAAAATATTTGAACTGACATAATATACCAACTATAATAAAAAAATTTGAGTACCTTGGATAATCTTCTAAAACATATAAAAAATGTAGTTACCTTTGTTTTGTAACAACACTACAAATAACGTCTATACTCTGCCCTTTTAGGCCTTTACCAGTCTGATTTCACTATAAACTGTAACAAATAGTCATTAATAACTTTCACAAAATTGATCATGAAGCCAATCGCTCTGGTCAATTTGTAGATTACCTAGTTATAGAAATTTCCTCTAATTTTTAGAAAGATCCAACGGTTCAAACAAAAGTTATGAGGGTTTTACCAAAACAGGTAACCCTTGGTAGGGTTCCAGGCTGGTTTTACAAAAAATGCCATAACTTCTTTATTTCTCCATGAAATTAAGTCAGACCAAGTGAAAAATGATCCAGACACACAATACTATCTTTCCAATGACTGAACCTTCAATATAAAGTCATGCATGGCCATACAGGAGCAGATATTCACATTTTATCAGGAAAAACACAGAAATTTGCATGAAAAATAGGGTTTCTTCATTAATTTGTCCATCATTTACATCCCCCCTCTCTTGCCTCGACTTGTGAGAGGCTTATTTATGCTCTAAAAAACAAAACTACCTCAAATCAACCAACCACAACTGATTCTAACCTACTTTTAATCACTTGATTTGTCAATTACTTAATTTTTGCTCTTTTGACAATGCTTACAATATGGAGCAATTTTGAACATTATGTGACAAATAACTTAAAATATAATTTCCTAAGACTCAAATGACCTCATGCATATAAAAAATGGATCATTAAGCCTTATTACAACATTAATACATTAAAATGGAACAAATGAATCAATATGGCCTCATGGAGGCATGTGATCAAATAGGTGCTCCTGCACCATAAATTGTGTCCATGTACATAATGCAGAGGTCCTAGAACACTTCATATATATCGTAGTCTGCACTTCAAGGAAATGTATTGGGGAATTAAGGGTGGAAGAATTTTTGGTTTGCCTTGAATATCTGTTGAGGGTGTGGGCTACCATTGGAGGACTAAGCCAATTCCCCAAAATCATCCTCATAGGTGATGCAATATGTTTTGCTACTGCAATCTAGCATGAGGTTACAAAGGAATCAATAACTCTTCTTCACACAGGGTTGGCACAAAATGAAATGGGGCTATTTTCCCACTTTGTGCAGTCACAAGAAAACATGTTTTTGCTTGCCTAGATTAAACTCCTATAAGAGGTGATGGAGGAATACATGTCCTTATGTTTTTCCTCTATATTTAGAAGAAATGCACAAATAAATTTTAGTTTTGAAACAAAAAATCTATTTTATAACACCAAATACATATATATATCTATATATGAATATAATATAAAGCTTTTATATTTTGACATTGTGTTTCTCTTTACATATGAGTATTTTCTCTTTTCATTGTTACTGTATTTGATAATGATATCTGTTTATGTCATTTTCCTGCACATTTGCATTTTAATGGTTGCATTTGCTTAATCAAAAAACATCTTCGTGCATTGAAATTTCTCATTGAGAAAAGTTCCAAAAAAATTTTTAAAGTCCATCATGCTTACAAAAACCTTGTACTTTTCCGCCTTCACTTTCGTTTTCAATAAAATACTTATGTAATCTGCAAAAGGAGAGGTTTGGGAAACCCTATCAGAGCCCAACAATGGTTTCCAAACCTATCAAGAATACCGATGATACATATAAAATTTCTCAACTTTTCTTGAGTAGCAGACCTTTAAAAAGTTATGAAACTTGTAGTACAAAACAACAAATTTTTAAATGTTTAGACTTATACATTCCCACTTGAAGATTTTGATGTTTAGGAAATTTATGATAACTTCACAAAATACCAAAAATACATGAAACAAAGGATAAATCCAGAGACTTAATAAGGGACGTCAGCATAAGGAGAGGTTATAATAACCTTGGTGGCATCCACTGAAGTCTGTAAAACTTAAAGAAGTCCCAAAATACTTGAACATAGGAGAATTTTCAAATAAAAACAAGGATTTAGAAGTAATGACCAAAATTGAAGTAACAGTATCAAAATAAGTGAGGCTCATATTTTTTCATTAATATAGAGGTTATTACAAATGATGTTCTCTAATTTTCAAATTATTTTTTAATTTGTAAATTTATGTGTATCAAAGCCACACTACCTTTCCTTGAATATTAGGCATGATGTCAAACTTGACAGTTAGAGGGAGATATGGAGGTTATTTTAGCAAAAAATGGTTTTTTCCTTGTAGCTTTCTCATGCATTGCTAATCATACTTCACCCTCTGAAGGGGGGCCTTAATTTCAAAATCAAGCTAGTTTTTTTATTAAACTTTAGCATTTGTTGAGTTTAATCCAATGGAAGGAGATTCCATCTAAGATTTTTATTTGAATTTCCTTTCTTTTTCTTTGTGATGGAATTTTGGAGATCAAATATTTTGTATTCTATTTTTGTAGTTCAAGGTAAACATGTGGTCCCATCTCATCACATGCTAGAGAGAAAGACACTTTCTCATGCTTGTATTTATGTGGAAATCAATCTCAATAATAATTTTCTAAATTATTTAGCTATTAGATTAGGTCTAGCATGGTTTGGAAAGACTCAAGTGGTTTTATTCTCCTGAAATCTCATAATAAAGGAAGGAATAAGATTTATTAGAAAAAATATTTGGAAAAGGTATATATTTTAATACCAAATTTGATATTTTAGAGAATTTCATAGATACTAAATATATTTTGTTGGAGAAAAAATTAGGGAATCATTATTTAATACTTTCTAATAATTCCATGTTTCCTTCACATGAAGTTCAAATCCCTCTAAAATTATAGGTATTAATGGGAAAAATGATTCCTCTTCCTTAATCTGAATTTCTTGTAGATAAGTCAAGGAGGAATTTTAGAGTTGGATTGAGTGGTAATATATCAATTCTAATAGTTGTTCCTTTCAAAAACTATATATGTTGTGTGATGCCATAGGTTCTTAAGACAAGTGATTCTAATGATAAATTTATAAAGTATAATCCTAGTCCATTGGGTCTCCAACAAAAAAATCTTAAAAAGATTGGGTTAGATAATGTTTCAAAAGTAGGTAGGAAAAGTGATCATGCACAAGTGAAGATGATTGAAGAAAATTTACTTGATTATGGGGTTATTCATTCTTTAGATTCTCACTTCTCTATACCCCAACAATGACAATTCTATCATGGAATTCTAGGGGTTTTAGAGTCACCCCTTGTTACAAAAATATTCTTGAACTTATCGCAATTCATAATATCGATAATATTTTCCTATAGGAAATGCAAATTTATGTGTAAGAAATGTTAGGAATTTATTTTATTATTTGGAAAGGTAGCTAGTGTCAATGTGTTGGATCTCAAGGCTTTGTTGGGGGTTTAGCTTGTCTTTGGGATCCCTATTGTACTACACCTTCCTTTTGGTTAGCATGTAAGAATTTTATTTCTTTGGTTGGTTCTTGTGTTGACTAAGAAAAAACTATTTTCTTATGTAATATATATGGTCCTATATATTTTCAAGGAAATAAATTTGTGTGGTCAAATATTTAGTTTATTCACTATATGAATGCTTTTTTTCCTTAGATCTTGGTTAAGGATTTTCTTGTTATTTTTTCACTTGATTAGAAA
Source organism: Sequoia sempervirens (assembly GCA_007258455.2). NCBI lineage: Eukaryota > Viridiplantae > Streptophyta > Pinopsida > Cupressales > Cupressaceae > Sequoia > Sequoia sempervirens. The sequence continues at coordinate 39,458,632 of VDFB02373365.1, forward strand.
CTTCAAATTTGAACTGGCTTGACTAATCTTCAAGTTGTTTCAAGAAAATATATCCTTTTTAAATCCTGTGGATGTCAAAACAAGTGGTGGTCTATTCACTTGTAACTATAGGAGATGTAGTTTTTCCTCTAGTTTTGAAAGGTTAGATAGATTTTAACTTTTTAATTTTTAGATTGAAGATAGTTCGATTACCTCTTTAAAATTTTTACAATGACATAGTTTTGACCATTGGTATATTTAGTTTACCTAGATCCTATTTTTTCTATCCTAAAAATACATCTTTTCAAATTCTAATTAATATGGCTTCATGGTGAAACTTTACATGAGAACATGATAGTGTGATGGATGGAAGGAAATTCCTCATTTAGTACTACTATGTATTCCTTTCTTAAAATAATTTAGTATTTTTTTGATTAAAAAAGAAAGGTTAGGGCCTTGATCCTAGAAAAAACATCAAAAAATAGGCCACATAGCTAGAAAGTCAAACCACAACACAACAAAAAAAGAACAGGTCACTAGGCCCAACTATCCAATGAAAGTTAAGTCCATAAGTAACCAAGAAATAGCAAAAAAATAGTCTATAATGCCACATGAAATAAAAAAGAGAAATTAAATAAGGTGGTACACAAGCCTAATATAAGATAGACACATAGGCCCCAAAATAAGAAACAATAAATTAACTAATCCTTTTGACTATTAATCATGTCCCATTCCTTAGTTATCATTTCTTGCTCCTTGGTTCATGGGTCCTCTCCATCTCGAACATCGTCATTTGTCATCTTGTCCTCTTCCTTAGATGGAGCCATCATTCATTTTATTTTTCTAAATTTTTCTTGACCATTCATAGTCCCAAAGATAGCTTTTCCCATTATATCATAGGTTATTGAAATCAACCTACCGAAGGCATTATCCAATTTATTTATTTTGTCCTGCAAAGATGTTATCGATTCTTTTTCTTATTGGGAGTTTCTATCTACCATCCTCCCTTCCTCCTCAAGACTCTCCATAATCATAATATTTAGTTCTTCTTGGTTTTTCCCCCATCTTCAACACTTTCTTCATCTTCCTCTAAATCTTTAACCACCCCCTATTCACTACCATTTTCCTCTTTCTCCTCTTCATAGTTGGAAATATCCTCTTCCAATTTCTTTCCTAAAACGACCTCCAACTCATTTCTACTCAAATCCAAAGGCTCATCCTACATAAGGATGTACATTGCTCATTTGAGGGGTCTTCTTCCTCTTCTTTAAAAGATAACATTTTACCTTTTGCATTATAGCTATCTAGCCTAGTTGATCTTCTCTCCTTGTTACCACTGCTTGAGTCTTCAAAATTCCTTCTTCTCCTTTGTCTAGTATGTCAATAGTGACTTTTTAAGATGTTCTAACTTCCTCAAAGTCATGATTTTTATACTTAGTTCCAAAGGTTTTTCCAAAGCCTTTTTATATTGGGTGGGTTGATAAGAAAGATCTTCAATAGAAATATTTTTAGAGGCCAAGGGTTTGGCCTTAGGGTTCACAAGCTATTTAGAAGGGGAAGGTTGTTATTTTTCATCAGTCCTTTTAGAAGGAGTAGTAGGATAGGAGGAAACCTATTTAATCACAACAATAGATTTAGGGTTCCAAACTTAGGCTTCTTACTTGATCCAGGCTTATTTTCCTCCAAAATAGGTTGATTGTTAAGGGGTTTGATTTGGAGGGTTTCATTGCATTTTCTAGGCCAGGAAAGGGGGTGAGGGTGAAAACATAGTTATAAAACCTTTGAATCAAACCTTGATGCATGGGAGGAGAAGCTCCTTTAGCTTTACATTGTTGCAACAAAGTAAGCAGAAATTAGGGAATATTAATTGTGGGATGGGGTTAGAAATCAAATAGCATAGACAAAAGTGACAACCAACACTTCTAAGCTATAAAACCTCATCCAAACAAGAGAAAACAATCATATGAAAGAAGAAAAATGAAAACAATGAAATAAAACACTCCCCATTGAACTTGAATCACTTCTCTTGCTCTCCTTCTTCTTGTTATGCAACTTTTCCCTCAGATTTGTTGAAACACTTGTGCAAAACCTACAAATGGTAGCAAGAAAGTTGGAGACAATTAGCTGTTAAGCTGAAAATGGAGAAGGAAGGTTGATTCTATAGACAACCTTTTGAATGGATGGCTGAGATTAATCTTCTAGAAGGATTCCAAGATCAATGGTCCAAAATTGATGCACCAAGAATATGCTATTCTTGGAGGAATCATGACAGACAGACATGCAGGGACATGCAGGCTATGACAGACATGCAGGGACATGCAGGCTATGATAGGGACATGCAGGGACATGCAAGCTATGACATGGACATGTAGACTATGACATGAAATAATGACAATGTATTTTTGACTAGGTGGAGGTGCATAAATAATTTATTTTAAATTATTTATTCAAAATGGAGGAAAATGACAATAGAGAAAATGAAAAAAGGAGCATTTAATTAAATTAATCAATTTAATTAAATGGGGAGGTGGAAATTAGACATGGATAATTAATTTGAATTATTTATCCAAAAGAGAGGAATGAAACACAATTAAATAATTTTGACAATTATTTAATTATAAAAGAATAAAAGGTCAAATAATGATTATTATTATTATCTGACTATATATGAAAGACAAATAATTAAATAAATAAAAAATGATTTATTTAATTATTGAAGAAAGGGATATATTAGTGATGCAATTAAATAATTTTAATTGATCAGGATAGAATAAAGATGAGAAGGTGAATTAATTAATTAAATAATTAAAAATTATTTAATTAATAGAGGAATGCGGTCAAACCTAATTGAATAATTAAAGTTATTCAATTATTGGAGGACAATGACCAAGAAAAATGATGCTCGTGGACTTAGGACATTTTTTTAGTGTCTACATTTTGCCCCTCTTTGAGACAATGCAACTTATTACGTTGTTTCAAAGAAAAAGATTGATCAACTAATACATGCCCCAAAGATTGACTTGGTAAGGATTATGATAAGAATGATATGCCCCCTCGAGAGATTGATCGAATAGATTGTAAGAAGATTAATCTCTTGATAGATGTCTAGAAAGTGATTAGATACCTTATATGGCACAAGTGATAAAGCGGTGATGTACATTTTGATGAAAATGCAAAGTTGATGGGCGTAACTGAACAATTGATGGAAATGATCAGTATAGCTAGGTTGATGAGTTGATGAAGCTGATTGAGCTAATTAAGCTGATTGAGAATTATGATTATGCAAGACAAGGTGCTGCAATGATGGATTGACTGATTGATTAAGGGGACATGAAATTTCAAGAAGTAGGTTGATTGATTTGAGATTTGATTCAAGAGACATATATCAGTGATTTAAGCAATTGATTGATTTCTCTGTGACAAGAAAGATGAAAAGGAAATGCAAGACGATAGAGAATGAAGGTGATGAAGCCTCTTGTACCTTTTAAGTGCTTTTATCATCATCAGGCTTATTATGTCGCAAATTAGTATAAACGTCTAGATAACATGAACATCTAGATGATTTGAATACTATTTGTGTTTTTATTTAGTAATGAAGTATAAGCATCTAGGTATAAGAACCTTAGATGACCTGAATACTTATTGCATGGAAGAGACTATTAGACAAGGAATGCTCTCATCCACATTAGACTCATAGGTCCTCGATGGTTTTAGACAACCATGTTCTGAGATGAGTCATCCTGTGAATAAGAAACAATCCACAAACAACAAACAAATGAACATGCCCCATCCTTGCCTCTCTAGTCAAAGACATCCTGAAGAAGCTAAAAGACATGTCACCAAAGATAAAACCATAAAATAAGAAAAGATCAACAAACAAATAGGAGTCTTGCTTCGATGTAAAACCGATTCTCGTTACAGTTTATGCGTTTGGTTGGATTTGTAAGATGGGTTGATATATATGTTATAATGTTTGCTTGGTTGTCAACACTTGTATGCTTTGATTTTGTTGAAGTTCAAAGTTGTATGGTGTGGTGATCTGAAAGTGTCATTTTTATTTTTTTTTGGATATTTTTAAGGACATTTTATGATTTTTTAAGATTTTTTCAGGACATTTTATGATTTTTTGGATTATTTCAAGACATTTTATGATTTTTTTTTTTTTTTTTGGATTATTTTAGGACATTTTATGATTTTTTTGGATTATTTCAGGATATTTTTATGGGTTTTTTGGATTATTTTAGGACATTTTATGATTTTTTTTATTTTTTATTTAATTTTCAAGACTTTTTATGATTTTTTTTATTTTTTTTTGGATTTTTTTGAAGTTTTAAAGATGGAGTGAAATGAAATGTGATATGACTGATTGAAGGAATAAGATCTTCCACAGTAGAGGTAATGCAACCATGGATAAATGATAGATCAAAATGAAAGATTCACTGCAAAACATGTCACACAAGCAACATATCCTTTGTTGGATTATTTCAAGACATTTTATGATTTTAAAAAAAAAAAAATTTGGATTATTTTAGGACATTTTATGATTTTTTTTGGATTATTTCAAGACATTTTATGGTTTTTTGGATTATTTCAAGACATTTTATGATTTTTTTTTTAGGACATTTTATGATTTTTTTTTAATTTTTTGAAGTTTTAAAGGAGTGAAATGAAATGTGATATAACTGATTGAAGGAATACAATCTTCCACAGTAGAGGTAATGCAACCATGGATAAATGATAGGTCAAAATGAAAGATTCATTGCAAAACATGTCACACAAGCAACATATCCTTTGTCAAAAGATGATAATGGTTCGTTGATTGGATGCGAGGAATGATCGATTCCATAAGGCATGATGATGATAAGTACTTAGGATCACTAATTCCTCTAAGTATGATAAGATTGATGATTGTTTATGATTGATTGACAAAAAAAAAGAGGATTGGATAATGTTTGACAGCTAGGCTCAAATATGATTCACATGATAAGATTCAAGGTTGCAAAGGGACATGATGACCAACATTGGAGGTAATTTAATCATGGATAAATGATAAGGATGTGAACTATGATGGAATGGTAACACGTAAGGATATGAAAGGGAATCCAAAACATGCATTTGTAATTTTTCCCCTAATCTCATTAAGAAGAAAGGAAGGAAATGGGACATGGATTTTGATAAGCTAGGAGATATGGAATGGAAGAATGCAAAGATAAGGATAATGAATAGGATGATCAAGATCAATAAGATATGGAAAAAATGCCTAAGTACTTTGCTCCTATTCCTCATCAAGACTAAGGAAGGGAAGAAAGGATGCATTAAGATAGGATGGTGGAATATGGATACAGTGAAGGATATGGTATGGAAGATATGGATAAAGTGTATAGGATAAGATATACGATGTTCAAGAAGATCCTTAACCTAGTCAAGATCAAAGGTGGAAAGGTAAAGGATGAACGCAAAGAGGATAATGGATATGAATGAAAGGATGGATGAAACTTTCCCCCAAGTGTAGAGTACAAGAGGAATATGGAAGACAGGATATGGATATGGAAGGTAATATATGCATGATAGGGAGATGGAGGGAGGAATCAAGCATCAAGTTTCACATCTAATATCCCTTTAATATGTGCTCTAATAAACCATGGCAAGAAGGATTAGATTCATAAATGTTGGTAGATTAATGGTGTGATGGAAGAAGCTAAGGACTTATGCAAAGGTTTGGATTAAAGGAGGATAATGGGGGATGGATGTTGGATAATGGATAGGAGGTTGGAAGGTTTGTTGATGGATAGATGAAAATGATGGAAATGATGGAAAGATCAACATTGACACAAACCTTGAAGGGTGGTGGAGTGATGGAGGAAAAATGAATTTGGAAGGTGATAGGTTTTTAGATGGATGATAGGAGGAAGCTTTTGGATTAGCAAATTTGGATGCCAATTTAGATTTTATTTCTTCTACAAGACTTTTAGGAATCCACATAGCTTTTGACTTTATTTTCGATTCATGGGCCTTTGCGGACTTTGAAATTTTTCTTCTTGATTTATGGGCCTTTGTGGCCTTTGATTTTTTTGCTTTTGACTTGATGGGCCTTTGTGGCCTTTTGGATTTTTCTATTGACTTGATGGGCCTTTGTGGCCATTTGGATTTTTATTTTGACTTGGGATCAAATTTTCTTTTATTTTTGCATGGCTCTTCAAGGAGACATGTTGATCCTTTGATACATGTGGATTTTGATACGGAAGCTTTTGACATTTGGCACCCAAATTGCTTCCAAGAGAAGTGGGATGGGTGGATGGAGATGAATGATATCGAGGTCTTATGGAGGGGTTAATGTAGGTAGAATTTTGAGAGGGCATCAAGGTTGTGTACCTTTGTTGTTCTTGATGAATAGGAGATGGAGGGATGTAGGGCCCCAATATGGATGGAAGGGTTGATGAACTAGGGTTTGGATGATAAGGGCCAAGGATAAATGGAAGGTTTGATGAACTAGGATAAGGACCTAGGATAGATGAAATGGTTGATGAACTAGGATAAGTAGGTTTATTTTGATGGAATCTAGGCTTACGATGGGTACGAATGTCTTGAGCGTGAGGTGTATAACCAAGGCGATGATAGTATGTATTTTATTGGATATAAAGGGGTTCTAGGATACCTTGTTCATGAATGCCTAATCCTTTTCCTTTGTAGTTAATCCTTCTACACATTCGTTTGCCAACGGGATATATATTGTTTATGAAACAAGATGCAAGTCCATCGTGAGGTGGTTGTGATATGGAAGGAATAACAAGATCTTCGAGAAAACCACCTTGGATAAAAGTGAGAGAAACCATTTGATAGGTAAGAGGTTCATGGCTAGTTTGAATAGGGGTGATAGACTCTTGTGGAGTATTGTGGTCATGAGGGGAATTAGGATGTGTGATAGGATCTTGACATGGGGATAAGGGGTTACTTTGATCTTGACTTGGAAAAGGATCAAGAGGTGTAGGAGATGGAGTAGCTTGCTCTTTATTAGGTATGGAATCATCACGAAGTGGCCTGAAAGGCATGTCTTGATCATGAGAAGGATGAACATCATCATGGAATGAAAGGGTATCCTTGAATGAAGGTATATCTTGATGGGAATCTTGATATTTTGTGGAAAGCATATCTTGATCATTGGATATGATGGAATCATGAGATGGTATGGATTCATTAGATGAGGTAGAAGGAGGACTTGGAAGGATAATTTTCTCTTGAGATGGAAGGAAATCATCTTGAATGAAACAAAAAGAGATAAGGGGATCATCGTGAGGTTCTTGAGAGATGGGATCTTGGTCAAAGATTGGAGAGCATTGGAAATTTTTGGTATCATTGGATGGAATGGAAAGAATACTTTGATCTTGATTTGTAGGGGAGTCTATGCTAGCATGCTTTGGACTAATAGATTGGCATGAATCATTGGATGGAGATGGTATGATGAGAGAGGATGGTTGGATGAAATCATTAACTTGGGTGGAAGACTCATGAGGTTTATTTTGAATTATGGGAGATGAAGATAGATGCATGACATGGTAGGATTGCTCAAGATTATTTGTGTTTGAGGACATAGATTTAGGTTTCTCATTTAGCCTTTGTAGAAAATCTTGGATATTGAACTTGGATGATGTAGTTTTTGGTAAGGATAAAGGCTTATGAGATGATTGCATCACTTCATTCAAATGTTGGGATTCAATTTGTTTTTCAAGCTCTTTCAAATGATGGTCAAGATATTTAATCCTTTGGTTTCATTCATAGGTCGAGGGTGAATATGGAGGATAGTAGTTAGACATGTTTGGTTGATGGTTTTGGAAATGTTTTGAGGTGTTGCAAGTTATTAGGTGTGATGTTTGTTTGAGGTCCATTTTTTGTGTTCAGATTTGTGAATGTGGTGAATACTGTTTGAAAATCTAGAAAACACTTGACAAGCACGATGTTTTGGTGTATGCAAATGTACATGAGACAAGCACAATCCTAGTAGGCCAATAGGCCAAGGGTTTTTATACTTGATATAGCCCACCGATATACCCCGAATTGGTGCTAAACACCTTTCCTTCTCACGAGCGGATAGCTTAGAAGTTTGGTGGCACTGACTCCCCTCCACGGCTCATTAACATCATTCAGGCACACCAACTTTGGATTCTTGGGTAGTCACTTCCCAAGAATTGATATCTCTACTCAAGGAGATCATTAGTGAGTGTCTTCATGCATGATACCGTACCCTACACTATACCAAGCAACAGCTGAAAAATGGGTGGCTTCTAAAATAATAAGTGTTTAGTAAGGGCATTCTGTTCATAGGGCATGATCCATGCAACGAGAGTCCCCTTTCAGATCCATCTTCTTGGAACCATATGCACAATTCTTGGGATTTCCCCAAGAATCCACTTTTATATACTAGCTGGAAGTCCCTCGGGTTCAGAGTGCTACTAGTCTGAGTCGTCTTGGGGTGAGTACTTTTTCCCACCAGAACATGCCCAAATTCTAGAGTCAGTAACCATTTCTCTTACACCCAGGATCACTCGAAAGCGCAAGGGGAGAGGATACTTCAATTACTAAGTCTTAAAGGTTACAAAAACTAAAGTGGGTCTGGTTTTTTGATCCCCAAGTTTTTGCAGGGTGAGAGCATAATCACCTACCGCATCAAGCACAGTCAAACACCTACAAATAGAAGTTCATTTTAGTGCACCAAAAGAAGTATTTTCTAAACTAGAAATCGCAAACACATTGTTTGAGAAATGAGTCTTCGACTAACGGAGCTGCAAAACCACAAGTTAGTAGTTTCATAGATGTCCTGGACCAACGAGAAAGCTGCAAAATAAACTTAGGACAAGAGATTAAAAACCAAACTAAAAGTTCGTAAATAACTAAACTAGAAAATAAAGAGACTAAAGTAAACTAAGAAAAATAAATTAAAGAAAACTAAAAACTAAGAGCTCAATTTTTTTGTTGCTCCAAAAGAAGCAGTTTTTGGGAGCCCCACTCCAAAGCCACACACTACAAACAAAAGATCAGTAAAAAACTTAAATGAAAACAACGAACTAAAATAGTGATAACTTTCTCAAAACTAAACAAAATTTTAAACCGTAGATATCTATGGAAAGCGAAGACATAGACCTTCAAAACCCAGACAACATTTTGTAAAATCTTGCAAGACAAAAGTGTTATAAACAAAATAAAATTTTGGGTCTTAACAGCTAAATTTTAAAAAACTGTGATCACTAAAATGGCCATAACTTTCTCAAATATTAACAAAATTTTAAACCATTTGATGTTCCGAAAAGCTGAGAACAAGGCCTAAAAAACCCAGATAATAGTTTTAAAAGATTTCATGTGTCCATTTTTATGTGCTCAAAAGAATATGATGGTATTTCATATGAGTTCTTGGCTATAACCTGCAAAATAGCTAAAATAAACAAGAAAACACACACATTTCTCTACATTCACGTTAGGTTCACCAAATGTGGGATGGGGTTAGAAATAAAATAGCATAGACAAAAGTGACAACCAACACTTTTAAGCTATAAAACCTCATCCAAACAAGAGAAAACAATCATATGAAAGGAGCAAAATGAAAACAATGAAATAAAACACTCCCCATTGAACTTGAATCACTTCTCTTGCTCTCCTTCTTCTTGTTATGCAACTTTTCCATCAGATTTGTTGGAAAACTTGTGCAAAACCTACAAATGGTAGCAAGAAAGTTAGAGACAATTAGCTGTTAAGCTGAAAATGGAGAAGGAAGGTTGATTTTATAGATAACCTTTTGAATGGATGGCTGAGATTAATCCTCTAGAAGGATTCCAAGATCAATGATACAAAATTGATGCACTAAGAATATGCTATTCTTGGAGGAATCATGACAGACAGACATGCAGGGACATGCAGGGACATGCAGGCTATGATAGGGACATGCAAACTATGACATGAAATAATGATAGGGTATCTTTGACTAGGTGGAGGTGCATAAATAATTTATTTTAAATTATTTATTCAAAATAGAGAAAAATGACAACAGAGAAAATGACAAAAGGAGCATTTAATTAAATTAATCAATTTAATTAAATGGGGAGGTGGAAATTAGACATGGATAATTAATTTGAATTATTTATCCAAAAGAGAGGAATGAAACACAATTAAATAATTTTGAAAATTATTTAATTATAAAAGAATAAAAGGTCAAATAATGATTATTATTATTATCTAACTATAGATGAAAGACAAATAATTAAATAAATAAAAAATGATTTATTTAATTATTGAAGAAAGGGATATATTAGTGACACAATTAAATACTTTTAATTGATCAAGATAGAATAAAGATGAGAAGGTGAATTAATTAAATAATTAAAAATTATTTAATTAATAGAGGAATGCGGTCAAACATAATTGAATAATTAAACTTATTTAATTATCGAAGGACAATGACCAAGAAAAATGGCACTCATGGACTTAAGACATTTTTCGGTGTCGACATTAATTATTTCATTTCTCCTTATGTGGTTTAAGAAAGGAAGGTGGTAACCATGCACCGTGGTATATCTACCTTCTAAGGTAAATTATTTCATTATGTAGATACTTACTAGGTCAAATGGAGCTAGGAGTTTCTCTCTATCATAACCGTTCTAGCATCTCTTCAACTTTTTTTCTCCTTCCAAGAAACTGTCAATAAATCATTGGTAATTACCATTGCTAACCTTCAAAACTTTGAGACCTCAACACTCTAGCCCCATGGTTTCTATGATAAGCTTGGGGGTGACAGCAAAGCTAACATTGCCAATTTTGACATTGTTCTCTTGCCATGACTTGTGAAATTTAGAGTTCAAGTCATCATTGTAGCTTTTCATTGCCACGAAGAATGGGGCCATACTTACCTCCTCAAACAATTTCTATAGATCCATATTTTGTCTTAGTGGGACTCACCATAGTGGCTCCAAATATTTTCTTGGTCCCCCCATATCCACTCTACAACTTTATTTTATGAAATTAGTGGCTACGACCCTGAACCCATTATAACAAATATAAATCCACCAATAAAAACAATAATATTCACTCCTAGAAATGGTATGTATGATAAAATCCCTCACATCCCAAATAAAATTTGATACCAATAGAAAACCCTCGTCGTTGATCTAGAAAGATCATCCCTTAATGATTTACATATCTAGATGCAAGATTATCTAAATCTTAGGCCAACATATTTTGATATTAAGACATGACCTATAGCTCATGTGAAATGACCTCCCTTAGAGCCAATTAAATAGGTGATTTAATTTAGAGTTTCCATTAAGGGCTTTGGGAATGTGCCACCTATTTGTAGCATTCATAAAAATCATGCGAGTGGCCTTGTTATAATTCCACCAGGTGTCGATGAGGACAAGATAAATTTTAAACTTATGATTAGTCTTAGTCTTAGTCAAATCAAATCCATTCCCATCTTTAATATACACGAACTTGGAATAATTATTCCTAATAGAAATATTTTTTTATGTCCTTTGGATTATCAATGTAGTCCCTTTCATAAATATTCTCCTCTGCCAAATAATTATAAAATAAAGATGAAGTTTTTTCAAGCTTGTTCTCCTTGCCCATCTCATAATTTTGAAAAAGATAAATATGTGAGGAAAAAATCCCGCAACATGGCCTATGATCTTGCACCAACTAATTTGGGAGGGGCCACTCATTCGAGTCTCATTCCCATTCTTTCTTTGAAATAATTTATTAGAGAAAGGGAATTAAAATTTTAAAAAAGGGCACCAAAAGATAGCCTTGTTGAAAGAGGCATCCAGAGCTTGAGCTCTCAAAAATTGACTAGCCATTACCATTATTACTCATTTGAAAGTGGAACTTTGAATTTCCAATTCAAAGTCTATCTTCAGATACACTATCCTTAATTCTTTGAGGGAGGTTCTCAAAACTCCAATTATTCCACTAAGTATAGGATAATTGGGCATTGGAAGAAACATCCAATGCTTTGTTCCCCTCTTTGAGGGTATGTTGCACTAAGAAGTGTTCCAGAGAATTGATTATCCTTTTTGAGTCCTCAATCAGACTCTTAATCTTCCAAGGGGATTCCACATTACCTTTAAGGGATTCTATAATTAAAACTTGGAGTTCCCTTCTATAATAAGCTTTTATGACCACTTTCCTTATCCCTTTTTAAACCCCACAACACAACCATAGCTTCAACCTCATTTCTTGTGACAATACCTATCCTTTTTGCATATCCAAGTCCATAACTCTACCTTTTTCATCTCAAAATAATCCTCCCACAACAACCATTCTTGGGTTTCCCTTTGCGAAGCCATCAAAGTTCAACTTACTCCAACCTTCAAGGGGAGGTGTCCATATAGTCAACCTTCTACTTAGAATATTTGTCTAGTTTATCCTAGTTAGGTCTTTCTTAATTCCCCAAAGCTGTTTTATTCTTAAATCTTTGAAGGTCGACATAACCATAGAGAAAACAAAGCAATTTGAGTTGATGTTTTCCTATATTTTTTTTTCATGCAACTGAAGACTTCCAAACTAATTTTCTATTATTCTCTAAACACCCTATTGTTTCTTTCTTTCCACAAATTCCAAGCAACAAATGGAGGAACTTGCTTCCATAGCTCCTCTGTTATAGGGTGAATAAAAGGAAAAAATATCCATTGATCAATAAAATACTTTAATCTAGGAGGAAACACCTAATCCATTAAAAGGCTATCAAGGACCCTTGACTATACCTCCCTCACAAAGGAGAATTGAAACATCATATGAATTATGCTTTCAAAATATTTAGAGTAGTGAGGACATCTATTAAAAAAATGAAAGCCTCACCTATTGAAAACAACAATGGTAAGGATTTTACCATGAACAACTTCCCACCAGAAGAAGTTAATCTTTGGTATTAGTTTAGTATTCCATACTTTACACCAATTGAATTTTTGGGAGTTAAGAAAAGGTTGTTCCAAATACTTGTAAACAACTTTCACTAAGAAGACACCATAGGGATTGCTGCTCCAAACCTAAACATCTTTTGCATCCTGATAAAATAGCTGATAGTCTCCAAGAAGCAATTACAACAAGGAAAACAAGTTAGATGGACCTAGTAGAGGATCCCTCCTAATGGTATGCTAATCAATAATTTTTTGTTTGAAAAAATTATCTTTAGGTGTTTCATCACCCCAATCAACATAACCATTTAAGAAGGATCCATTGAGCCTAATGAGGTCTTGTTTGATCTGATTCAGTTGATCAATAGTTGAAAGTGTAGGACCTGATCCCTAGACTTCATCCTAAAATTTAACTTGTCTTCCATTCCCAACTCTTCTCTTAGTGACCTATTTCAAGGTGTCCCTAGTTCTCACAATATTATTCCAAACAACTGAACCTTTTAGCCACTCCTCCAAATGAAGCAAGCAACAAGAGTCTTCATTACCCATATACTTGTCTTTTAAGATATTAGTTCTCAGTATTTTTTTCCTTGAATAAAGAACTAGCCTATCTTTGAAAGGAGAGATTTGTTAAATAGTTTTAACTTTCTTATCCCTAGACCTCCTGCACTCTTAGGTAAGCACACCTATTTTCAATTAACCAAAGCTAATATTTTTCTTTCTTCAGTTCCTGTCCAAAGGAAAGTCCTTTGAATTTTCTCAATTTTACTAATAATAAAGGCTGACATCTTAAAAAGGGAAAGGAAGTAGACATGAACATTTTAAAGAGAGGAATCAAGGAGCTAAACTTTCCCTACTTGACTTTGTAGGAGATGGAAGCTCTTCCCAAGGATCCTAAACCTGCGAAAAACAAACAATCCTCTCACATACGCGAGAGAAACATAAAGACTATTATGCCAAATATGCAAGATGATATTTAGAAAATGAGATGCTAAAATACATAGGGGTGATCCCATAATAGTGGTTTACAATTTTTGGCCAAACTGGACATTGAAATTATTATTTTTAACTAAATCTTCACATTCGAGCACCTATAGCGGCTAAAATGTGAGGAATTTGAAGATGGTACAAACTAGAGTCTCATCAAATTTTTCCTGTAGATTCTAAAAATATTTTTTTCAAATTTTTGGAATCAAATTGCACTTCTTTTTCCATCTCCCACGAAAATAGATTTTTTTCAGAAAACAACATTTTTAAAAAGTGACACACACCGTATAAGCCATTTTTTCTATGAAGGATAAAATTCTAATTATTTCAAATTTAGATTTGTAACTCTGATATCTAGTGCTTCCACTTGGTTAGATAGTTTTTTATTTAACATTTTTTCCTTAATCAAGTTTCAAAGTCAAACAATTACAATTCAGACACAAGCACTTATAACGAGTAACTTTTTTTGTATAGGTCAAAATTTAATTTAATTTTTTTGTTGGATCAAGGACTTCAATATTTGGTGCACTCATATTTTTCAATTTTTTTTGATAATCTTCTATTTTTCCACATGTGAAGAACAAAGAAATTCATTTTCGATGAAAAACCTATGTTTAATAAAACTTAAAAACAAATACATAACAAAACCAAAACATATTAAAATTATATTCATTGGATAGCTTGTTCTAAGGAATACCATAATCATTTAAAATAAATTTTAAATGAATTCATTTGATCCCCCAAAATCTAAATCAAAAGTGATTTTTTATCAGCATTTTGATAGGTGTAAAGGATACACATTTATAGGTATGGTTTAAAACTAGCGAGGTTCTATCCAAGGGGGTTTGAACTAAGGTGATTTGATCAAACCCTCTTCAATTGGAATCCTTAAAATGGAACTTTTTAAGGTTTAAATCATTATATTTTCTAAAAATATGTGATTTCAGCTAAAATTCGTTCTTCTCAGGAATTGTAAACCACTATTATGACAGCACCCATAGTATACAGGACTTTTAAGGGCATGAGAAATGAGACGGGTGAAAAACTACCCGATACTAGAAAAACTACCTAACTAATTATTCTTAAGTTAAAAACTTAACACTAACACCCCCTTAAGTGCAAACTTATGGAGATTATTATGCAAAATAAAATGCAAGATGGGTCTCAGCTAGGCCATGCTAGGTGCCCATGCACAATTGCTATGAAATTCAATCTCTCACAATTAGATAAAAGGAGAAAAACCCTATGGGAGAAAACCCCTCTCCCAAAGAGAGAAAAAAAAGCTAAAAAGGTGAAAAAGAGCTGAAAAAGTGAAAGGAGGAATTCAAAGGACCCCCCAAGGACAAATCTCGTCACTGATCTCTTAGAAAAATAAAAAAGGAGAGAATATTTAGTCCCCCATAGAAAAGAGTAGAAATGTTGAAGATCCCCCCATGATAAAGAAACTCCTGTGCTAATCTTGGAAGTCTGAAGAATATCCCATGTCTGCAAACAATATGCCTCCCTTTAGGGAGAAACAACCACTAATGCATGAAAAAATCCAACTCTGAAATAAGAGAAGGGAGAAGAAGAATCATCATGAAAGATGCCTCTAAAAATTGTCCTCGTACCTTCACATAACCAAATGTCACATGGGTATGTGTATGATCATCATGGAAAAAATAGGCCCTTAAGTGGCAAAAAATTTAGGAAAATCAGAGTTAGGCAACTTGATGTAAAAATTTGAATAAATTATCTATATTATTTCAAAAATGTGTAAGAATATAATTTGTAGAAAATTGAATCTAGTTTCTAAACTACTAGATTTATTTTAATTTTAATTTTTTTTTGAGAATTTGAAATTTCAATGCAATAGTACTTAAATTTTAGGGAAAAAGAAGAAGTAGGTGTCTGACCACCCTAACCACAATAAAATGATAATATTTTTTTATAATATTTTAGATATAAGTAGAGGACTCATGTCTTGATGTGATGCATATTTTTTATAATTTTTTCCAAGTAAATAATTAATTATGATTTTTTATTACAACTTTAAAAAAATATAAAAAACTCGTGTGTCTAACCACCTTAACTTTGTCAAAACTTCATGAAATTCAATTTCCTTTTTTAATCCTATAGTATGCGAAGCATAGAATGTGACACATGTTTTAAATTCAAAAAATGTGATACCGTTTGAAAGCTATAGATGCCTTTCAATTAGCCTATCAATTAGAACTTTAGTTGTAATTCAAATAGAACATGAATAATAATTATTTATTAAATTCAAGGTAAAGCATAATTTATATTGGTGGAAATATGAGAATCTCCTTTAAAAACCCTTTTCATTTCATCAATTTTGGGTAAAAACAAGGTCATCGACCACATACACATCATATCGCCAGTTTTTGGCCCATTATGATCCTGCACATACCCACATCATGATTAGGTGCAACCTAAACTAAAGAAGGTGGATCAAAAAGACCATGTGGAAACTCTGAAGAAACAATCTCCAAAGAAATAGATGGTGTGACAACAATGTAGATAATGCCACTAAAAAGAAGAGATATACCCTCAAATGCACCATCCAAATCAGAAATGTGAGTTTCACAAAACAACTTTGCAGGACCTGTCAAGTGACTATCCCATAAAGAATGATTTAGGGGATCAAAAACATCCTGCTGTGCTGAAGAACCAACCTATGAAGTAGTAGGAGATGAATCAACATAGGTTTGAAGGACTCCAAAATTCAAATGACCAATCTCTCCTAAGGAATTTCTATCAACACTAGCAAGAGGGGTGCGAGGCTCATAATCATCATCATCAAAAAAATGAGAAAAAGCATAGAGATGAGACTCATGATCAACTTCACCAACATCAATGAATTTTCTAGTATCAACCTCTCTAATGAAAACTAAATCTATAGTGAACTCTACAATCTTAGGTACCTCACCATGAGTAATTTGATAGAGGGAAAGTAGATTTTAGTGAAAATCAAGAATACACAATACATCTCTGAAACAACCATCACCAACCGAAAACATTTCCTATCCCCACAACATCCAAAAACTTACTATCTCCAAAAAAAAAATAGAAGTATCAGTAGGATGAAGACCCAAAAAATGATAGGGAGTAAAACCCATGTGATGAGATGCTCCTGAATCCAAAAACCATCTGTAGACATCCAAATTTGGACACTTAATTTATCCAAATTTATCACTTTTCATCTAAACATCCTCTTATCTAAGTTAATTAAGTAATATTACTATTATTTAATTAATATCTTTAATTATGCCAAATCCCTAAGGTATTTAATTAATAATTAAATACCTTACCCTCTTTAATCCCCTTTTCATCAAATGAATTAAATAAATGATACATTTATTTAATTCCTTACATGTCATCATTTTTATCTAATCCTAATCCATCTCCTAATTTCTTCATTAAG
This sequence comes from Sequoia sempervirens, assembly GCA_007258455.2. Lineage (NCBI taxonomy): Eukaryota > Viridiplantae > Streptophyta > Pinopsida > Cupressales > Cupressaceae > Sequoia > Sequoia sempervirens. The sequence goes on from VDFB02373365.1 coordinate 39,475,915, forward strand.
AATGTGCACATGCCTAATATTTGATTAGGATGTGTCACATTTTCCAACTTTTGCAAGTTGGCTTCTAATCCTCATTTATCTTCTAATTACTAATTAATTAATCTTAATTAGTACCTTGGTCAACTCTTCCCCCCAAGGAATTTTTAATTCCTTTTTATTTTTCCTAGATTCCCCTCTTTTATATGTGAATTTTTAATTCACATTCCATCCTTCCAAGGCTTCTAGAACCTTGGACTTGTCACAATCTCCACATGTGACCAAGTCCCACCTTTTTGGAGCCCACCTTTTATCCTCTAGATCCTCCTAATAATGTGAATTTTTAATTCATATTTATATCCCCAACCACCTTTCCTTTTCCCATGTAGATTTTTGAGGAATTCCAAAATTCCTCAAATGTCCCTTTCACTCCCACTTGGGGACAAGAAATCCCTTTTTGTGAAAATCTCCTCACTCCCCAAGGTGCTTGTCCTTCCTCCACCTCATGTACCTTCTTGACACCTCACTTACACTTCATCTCCCCTTAGCCACTTCACCACCCACATGTCAAGATGTGAGGGCTTATGGGTTCTCAACCAACCATAGCCCTTCATCTTGGCCTTGTTGGATGCATCTTGACCGTTGAATTCTCTAGAGAATTCAAATTCTCCTATAAATACCCCCTCCTCAAGGGCATTTTCAATACTTAGCCATTTGATAACTACATGCTGCCAATTTGCACTTTCAATCCTTTGCCATCATCTAGCCATCTCTTTTAATAATTTTGCACATTTAATCTTGCATTTAGTCACTCAAAAAATCATCTAAGGAGCACACAAAATCATCCCAAGCAAGGGCCAATCAAGGAGACATCAACAGCAAGGAAGGTGAAATCGTTTATATCTTGTTTTGTCTATTTTCCTTCTTGTTTTATCTCTTTTGGCTAATCTTGAGGTGTCCTTAATCTTTTATCACTTGCATTTCTTAGTTATTTTGCATGTTAGAGTAGGGTAAAATTCTTAGGTTCACATTTCTGGCATGCCCGGTGGGACCCACAAACGGGTTCTTGCATTTAACATTCATCGTTGCTAAGTATTGTGCAGAAAAAGGTTGCAGAAAGGTGGAAGTGCCCTCTTCTTTACCGCAGAAAGGCGGAAGCACCCTCTTCTTTACTGCAGAAAGGCAGAAGCACCCTCTTCTTTACTGCAGAAAGGCGGAAGCGCCCTCTAACCTTTTGTTGCAAAAAGGCAGAAGCGCCCTCTAACCTTTTTGTTGCAGAAAGGCGGAAGCGCCCTCTAACCTTTTGTTGCAGAAAGGCGAAAGCACCCCCATTTTTGCTGCAAAAAGGTGGAAGCACCCCCATTTTGTTGTAGAAAGGTGGAAGCACCCCTGTTTTTGCTGCAGAAAGGCGGAAGTGCCCCTATTTCGCTGCAGAAAGGCGGAAGCACCCCAAATCAGCATAGTTTGGAAGGTAAAACAGTCATTTTTGCTTCATTTTTGCTCTTGTTTTTTGCTATTTTCAAGTAGTAACCCTCGAACATTGTTTTAGCAAGAATATTGGTGTTTTTTGCTAACGTTTTGCAGCATATTATGGTGTAATTGACCAAGAACGAAGAAAAAGATAGCTAACATTTGTTTGCAGGGCTATCTATTTGATCAGATTTTTGAAAACTATCCTTGTTATTTTGGAACATAGTCTAATTAAGGGGAATAAACTTCATTGCTTGCTGTGATTGTTTATTCTTGTGTTACCCAAGGGGGCATTAATTTATTTTCACTTTCCCCTTGCACTTCATGTGAGCCTGGGGAGTAGTTGGAAACGGTTAGTGTCTTCTTTTTAGTGGGACCTGCTTGGGGATTTCATCACCCCAAGGGACGATTCCAACCACGTGTACCGGCGGGGTATATAAAGGGGGGAGAACGAAAGTTGTACCCCAATTTAGTCACGTCATAATTGGTGGAGTGTCGAAGCTAGGGTGATACCTAGATAGACGTGAAGAGTTGGTCCAAGCCTTTCAGTATCTCGCTGGGGTTCCCGACTCACACTTGTGACGGGCTGGTGTTCATGGTTGTGCCTCATGTACCGAGAGTATATCGAGGACTCCCTAGAAGCCTTGTGCATCCTAGATTAAGACCTTGCCTGGCCATACCCTTAATATTAATCATAGGATTGTGCTTGCTTGAAGTGTTTCTTGTGAAAAACCTGTGAAATCTTTGATACATTGGCCTTACTTTATCATTTTGTGTCCTTGCCATAGCCATTGCCATCAAAATCAAGCTTTGTCTTACTATAGAAAGGCGAAGTGCCCTCTATTTTGCTGCAGAAAGGCGGAAGCGCCATCGTTTTGCTGCAGAAAGGCGGAAGTGCCCCTATTTTTGCTGCGAAAGGCGGAAGCGCAGCCCTCTTGCTTGCTTCCTTGTTTCGCGGCAGGCGGGCGCCTTAAAAGGTGGAAGTGCCCCTACCTATTTTGCTGCTTTGTCAAACTTGTGAGCGCGCTTTTTGCTTTTGGCAGAAGCCCAGCGTACTTTTGCATCCGCCCTGAAAGGTGTCAACGCCCCTGATTTTGCTGTCAACGCCCCTGAAAGCTATCAACGCTCCTGATTTTGCTGTCTAAGCCCCTGATTTTGCTGTCAACACCCCTGATTTACTGCAGAAAGCTGTCAATGCCCCTGATTTTGCTGTCAACGCCCTTGATTTTGCTGTCAACACCCCTGATTTTGCTACAAAAAGCTGACTACGCCCCTTTAACTTCCCGGGGCTGTCATTTACAAACTGTACGTTGAATCGAATTCCTCCAAAAACCAAAGTTGCTTAGTTTTTCAAGCTCTATATCTAGTGGTACCTTCCATTTCCTCATATCAAGAATTTGACCATCTTGGGGTGGCCACGCCCTGCATCGCGGGGTGGACACACCCCTAACTTCTTGGGGCTATCATTTACAAACTGTGCATTGGATCAACTTCATTAAAAAACCAAAATTGCTTAATTTTTTGAGCTCTATCTAGTGGTACCTTTTATTTCTTCCTATCTAATCAAACCAATCCATTCCTCTAATCAAATACATACATTCATCTAATCAATCCAAGCACCCCAATCCTATTAAGTTCATCCAATCACAATTATCCAATCAACATCATCTAATCATTTGATCCTATCCAATCAAACTGATCTAGTACTTTAATCAAATTCATCAAATCATCTACCTGATCCAATCATTTGTCTACCGAATCCCATCAAAATCAAAAGCAATCCCATCCAATCATCCTAATCTGAGCTTTTATCCAATCCTAATATGAGCTTGACCAAAATCCCAATTTGAGCTTTAATCTGTTCCCATCCAAAATATTTTATCCATCCTCTTTATCCTATCATCATCATGAATCCTCATCCTCCATCAATAGTGTTCAAGGGAAACCCTAATTACATCGACACTGATAACGAAAGTCTAGTTGATCAAGAGGTATACGACATAGATCCCCTTGACACTATCATCTCTAGTAAGCTTTCTCCACCCACTTTCCAAAATCCAATTAAGCCTAATCATGTTCCTTATGCTACCTTTGACAAGGGGTATCCAGTACCTTCCCCTTCCCCATCTACATCATCCTCTTATTCAACATCCACATCCTCTTATCCTCATCTTCCATCGCAATATTCCTATTACAATTCCCCATACATGACCCCCTATCCTAATCCTCTTTCCCAGTCTGTCCATACTAATCTTACATCCACACCCTTTTACCTTAATCCTACATCCACATATCCTAATCATAATCCACCATCCCAATACCCTTATTATAATCTATCCCCCACATCCTCTTGTCCCACTACACCACCTATATCCTCTTGTCCTAATCTATAATCCATGTCCCCCTATCTTAATTCACCACTCCAATATCCTTACCTAAACCCTCCATCCAATCCTAGTCCTCCATCTACTCCTAGTCCTCCATCCAATCCTAATCCCCCACCTACTCATGGTCCTACACTCATTCCCATTCCTCCATCTAACCCTAGTCAACCAATCCATAATCCCTCATCCATTTATACCACCCTAGCCAAGCCAACCATATGCAAGTCTCTCATTTCAGAAGTTCTCCAAGGACTCATTACAAAGAAGCCATCCCCAACTCCACATCTTGAAGTCATGAAACCATGCCATCTAGATCCATCATCCACGGTCACTAGTGATGAGACCCTTCTCCATACCACATCTATTATTGACGTTACCACCCCTAGTACTGCTCAAACCATTAAAACCATTGAACCCACTAAATCCATTGAACCCCCACCTCCTACTCCAAGAACCACTGAATCCATCGAAGAAACCCAATTCCAATCCACTCCCTATACTCCTAGATCCACCCAAATTCAATCCACTCCTCCCACTCCTAGTAGCACCAAAACCCATTCCAATGAACCTCATGAATCCTCCATACTCCCATCTCCCCCACTTGAAGAGTCCCAACAAGACTCCATTACCATGCCTCCCGCACACGATGAGTCACACCAAGAGTCTAATCCAAAGCATGCCAGCATATCCCCTTCTCCGGATCAAGATCCTACCATCCCATCCAGTCCACCTCAAGATCACAGTCCCCCATCCATTCCATCCCATGGTCCCCTTGTCATTCAAGCTTCCACGGCTCCATCTCCATCTCCATCGCATGAGCCTACTACCACAAATCCAGATCCTATCATGGCCCCTACTCCCTCTCCTGATGTTGCTATCCCATCATCTCCTTCTCATGATCGCCCATCATTGCCTAAAAATGCTATCCCCACACCGCTTGCATATCCCCTTGGTCCTCTCACATTCCTCCATGGTGGTCTCCTCGCAGAATAAAAATGAAGCATATACACCAACCCTCCTCTTCCACCTAATAATGAACTCGCATCATTCTTCCAGAATAACAAAAATCCTATCCTAGATCAAATACTCAAGAGAATGAACTATCAAGGAAAAGGTTTAGGCCTTCATGAGCAAGGTATTATAGAGCCCATCCAACCTTAAGAACATTTGTATCCGCAAGGTCTTGGACCTATTTCCCAAGACTTGCAATCCAAAAATGTTGGTACAACCTATAGATGTCCTCAACGAGCCTTTTCCAAAAGAAATGCCAGCTCTTCCCATCGCTCCACCAGACCATATGCTGCCATCCCTCCTCCTCTATCGTATGACCTCAAAACCACCGTCCATATTCCTCCTTCATCTGCTCCATCCATTTTGGGTCCTTACATCCCTCCATCTACCATCTCAAATCCTCCGTCTACCATGCCCATGTTTCCTCTAGGTTCTACGTCTAGTCTGGGCTCCTAAATCCTAAAATCACCTCCTCCATCTCATCCTATCCATCCCTTCATCCATTCATCACCTATCCATCTCATCCATCATAAACATCCCTTTCACATACCCCATAGTTAGGATCAACAAAGGCACATACCTAAACATCCTCCATCTACACATAATCCCCATACTCCTACCTCCATCACTCCACATCATCCATCTCCTCACACCCATCCCATTGCTACTAAAAGCACTTTGATTGTTAAAGAAAAAATGCATAAATCCAAGCATCCACATGAATCTACGACTCCCCATGTCCCCTCCAAAAGACATGGTGAAGAGAAGAACAATCTAAATCTACATCAAATCCGTAGGCCACAAAGACCCACCAAAGCAAAGATCAAAACCATGTGGATCCCAAAGAAAAAAGATGCAATCCCATCACATGAAAAATCTGTAAGAACATCCAAAGTCGCTTATCCAAAAGCTAATCATACACCCCTTTCATCTCATAAGTCTGTTTTGGGTCCCTATGTCCCGAAATTCACCATTCCATCTCCTCCATTATCCCCACATTTTCCATCCCTTAATCCTATTATCTTTTCACATCCACCAACACATGTGCCAATGTTGGTCCTAAACACATCTCCCCATCACATATCCACCCCATCATTCTATCCATACCCTTTCTAGCATCCCATCCATTATCCCATGTATCAACCCCATCAAATCCCTCTAATTCATCCTCATGCATAATCCATTTATCCTCATAAGGTTGTACCAACATCCAACAGTCACTTCAAACATGGGCTCATAACACCTTGATCCTTATCACATGTCTTCTAAATCTGCTTATCCACTTCCTTATCCTTACCCATCTCCTTCTGCATGACATCCAAAAAGTCAAAAAATCCACAAAATAAAAATTAAAAAAAATAGTAAAGAGAAATAATTTGTCCAATGGAGGAAAACTTGGCTAACAAGCGCCTTGAATAAGTACCATGATGAAAACCTGGCAAACAGGCATCATGCGTAAATCCCAATCTACACTTGGGGGAAACTTCCTGATATGCATTTCCTCCATCCGCTATGCTTCCAGCTATGCATCAGTCTTCCTGTTATCCGTCCTCTTTATAAATCCCCCCATCCCACCTATCTTCCGAATCCTACCATCATATCCCATTTATCTCCCATTCCCTCCATCCTTCTTGTGATCTTGATCAAAATAGGGGCACCTATCTATGCATGCTTTGGACACCTATTGGTATACATTCCATTCATCCATGCTCTATCATATTCCTTAGCCACCCATCCTATCCTCATCTAGTTATCTCCTTTATCTTCCCATCCACTTGTCTTTTATCCCTCATGCCTCCTCATATATGACATATCTAGAGTGGGGGCACCTGCTTCCTTTGTGACATAGTCCTTAGAGACATCCATCTATCCTAGCATCCCTTTCATCTTCCAATCCTTATATTCCCATCCATCCAAACAATCCCTCCCATCCCCCATCCCTATCCTATATCTTTATCCAATCTTCCATCTTTATCCTCATCCCATCTCATCCCATCTCACAATCCCTTGTCATTAGTATCTAGCTATAGGCCTCCCCCCAAGCAACCCAATGCCATTTATCTCATCATCATCACCCCTGCTTCTCTTGCACATCTTTCCAATCTCCTATCACTTTTCATCACTCACCTATCTATCATATCATCCTCCCAAGTCATCTTAATGCTTTGGATAACTATCCCATCCCTGAAATTTATGTGATCATTATCATCCTATCCAATCCAACAGGTCTATCCTATCTTGTCGTATCGGTCTCATCTTTTTATCCACTTATCCTATCATCTTATCATCCTTTATCCATTGTTTTCCTTTGGTCTTGTTGAACTACGTTGCCCCTGCGCTTTCACGTAGGCAAGGTCGATCATTTGATCCGCCCCCGGGGTTCTATCATTGATCTTCATTGTCCACTTTGGTCTTCTATCGTCTATCATTGGTCTTTCTCCTTTTGTCCATCCTATCTTTACCATCCATCATAGTCTCCATCTTGGTCAGTAATCTACCTTTCACCGAACTACGAGGGCTCTGCGCTTTCATGTATGCAAGGCTAATCTTTGATCGGCCCCCGATCCCCTAGGTCTTTAGGGTGTGTAAGTCCCATGTTTCATCTTCCTTGTGTCATGCCATAGAGCTATGCCCTTATCTAGTCAGTTCTTCACAAACGAGATCCACTTGTATCATGAGATCCAATCGATTTTGAACATCCCACATCATAACGATCTTTTAGTTTCATATCCACCATCTTTGGTCTCAACAGGATGCATCCTTCCTAACAGACCTCATCAATCCCATCCATCCTCTTGATCCTATGGCAATGGATGTTGGAAATTGATTATGATATTTTGATACTTTTGAATTTTGTTTATCATTTGAGCTCCCTATCATCACTTGTTAAGGCAGCGATGGTCCATCATATTATGGTGTGTTTTGATTGGTCAACATAGGGGCATATCTTGCTTTTTTGTTTGATTGTGTCTTCTTGGTTGTCCCACGTAGTACCCACCAAGATCCCCGAGGTCTTGTGTTATGCTGGGGCATCCTTTTATGCTTGTGGTTATCTCAATACCTAGCCCAACCAAGGTCTTTGTGACTTTGGGGTGTTGGGATAGCTTTCTTGTCTGTTGTGTTTGTTTTATGCATTAGACACTAATTTGCCTTGGTTCTTCATACCCTGGCACTTGGTGTCTTATGTTATAGCAAAACTCAGTGCTCCAAAGATGACAAATAGCATTAGGATTGCATTTCATTTTCCATTCTATCGTCTTGCATGTCTCCCCCATCCCTTCATCCTTTTTCACAATCCCCCCATCCCTCCATCTTTTTTCCTATCTCTTCACCCTTTCTCTCCCCCTTGTATTCCTCTGTCCTGCCCTCTGGCTCCCCCCCGCCGTAGCAGGTGGAACTGCCCCCAGTCGGGTCGGCATCGCCCCACTGCAGTGGGGCGGAACCGCCACCGGTCGGGGCAGAATAGCCCCCAGGCGGGGCGGCTTCGCCCCGCCGCAATGGGGCAGAACCGCCCCCAGGCGGGGCGGCTCCACCCCGCCGCAGTGGGGCAGAACCGCCCTCGGACGGGGCGGAACCACCCCCAGTCGGGGTAGCTCCACCATGCTGCAGTGGGGTGGAACCGCCCTAGGTCGGGGCGGAACCGCCCCGCCACAGCGGGGCGGCACTGCCCCTGTCCGGGGCGACTATGCCCCTACCCGCCAACCTTTGACCCCCCAAAATACATATTTTTATTGTCTTTTTCAAAAAACCAATTCCGACCCATTTCCTTATTTTTCCTAACAAACAAAACCCATGTCTTGAAATTTTCAAAATTGATTTTTGATTTTTACACCAACACTTCCGGAGGCCATAACTTTTGACTCGGGTGACCGTTTGAGCTGAAATTTGACGGGTAGTTGCGTGACGAGATAACTAGTGGATTTCCAACTAGTTTTTTTGAAATTTGTTGGAACCCGTGTTGGCACATTTTTGGGGCCTCAAACTTTCATCTTGACCCTCAAAATTCCAATTTAGTGTTTTTTTCCAGCATTTTAAAAAAATGTTTTCACTCATAACTCGAAATGCATATCTAAAATTTGGGATGTTAGTTGGCAATTCATCCTATCTCAATATTGGGTATTTCTTGGAAAAAATTGGGACTCCCAAAAGTATATCCGCGAGGTTTCCTAAAATGGCAAAATTTGACAATTTTTTAAAATTGCCAATTCGGGAAAAATCTGATTGTCAACACCTTATGCCCCTTTAAACCCTAGAACTCGGTGTCAAATCAATCCAATCATATCCTTCGATCATTCTAGTCTTCAATCCAATCCTCATCTGAGCTTGAATCTTATCCCAATTTGAGCTTAACCAAACCCCTAATCTAAGCTTTCGTCTAGCTGCAGTCCAAATCTTTGGATATCAAACCAAATTTTAAGATCCTTCTCTCCATCTCACATATCAATCTTCTCCTCATCTATTAAATCTCGTACAAATCACCTAATCAAATCCTTGGTCTTGTCCCCAGTCTCATTACCAGCCTTGACCCATCATCATCATCATCATCCATTATTATCCTTCCCTCATCAACAACACTTTCATCATCATCATCAGGAGGTATTCTTCCCTATCCTTTAGTGGTGTTTTGGGATGAATCATTCCCTCATCAATACCACTCAGGGGGATGTATCCTTCCCTATCCTTGTGTTGTTTCGAGATCCTTCATTCCCTCATTGACAACACTCCATCCATCCTCAACCCATTTTGGCTTATACCTTGACTGGGGCAATATCACCTTTTGAAATCCATTTGTGCTTCATCCATCCCCATATCACTTAATCTCTTACCCATCACCTGGTATCATCTTCCTCATCTCCCCTTGCATCACATCATCTATTTCGAGACCACACGTGTTCTCTTCAACCCGCATGTCCTCTCGAGGGGGCATCCTCAATCCCTACTCTTCATCTTCACCCCCATCATCTTTCTTCCTAGTCATCCCTTTGATGACCGGGGCATCTTTTCCAATCTAACCATCTTCTTCTAGGTTCTATATTTTAATATTCTTTAAAATGATGCTACTTCATAGCACCATCTCAAAGAGGGGCAAAATGTAGACATCCAAATTTGGACACTTAATTTATCCAAATTTATCACTTTTCATCTAAACATCCTCTTATCCAAGTTAATTAAGTAATATTACTATTATTTAATTAATATCTTTAATTTTGCCAAATCCCTAAGGTATTTAATTAATAATTAAATACCTTACCCTCTTTAATCCTCTTTTCATCAAATGAATTAAATAAATAATACATTTATTTAATTCCTCACATGTCATTTTTATCTAATCCTAATCCATCTCCTAATTTCTTCATTAAGGATGTGCACATGCCTAATCCTTGATTAGGATGTGTCACATCCTCCAACTTTTGCAAGTTGGCTTCTAATCCCCATTTATCTTCTAATTACTGATTAATTAAGCCTAATCATTCTCCAAGGAATTTTTAATTCCTTTTTATTTGTCCTAGATTCCCTCTTTTATATGTGAATTTTTAATTCACATTCCATCCTTCCAAGGCTTCTAGAACCTTGGACTTGTCACAATCTCCACATGTGACCAAGTCCCACCTTTTTGGAGCCCACCTTTATCCCTCTAGATCCTCCTAGGAATGTGAATTCCCAACCACCTTTCCTTTTCCCATGTAGATTTTTGAGGAATTCCAAAATTCCTCAAATGTCCCTTTCACTCCCACTTGGGGACAAGAAATCCCTTTTTGTGGAAATCTCCTCACTCCCCAAGGTGCTTGTCCTTCCTCCACCTCATGTACCTTCTTGACACTTCACTTACACTTCATCTCCCCTTAGCCACTTCACCACTCCACATGTCAAGATGTGAGGGCTTGTGGGTTCTCAACCCACCATAGCCCTTCATCTTGGCCTTGTTGGATGCATCTTGACCATTGAATTCTCTAGAGAATTCAAATTCTCCTATAAATACCCCCTCCTCAAGGGCATTTTCAACACTTAGCCATTTGATAACTACATGCTGCCAATTTGCACTTTCAATCCTTTGCCATCATCTAGCCATCTCTTTTAATCATTTTGCACATTTAATCTTGCATTTAGTCACTCAAGAAATCATCTAAGGAGCACACAAAATCATCCCAAGCAAGGGCCAATCAAGGAGACATCAACACCAAGGAAGGTGAAATCATTTATATCTTATTTTGTCCATTTTTCTTCTTGTTTTTTCTCTCTTTTGGCTAATCTTGAGGTGTCCTTAGTCTTTTATCACTTGCATTTCTTAGTTATTTTGCACGTTAGAGTAGGGTAAAATTCTTAGGTTCACACCATCTATCACAACTAGAATGAATTGTAGAAGTTATGAATGCATTTCCTTTGAGTTTATCTTCTTTACCTTTCATTCCATTTGAAAATCCTACATTCCTTGACTATATAGGTTTGGATGAAGGTGAAGGTGATGCAAATGGAGAGGCTATAGGAGTCATAGATTAGGGCAGTGGAATGTTTTTCTACTGAAGAAGATGAGAAAACTCATCAATCTTCTTCGTATAACAATGGTGTTCGTTATGAACTTTCTTCTTGCAATACACAAAACTAAACTTCTCCATCTTAGGTTTATCCTCTTTTGAAGAGGTGGAGGACTCATTAGACTCTGTCTTATCCTTATGTTTCTTCCCTTTGCTTTGAGATTCTTGTGAAACTAATGCATGATTCATAGAGAACCCCTCTAACTAGGAAAGTTTGTCTTGCTCCCTCATCAAACAGTCACATAATGTCTCAAAAGAAGGAATTTTGAATGCATTACCCAAAGCATCCATGGTGGAGTAGAAGGTAGAAGAAAAAACTACAAATGGACCTCTTAGTTTAGAAAAAATAAAAAAATGGACTCCTTATTAGTTTTATCCTTCCCACATCTTGCCAATTGTGACCTCATAGATTTGAACTTGACTAAGAAATCATCAATGGAAGGAAATGCATCACGGGAAAGAGAAGTTAATTCTTCCTCTAGTTCCAAAGCACAAAACTCATTGATATGACCAAATAGATTTTGAAACTCATCCCATACCTCCTTGGGTGTATTACACTCCTCAATGTGGAAAAGAAGACTTTCAAAAACATGCAAATCTATTAGACCCATAGCTTCATCACACTTATTTTTGTGAGAAAATGTTTCATACTCCTTGGTAAAAGTGGGTTGTTTATCATTCAATGTGGACCACAAACACCTAGATTGGAGCAACCTACGCATTTTGATCTTCCAAGTATGATAGTTATAGGGGGTTAAAAGTTCAACTAAATAAGGAGTAGCTAGCCATGACAACAATTTGCACCAAAGTAAGCAAAAATACACCAAACTATAATGGAACCTCAAAAATAACTGATGAAGCCTATTGAAATTAAATTTCAACTTTCCAAAATTACTTCAAGAAGTAATAATGCAAAAAGGGTTGATTATGTAATTGAATTTGAAAAAAATTGAGCATTGAAAAATTATACATCTTATAGGGCATTTTGTGGTGGGTTCTTGCATTAAATCACCAAGCCAAATCTCCAAATAAACTCACCAAGCACACAAGCCACCACACAGAGAACACAAGAACTTCACATGTCTAGTGCGAGCGCTGGAGCATATAAAGGCCAAAAGGACACCTTCATAGAAAATGTGGGATAAATGTTTTGTAGCAAGGTTAAAAAATAATGAATTTTTACACACCTAATAAGAATGAAATTATGCCCAACAAGAAAATGGAAAAAAAAGGAAACCCTATGCCTAGCCAATGATGCCTTTTGCCAGTCCTCCCTTACATAGCAAAATTGTGCTTAGAAACATTGCCTCCAATCGCTAGCAAAAAGAAAATTTTTGTTTCACGAAGCCATAAAGGGTTTAAATGATGGAATAGAGAGATTTTGTAGCCTGTAATTTTAATGGTGGCCCAAGGAGAGTAAGGGAAGATTAAGGGCACACATGAGTAGACTCGCACCTCCAACTGTAACCAATCATCCTCTTGATGTATTCCTCATAGATTCAATAGATTCAACTTGCAATACAATGATTTTGAATGCCCAAACAAAGATTTTAATCACCCATATAGAGAGAGAAGACACAAATATTCACGTTAGCAAAAAGAAGTTTCATGGTCACTACTCAACAAAATCAAGTTTCTTGCAATTATGCATCTCCAAACAGTGAAACTATGCCTTATTGTCACAAAATTGACCTTTGCACAATGATTTCAAGGGTTTAGTCGCAATGATTCATGAAGAATGTCTACAACAGAGAGAGGAAAAAATGCTTTTGGCCACAAAATGAAGAGAGTCGGCCTAATGAACAACAATTTTGATACCATGTAGGATTTTCAAATGCTAGAATAGAGAATTCAAAGCACCTAGATCTTCACACCACCAATTTCAAACGCCAAAAATAATCTTCAGTAGAAAAAAATATTATTGGATCTCCTCGGTAGAAACTCTCCAGGAAGGTGAGTAGGAGGAGGAGCTCTGATACCATGTAGGAGATGGTAGCTCCTTCCTAGGATCCTCAACCTACGAAAACAAACCACCCTCACACATACATGAGAGAAGCACAAAGACTATTCTTCCAAATTTCTGAGATGATATTCAAAAAATGAGATGCTAAAATACATAGTATACAGGCCTTTTAAAGGCATGAGAAATGAGATAGGTGAAAAACTACCTGATACGGGAAAAACTACCTAAGTAATTATCCCTAAGTCAAAAACTTAACACTAACAGACTCAACAATTTTCTCTTCCAACCAGCCAACCTTTTTTGGATTGTCTTAATAATGCCATTCCATAAGGAATTTGGGGGCCTTTTAGTGCATAATGGAAGCCCTAGATAACCATTAGGGAGATGTGCTTCCTAACATTCAAGAATTCTCAAAACTTTTTTTTTTAATATTTGATTGGAGTTAAAGAAGTACAACTTGATTTTTGTGTAGTTGATATGTTGTCCTAAAGCTATGGTATAGCTCTGCAGGATGGGTTTCCAATTATTTGCTTCAACCATAGAAGAAACACCAAATAAAATTGTATCATCAACACATTGTTGATGAGAGGCTAGGGGAAGGGACACTTTGTCCAAATTTTTTTGAAGGTTATAACCCAGGACTCCAACCGCAATTATAAATTATAAATAGGGGGAGAGAGGATTACCTTGTCTTATACCTTTTCCACATGAAAAGAGATCCTTAGTGATATCATTAATTAGAACTAAAAAATTAGGAGTATAAACACATTTTTTCACCATTTTTAGAAATTTTCCTCCAAAACCATATTTCTCAAGAGCAACAAACAAGAAACACCATTCGACTTTGTCATAAGACTTTGACATATCTAACTTGAGGACCATTCTTGACTTCTTGGAGTATTCCATTGAGTGAATGTACTTGTGTGAAAAAATGGCTACATCAAGGATCTGTCTTCTGAAAATAAAGCCTTTTTGGTTGGCTGAGTTCATTTTATCAAGAACTACTTTTGGCCTATTGATGATGATCTTAGAGAAGATTTTATATAATATATTACATAGTCTTATTGGTCGATAGTCCATTGTAGAAATCAAATCTTCTTTTTTTGGGACTAAAACAAAGAAGGTAACATTGGGCTAATGGAGGAGTCTCCCTGATCTAAAAAATTCTCTAGCTACATTGAGAAGATTAGAGGACAAGATATCCCAAAAGTACTAGAAGAAAGTAGGAGGGAAGCCATTTTGGCCAGGTGCTTTGTAAGCTCCAAAGGAGAAAAAAAATGATTTAACTTCATGGATCAACACTACTTCCTAATTCTTGTATGTCTCTTTTAGAAACCACCTTTGGAATGACATCAAGCAGAGAATCAAGATCTTGAGAAGGATGATTTGGATCTCCTCCTACATTTAAAAAAAGGATATAACCCCACTAGTAATGTCTTCATCATTAGTTATTAATTCACCCTTCATCGATAAGGAGATTAATTTTGTTCCTTCTTCTATGTTTTAGGGTAGATTGGTGGAAGAATTTGATATTCTTATCACCTTCTTGAAGCCATTGGACCTTGGATTTTTGTTTCCAAAATATTTCCTCCTATTTAGCATTCTGAAACCATTCATTCCTTAGCTATCTTTCTCTTATAGAAGTGTCTTCATCCACAATCTTATTTTCTATCTTCTCTTGAATATCTTTAAGATTGTTGAGGATATTCTGTTTCATGTGAAATATGTTTCTAAAAGAATATTTGTTCCAACCTTTCACATTAAATTTTATTCTTTTACGGTTTTGAGCTAAGAAAAACATCGACATACCTTGACAAGGCTGATTCCACCAAATTCAAATGAGATCCTTTAAGTCTAGATGTTGATTCCACATAATCTCAAATCTGAAGGGGTAGGGACCCAAACATCTATGATCTTCCCAATTTAGGATCATAGCACTATGATCAGAGGTTAACCTGAGAAGGGTAGAGAGATTCAACTTAGCAAGGATGTCCCAATTAGTAGAAATCAACACTTTAGCTAGCTTAACTTGGATATGGTCTCAACCATGATGTCTATTTGACCAGCTAAACTGGAAGTTTGTAAGGTCCACATCTAAGAAAACATTGAAAACTATAAAATTAGAAAAGTTTAACATGCTATTTGTAAAATCCTCCACCCCACCCAACTTGTCTAAAATATAGAGTGGGGTGTTGAAATCCCCAACAAGCATCCATATCTTGCTCAATTCCTTTGATAATAGCCTCAGAAGTGAGTTCCAAAGTTGGTTTCTTTCTGACCTAGTATTTGTAGCCTAAATATTAAGGAGGTTCTACTACAACTTATTCCTTCCTACTTCCAAATTTTTTCCAAATAATATTTACTACATAGTTCTCAAGATCCAAATTTTTTTTTAGGATTCCACTTAGTCGCCAAGCCCCCGAAAGCTCCATCAACGTTACTACCACAAAAATCCACCTTTGGCCAAATATTTTTAACAAATTTTTCAAAATTCTCCCATTTCTTTTTAGTTTCTTGGATGAGGAGAATGTCAACCTTCAAATAAATTATATTACACTTCAATATATGTTTTTTTAAAGGGCTATTCAACCCCCTAATATTTCATGTCATAATCTTCATAATGACGAGCAAATATAGTTAATATTGGAATAATACTGACCCATGGGGAGTATTCTTCCCAACATCATCTTTTGGATTTAGGCTGGTTGGAAAGACCCTCAAGGATCATCTATTTACTTGAGGCTATATCCCTAGCCACATCTCTGGATCTTACATATTTATTATTTAATCATCCTACCCTTTGGCCACTTCTTACATTTTATTTTTTCGTCTTTTTGTATTTTTCACTAACTTGAATCTAGGGATCTCCCTTAGTTTGTTCTAGTGTGACAAGGATGAGTCCAACTTCTTAAATCAAAAAATCTCCAAGGAAGCCTACATCTTCTTATTGAGAATATCATGAGAGACCACATCCTCACCATCCAAAGAAATGCACAAATTCTTACCAATATCCATCTCAAAGCCTTTAGGGGAAGCCAAGGGGGTAATTAATTCTTTCAAGTGGGAAGCAACACAAGCAGTGCGAGGAGGTGAAGGAGTGGCTAAGATGGAATGATTTTTCTTCAAATCATCACCAACTCCTACAAATTTTGTTGGGATAGAAACCACAACTCCATTCTTCTAGGGGATTTCATCTCAAAATTTTGGGCCCCTACAAGATCTCCTTTGGAAAGGGAAGGAGTATCAGGGGCTAAAACAGACTTAATTTCTAATTCAGAGGCCTTTTACTTTCACGGAAAAGGTGGTCAAACTTACCACATAGTTGACAAAAGAGATTAGCTCTCTCATACTCAATGGGTTGGGTTGAAACTCCAAATTTAGATTTTAGGGTTATAGAGGAACATAGCACAAAATTTACAACCATATTAACATATAATATGGAAAATACTAGCTGATATTTTTGAGCAGTTACCTTATCAATAGAAAGAAGCTACCAAAGGAGTTAGCTATTCCTTGAAAAATATTATGGTTCCAAAACTCTAAAGGGAGGCCCATAAGCCAAACCCAAGTGACGGTAGTAGAACCCTAATTAGCAAATGGTTCTAACCCCAGTTTCCACTTACATAGGGATAGGAAATTTTTGAAGTTTTTTTCAATAGCCCATGGGCCTCCTATAAGAATCTTCATCATATCCTCCATATTAACAGAACTGAATAGGAACAATCTATTCAATATAGCACTAACATTCACCCCACCTTTCAAAGATCAGGAAGATTCTATCCATTTACACACCTGATCAATATTGGGGTGGGAAGATAAGAATTTACCCATGAGGGACAACTTCATACCCATAATGACCTCGTCCATTAATTTGTCCAGAACATTGACTTCTAGACCGTCCAACTTGTAATGAGCATTAAAGGTAGTAGGGAAGAGATTGGACCTTTTTGAAAAGGAACTCCCATGTACCACTTTATCCACATAAGAAGCCAAAATATCCTTCAAGACCAAGGAATCCAATTTTGGTGGAGGGGAAAGGTGGTCAATTTCACCATCCCGAGACAAAGCACAAATAGACAATAGATACTTTTTAACTTTAGCTCCTAAGAAGCTAACCCCCCAACAAGATTCACATTGGATGACACAAAGGACAAAGTCTTGGAAGGGGACACTAGTTGGGCCCCCCCACCGAACAACACCATGGCTGAGAAACATACCAAAAATTTGAAAATAAAAAACACACACACATAAATTACTAGAATGTGGGTTGTTATGTACAAAGCATGATTTTTCTATTGTTATTATATAATTTAGTATGTTAAGTTAAAAATTAAAAGGTAGAATAAATTTTATTTTGGTAAATTTTCTAGAAAAAGAATTAGGTTTATGAAAGACTTCATGATGTTACTTTTCAAATTAGGGAATTTGGTATAAAAGGAAAATGACTTCAAAAAGAGTTCTCACACTCTAAATATTTTTAAGAATGAAAAATTCAAGAGAAAATATTTTGGAAACAAAAGTCAAGGGTTACTTGGTTTCAGGAGAAATACTTCCTATTTCCATAATTCTATTAGGAAAAGAAGTAGTGTTGTTTTTTCATCTATCATTTATTCTCAAGGAACTTGCTTGCCATCATCCTAAAGGAGATTAATATGGAAGAAGTTGCTCATTTCACTTAATTATTTAAGGAAAATGGTCTTTTTGTAGAGGAGTAAATATTTATTTTAGATTGCATCCACTCTCTAGTTACTAAGGATATGAATATATTTCTTATGGAGCCTATTACTCTTACAAAATTAGAAGGAATTATTTTTCAAATGAAAAAATTAAGTCTCATAGGCTTGATGGCTTCCTTGAGTTTTTTTTCAAGAATTTTGGGACATCCTGAAGAATCATTCTTTGGAACTTGTGTGTGAATCATAATCTAATAAATAGATGTCAAAAGCTATAACTCTACTTTTCTACATTTTATTCCTAAGAAAGTGAGGAAAATTAATTTGATTTATTTTTTCTAATAGCACTTTCATGATCACCACTAAACTAATTTTTGATCATCTAAAATATTTTTTGTATTCTTTGGTATCTTTAGAACAAGGGTTTTGTGAAATGGTGTCAATTTATTTTTATATAACATAGTTATTACTTCAAAAAATACATTCTATGGGCCGTTCTAAGGAGAAAGCCATGATTATTAATATATATATGTTCAAGTCTTATGATAGGGCTAGATGGTCCATTATTAGGAATTTTCTATTTAATTTTGGTTTTTATTTAGGTTGGATAGGGTGGGTTACGATGTGTGTAGATTCTTCCTCCTTCTCTATTATTTTTAATGGAATTTCATCTTCTCTTTTTCAGCCTTTAAAGGATTGAGACAAGATGATTCCATTTTCCCCCATCTTTTCATTCTCATGGCTGAAGGTTTGGGAATATTCTTATGTTATTATAAAATTAATGGATGTATTCAAGGTTGGAGTGTCACTAGGGATCTTTATTCTATTTCACATCTTTAATTTTTGGATAATACTATCTTAATGGAAGTCAAGCTAATTTTTAGGAGCCTATTAATTTTAGGCATGCTTTAGATGTGTTCTTTGTGTTAAAATTTTGAATAACATGAGATTTAGGATTAAAAATAAACAAAAAATCCTTCCACACAAGAGAGGTGCAAATAATAATCTTCTATATCCTCAACTAGAAAAAAATTACAGAATGAAAAGCTTGCTTAGAGTTACAATAAAAAAGAGTGTTTATAGGATCAAACCCTAAATGATAAAGGGATTAGATCATGAAAAGTGTCTTCATCCTATGTGATGAGAGAAAATTATCTAATAATAGCTCACTCTAGTAACAAAAAAATACTCCTAATTTAGCTTAAGTGTATGAAATGAATTATCCTAATAATCAATTAAAGATTAATTAATTATTAGCTAATGCATGATTACACTAACACCCCCTTAAGAAAATTCATAGGGAGTAGCTAAAATCCCTAAAAAGTGAATGGATACAAAATAAAGAATGCATGATGGGCCCTTGCAAACAAGGTCTAATAAGGTGCCTATGCATAAAAAATCTAATATCTCACAACTAGAGAAAAAAAGGAGAAAATCTCATGGGAAAAATCCTCCCAAAAAGAGAGAAAGGTGAAATCAAGGACTAAGAAGACTCCAAATAGTGTCTCAAAATAATAGGAACATGAATAATATTTTTGAAGCATGAAGAAGCTATAGACAACTATCAAATGATGACTGATATAGTGTTGAAATGAAGAACCTCTTCTAGAACATATGATAATCAAGATCAATATGTCAAGAATCTGTATGAGTGCCTCCAATGAAACTACTTGAATTAGATGGAAAACAAAGGAAGACATTTGGAAAATGAAGATACATATGGCATGCAAATTTGCATGAGTGACCCTAAAGACACTACTCGACCATGCAAGATGCAAGGCAAAAAATGAAAGCACCAATAGTCTAAAGAACACTAATCAAGTGAAAATGGAAGGTCACCTCCAAAAATAGGAATCCAAGAGTGTCCATATGGTAAATTCTCAATCTCATTGAAATGCTTGGGTAACAAGCCACTACATCTACCTGTTACATATGAATAAAAACTAGATACATAGATCACTCAAAAAATGAAACCAGTGAAGAATTAGCACCATTAGTAGTAAGCCACCCATAATGTTGAAAAGGGAGAGCCATGAATTGTCCACTAAAATTGTGTGTCACCAAGAAGTGCATGTTGGAGAACAAATAACATTTGAACGTGCACGAAAGAGTACCTACAACTGAAAAAGGGTATGCAAACAAGGTACACATGCATGAGGAAATAATCACTAGGTTTTGATGCTATTTTCAACTTGGAACACTAACTTAACCAAGTTGTGATGGAAAAAAAAGACTAAAAACCCCCCACGACACTTTATATCATAGTGTGGGTACAAAAGGCACAACAAGATGTGTAAAATCCCCAAAAAGAAAATACATCAATGTGACCCTTTATCTTAGTGCATCTATAAAAGAGAAATTACATGCAAAAGATGCTTAGAATGCCCAAATAGGATAATATATTGATAATACATGTAGAAAAACCTTAAAAAGGTTGTCCCATGCAACAAAAAGTTTCAAAGAGCTAAAACATTCAAGTAATTCAACATAATGTAAAAACACAAAAAAGTAAATAAAATGTACCTAGAGAAAAATATCAAAAAAGTGCATAGATCGCTATGAAGAGTTGTGAAAGATCTCTCCAATGCCACTAGAATCACAAAAAATGGAGAATTTGGTCAAAAGTTGTGAGCTCGAGAGTGAAAAAAACTGACTTTGATAGGTTTTAGAATTTACCAACAACAAAAAAGGTGATAAGACCCTCACCACTAAAAAGTACACAAAGCAAGCTTTCCAAAAATGTCTCATTTGTCCAATTTTGATACCATACACCCAACTTATGGCCAAAAAAAAAAACAACTCTTTTAAGGCCAAAGGGGGCTTGGAGGGGCCCTATCAGTAGGTTGTATTGCTAATGTCAGTGAAATATTCTAGGAATATGTATCCACTGCAAGAAAAAAATGGTTTGTTAGAAAAAATATGACCCTTGGAAATAGTGACATGGCAAAAGATGTCACAGGAATATTTGGGATCCTATTGTTGAGAATGGTTTGCTTGCATCAAAAAATCTCATCGAGATAGTTTGGCAGTGGCCAAAAAAATAAGTGACTGCCATTTTTTTTAAAAGTGGGTGGAACAAATATAAGACTACCAACAAACCAAAGAGCAATAGGAACTATGTATAGTGCTCAATGCTATAAAGTGATTTTTATTTTTATTTTTTATTTTTTAAATTTCTATATAGGAGGACCCACAAGACCTTGCACAAATTTTTTCCTTTGATGTTCCCATCGATGAAATTGGGTAAATTTATAATAAAAATTCATTTCCTAAATGCAATGGCGAGGTCCTTTTTTCCTCAAAATAGACTAAAAAAGTTCCCAGCTTCATAATCCATAAAATATAAAGATTCTAAATTTGATTCCCCTAGAACCCTAGTTGAAGAAAAGCCTCAAAAATTGAGAAGGGGTTCATTGAATATACGCTCTAATGTGCCATGTTAGAATTGTGAATAATACGAGACAAAATATTAAATAATGAACAAAAAATACCTTCCATGCGAGAGAGCTACAAACAATAATTTGTGCAGTGTCAGAAAATGTACTCCTTTACATTTTCACACTATGTTTGCATCCCCTTAATTAATTGGAATTAATTAAGATCTAATTGACCCAATTATACATTTAAAATCCTGATTAATTTTATTTTCCAAAAGGGTAACCTACATTAAATAATTGCAAATATCAAATTACACATCTTGGAAAATGTGTGTCCTAGATTGAGGACCTAGGACCCATTCACCCAAGGGAAAATGGTTCCTCCTTAAGTTTAGGATCCCTTTTTTTCATATGTTTTTGGTGGTATTTTTGTGATCTAAATTCAAATTGCAATTGTTGGCCTTTGATGTTTAATTATTAGGAAATTAAGGAATCACCTATAATTACAAGGTCTTTCTATCAATTCAAATCCTAAGCAATCTAATAATTTTAAAGGCGAAAAATAATAGAAAGGATTATTGTCAAGAGCATTGGAGAGCAAATTTATCAGTCATTTATTGTAGCATTCAGGATCTTATCATGAATTCAAGATTTATGTATTTTCATGCATGTTTTTGGAGCTAACATTATGATGTAGGTTTCAATTTTTCAAGCATCAAATCAATTGTCAAATAAAGCATCCAATCAAGCCATTTCATGCAAGATCTAATCCTTAGAGAGATGTGTTAGACTTCAATCCTCTAAGGGTAGCCATTAAAGGGTTTGGCGAGTTGCAACAAGCTAGTATTTAATCATCATTCCTTTCATTTATGCTTTTATTTCATTATCAAGGTCTAATTACCAAAGTAGAGTTTTCCTTAGGGTTTGACCAAGGAAAACCATTATACACCATTTAAAAAAAAAATTCTCCTCTCTTTGTTTGTTTGTAGATTTATAGGTGAAGAAGGATTGAAATTGGATCAAAAGTCTAATTTTGCAAATTTTTTAAGACACAAAAACTCATCTATAGAGTTTGTTTACAAAATTCTGACAGCCAAATCTAGATAAATTAGAGCCTTAGATCCAAAATCAGAGGACTACAAAATAATTTTCAAAAAAAGGATACAAGGACACATTCGCTTGAACATGATGCTTTGCAAAATTTTTGAATCCTAGTACAAACTATCTCAACCTTCTTAGATTTTCTCATTAATGATTGTTTCTGATAGTCTTAACATAATACTTCACATTCCAAGTGGTAGATATCAGAAATTATATTTTTAATGCACTTTTATTATTCTCCCAAAATTTCTTTTCAGTCATATTTTATAGTTTTTTGTCATAAGGAAGGAGATACAACATAGTGTCCCAAAACTTGGAGTTGACTCACCTTAAGGGTTGTAGGCCAATTCTAATTTCTTGTGGCACTATCCTTCTTAATGAAAAAGGAAAAGGTGGATTTGTGATTAGGTGGAAACCCCCTTTTGCATTGGACATAGGTCCCTCAAACATCAATTTTCAACCTTTTGTGGGGATTTATCCACATCCTTTAGATCCACTCTCCCCTTTTTCTTCATTTCATTATGGTTACCACACTTTCCTATGTTTCATTTTGGTGAACCTTACTTAGTACATCTTAAATTCTAATTTGGAATTCATTCAAAACCCTAAATCTAAGTTTGCATTAGTGTGCTTTTCATTGCATTTAGGGTTTAGTTTTGCATGTTTGCATCACTTAAATTCATAAAAAAATAAAAAATATTTGTATTCATTTTGCATACATCTTGCATTGTGGTTACATTAAAAGTTTCTTTCAATCATTTAGATTCAATTTCAATTCAAAATTACATTCCAAAAGTTGTCATTTTGGTCACTTTTTATCACTATTTACACTTGCATTAAGACATTGAAAAATAGAAAAATATGTCACAAATTTCACAATCTACAACCTGAAACCAAAAGTTCAAACATTAAACCAAAAAAAAACTTAAATTTTTCCAAACCTTGATCAAGGACTCATTTTCCCTTGGGTGAACCTATCCTCATATAGGTGCTATTTCAAATTTGTGGACATCATTTTGTCTCTATTTGCTTCATTCTATTCTACTATAAGATCCAAGTTTCAGTTCCAGAAAATAGAAAATTCTACACTTTCTTACATTAAATTTAATTGGTCAAATTAAGTGCATTGTTTGAAATAAAAATTGGCATTAAAAAGACATCATTTTTAGGTTCTTGGCACTTTAATTAGTCACTTATCAGATTTTAAATCTTACATTCACATTTGCATTTTAATAACTTCATCCTAGATTTTTGTTTTGGTAATATATGGGTGTCCTTGAGATCTTTGGTAGATGTTTCAAGTTATGTGTTTGGTGATGACCCTAATACATTTAAAATCCTAATTAATTTTTTTTTTCCAAAAGGGGAACCTACATTAAACAATTGCAAGCATCAAATTATACATATTGGAAAATGTGTGTCCTAGGTTTAGGGTCTAGGACCCATTCACCCAAGGGCGAATGGGTCCTCCTTAAGTTTAGGATCCTATTTTTTAGTATTTTTTTGGAGGTATTTTCATGATCTAAATTCAAATTGCAATTATTGGCCTTTGATGTTTAATTTTTGGGAAATCAAGGAATCACCTATAAATACAAGGTCTTTTTATCAATTCAAATCCTAAGAAATCTAAGAGTTTTGTAGGAGAAAAATGATAACAACTTGATTATTATCAAGAGTATTGGAGAGCAGAATTATCAGTCATTTATTGTAGAATTCAAGATCCTATTATAATGTCAAGATTTATGTATCTTCATGCATCTTTTTGGAGCTAACATTGTGATGTAGGTTTAAAATTTCCAAGCATCAAATCTAGTGTTAAATCAAGCATCCAATCAAGCCATTTCATGAAAGATCTAATCCTTAGAGAGATGTGTTAGAATTTAGTCCTATAAGGGTAGCCATTAAAGGGTTTGGTGAGTTGCAACAAGCTAGTGTTCATTCATAATTCATTTCATTATCAAGGTTTGATTACTAAACTAGAGTTTGATCAAGGAAAACCCTTATACACCAAAAACAAACATTTTTCTCCTCTCTTTGTGTGTTTGTATATTTATAGGTGAAGAAGGATTGAAATTGGTTCAAAAGTGCAATTTTACAAAGTTGTTAAAGTTGTCATCAAAGTTGTCAAGACACAGAAACCCATCTATAGAGTTTGTTTTCAGCCTTCTAACAGTCAAACCTAAATAAATTAGAGCCTTAGATCCAACATCAAAGGATTGCAAAAATTATTTTTAGAAAAGGATACAAGGTCACATTCGCTTGAATATAATGCTTTACAACATTTTTAAAGTTGGGTACAAACTGTCGTAACCTTCTCAGATCTATTGGCTAATGATTATTTTTTATAGTATTATCTAGCACTTCACATTCCAAGTGGTAGATATCAGAAATTAGATTGTTAACACACTTTTATTCTTCTCCCAAAACTTCTTTTCAGCCATATTTTATAGTTTTCTGTCATAAGGAAGAAGAGACCACATAGTGTCCCAAAACTTGGAGTTGACTCACCTTAAGGGTTGTAGTTAAATTCTAATTGCTTGTGGCACTATCATTCTTCCTAATGAAATAGGAAAGGTGGATTTATGATTAGGTGGACACCCCCTTTTGCATTGGACATAGGTCCCTAACACATCATTTTTAACCTTTTGAGGGGATTTTTCCACATCCTTTAGATCCTCTCTCCCCTTTTTCTTCATTTCATTTTAGAGACCACATTTTCCTATGTTTTAATTTGTTATATCCTCAATTAGAAAAAATTGAAGTATGAAAAACTTTCTTAGAGCTACAATGAAGAATAGTGCTTATAAGAGAAAACTCTAAATGATAAAGTGATTAGATCATGACAAGTGCCATCATCCTATGTGATGAGACATAATGATCTAATAATAGCTCACTCTAGTAACAAAAAAACACTCCTAGGTTTAGCTTAAGTGCATGAAATGATAGCCTAATAATCAATTAATAGCTAATTCATGATTACCCTAACACTTTTTAGTTTTTGGTCAATTAATTAATGAAGAAAAAAAATAATTATTCTTTCAATACTCCATTAGCTATTCAACAAAGAATTGTTCTTGTTTTGTAGTTTAGAATTGGAAAACTTCTTATGGATTATATCAAGACTTTATGTTTAATTAGTAGTCCTAATTTCCTATAGTGGAAAATGCTTTTTGAGATGTTTTGAATGTGTGTTTCTTACTATAACTTTTACTTTTTGTATTTTCTTAGACATCTTACCCTTTTAAAATCTATATTGCATTCACATCCTATGTATAGTTTCTTAGTTCTTTCTACTCCTTAAAGTCTTCTAAAAGAGTTTGACTCTCTTTCAAGCAAGTTTCTTTGGGTAGGAAACTTGGAATATCACAAATGGAGTCTTATTAATGAGGATTCTATTTGTAGAAAATAATAATTTTGTGGCCTTGGTATTCAACCTTCTAAATTGAATAATCAAGTCTTGGATACTAAATTTAATTGGAGATGGTGAGCAATAATATCATCTTTGAGGAAAACTTCTCACCTAAAATATTTTTATGGGATTGTTGTTGATGAGGTTCCAATAATGGTTTTGAATGGAAAAGGTTCTATGATCTAGAATAATCTTAAGAAAAAGTTCATTAACTGTTAAGAAAGGCATTTTCTAGATTATAAAATCTAGTTACAAGGCTCTTTTATGGTTGGATTCATTGGAATCATATCTTCTAATTATTACTTCCTTTTCTTACCCAATTACTTTAAGTAAAATAGTTTTGGATGTTGGTTGGATGATGCTCTTTTTTGGGGTTATGGTCCAAAAGGAGTATATTTAGCTTCTAGTGGGTATCAAATCTTAGACCATGAAAATATTTAGTATAAAATTTTTCCTTGGAGGAAAACAATTTTGAATAGATTTTTTAGCCTATAATTTATTTATATGTACTTTTACAAAATAAATTTATTACATAGGACAATATAAGGAAGTGAGGTTTCAATGTTTCCTTTAAATGTATTCTTTGTGGTGCTCATGAGGAATGCATCACTCATTTTTTCTTTGAATGTCCTTTCCTTTAGGGTCTTTGGAAACAATGGTGGTACATGTGAAACCAATGTGTTTTTCATGCTACTTCTTTGTTTGATTTTTGGGTTAGTCTAGGATGTCTTACTTCTACTTTATCTCTTTTTGAGGGTTAGGATATTGCCCCTATATTTCTTCTATAGAAAATTTGGTTGGAAAGAAACTACCAAATTTTTTATGGTCACCTAAGTCTTATTCAGTATGTTTGGAAAAATATTTTTGACACCTTCAAATAAATCTTGGTGGCTAAGTGTTTATTTTATGGTGATTTTAGTCCATATAATATTCAAATTTTGAAGCAGTTTGATTTGGAACATTTTTTTTTTATCTATTCCTTTCAGATCTAGGCCTAAATCTTCTAATAAGGTGAATAGAGTTGGTAAATTGTTTCCTTATCCTTTGAATTTTTCAAAACTAATGTTAATTGTTATTCTTGTGGTAAGCCAAAAGTTATAGGGATATGTAGAGTTGGATGGGAAAGTGTTGGTTTTGTTCATTTCTTTTCTTCTACTACATAGTGATTGGTACTAATAATTAGATGGAAGCTTGGATGCTCCTTGTAGCTTCATAAATCTTTAAATAGGTTGGAAGAAGGTTATTTGTGACATAGATTCTTTAATACTGGCTACCCTTCTCAATAATGATAGATTTTAATATAATTCTTAGAGTTAGGCCTTTTATGTTGATCAAATTCTATGTATTTTATGGAGCTTTGAATGTGTCTAATGTATTCATATTCTTCATGAATGGAATGCTATTGTAGACAATTTTGTAAATGGATATTTGATGTTAATCATATTTGGAAGGTCATAGATTGGGCATCCCTTTCTTATGGTCAATCTTCATAGTTTAATCAACTCCTTCATAATAATTTGGTTTAATATGGTTGACTTGTGTTGTATCTAATCTTTAGTTTTGGTCATAGAGGTGGAAAGTTTGTGATAAACTTTGAAAAATATTTACTCTTTAGGATTTAATGACACCTATAGTTGTTTGGAAATCTTTATATATAACTTTTTAATATTTATTTTATTAATATATCCATCTTTTTGCTATATAAAAAATGGAGTCAATGTCTAATTTGTATTAATTGTACTATAACTTCAATTTTTATGAATTATAATATTTAAATTATATAAATCTTAGTTTACATCTAATTTGAAAAAAATAAACTAAATATTAGACAAAAATAATAATTTTTTAAAATAATAGAAGTAGTACATAACAATTCACAATTAAAAATTAAAAATAAAATGATGGAAAGAAAAGACAATATGTAATATTTTTTATCTTACAAAAATTGTGTTGGGTAAAAATTTAATGTGATAAAAAAAATTAATTACTACAAAATTCAACAAGTCTCCAACTCAATAATATATCTCTCTTCACCTTTATATTTGTGTGTCACATATTGAAAATAATTTTATAAATCATAGGAAATCATATAAAATATTAATACTAACTGTTTTAAAATATGAACAAGCATTTTAAAAAATAATTCGACTTTACTTTTTCAAAAATATAATAAAAAATATTTTAATTTTTAAATAAAAAATTACATTAAAAATATATAATACTTATCAACCACACATAACATGAAAGATAAATTCATAATCTTTCCCAATAAGTAATCTAATCCACTCATTTTTAAAATAAAGAACATATGAAATCTTAAATAATATCAAGCTTTTTGTAGACGTGTCAATTAAATGTAGGAGAAGTGTCATTATCAGTTAATTTTGCTATCAAGCAATTTCATTTTATATCAAGAATAGTTCCATTTTGTAAGGATTTGTTGAACTTCTGTGAAATTATATATACTAACCTCCATTTGTTTTATCAATGAGAAAAGCAACTGTTATATTTTCTGTTTTTATTTGATAAAACTAATAATGCATGAGAAGTTACTCCATCTCTAAAATCATAATCCAGAAAGTTTATAGAAGAAAATAACAAAATTTTGAACTTAAAAAGAAAATTATGAACGAACAAATAAAATCATATCTACCAATGTAATGTTCTGTTATACTAAATTTTCACAACATTTGTGTGTTCAATGCTTGCTAGAAACTATTTTAGTGTATTGGATTAAAGATCAAAATCAAGTAGAGAATATTGCAAGTTAAATTCTACTATTATGTATAATCCAGTTTCCCTAGGAGAAGCATTGTCCATAACAAATAAGCTACGTTAGCCCTATTCATAGAGATTAGAATGTAGTAACCGGATATAGTTTACCATCACATAGACTGCATGGATATTAACAATAGGAATACTTAGAATACCTTTATTTAGTCGACAGAATACCTTTGGATACATGAAACCAAAAGGGAAATCAATGTTTACTACTTATTTGTTCTATAAATTAAAACTTTGGAAGTTAGAATAATATGAATCACATCAACAATATTTAGTAGTTGCTAAGTTATAATTAATACATATTGTATCCTTGAATGGTTATTCTCTACATATGAAGTGTTTTTTCATTTTTTTCTTCTTATGTTGGGCTGTGGACTTTGATTCTGAACCGAATAACAAATCCAACTGGGGAAAATCAAAAGGAATATAGAGTGTTCCTGGAGGTATTTCAGGCTTTCTCTTTCTGGAAGTTAATCTGGGTTTGATTGGTGCAAGAGGGCAGCACGTCATTACAGGTATCTTGTGTTTCTCCGACTTGGGAGTGGTGGGGCATTCTTCTTCTTCCAAAAGATGAAGCTTGTTTCTTTCCTCTGTGTGATTAGGGCTTCTTCTCTTGCAATAGCCGCCAAAGCGCAAGGGATTTCTCTTGCTTCTACTTCTGCTGCTTGTACACTTGCATCATTATTTCCTGTCTTTCTTTTTCCTGGCGAGATGGACAATGATTTTTCACATGCCATAACTGTAATAGCAGCAACTGTGTTTTGTTAAAGGTCTCCAAATTGGTATTAGTATATGAACGAACGATTTAGATTAGTAATAACATATAAATAGAACCTGTATTTTTCAATATATGAGTATATTCAATTACCAGCAATATACCAATATAACTCCATTGAATCTAAACGATATTCTTGATTAACGATTGTTTTACTAAATTCGTAAACATGGTGATAATAATAGATAATTACACATTTGAAGGTTCTAGGTAAAATTATTAACATTAATAGCTTTATAACTTTATCTTAAGATTAATCAGTTGAGATAGAAATTATTTGGCTCTAGGAAAATTCACCGTCAGCAATTCACCGTCATGGAAAATTCACCAAGGAAAATTCGCAATTCACAGCTGTGGAAAATTGACCACATTAATATTTTTTAATATATATTTCAAAAACTTTGATTTTATTAAAATAATTAATGCGGTTAATTTTCTGCCGCGGTGAATTTTACTTGACGGTGAATTTGAATTGCTGGCCGGTAAATTGCTGGTGATGAATTCAGCATGCCAAATTATTTGTCCATGAAATAAATGTTGAAAATATGAATTCCACATGCCAAATTATTTGTCCATGAAATAAATGTTGAAAATAGTTTTTGAAAGATGAAAAAATAGGTTTTACAGGACTCGAAACCACAAAGTTTACAACATAAAGAAAAAGTTAAAAAAGACTTAACAGACGGAAAGGCTGTAAAAATAACAACAGTAAATGACCACAGCCATAGAAGGCTAGGGAAGGCCACAAAACAAAAAAACCAGCCAAAAAGTTAGCAACAGCTAAATTTGTGTCTTTAAAAGATCAGTAGTCTCAGCTTCCAACTCCTTCATATCTTGAATCCCCCTCTTTAAAATCTGAACCATATGTGTAGTAGGAGGCTCTTCCTTTTTGAGATTGGCCCGGGTCCTTTTAGAAATCCCTTGATCTTCATTCTTGCTTTCCTTGTTCACTTCCAAATCAACAACCAACGAACCCTGTTGTGCTTTCTCCAGCTTTTCAGACAGAGCATTGATAATAATGGTATTGTGCCTAGCCATTTTATGGTTTTGTTCCACCAGTGTTTTCAAATTATTTTTAATTTTAACCATTTCCTCTTCCATCAACTTGTACTTTTCCTCAATGTCACCTCCTTTCTTACCAATACTGTTCTTATTATGTTTCCCTTCTTCATTACTAAGAGCAGCCAGCTTCAGCTTCAGCTCGATTTACTAAACAGAGCCCTGTTTATTTGATTATGCTCATTTATTTTTTGATAGGCCCATTTCAAGACCCTGAAGATGTAACTGATGCTGTTTCTAGTAGAGGCCAAAATTTCACTAGATTGAACTTGTTCTAATATGAGGTTAAGCTCATCCCGGTTGGGGGAGCTAGGAAGTCTAGCACCTTCAAATCTGAGAGAGGTAGGAGGTAAGGGCACAAAGTTTCTGCTAGCTTCAGGGTTGGGGGAACTAGGAAGTCTAGCACCTTCAAATTTGAGAGAGGCAGGAGGTGAGGGCACAAAGTTTTTGCTAGCTTCAGGTTCTCGGTTTTATGAAAAGTTAGTATTAATTAAATGAATGTTTTGGAATTTAAAATTTATTGTTTCATTTTAAGTCATAATTATAGTGTGATTTTGGATTTAACTCAGATTTGTATAAGAATACTTTTGAAGAATTTGTTAGACAAGAACTTGTTCTTTTTCTGAGAAACTAATATAATTATTTATTTGAAAAGATTGAAAATAATATAGAGTCATGTAGAGAATGATCAAAATGTTGATGCAAGTAGATTATAGATTAATGATATTCTAATTATGTGAATGAATATTTCAAATGTGTGCCAGGTATCTAGATGCTAGGTGATGTTAAAGGCTTTCAAATAAATTCAGGTCTGATTTAACACATAACAATTAGTAAGAAATGTTAGATATTCTATTTTAAAAATTATAGATTTATTTATATGAATTATAGAATTAACTTATGCCAATCTTGTAAATTATAAAATATCTAAACCTATTGGAATAAACAAGTGATTAATTTCTCCACTACAGTTATTAAATATTTTTTACTTTGTTATTCAGTAAATGATTGCAACAAGTAACTAATGTTTTGTAAATATCAAGTACCTCTATATATGAGGCATATGTAATGAGTTTAAATCAATGAAATGA
This sequence comes from Sequoia sempervirens, assembly GCA_007258455.2. Taxonomy (NCBI): domain Eukaryota; kingdom Viridiplantae; phylum Streptophyta; class Pinopsida; order Cupressales; family Cupressaceae; genus Sequoia; species Sequoia sempervirens. The sequence continues at coordinate 39,507,521 of VDFB02373365.1, forward strand.
ACTTGAAGAGTTTTGTATGTAGTCTGTAGTCTGTAACATTTGACGTAGCCTCTATCCTCCTTAGAGTGGTGTCAGAACAGGTTAGTGTAGTTGAGGTTGAAGACTGAGAAGAATAAAAGACACGTCAGTGCAGGAGATCGTGGAGTGGCCAGTGATCGCATGGGAATAAAGGATATCGCAACCAAAATTGGGATTGAAGATCGCCACTCATATTTTATCCATAGTTAGAAAGCCCGCCTGAAGCACTTGGAGAAGCCATGAACACAAAACGTAAATGCCATTGTGGGAAAAGTGATCATGGGTTGCGGAGAGGAGTAATCATACAAATAGATAAGACAAGGAACCGTAGCCAAGAAGATAGTCGTTCCCAAGTTGGAAAAGATATTGTCGTAACCAATCTAACATTTCTGTCATCCATATTATATCTGTTGTTTTTAAGTGTAATAACTGCCTTCCAGGTTAGGTTTTGTTTTGTTTTGTTTTTTTTTTCTAATAAATTTAATTGATCAAGTTTCTTCCATCTAATTTAAAGGTGTCAATTTTAAAATATTTTCAATCATAGTCGTGGAGATAAATAATTCAAATACTCATATTAGAATGTTGTAAGCTCTCAATGTCAGGGTCATATCTAGACTTAGACCTAATCTTTGAGGGTGACTCCATCTATGTATTCATTTTGGAAATTAGAGGCTCCATAATTCATAGTCAAATGATATGAGAGAATTTATCCTCTTTTGTTATATAGGATCTTTGGTCTTTCTTTCAAACTATATATATTCATAGAGATTATGCTTTCAAATTAATCCAATTACAATAATAATAATAAAAAAAACACTCCAATTAGATGTTGGTTCCATGTCAATCATTAGTGTACAAACACACATAAAACCACATAGGGATCATCTCATTTAAACATCCTATTTTGACCCAGTGATTGACTCAAGCATACATCATTTATATACAACATGACTACCTCTCACTTGTTTCACATACACATAGGTGATTAACTCTTATACACCTTATAGGTACACATGGGGTTAGCTCAAGCACACATCACATATGCATAGGGTTGCTAGCCCATGCCCACATCATAGGTAAAGACAATGACTACTTTACACATCAAATGGAGATCACAATGTGACTAGATAGAAAATGGAAGTAGTTGCAACCTTACTACAAGAATGAATTTCATTCTCCTAGCTCACTAACATATAAGCCTATATGTACATGCCATTTAAAAAGGAATGTTGATGCATCCTAGACTACATCTTGGGTCCCTTATTTTTGTTTGATTTTTTGCACCAGTTGTAATAATAATAACCATTCAATTTTATTTGTGATCATCATTGGATAAGGTGTAAGTGTAACAAATAAAATCGCCTAAGGATAGTAATAAAATTCTCATATCCCCTTTAATAATCTATATCATCATACAATCAAATAAGTTACAAAGCCAAGATGCCTAATGGTTGTACTATAGATCTAAGACTAGTGCCTATACTATCAATCACTTGGATTGAATTAACAATCAAAATAATGAAATCATACCTTAGGTGAACACAACAAAGGACACACACTCACACACATTTATTTTGGTACACCAGTGCCAATATTGAACACCTAAGATAAATAGATCATGTCATTCATTTCCTACTACTAGTGAAAGCCTATCTAAACCCTATAGAATAAGGTAGTTGTTGAAATCCATCTCTTATAATACTAGTGAAAGTCGAATTACCATATGATATGAAAAATAATTCTTTTGGTAGAGCATGCTCCGTGAATCCTATCACACTAGAGAAATTCTAAGCCTATCTATAAGTGGGTCATATATTTTACAATATTGGTGATCACTTCAAGATGAGTGGTATAAGCTAGGTTAAGGATAATTATATCCTATACATATACCCTTTGTGTCCTTGCTCAACCCTAGTTATGATACAAATAAATTAGCTCCTATATTGGTTGATTAGTTCAATAAATTATGATGTTAGAGGCTACAAATATATTGATCTAAAATGTATTGTTTGAAGTGTTTATTCCCTAGTCTAGTTAATCTAGTTACATTACCCCAAAGGATCCATTACACTATACAATTACTTTATGGGCCTTGGGGTTAGTTTACCAATAGACAATTAACACATTGAGCCCACATGAGCTAGCCTTTATCCAAACCCAAATGCATAACTAGTACAAACTCATAGAAATCAAACTCTATTGACTTCATTAATTGTTATTAAAAAATATTATTTCTCAAATAAAAATTAAACCCATAATAGTACAATCTTAGTTATAAGTACATAATCTTTTCATATAATACTAATCATAAATGTTAGGATATCATTATCAGCTAGATAGATATAAAAGGTAAAATTCCCTATCATATTTGGCAATAACTACTAAAGTAATTGTCTATAGTTTGCAAGGTCATGCTAAGGAACTTAGTATTAAACTCAACATAGATCCAAGTGTATATGAAAAGAAAGTAGATCATACACACATACTAAGAGTTGTTGCCAAACTTAGATCATAATGGTTTAGTTTGACATCATAATTAAATACAAGTTAGTAGGTTATCATAAATCATTCATAACCAAATCATGGTCAAGTTTATCATGGAATTAATTATAAGAAGAATACACCTCACAAGTTCTAGAGGCTAACCTATACCTTCCTATACTTCTCACTGATCAAAAGCATAAGGCCATAGATCTCAATAAATAAACATTGATTATTGTTAGAATAATTAAGTTTTAACTTTGGGAAAATTAGATTTGATTAGTTTTTCCCATGTTCTCGTATTGGGTGGTTGCACACCCATTTGAATTTTCTCATGGCTTTATAATCCTATAATATAATGCATTTTATTATCATGCCTTTTTAATAAAGAATCACATATTTGGTGATTTTTATTTTCTTGGCTGTGAGGGTTGATTTGCAGGAGGTTGTTCCTGGGTGATTTGTAGCTTTGCTCCAACATGGTATCAAAGCAGATCTCCTGCCCTTCCTTTCATTGAGGATTTTTTTCCTGTTGGTGTTTTGGTAGACCTTCATGTGGTTAGCCTACACCTTTATCAAAGCTGGGTGTCTCTATTGAAGAAAGGCATTCGAGTTTTTCAATTTTGTGATTGAAATTTGTGGAGTAGAGCCACATTTTTTGAAGGAAGCATTCCAGTGAAGAGGAATTCGATTTACCTCCTAGGCATTTTTCTTTTTGAAGGGTTTTTATTAAACTTTATAAAGTTTTCAAAAAAATATTTAGGGCTTTTTTGGTGCATCCAATTGGAGTGGGCCCTATTTTTTTGTATTAAGTATAGAGAGATCATTACATAGTGCATAAGAGAAATTGCATTAGTATCAAGCCTCTAGGAAGCCCTGCATATGCTAACACATCCTATTGCCCCAGATTGTAAAATATACATATCCCACACTACCTTTGAAACAACAAAAATGACAACACAAAATAAGACTGTTCCAAGTACCACCCCAAAGGATTTACAAATATGCCTGTACTCTGTAGTTACATTTATGCATCTATATAAGGTTCTACATATGTACTAGAGTTGTTACCATTGATAACCAAAAAGACCAAAAAGGTTCCATGGCTGGTTCCTAGAGGGACTAAATTGTATTGTCAGAATCTCCAAGTGCCACTAGTGTCTCTGCAGTAGCCATCTCCTCCACCAAAAGACCAGGAGCTCTATTATTCTTCCCTTCCATTAGTACAATTACCACCTCTTTTCTTTTTCTCTTGTCAGGGTTGTTCTTTTGCTCTTCTTTTAGTTCCTCCCTAAAGGCCCGCAGAGCCCTTAGGAAAACATCCTCCCTAGGATGACCTTCCTACCACATATGCCCATATCTAGCTTCCAAGGTATCAATGGTTATTTCTTTGTTTTCTAGGTATTTCTAGAACTTATCCTTCATGAGCTCCACTGTGACGAAGACTTGCATAGCAACATTGTAAAAGATAAGTCCCTTATAGGACTCAATAAGCAATCTCTTCCTTCCTTGAAACCTATCTTCATTTTGAGCTTTCCAGATTGCCCACAAAATTTTAGCTAAAAGAATATGCTAGAATAAAGCACTATTTTTTCTCATTTTGATATTTTGAATGAAAATGATTTTCTCGGGGATTGGATCCCCATTTTTCCCCCATATATTTTGTGTAGTGAAAAACATATTCCATATTTCATCAGCAAAAATGCAATAAAAAAGTCATGAGTAATTGATTCAGGCTTCTTGCATAAATTGGAAATGCCAATATCATCCATTTTATTTTTAAAGGAGTGTTTTTGAAGTAACAAGAGCCATCTAAAGTAGGCCTTTTTGGATTCCAACTCTTTCTACTAGTTTTTTTAAAAAAATTTCTACCATTGGTCTTTGTTTAGGTCCATTTTCTAGGATTTTTTCATCTAATCTGTTAAGTCCACCTGTTTAGTTAACATAGCATAAATTTCTCTTACTTTAGACTGTATTACTGGGTATGTGCAGGATCATCATGGAAAAAATAGGCCCTTAAGTGGCAAAAAATTCAGAAAAATCAGAGTTAGGCAACTTGACGTAAAAATTTGAATAAGTTATCTATATTATTTAAAAAATATGTAAGAATAGAATATGTAGCAAATTGAATGTAGTTTCTAAACTACTAGGTTTATTTAAAAAAAGAAAAAATCTATTTCATGAAAAATTGAAATTTCAATGGAGTAGTACTTAAATTTTAGGGAAAAAATAAGAAGTAGGTGTCTGTCTACCACCCTAACCACAATAAAATGATAATATTTTTTTATAAGATTTTAGATATAATTAGAGGACTCATGTCTGATGTGATGCATAATTTTTTGTAATTTTTTTCCAAGTAAATAATTAATTATGAATTTTTATTACAACTTTTAAAAAATATAAAAACTCGTATGTTTAACCACCTTAACTTGGTCAAAAATTCATGAAATTCAATTTTTATTTTTAATCCTATAGTATGCAAAGCATAGAATGTGACGCATGTTTCAGATTCAAAAATGTGATACCATTTGAAAGCTATAAATTTTACAATCATCCTATCAATTAGGACTTTAGTCATAATTCAAATAGAAAATGAATAATAATAATTTATTAAATTCAAAGTATAGCATAATTTATATTGGTGGAAAGATGAGAATCTCCTTTGAAAATCCTTTTCATTTCATCAATTTTGGGTAAAAAAAATTCGTCAACTACATACCCTACATATACCCATCATATCGCCACGTTTTTGCCCATCATGATCCTACACATACCCTACTTTGTTACCATTTTTCCATAGGAATTCTATAAATTGAAGTGGATCATTTTTAGTTTCAATTGGAAGTTTTAGATGGCTACAGGCCTCTCTTAGCACTATATATGTCCTCCAATTACTAAGTGGAAATTATATTTTGAGCTTATATCATTCCAATCTTTTAGTTTCCCATCTTTCAGAATTTCACTAAAGCATTGTATCCCTTTTTGAGCCCAGTTTTTTGTAGAACATCCTTGAATTAAAGCTAGAGGCCTTCCTTTGTGTTTCAAATTCCACCATATAGATCTATTAGAGAGGATGAACCTGTTATCACTCTTGGTGAAGTGGCAGTTGGAAAGATTCTTTTTTATTATTTCCCAAGCCTTCCATATGGTTCTAAAAACATTGTATCCTACAGGTGACATATGCCAATTACTACTAAGGATATCATTGAAAGGGAGAAACTTCCAAGATTTAGCATGTTTAGGAACAACATTGGAAATGTTATGTTTGATTAGCACTTTCCAAGGTTCCTCCCCTTCCAAGGCTCCAATCACCCATTTTGTTGCCAAAACAATGCCTTGAATCCTTAGGTCTTTCAAGCCAAGACCACCCGTAAGCTTTGATATAGTGCACCACTCCTATTTGAATGAGTTTCTTTTCCTTTTCTCTTTACCATCAGACCAAAGAAACTCCCTTATTCTTTTTTGGATACCATTAATTTGGTAGGAGCTAAAGAACCACACTGAGGCAAAGTAAATGTTGTAAGAGGACAATATTTTTTGACAAATTTGGAACCTTACAGCTAATGAAAGGTACTGTTTGTTCCACTTGGCCAAATTCTTCTCAATCTTGTCTTTGATCCAACACCACACTTCTTTTAAATTAGGCTCAACAACAAATGGGATACCTAGGTATCTCACCAGCTTTTGAGGTCCCCCCCATTGGATGCCATATTTGTTCACCTAGTCTAGAGGCTTTTACTTCCAACCCAAAAGGAAAGACCTTGTAGGGGAAACTTTTTCCCTAGAAGCAAGACAAAAGATCTTGAAATTGTCCATTAAATTTTCAAAGTTATCCTCTTCTAGATGTAGAAGGATGGAAGTATCATCAACAAACTGAAGATTAATGAGGTCATTATTGTCAAGTAGCCTGGTACCTCTCACCTTTGGGATCAATGAAGCATCCCTTAAGACATAGTGAAGTGCATAAGAGGAAATTACAAATAAGGCTAGTGCAAGAGGGAAACCTTGTCTTATTGATCTCCCAAGTGAGATATCAAGTGAAAGAACTCCATTAACCTCCACTTGTGCAGATGCATCCTGGAAGAGAGTTTTCACCATAAGGAAGAATGTCTTTGGGAATCCAAATGCCTATAGTACAAGGAGAATAAAATTCCATTCAATCCTATCATAGGCTTTCTCAAAATCCAATAAAAGCATTGTTGCATCTTTCCTTGTGAGCTTTTCCCAATTCACGGCCTCCTAGCTTGTTATAAGGTTTTCCAAGATATACCTCCCCTTAATGAATCTAGTTTGAGTAGAATTGATGATAATGGGAAGGATGCTAGCCAGCCTTTCAGCAAGTACCTTGGCTAGGATTTTATAAGAAACATTCAAGAGTGTAATGGGCCTCTAGTTCTTGACAAGGGTTTTATCCCCTTCTTTTGGAATCAACTTAATGATTCCTTTATTGATATATTTTCCAAGGGTTCCTTTCTCAAAGGCCTCCTTATATACCTGAAAGAGATCTTAACTTACCCAATCTATGACGGTTTTGTAGAATTTTGTAGGGAGACCATCCGGTCATGCAGACTTATCATTTTTGAGGGAGAGAATGGCTCTTCTTATATCATCCTTAGATATCTCCCTATCTAGCTCTGCAATTGTCTCATCACTAATCCTTTTAGGAATGATCTTCTTGATATACTCTATAGCATGAGAGCAGGGTTCATTACCCCCTTTTGAGGTGAAAAGGTTCTGATAGAAGAGAAAAAATTGCTCTCTTATTTCCTCTTTTTTATTATTATACTGCCATTTGCATTAGTCTGATCAATCTATTCTCTGGCATGTTTTTCTTTTAGGTATCTGAAGAAGAAATTTGTCCCCTTGTCACCATTCTCAAGCCAATTCATTTTGGCTCTAACTTTCATTCCCTGAATCTTATTTTCTTGGAGTCTCCTTAGTTTTTCTTTGGCCAAAGCAAGCTTATAAATTAGGAGATTATCAACAGGGTTAGCTTGGACTTCTGATTCTGCTTGGTAAAGATTATCCTATAAGAGAGACTCTTTCTTTCTTCTATCCTTAGCCTTCTTTCTCCCTATAGTCTGAAAGAGGATCTTCCATCCATGAACATCCAAGTCCCACCACTCAATGGGGGATAAAGCTCTATGCAACCATTTATTGATTAACCTAAGAGAAGTTATGGCATTTTTACAATCATCATCTTTGAGGAGGTTGGTGCTAAGACATAACCCATTTTTAGAGCCAACAATTGTTGTTGGTCCTTTCTTGAAAAGAAACTTATCCCTTATTGGGTGATGGTCAGAGAGAGAGTAGGGGGTGACCTCCACTTTGTAGCCTTCTTTAATTAGAGCAACTGAGAATAAGGCCTTATTAATATAGAATTTTTCTAGTCTGTAGAGTACTCTCCTCCCTCTTTGAAAGTTACACCAAGTGTACCAAATATCTTTGCAATCTTTCTTTTGGCCTTCAATGGGGTCTTCAAGTTTTAACTTGGATTTTAGCCTTAGCTAATAGAATCTCTTAGCCTCTTTCTATTCATAACCAACTCCTCCCCATTTGTCTTCCCCTTTTTCAATAAATTTAAAGTCTCCCCCTATAATCCAAGGGATGTCTTGCAAATTATACATCCATTTCCAAAGAAGCACTATGTCTTTATAATCATTAGGTGCATAGAATGAATAGATGCCAAACCATTCATCTTTCCTCTTCAAGATTACCCAAGTAGCCCGATTATGGGGGGAAACTCCAAAAATTTCCACATACTGAGCCCATTTGTTAGCCATTAGTATTACAACCCCACCCTTACCTTTTTCATGATTGGTAACAAATTGAGAAGCATCCTTCCAAATCACCCTTAGGCTAGTTTCCAGGGCAAAGCCAATGGATTTGACTTCTTGTAAGAGAACAAAATCTTTCTCCTTCTTTTGTGAAACAAGTCTCCTAACCATATGCTTCCTATCAAGGGTTTCAAGACCCCTTACATTCCAAGAAAGACAATTAATTTCCATTATTTTGTTAATTGGAAGTGGGTCCCTTGTCACACCTAAAGTTATCAAAAAATTTAGGTAGTCTATTTTCTACCTCTATTCTCTTTGCCATGGGTGGAAGGGTCACCCCACTAAGTTTCTTTCTTTTATCTTTCAACAAGTGATTAGTGTGTCTCTCCTCCCATTGTTTGGCATTATCCATTCCTTTCTTCTTTCTGTATCTCCAAGTTTTTTTACCTAGCACCTCCATAGGAAATCCCTCCTCATCAGTGGTTTCCCTAGTAGAGAATATCCCTAGATCATCTATAGAATCCATGCCCGACCGGGAGGAAAACCCATCCAAACTGAGCACTCCATCAAGGGAGTTAGGTGTTAACAATGCAAGATTTGGAATCTAAATTTCATCCACCTTTCATTCCCATTCACAAAAGGGTAAAAGCACAAACTTGTGTCACACTTTTGGCCAAATAAATGGTTTCGAGTGAACTATTTTCGGTTGGAAGATATTCGGCCAAGTGGCTTTCGACCAAAACCATGTGGTGCCAACATGGTAGGTACATTTTTAGCTAAACAAGTTTTAGCCGAAAGGTACTCAGCCAAATACGACTAGCCAAGAACATGAAAAAGTGAGTGTATCTTGTATTTATAGCTTGGAAATATCAACACATTTTCGGCTGGACACTATTCATCCGATTAGGATTTGGTCGAATCATATTTGGCCGAATCCATCCACATGGTAGGTGACATGGCAACAAAGTCACCATTTTTTGAAATTTCTAGAAATTTTCAACTTCTACTAAATATTTCTTCAATCAAAATTATTTAAAAAATAAAAATAAAAATACTCTTTTGTAGAGCTCAGAGTGTTGAATCCAAATATATATATATATTTATATTTTGATTAATTTTAGTATATAAATATTTTAAAAAATTGCAAGTAGGTTGTTCAAAGTCAAAAAGAGGCTCAGTTGAAATTAAATAAAAAATAGTAAATCATCATAAAACAAATTGAAAAATATATGATGCCCTAGAGGAGAAAATCCTCTTCAAAAGGGTATATATATTTTTTTGAAAATGAAAAAAATAAAATAATAGTTGACGTCAACTGAAAACTATCAAATTTGGGTTAGTTTGACTTTAAAATGTTATTACGAGAAAAATATACATCAAAATTTCTTTTTTTTTCCATGCCCTAGATATTGAAGTCAGCTATCTGGGAAAAAAAAATCAAGAGAAAATGATTTTTTTTTCTATATGTTCCTTGACATCAACTAAACAACACTTTTTCTTGAAATTTTTAGCATAACGAAATCTGCTTTTAAATTGATAAAAATATATCAAATTTTTTTGTTTTGAAAAATTATAGGAATAAAATTCAACAAAAGTTCTACATTTTATTAGTTTACATCATTTTGAAATTAAAAACATAAATACCACTTTTATGTGGTTGAAGTTGAGAAGTTTTTCTCATGTTGGCCGATTCCTTTATAAAGTGTGACACAGGTTTGTACTTTTACCCAAAAGAAATAGTATTGAATTCTAGTTGTGGCCTGAAATCTTTCTCAACTCCAATAGACTGAGGGATTTCCACTTTCTTAATCTCTCTATCTGAATTGAAATTCTCTGTACTCTCAATATCCTTGAAGGGGCAGTCTCCTTGCTTCTCAGAGACTAAGTCTCCTTTACTAAGATGAGAGAAAACAACTTGTGTTTCCTCAATCCCACTTACACTATCCTCTTCTCTAAAACATTTATCATTGAAGGAATAGATTTATTTTATAGGATTTCTATTATTTTCTTTAGGGCACTTCAACTGTCTAAGTTTTGGTAATGCCAATTGTCGTGCATTGAGTTTGCCATTCTTTAGAGGTTCTGTCAATTCATATTGTCGGGTAGGTGAATTAAATTCATTCCTATTGTTGGTATCCATCCCCTTAGTGTTATTGCTTGCCAAGGTTATGTCCATTTCCTATATTAGAGATTCCATGCTATCTTTAATCCAAGTGGTATCATTTCCTTCTTTATTTTTTTTGTCTAACTCTGGGGTTAGGCTGCATTCCTTAGTCTTCCCAAAATTATTTTCAACCCTCCCATTCTTTGGAGGGGGGCTATTTTTTAGAGTTATTACCACCATAGGAAGAGGATTTATTAGTCTTGTTTTTTATTAGAGGACAATTCCTTCTAATGTGTCTCTCCTGATGACAGAGATAACAAGCATTAAACCCACCAAGGGTTTCCAATGCACAAGTTATAATACTAGACTTAAGTTTAATTTCAAGAATCTATGGGATATCCATTTTAGGGGTCAAGGAAACCAAAACCCTCGCATCTGAATGTGGGAGAGGAGACTTAGTCTCTTCAATTCTCAAAACTTTGCCATATGGTTCGATCATCAGTTGAACAAACTTCCATAACCCAAGGGGAACATGTTTAATTACCAGCCAATAGGGGTTGGAAAAAGCCAACACCTCCTCTTCCAATGCCTCTAGGTGCTATGCCATGGCACAAAAAATAACTTTCCCGACATTCCAAAATTGTTTGTTAATCATTTCTTGCTGAGATTTAGGGTTATTGAAAAAAAATACAAATAAGCCTTTTTGAACCATGCAACAATAATAGAAATGAAACCCTAGTTTTCGTTCCCAAACATTTTTAAACCATTCATCCATGTATTTCCTAGTTGGGACCCTGTTGGAGTCCACGACCACAAAGAAAATTGCAAATTTTGAAAGTTTGAAATCTTCCTCAGATATTGCTTCATCTAATGATTCGTTCAAAACTAACATAGATTTCAAGAGAAAATCCAAGTGTTGCTTACCTTGTCCCTCTTCTCCATCCTCCAACAAAGATTCAACCAGTTCAGCCACAAACTTAGTGCCCTAGGGAAGCCAACTTCATTCGCCTACAACAATATCTCGAAATGACTTGGGGGAATGGTTAACCTCACCGCCAAAAGTTGGGCTATTTAGGGGGTTTTCTGAGGGATCTGTATCCCCCTCCACCATTTCCTTACACCACAAAAAATCCACACATGCATAGATATGACCTGGGTGGCTAACGGGAGGAGCCCGTCACACCCACAACACACCAGATCCTCTTAATAAAACCCCTTGTCTAGAGCAGTATTGACGTACATGGGGAAAATTATGCAAGATCATGGAGGAGGGCCAAGCCTCCTCCATAGGTGTCTGAGGACACCCAAACACCAGGAATTCACATGCATGACCAAAAGTTGCAGAGCTCTATCGATGCTTTCATTATTATCCACTACCAAAATCCAACTAGGGAATTATTTAGTGGGCCCCATTTTGAAGTGGTTTTGAACTTATTTTTGGGATCCTTCATCCCACATTGGTAGCGTGGGAGGAAATTTTAGTATTTATATACCAATGCATTTGCTAATGTTGTTGTGAGGAAAGGCTCACGTGGAGTCATTGTGGAAGCTCACATGTTCAATTTGTTGTGTTGTGGACCCCTTGTGTCTTGTGAGGGCTTTGATTAGCTCTTGTGGATCAGTGGCTTAGTCTTGGTGGATTTGAGGAGGCTCGATACTGTTCTTCAGATTTTTTTGGAGGCTTATTTATCGTCTTTGGATTTTGTTCTTATATGTTTTTGCATTGTCTAAGTTTGTCATTGTTCGGGAAAGTCCCTAATTGGTTGGTGACATCATCATACTTGGCGAAGGAGACGCATGGATAGATTTTAGAGACTCATTTTTTGTTTCTTTTCTCTCTTTCCCCATAGGGCTTTTCTCCTTTTCTCTGGTTGTGAGAGATTTCTTTTTTTCATTTTCATTCTTCCTAAGTTGCACTTAAGGGGGTTTGTTAGAATAATTAAGTTTTAACTTAGGGAAAATTAGATTTGATTATTTTTTCCTATATTCTTGGATTGGGTGGTTGCACACCTGTTTGGCTTTTCTCATGGATTTATAAGCCTGTAATATAATGTATTTTATTATCTTGGATTTTTAATAAAGCATCACATATTTGGTGATTTTTATTTTCTCGGCTATGAGGGTTGATTTGTAGGAGGTTGTTCCTAGGTGATTTGGAGCTTTGCTCCAACAATTATTTTAGTTAAAATAATATTAGAGGAAATATATCCCATTCACCTCAATACAAACCACTGTGATAGTGACTTTAAAAGTTCATCCTAAATGGGAATAGTTTTGGAAATCCAAACAAGATAATCCTTAGAGTAGATACTTGTTTGATGATAATTTACCTTTTATTATCCAAAACCTATTTGGTGGGAAAATATTAATTGAAACATAAGTTCACTACCATATAATACCAATTTTAGCTTCAAACTAAAGAGTACTAAGGAGGGAGAGATAACCACATTTAGGAATAATACCAAACCATCAAGATATCCCCTAAACCCTCTCTACAAACTGAGGTCATAGGGACATCCTTCACCTACGTACTGCCTCATACCTACTTTCAAATGGGATTAGAGTTCTATGTATTTCTCTTCATAATAATCTCTCAAGAAAAATTATCATAGGTTCCTATACCTCAAAGTTTCACAACCACTCAAATAATCCTACTCATGGGATCAAAATAAAAAGAATACTATACATGTAATACCATACAAGAATTTGAAAGAAAATAATGTAACAATCCACTTTAAATAATAAAAAACTCTAGATTCTTGGATTACTATTTCACACCCCACCATGTTTCTTAATAATTACCAACAATTAATGATGCTTAATAGTATATAGGGAAAACCTAATTGGAGTGGGAGAAAGAGATAACAATGATGACTATTTTGGGGAGGAAGATGGTGCAGAAGGTGAAGATGATGGAAGAAAATAGGTCTGAGAGTTATTTCCATGTGTCTCATGTTCTCTTGTTGTGGAGGTGAATTTATCCAACATTAGCAATGGTGCTAATACAGATGATGTTGTTGGCATTGATTACAACTTGGTTTTAGAGGAGTATTTATCTTCGTACTTTGACGAGGAAGAAAAAATCCTTGAAATTATTCTAGAGGCTCATTTGTAAGAATAGAATTGTGAGGAGCTTTGTCTTTTTGTGGGGAGGACTGATTAGTTGGATCATAAGGAGGATGTTCTACTTATGGCTTTTTTATTGGATTCTCAATGCTCAACCCAAAAAAAATTGGTTTATGAAGTTGTAGGGTGAGTATTCTCAACATTTGGTTTAGAATGGGTTCTCATGAGGGGCTTTCTATTGCCTAAGATTTCTCCTCCTCATCCTTTGAATAATCTGCAAATGCTCTTACTTGATCTGATCCCTATTGCTATTGGGCTTGAGGAGACTTCTATGCCTTCCCTCTTTCTTGGGGTGGGCTATTATTTGGGGTCTCCTTCCTTGGAGGTAGCCCCAATTCCTATTGGTCTTGGTCTAGTTCAAAATGGATTGTTGGAGAATGGTGTTTTGGGGATTTTTGAGGATCCTTAGCCTCCTTATCTGAAAAACTAATCTTCATGTACCTCAGGGAGTTGCTACTTCTAGAGTGGGTCCTCAAGAGGCCTCTTAGTTTTAGTTAAGTGATGCTAGGGTTTTTCTTGCTTCCCCTACTATTTCTATATCTATTCCATATGAATAGATGACATAAATAAAGATGGTTTGCAATATGCTCTTATTGGGAGATTTTTGGTTATAGACCTAATATTGACATTATTCAAAGTTGGAACTCCAATTTTTGGATGCATTTTGGTCTTCACATTATGACCTTGATGAATGGTTTTTTATTGTTTTCTTTTCATTCCATGGAGGAATGCAATGACATTTTTCAGAGAGGCCCTTGATTTTTTAAAAAGGATTTTATTCATTTAGAAAGCTGGATTGTAGGATTTAACATTTCTAAGATTAATATGTTACCAATTTGGGTGTGCCTCTCAAAGATCCATTTAGATTTTTGTGATGAAGCTTGGGTTTTGCGAGTAGGAACTTTAGTATGAATCTTCTTGGCTATTGTAGTCCACTTAGCAGTGTCCTCAGGCTCGTAATCTACCTGATTGCCCCTCTATTGTTAAAGATAATGAGAAGTATCCTATTGAGCATGCCCTCTTCAGAAAGGATGGTGTTTCTTGCAAGATTAAGAGAAATGTTAATGATGATATTAGAACCTCAATAGATCCAAACAATGATCTTTGTTTTCAATCTCGCCCAATCCCTACTTTGAGGCTATTTTTGACATTTAGGTTCAAGCCTCCTTGATTGTATTTTGTTATTTTTGGGTCTTTCCAAAACTTGTTTCTGGTTCCTTGCTCCAGTCAGAAGCTTTGTTGGTCTTGTTGTTCTCCTTAGTGTTTATGAGACTTGTCTTGTTCACTATTTTTCCTTGTCTCACCACTGGTGAGTTTTTCTTTTTAAGTTTTCCTTTATGGCTATTCTATAATGGTACGAGTCCTCATTTTTACCTTAATCAAAATACTATATAGGGAAACCCATTGTGGTTCCTAATTTATAAATCTTTTCCTAGTGCACTCCCCTACATGTGAATTGAGATCTCAAATTAAATTCCATCCATTATTATTCATAGTTTAATGTGAATATCCCAAAATCTCTCATAGAAACTATCTCATTGACACAAAATCTAGGATGATTACTCTAACAATAAATTATTATTATTATTTTGCACAAACCCATTAGGATAACTAGTTCCTTACAATACCATTCCTATTTCCCCAAAGGTATTAGATGCTACAATTATTGATGTCAATGTAAATTACAATGATTTTATTGTAATAAGATTACACTAATTTGTCATGAGATTTAATTATAAATATATATTTAACTTAATAGAATTTATTACCCACTTGTGACATTGACAACTCTAATTGAATGTCAAGTTCTACTAACATCCCATTTCATTCCAACAATTACTAAAATTACAATAATCAATCCATACATAGAAATTTTACTTAGAACATAATAAATATAAGGTAAGCTTAGGCACATCAAAGCATGATGAAACAAGAAGCAACCAAAATATCATCACTATGCAACAATTATGTAGAGACCTTGATATGGCTTCACATGATGTCCTATTATAATATGGTTTAGTGATACCAATGTCATGATCATATTATATAATGTTGTAATCCTTCACAACTTGTATTGATAAAGCCCCATAAAAACTACTTTGAAACTTTGAAAGAATTTCAATAATTACAAACTCATCCTAAGAAAGAGAAATACCTACTCCATACCTAAGATAGTTGACATCACTATTAATTATTTATTAAAAATATCATACAATATTATGATAAAACTATACATATGCCTATTACTTACCCCATAGATCAAGAAGACCTTGTGATTAAATACTTAGATACATAGTGTAGATTATGTGCCTTCAAATTTGTGGATACACTTATCTTCTGGTACAAAATCTATAGATTAAAAAATACATGCAATATAAGACATTGAATTCTAGCAAGAAAGATTCTAACTTTGATATTTTGTGGGCTATCCTTCAAGAAGTCTTGTAATGTGGAATCATCCTTTTCCAACATATTGATGCCACTACCAATAAAGAAAACCACCATGCAATTGAGTATTTTGTGTAAGAAAGTTATCTAAAACACTGACTTTCTTCTATAAAGTAGTTTCTAACAGATGGAAAGTAAAGAACTCCATCCCCTCGAACTCATGCTTGCTTCAATGGGCCTCCATTTACTATTTTAACCTCTCATTTCAACACAGGAAGAGACAATGTTGAGGAAAGTGGCATTTAGAATTGTGGGAATAAGGGAAAAGGAATTGAAATGAAAAACAAAGCAGCAAACAAAGAGCATACAATAGTCAAAAGAAAACTAATTCAACTAGAATTGAAAGCTGCTCAGAAAACACATAATTGACACAATAGAAAATAGACAACAATTAGATTTTTATATATTCATTAATCTAAAGAATACAACAACTACAATGCCCTGTTCTTCTGTACACCATATTCTCAGATGCAGAGCTGCATTGCTCTCTTTCTTGTTTCTTCCATTATGCATAATGACCACAAAAAAGAAATAAAACTAAAAGCTACGGTGGACAGAAAATGAGTAATAAAATATTAATATTTTTACTACCCACAAAGTGTGTGAGAGTAAATAGGCAGTTAATGCGAATTAATCCAAATCTCCCAAATCTTCTCCAAAAAATATTCCTAATAAATTGCCTTAAATGATGGTACAGAGCTTTAGCTGGAGGGAATTTGCATAATTAATTAGTTGAGATTAGATATTTCTAACACTCCCCCTTAATCTCAACTAGCTGATAATCTGCATAAAAAACTTCTGGAGCATCTTCCTTCAAGTTTCAGAGCATTTGACATAAAGACAAACTATCAGCATTTTACCTTCTTTATCCATCTTGATATATAAAGTAGGCTCATTGCTGCACCTACTAAAACCATTCTTAATTAAATAAGAATCAATTCAACTGTACCATGCTCTAGGAGCTTGCTTGAGTCCATAGAGTGCCTTTTTCAGCTTGTATACTTTGCCTTCATGACCTATAATTTCATATCCTTCTGGATGCTCAACATAAAATTCTTCTTCAATCAAACCATTTAAAAATGTAGATTTTACATCCATTTGAAAAACATGCCACTTCTTTTGAGCTGCAATGGCCAAAACACTTCTTACCGTATCCAAGTGAGCTACTTGTGCAAATGTTTCATTGTAGTCAATACCAAGCTATTGAGTGAAACGTCTAGCAACCAACCTTTCCTTATGCTTTAGTATATTTCCATCCATGCCATACTTTGTTTTGTAAATCCACTTTACACTTATTACATCCTTTCCTTGCGGGCGATCCACCAACTCCCAAGTATTGTTCTTTTCAATAGCAACAGCCCATGATGCTTCATCCTTAATTGCATCATCAAAGAACATTGGATCCACAAATTTTGATAATAAAACAAAAACAAAAAAAGAATTTGATGTGTCAACACTAAAATCAGCTTCATAGATATCTCTTAAACTCCTTGTTTTTCACTGCAATAAGCTTGCCAATGTAGGATCCGATGAGCTACTTCTATCAACTGAGTTTGATGGACTTCCAGATGGTGTTATGGCTAGTGTTCTTTGTGGAGTTTGTTGTGTAGGTGTAAAATTATGATTTCTTGAAAGTCTTGCTTTAGAATGACGTGTAGCTTGTGCTACAACTTGTGTTGCATGTTCGGGAGTGGAAGGAGGTATTTCTTGAGGGATACCTTATTTTTCTATCACTTCATCAGTCATATCATCATGTGGATTAGTTGCTGCTACACTGATTATTTTTTCTACACTTCCATCCCATGCTTCATTCTCCACAAATTGCACATATATGCTGATTATAACTTTTCTTGTAATTAGATTAAACAACTTATAAGCTTTTGTATCTTCTGAATACCCAACAAAAATAGATTTCACCTCTATTATCCAATTTTCTTCTCAGCTTTTTAGGCACATAAGCATATGTAATGCATCCAAAAACTTTGAAGTGAGCAACATTGTGCTTTCTACCACTCCAAGCCTCTTGAGGAATCACATTTCTTACACTTGTAGTTGGACATCTATTTAAAATATAAACATCAGTTGCTACTACTTTAGCCCAGTATTCATTTGGTAAATGCTTTGATTTCAGTATACTTCTTGCCATATCCATGATAGTTTTGATTTCTTCTTTCAACCACACCATTTTGTTGAGGTGTGTAACAGGCTATAAATTGTTTGTGAATACCTTGTTGTCTACAATAATTTAGAAAATCATTAGAACTATACTCACCGCCTCTATCAGTCCTTAATATTTTGCTTTAGTAACCACTTTGCTTCTCTACAAGAGCCTTGAACTACTAAAAGACTCTAAATGCATCAGATTTATGCCTCAAAAAATAGACCCATGTCTTTCTTGTATAATCATCAATAAAAGTTAGAAAATATGTGCAACCTCCAATGGAAAGAGTTTGCATTGGTCCACATCTATCAGAGTGAACAATCTCAAGTGGTTTAAATGCTCTTTCTGATTTTCCAACAGGGAAGGTCTCTCTATGTTGTTTACCCGAAATGCACACTTCACATACTCTTTTCGATTTTTGAATCAATGGCAACCCCTTAACCATATTCTTTCTATTCAACAAATTCAGACCTCCAAAGTTTAAATGGCCAAATCTCAGATGCCATAACCAAGATGCATTCTTTACCATTGACTGAAAAGTTGTTTGAACATTTACATTACCATTTTGTTCATCTTTGGTTTCAATTTTTTCCTTTCTGGAGCAACCTTGCTTATTTTGTAGCAACTTTGTTATTTTCTAGAGCAACTTTCTAGAGCAACTTTGCAACTTCGTTATTTTCTAGAGCAACTCTGAGAGGCATCTTGAGAATTTTTAGCCTTTAATGTTGTTCCAACTTGTGTATTTTCTGCCATATGATAAGCTTCAGCTGCGTTTCTTTTGATGTCAGGTTTCAACCTCAATGGGAATATTCAATTTTTTGTCATCTGTACCTTTGCTATCAGCTGTGTACTTGGATCTTTATCAAGAATGACACATGCATTATTTTTCATGTAAATTCTATATCCTTTTCACACTAATTGACCAATACTCATTAGATTATGTTTCAGATCAACAACATAAAAAACATCATGAATGACTTTTTGCTCCCCCTTTTTGGTTAGAATATTAACAGTGCCTTTTTCCCATAACATTAACTTGATTATTGTTCCCAAGAGTAACATTTAAAGTGACTGATTTAACCAAGCTTGAAAATAATTCTAGATTTCCAGACATGTGATTGCTACAACCAGAATCTAAATACCAAATATCATTTGGACTGTCTTGAGCCATATTGCATTCAACTGGTGATTTTGTAGAAATTGCTTCAACAATCTTTGCACATGCAATAAACATAGAATTTTTTGTAGAATTTTCTGGGGGATTTTGATTTTTTCTTCCTTGGTCATGTTGTTTCTTTCTACACTTAGAAGAATAGTGACCATACTTCTTTCAGTAATGACATTGAACATGTGACTTATCTTGTCTTTGACCACTTGGATGACTTTGAAAGTGTTCATTGTTATGTCTTCTTCCACCTTGGTTTGCAGGACTGCTGCTACGTCCTCTAAGTGAATTTCTTCCTCTACCCCTAGGTATGAACCTACCTCTACCTCTTCCATGGCTTATTGAAGCTTGAGATCAGAAAGCATTCTCAATAGAGGTGTGTGATCTGTTCAACCTATATTCATGATTTATCAAAGATGTATGTAATTCATCCATTGTTAGCTGGGTTAAATCCTTAGTTTCCTCTATGGCAATAACTAAAGGATCAAACTTAGTAGGCAAAACCCTTAACATTTTCTCAATTATCCTTGTCTCTTCTAATGTTTCCCCATGAGATTTTATCTGATTTACTAGCCCAACAACATGAGTAAAAAATAACTCCATAGATTTTGAATCTTTCATACTTATATTTTGAAATTCTCTTCTAAGTATTTGGAGTTTTGCAGCTTTATCTTTATCCTTACTTTGATAGGCTATTTGCAGTGTGTCCCATGCCTCCTATGCTTGTGTTGCTGCTGAAACTCTTGGCAGTATGCTTTCATGCATTGTTTGTTGAATGTAGCAAAGGGCTTTTTCATCCTTCTTTCTCTGATCTTTCAAGAGATTTTCTCTGCCTGTGTGAGAGCATTATAAGTTGCTTGGTCTGCTGGTTCTACATAACCATTCTCAACAATTTCCTAAACATCCTGAGACCTAAATAGGGCTTTCATGGTCAACGACCAATATTCATAATTTTTGCCTGTGAAAAGAGGGGTTTGTAGGCTAGACAAGGAAGCACCAGATGTTGAGGCTGTGGAAGCCATTGATGGCTGTTAAACAAGAAATAACTGCAGACCCAAAAAAGAGAAACTAGGTGTTTGAACCAATGGCTCTACTACCAGATGTGGGAATAGGGGCAGAGGAATTGAAATAAAAAATAGAGCAGCAAACAAAGAGCATACAACAGTAAAAGAAAACTAATTCAGTTGGAATTGAAAGTTGCTCAAAAAACACATAATTGACATAGCAGAAAATAGACAGCAATTAGATTTATATATATTTATTAATTTGAAGAATACAGTAGCTACGATGCCCTGTTCTTCTTTACACCATATTCTCAGATGCAGAGTTGCGTTGCTCTCTTTCCTGTTTTTTGCATTATGCAAAATGACCACAAAAAGGAAATAAAACTAAAAGCTACTGTGGACAGCAAAGGAGTAATAAAATATTAATATTTTTACTACCCACAAAGTGTGTGAGAGTAAATAGGCAGTTAATGCGAATTAATCCAAATCTCTCAAATCTTCTCCAAAAAATATTCCTAATAAATTACCTTAAATGCTGATACGTAGCCTTAGCTGGAGGAAATTTACATAATTAATTAGTTGAGATTAGATATTTCTAACAAGAATTACACCGACCAATTGCATTTTCTAGGAAGTTCTCAACCTTTTCAACAATTTGGTTTTGTGCATATCCTGTAATGATTAGTCCACACTACCATATCTCTTTGAGGCATTCAGTGAAACAATTCACTTGCCTTGTGTATTCATCAAGGCATTTGCAACTACTGCGTTTAACGAAACCTTCACTTTAATTATACTTTGATGGGTGTGCAAAGCTCTTATTTTGGCGCAGGTAGGGAGTATGCTTATGAAGATTTGCATTCACAACCACAACAGCTTTATGCTTTAGTTTTTATTTCTATCTTAGCTGTTCGATGCCTACGGCATCTTATTCTTAGCTTTGTTTTTTCAGCTTTCTTTAGCTTTGTTTTATTTAACTTTATTTAGCTTTATTTCATCGCTGGTCTCTAAATCTGTAACTGAAAATATACACATTTTACAGCGGAATGGAATACAGTAAAATCATTATTTTCCAGTTTGTTCAGCGCTGCTGTTCGCTCTCTTTAAGAGCAGATTTATCAAGTTTTTATGTATTGATTATTGAATGTGATGATTTTTACAATTCCAATTTCCAGTATAGTGAGAGGTGTTTTTCTAAGTTTTATTCTTCAGCTTCTAAGGGCGAAGTGTTCAGGTTAGACACTAGTTTGTTGCATTTGGTGAAACAGTGCCTATGCCTCGTGAGGAAATCCATGTCTTCTTTAAGCTGCAATAATGGCATGCCTTCTTTTATGTCGTCAAGGACTTTTTTAATGAGCCACCCCCGAACCTCGCACTTGGCATTCATGTCTACCAAGACAATTGCAATGACCCTCTCACAAAAAATTCATCTTCTTTTGTTGCGACTGCAGGCATTCGTCCTCTCTTCCATCCTTTAGTTTATTTGCTTATATTCTACTCTCATAAAATGAAGGATGTGACAAAGGAAAAGGAATCTTCTTGAAGAAACCGTGGCCGGCCCAACAAAACAATGCCGCCTGCAACATAAGTCAGCCGCCGCTAAAGGAGATCGAGGATTTGGAGCTAAAGGAAGGAGATCGAAGATTTGGAGCTTGACTGTCAAGAAATAAGGCAAAGTCCGCAAGCACTGTAATCATTCATCACAGTTGTGGAAGCGGAAACGTATGAAGAAAATCAAACATAATAATAGAGAAAACACAGAATTACGTGGTTAATCAAGGAACATCCATAAGACGAAATATCCATTTCTTATTGGTCATAAAAAATCATTATAATCATCACACAATTCCTATTATTCCATAACTTTTCGCAATTTATTTATACTGCAATATTATTTAATTTTGTGAATTTACATTTTAGGTTCCACATCACACACCACACAAGTCATTATTGCCTTAAGAAACAAATTGGAGTATTTGGTGAAGCCGCTACAATTCCATTTTGCAGATCAGTATATAGAAGGCACATGCAGTCGCCATTCTAATCAATCACCATAAGCTATTGTGCAGTACCAAGAAGAAAATATATAGAATTCGAATCACTATAGCAGATCAGATCTCAGCCATGGCAACGAGCAATAGTCTGACTCAACCTCAAATTCGCATATTTGTAGGTAAGAATTATTAGTTTTGTTCAACTAAAATAATGAGTTTGAGAAGGTAAAACAATAAGCTGGAGAAACTATAATACTTCATTTAGATTAGTGTTACGAAGACTTTGACTGAGAATTTGCGGGAATTTGAGTAAAAGAACCAGCAAACTTATTGAAAAAAAAAAAAACAAGAACTTCTTAGAGAAAGATTTAGTCCGGTCAGTTCAGTTCCACTCTATTGTCTGAGTATTTTCTTTTTAAAATCTTGCAAGTTTCATTTTCCTATTAGTAGCTACAAACAAATTTTGTAGGTTGCAAGAATTCTCTTTTTTTTTTGAGCTGTAACCTGTTGAGCACCTCTTAGAAAATCATGGCACACTATTAAACATTACTTCAAATCAACACCATAACCTAAGGGTGAAGCCACATAAGTGGTTTACACTTTTGAAGAGGAAGGAGTTTTGAGAAAAAATGACCCCATGGCAAAAAAATTGGTTTAAGGGGTTCGCATGAACCTACATGTTCGACCGAACCATAAAGGGGTTCGATCGAACTAGGGTTCCCGGAAAAGCTAACCCATTAACTATTGGGCCCACATTTCCCTACCAAAAATAAAGCGTTGAAATGTGACATTAGGGGTTTCATGAACCGTAGTCTGGAAGAACCTCGGTTTGTTAGAACTCCTCGGGGTTTGCTAGAACCCCTTATTCTAGCGAACCCCTTCCCACTTTAATTCAGGCACACAAAAACCCAAAATTTTACGCTCAAGTCTGCCAGGGTTAAAAAATGGGGAATATTTAGAACCAAACTTGGAATCGGTAGCCTCTCGCAACAAGCTATCCAATGAATATAATTTTAGTATGTTTTGGTTTTATTATCTTTTAAGTTTTATTAAATATAGGTTTTCATCGAAAACAAAAATCTCTCGCTCAAGATAAGTGGAAAAATAGAAGATTATAAAAAAAAAATTAAAAATATGAGTGCACTAGATATTGAAGTCCTTGATCCAACAAAGTGAGAGAAGAATTTTGATACATACAAGAAAAAGTTATGCTATACGGTCACAATAGGTCCTAATTGTCATTTGATTGACTTTGAAACCTGATTAAAGAAAAATATTCAATAAAAACTATCTAAATCCATGGGAAGCACTAGATATCAGGAGTTGTTAGAAACTAAATTTGAAAGAATTGGAATTTTATCATTCATGGAAAAAAAAAAAAAGTTATGCTATACTAAAAGGCCACTTTTTAAAATGTTGTTTTTGAAACAACCAATTTTGTGAGATGGAAAAAGAAGTGCAATCTGATTCCAAAAAATTGTTATTTTAGAATCTATGCATAAAATGTGATAAGACTAGTTTACATCATCTTCTAAATTCCTTACGGGTTTAATCACAGGTGCCCGAATGTGGAGATTGTGTTAAAAAAAAAAAATATCAGTGTCCAGTTAGGCCAAAAAGTGTAAACCACTATTGTGGGATCACCCCTAATGTTTTTAAGAAAAAACACACTGAAGGTGTTTAAAGATTTAATGTTTGTCACTAATTTACAATATTTAAAGAAAGATGTTAGAAAATAAATTTATAAGCTCTCTTTTCCTTAATATAAGAAAGATTCAAGTATTCCATCGTAAGAGTGGATTAAGAACTACTTTCTAAAACACATCAAAGGTGATTATAGACTAGTTAACTCGTTTAAACTTAACTGTAACTTTTTTTACAGAGTTGATTTCCAAAATCATTTGTCTAAATTGGGGTTTCCAAATGTTAAAAGTCAATCCGGAAACATCATCTTATTGTTTCCTGATGTTTCCCTTGTCATTAACATTGTCTGTAATACATAAAGTTCTGATTCTCAACGTTGATGCTAGTGTTAAATCTAAAATACTAGATTATATCAAATCTAAAATTATATAATTAACAATTCTGTTCTAATTCTAATTACCTCTTGATGAGATTCTGAAAATCAAAATACCCTAACTTCAATGGCGATACCCTAACTTTATAGCCTATCACATCATCTTTCTCGTAAATATAAACACATAGAAATTAAAGTACGGAAATATTTGCTCCATGTACTAATCGTGAGGGATGCCACAGTATTTTACCTCGAAAATTGGTCTTCGAAATGCTCTCCCGACTGGAAACCCTCTCCAGAAATATACGATGCTTTTCTCCGAATCACGTATCAGAAAGAATGATCTTTTCAGTTTTCCTTTTGGCTCGCAGAAGAAATAAGCAGACGACCACGTTCAGAGTGTAGGGTTCTTAGGAGGGCGGAGATTATAAGGCGGGAAATGTGAACAGAAGAATGTGTGTGAGGGAAGATCGCAGAGAGGACAAACATGAACAGAAGAACGTGTGAGGGGGAAGATTGCAATGAGGACAAACATGTGTTGCGTGAGAGGGAAGATTGCAATGGGGACAAATAAATGCTTATAACTTTATTGGAGTGATGACTTCAATAATGATGCCTTTTTGACTTATTCCATGTATCTTTGGGCGTCTCTTTTTATTTGTGTTACTGTTCCTGCTGAAGAAAGAAGATCAAAATGGTGTGGTCACTAATTAAATGATTATGACTCTTATTAGTGGTTTTTTTTAAATATATATATATATATATATATATATATATATATATATATATATATGCATAATAGAAATGGATTATATTTTATATTTTGTGATTTTTAAATGATAAAAGAGTCATTGTTAAAGTGAAAAGTGAGAAAATTTAAGATGGTTTACTACATATTATAAATTTTATAGAATATAGAATAATTTAAATTATCTTAATCATTGAGAGAGTAAAACTCAATTTCATATAATTTGGTTATTATGAATAAGTTGGAAAAGCTAAAAAAAATTATTGGAAGGTAATGATCTTTATTTAGAAGCATACCAATGCCAATTTTCTTTTGAAGTCTACTGGATTGGGCAATTTGCTACAACATTTCATTCCCTATAAATATGAGCAAAGGAGAGAGCCTCAAAATTCAAAGAGAGATGAAGGATTTGGTCCATTTAAGAAGCAATCTACTCTTGAGAACCCCTTTTGTTTATAAGAGAAACAAATATCAAGGAATTAGATTCACAAATAAACTTCCTTCAACCAAACTCACAAGCCTTCTCAAGAGCCACTAGAATAGCTTGACCTTCCATCAAATTGTTAGAAACAATGCCAATCACATAAGAGAAAATAAAAAGTACCATACCATCATTAGCATGAAAAACTCCTCCAATTCCAATAGCACCGAGTCACCATTAGAATAACCATCGACAATGTTCATTTAAAAGAAAAACTAGAAGCAGGAGAGCACCATTTACCACACCTATTGACCTTCTTAGAAGATCAAGATCTAGAGCTAGATAGAAACTAAAGATTTGAAAGCTCAAAGAGATAAAGAGCTAAACACAAGTATATGGTAGATGATTGAAAGAGATTATATAAGAGTAGATCACTCAAGTATATGTGATGCATGTTTATCCTTGTGGTATGAATGTAACAAGTATATATGTCATGAATAATGAGTGAAGGTTGTACTTAAAATGAAATTTTGAGAATAAATGAGATTTTTTTTTTAAAAATTGTGTATAATCTATTACCCTTAATATACTTTCCTTCTTATTGTATCACATTAGAGGGTTACCACAAGCACATATACAAATCCAAACTCTTTGTTTGTATTCTATTTCAACAACGCACAATGATGTCCTTATTAAGTACTGTTACATTTGATTCTATTAATTTATTGTAGCATATATTCCAAGATATTAATTGACCTCAATTTATTTATATAATTGTTTTAATCATTTAATTAGCCTAAATTGTTTAAGTGAGTGTAATTTTTTCAAGAAAAATAAATTTATCATGCATTAATCACACCCACTAAAGCTTTTCCAAAATATATAATTGTAATGGTGAAATTTGCATATTGTCAATTCTCATTTAGTTTTGGGCTCATTTTGATGGAATGACTTAATGCAATTATATATTAACAAATACACACTTTTATATAAAGTTGGCTCATTTTCCCACACCTTTATTTATTTCCACATATGTATCATCTCACACTTAAACACCATCTTATCCATATCAACATGTATTTACATACATTTGAAATTCATTATACCTATTAATTTCCATATCCTAAGACAATCCCTTGATAGTAGAAGGTTATTTTCCTTAAGAGTATTTTGAACAGTCTTAAGTTCATTGTATAGTGAGTGGCTGACCTTTCCCTTGGATGGTCAAATCCCATACAATTTCACCCTCTAGTATGAAACTAATTATTTTGTATAAGATACTAAGGTGTTAATAGTAGATATTGACATGTCTATTTTATGAGGGAATAAAATTAGAAGTTGTCTAAATACAACTAAGGTGTTATAAGTAGATATCTATTGGATAATTGATGTTGATGCTTTTTCAGTTGGCTCTCTCACTGATATCAACATCTCTATTGTATTAGAGATTAGATATTTAAATTAGGAATTGTCTTTTTAACTAAGGTGTTACATGTAGATATTGACAACTCCGTTTTATAAAAGAATATATATTTAAATCAGAAGTCATCTTTATAGTTAAAGTGTATAAATAGATATCGGCATAAACTAGAAGTCACTTTTTGATCAAGTTGTTACAAGTAACTATTTGCATTTGTGTTTTATTCAAGAGAGTATACATTTAAATCAAAAGTATTTTTGGCTAAACTGATATAAATAATGACTCATTCTATCAAAAAATTTCAAGGACCAAACTTCACATAATCAAAACTCAAAAAAATGAATTTTAATAAATAACATAATAAAAAAACATACCATCATCCTCCTTAATTAAATTTAATAATCTAAACTGGAACCTTTAATAATTCATCCTTCAATAATTCACTAAACATTCTACCTTTACAAAAAGAAGCTCAAATTTCCTGAGTACTTTGTACTGGATGGTGTACATGCATTCGAAGCTCTCTCCAAGCTCTCTGGAATGCAGTTTAAATTTCCTAGAATGAGCCTGTACCTTACACGTCTGAAAACTTGAGCTCCTTAAGCAAACGTAGAAAGGAAATAGTCTACTTCGTTAGCGATGAAAGTATTGATTTTTAATTTAAGAACGATTTAAAAAGAGAGCGGGAGCAGCACTCTGCGATAATGTCACTATAATTATTTTTGAAAAATGGGCACCTATTAATAAAATTAAGCAATATGATAACTTTTTTTCATTTTATGAACGATACATGCATTCACACGTCAATAAATTATAAACAATATACACAAAAGGAGTAACCATGAACACAAACATTATCATCATTATTATTGTAGATAGAAGGTATTTATAGAAATAATTCAGATTAATATGAATTATAAAATTGTATAGAAGTTCATGTAAAATTAAAATATATTGAATGTTTTTTTCAAGAGTCAAAATAGAGACAAAGATTATAATCACAATTCTTCATTTTTCATGTTAATAGTTTTCTATATAAAAATATTATTCAAATAAAAATGATGACAATGGTTGTAATGGGTTGAGAAATTTAATTAAGTAGTACCAGTGAATATCTTTCCTCTCTATATCACCAATATCTACTTTCCTCTCTATATCACCAATATCTAGTGTGATCTTTTGTAACATCAATCATTGTAACATATGTATGGTGAGAACCCATGTGATAAAATTTGGGTTATTTAAGTCCTGTGTCAAACCTAACTAATTATCATCTTACACAGTGATCATCAAAATTGTGTAATTTTTTATTTTTATAACTAGAAGATTCACCTTTGAAGCAATACCTTAGGGTCACCTTAGAATAGTGGTTTACACTTTCTAAGAGGAAGGAAAATTTGGCATTTTCCCATTCCTCAAATCAAATGGGTTCGGTCGAACCCTATGGTTCGACCAAACCAATTAAATGGTTCGGTCGAACCAGTCAACGCCCCAATTAAAAAATCATATTAAAGTGGGTTCGGTCGAACCTGGGTTCGGCCGAACCCCTTCAATATGACAAAAACAAAAATTAATTTCTTTCTTTTTATTGCATGCATTGGTGGTTTGGCCGAACATGGGTTCGGTCAAATCCATATTCGACCGAATGTTTCCAAGATGTTCGACTGAACACTTGT
>VDFB02373365.1:39536180-39727819 GCA_007258455.2 Sequoia sempervirens
AAAACAATTTTCTCCTCTCTTTGTGTGTTTGTAGATTTATAGGTGAAGAAGGATTGAAATTGGATCAAAAGTCTAATTTTGCAAATTTGTTAAGACACAAAAACTCATCTATAGAGTTTGTTTATGGAATTCTAACAATCAAACCTAGAGAAATTAGAGCCTTAGATCCAAAATTAGATGACTACAAAAGTAATTTTCAAAAAAGGATACAAGGACACATTCACTTGAACATGATGCTTTACAAAAATTTTAAATCCTAGTACAAATTATCTCAACCTTCTTAGATCTGCTCATTAATGATTGTTTTTTATAGTCTTAACATAGAACTTCACATTCCAAGTGGTAGATATCAGAAATTAGATTGATAATGCACTTTTATTATCTCCCAAAATTGCTTTTCAGTCATATTTTATAGTTTTTTGTCATAAGGAAGAAGATACCACATAGTGTCCCAAAACTTGGAGTTGACTCACCTTAAGGGTTGTAGGTCAATTCTAATTTCTTGTGGCACTATCCTTCTTAATGAAAAATGAAAAGGTGGATTTGTGATTAGGTGGACACCCCCTTTTGCATTGGACATAGGTTCCTCAAACATCATTTTTCAACCTTTTGTGGGGATTTATCCATATCCTTTGGATCCCCTCTCCCCTTTTTCTTCATTTCATTATGGTGACCACACTTTCCTATGTTTCCTTTTGGTGAACCTTACTTTGTACATCTTAAATTCTAATTTGGAGTTCATTCAAAACCCTAAATCTAGGTTTGCATTAGTGTGCTTTGCATTGCATTTAGGGTTTAGTTTTCAATGTTTGCATCACTTAAATTCATAAAAAAATAAAAAATATTTGTATTCATTTTGCATACATCTTGCATTGTGGTTACATTAAAAGTGTCTTTCAATCATTTAAAATCAATTTCAATTCAAAATTACATTCCATAAGTTGTCATTCTGGTCACTTTTTTATCCCTATTTACACTTGCATTAAGACACCTAAAACTAGAAAAATCTATCACAAATTTCACAATCTACAACCTAAAACAAAAAGTTCAAACATTAAACCAAAAAAAAACTTAAATTTTTCCAAACCTCGATCAAGGACTCATTCACCCTTGAGTGAACCTATCCTCATATAGGTGCTATTTCAAATTTGTGGGCATCATTTTGTCTCTATTTGCTTCATTCTATTCTGTTGTGAGATCTGGGTTTTAGTTCCAAAAAAATGAAAATTATACACTTTCTTACATTAAGTTTAATTGGTCAAATAAAGTGCATTGTTTGAAATCAAAATTGGCATTAAAAAGACATCATTTTCAGGTTCTTGGCACTTTAATTAGTCACTTATCAGATTTAAAATCTTGCATTCACGTTTTCATTTTAATAACTTCATCTTGGATTTTTGTTTTGGTAAAATATGGGTGTCCTTGAGATCTTTGGTAGATGTTTCAAGTTATGTGTTTGGTGATGACCCTAATACATTTAAAATCCTAATTAATTTTGTTTTCTAAAAGGGGAACCTACATTAAACATTTGCAAACATCAAATTACACATATTGGAATATGTGTGTCTTGGGTTTAGGATCTAGGACCGATTCACCCAAGGGCGAATGGGTCCTCCTTAAGTTTAGGATCCCATTTTTTAATATTTTTTTGGACGTATTTTCATGATCTAAATTCAAATTGCAATTGTTGGCTTTTGATGTTTAATTTTTGGGAAATTAAGGAATCACCTATAAATACAAGGTCTTTTTATCAATTCAAATCCTAAGAAATCTAAGACATTTGTAGGAGAAAAATGATAACTTGATTATTATCAAGAGTATTTGAGAGCAGATTGATCAGTCATTTGTTGGAGAATTCAAGATCCTATCATAATGTCAAGATTTATGTATGTTCATACATGTTTTTGGAGCTAACATTGTGATGTAGGTTTGAAATTTTCAAGCAGCAAATCAAGTGTCAAATCAAGCATCCAATCAAGCCATTTCATGCAATATCTAATCCTTAGAGAGATGTGTTAGAATTCAGTCCTATAAGGGTAGCCATTAAAGGGTTTGGTGAGTTGCAACAAGCTAGTGTTCATTCATAATTCCTTTCATTCATTTCATTATCAAGGTTTGATTACCAAACTAGAGTTTGACCAAGGAAAACCATTATACACCAAAAACAAACAATTTTATCCTCTCTTTGTGTGTTTGTAGATTTATAGGTGAAGAAGGATTGAAATTGGATCAAAAGTATAATTTTACAACGTTGTTAAAGTTGTCATCAAAGTTGTCAAGAAACAGAAACCCATCTATAGAGTTTGTTTTTGGCCTTCTAACAATCAAACCTGAAGAAATCAAAGCCTTAGATCGAACATCAAAGGATTGTAAAAATAATTTTTAAATAAGGATACAAGGACACATTCGCTTAAATATAATGCTTTACAACATTTTTAAAGTTGGGTACAAACTGTCATAACCTTCTCAGATATGTTGGCTAATGATTATTTTTGATAGTATTATCTAGTACTTCACATTCCAAGTGGTAGATCTCAGAAATTATATTGTTAATGCACTTTTATTCTTCTCCGAAAACTTTTTTAAAGCCATATTTTACAATTTTTTTCCATAAGGAAGAAGAGACCACATAGTGTCCAAAAACTTGGAGTTGACTCACCTTAAGGTTGTAGTTAAATTCTAATTGCTTGTGGCACTATCCTTCTTCCTAATGAAATAGGATTCAAGGTGGATTTATGATTAGGTGGACACCCCCTTTTGCATTGGACATAGGTCCCTCACACATCATTTTTAACCTTTTGAGGGGATTTTTCCACATCCTTTAGATCCTCTCTCCCCTTTTTCTTCATTTAATTTTGGAGACCACATTTTCCTATGTTTTAATTTGTTATATCCTCAACTAGAAAAAATAAAGTATGAAAAAATTTCTTAGAGCTACAATGAAGAAGAGTTCTTATAAGAGAAAACTCTAAATGATAAAGGGATTAGATCATGACAAGTGCCATCATCCTATGTGATGAGACATAATGATCTAATAATAGCTCACTCTAGTAACAAAAAAACAATCCTAGGTTTAGCTTAAGTGCATGAAATGAATTAGCCTAATAATCAATTAAAAATTAATTAATTATTACCTAATGTGTGATTACCCTAACACTTTGTAGTTTTTGGTCAATTAATTAATGAAGAAAAAAAAAATTATTCTTTCAATACTCCATTAGCTATTCAACAAAGAATTATTCTTGATTTGTAGTTTAGAATTGGAAAACTTCTTATGAATTATATCATGACTTTATTTTTAATTAGTAGTCCTAATTTCCTATAGTGGAAAGGGATTTTTGAGATGTTTTGAATGTGTGTTTCTTACTAGAACTTTTACTTTTTGTATTTTCTTAGACATCTTACCCTTTTAAAATCTATATTGTATTCACATCCTATGTATAGTTTCTTAGTTCTTTCTACTCCTTAAAGCCTTCTAAAAGAGTTTGAATCTCTTTCAAGCAAGTTTCTTTGGGTAGGAAACTGGGAATATCACAAATGGAGTCTTATTAATGTGGACTCTATTTGTAGAAAATAATAATTTGGGGGCCTTGTTATTCAAGCTTCTAAATTGAATAATCTAGTCTTGGATACTAAACTTAATTGGAGATGGTGAGCAATATGATCATCTTTGAGGAAAAATTCTCACCTAAAATAATTTTTATGGTATTGTTGTTGATGAGGTTCCAAAATGGTTTTGAATGGAAAAGGTTCTATAATCTAGAATAATCTTTAAAAAATTTCATTAACTGTTAAGAAAGGCATTTTCTAGATTATAAAATCTAGTTACAAGGCTCTTTTATGGTTGGATTGGTCGGAATCATATCTTCTAATTATTACTTCCTTTTCTTACCCACTTACTTTAAGTAAAATAGTTTTGGATGTTGGTTGGATGATGCTCTTTTTTGGGGTTATGGTCCAAAAGGAGTATATTTAGCTTCTAGTGGGTATCAAATCTTAGAACATGAAAATATTTAGTATAAAATTTTTCCTTGGAGGAAAATAGTTTTGAATAGATTTTTTAGCCTATAATTTATTTATATGTACTTTTCCAAAATAAATTTATTACATAGGACAATATAAGGAAGTGAGGTTTCAATGTTTCCTTTAAATGTATTCTTTGTGGTGCTCATGAGGAATGCATCACTCATTTTTTCTTTGAATGTCCTTTCCTTGAGGGTCTTTGGAAACAATGGTGGTACATGTGAAACCAACGTGTTTTTCATGCTACTTCTTTGTTTGATTTTTGGGTTAGTCTAGGATGTCTTACTTCTACTTTATCTCTTTTTGAGGATTAGGATATTGCCCCTATATTTCTTCTATAGAAAATTTGGTTGGAAAAAAACTACCAACTTTTCTAAGGTCACCTAAGTCTTATTCATTATGTTTGGAAAAATATTTTTGACGCCTTCAAATAAATCTTGGTGGCTAAGTGTTTATTTTATGGTGATGTTAGTCCCTATGATATTCAAAATTTGAAGCAGTTTGATTTGGAACTTTTTTTTTGAGCTATTCCTTTTAGATCTAGGCTTAAATCTTCTAATAAGGTGAATAGCACTGGTAAATGGTCTCCTTATCCTTTGAATTTTTCAAAACTAATGTTAATGGTTATTCTTGTGGTAAGCCAAAAGTTATAGGGATATGTAGAGTTGGATGGGAAAGTGTTGGTTTTGTTCATTTCTTTTCTTCTACTACATAGTGATTAGTACTAATAATTAGATGGAAGATTGGATGCTCCTTGTAGCTTCATAAATCTTTAAATAGGTTGGAAAAAGATTATTTGTGACATAGATTCTTTGATACTGGCTACCCTTCTCATGAATAATGATAGATTTTAATACAATTCTTAGAGTTAGGCTTTTTATGTTGATCAAATTCTATGTATTTTATGGAGCTTTGAATGTGTCTAATGTATTCATATTCTTCATGAATGGAATGCTATTGTAGACAATTTTCTAAATGGATATTTGATGTTAATCATATTTGGAAGGTCATAGATTGGGCATCCCTTTCTTATGCTCAATTTTCATAGTTTAATCAACTCCTTCATAATAATTTGGTTTAATATGGTTGACTTGTGTTATATCTAATCTTTTAGTTTTGGTCATAGAGGTGGAAAGTTTGTGATAAACCTCAACAAATCTTTACTCTTTATGATTTAATGACACCTATAGTTGTTTGGAAATCTTTATATATAACTTTTTAATATTTATTTTATTAATATATCTATCTTTTTGCTATATAAAAAATGAAGTCAATGTCTGATTTGTATTAATTGTACTATAACTTCAATTATTATGAATTATAATATTTAAATTATATAAAACTTAGTTTACATCTAATTTGAAAAAAATAAACTAAATATTAGACAAAAAAATTAATTTTTTTAAATAATAGTAGTACATAACAATTCACAATTAAAAATTAAAAATAAAATGATGGAAAGAAAAGACAATATGTAATATTTTTCATCTTACAAAATTGTGTTGGGTAAAAATTTAATGTGATAAAAAGAATTAATTACTACAAAATTCAACAAGTCTCCAACATAATAATATATCTCTCTTCACCTTTATATATGTGTGTCACATATTGAAAATAATTTTATAAATCATATAAAATCATATAAAATATTAATACTAATAAATAGTGGGATTGGTTTGGTGAATCAAGAACCTCCTCTTAATAATCCAAAGAATGACTTAGATGGAAAGGATGTCAGAGAGATAGGCTTGGATGATATCCCTATTCTGGCCCTGTGTCTGGATATCAGGATTCCTTTCTTATCCCCTACTTCTGGATGAAGTTTCCCTTCTAGCTCAGAGTCTTTTCAAATTTTGGAAACTGTTAATTCTTAGGAAGTTGTCAAGGATACCTTTGAGGACTTGAGTCAGACTCGAGAGTTCTCAAGTGAGAATTCAACCCAGTATAATAATGGGTTGATGGACACCCTCCCCTTGGATCAAAGGGGGATATCAGATAAGGAGTGGGAGTTAGGAAAAGAGTCAGATAGTCAAGAAGAAATGGACAAAGATGATGTCAACTCTCATACTAGGAAAAAGAAGAAGAAAAAAAAATAGCAGAATACTCCAAGTGGAGTCTCTACTAGAACTAGAGCTAAGGCAGACTGTGGAGCCACAAAGAGAAACCAAGGTAGAAGCTCAACAAAATGGCTGAGAGAGTATGGTAGTTTTCAAGATATTTTGGATAGTGTTTAGAAGACCATTCCTAAGATATGTAAACTCCATTCTCCTGATAAGATATGAAGATTATGTCATGGAATATAAGGGGGTTAAATAGCCTCCATAAGCAGGATGTGTTGCACAATTTTTTTAGGGACCATAAACCTGACATTTTACTTGTCCAAGAAACCAAAATTCCTAAAGAAAAAGTGGAAAATATTAAGATGTTTAATTTTTGTGGAGTCCATGGTAATAGTTCAGAAGGTGCCTCAGGGGGAATTGCTACCTTTTGGAATCAAAATTTCATCAAAGGGGAACCTTTGATTTAGAGCTCAAATCATGTTGCAACCACATTTATCCATATCAGAGATAATTTATGTTGGATTCAGTCAAATATCTATGCTCCTAATGGGAAAGGGGCCAGAAAGTCCTTTTGGCTTGAGTTGGCTGCCTTCCATAGGATATTCAGTGATGAATCCTGGGTTGTAATGGGAGATTGTAATACCCCTCTTTAGGAAAGTGAGAAGTTCGGAGGATCCCAGGTTAATTTGGAAAGTAGAATGGACCTTTTGGACTTCATTAATAACCAGGCACTAATTGATTTGGATTTGCAAGGAGCCACCTATACTTGGTCGAATCGAAGATTTGGTAAGGACTTGATCTGCTAGATTTAGATAGAGCTGCTAATTTCAGATCAATGCTTTATAAATTTTTTCTATTCATTAAAGGCTATTCTATATGGTTCTCGATCATTTTCGATTAGGGTTGATGCAAGAAGTTGGGTCCACAAAAAAGCCTCAAAAAGTGGAAGTGTTTTTTTTTTTTTTTTTTAGAATTTGTCACTTGGACTAAAAATTTGAAGTACTTACATAATGACTCTTAAAAAAATTAGTAACATGAAATTTAGTATTTTGAATCTAGTTTCCAAATATTTAATGTATTCAAATACCCAGATGATAGAAATTAAACTTTTACATGCATGTGTAGAAACCACTTTTAAAAGTCCTCTTTTTTTTACCATACCATGCACGCAGTACCTGACACTTCACTTTTGACCCAAATAAACATTTCGCTAATTTATTTTGAGGAAAGAGAGCTAACAACATGAAGATTGGATGAGAATTTTTTTTGTAATCTTTTTTTAATATATATTTTTTTTTGAATTTTTATTGGTTGTAATTGTTATTTTTAAAAATAAATGTGTACGAACAACATAATTGAACCTAAACTAAACATTTTTTTAATCTTTATTTTTCATTGTGTAGAGAATTGTCTGAAGATTGATGCCATATGATTTTTTTTACAAGAAAATATACCAAAAATAGTTATTAAAAAAAAAAAAAGTCTGATATTTCAAGTTTATGGACTAGTTTTCTTAGAAATTAATTAAAAGATAACAAATATAATCCAATCTTTAAAAAATTATACATTTGGAAACTAGACATCATGTTCTCTAATGGGTTTTAATTTCATAGATTGATTCAAAAAAATTCCATTAGCCATATTACTAAATTTGGACATTTCTCTTGAACTTGCCTAAGTTTTTTAGTTGCAGGTCAAAGGCTAAGGGTTGGGTTACTGCCTTCCCCAGCCTCAAACCATGAAGCATGTGGTTGGGAATTCAAAGTTTTAAAAATGCATAATGCTTTTTAAGAACTCATGCATTCTTTAATTCATTGATTATTTAAAAAAAATCACTTTTAGAACGTTGTATTATTGCTTTAAAATGCGATGTGCTTTGTGTTACAAAACACGCATAATATTTCTAAAAGGTATTTAATTTTTAAATAAATTTATTGCACGATTGGCAAAACGTGTATGTGTTTATAACGCTGGAGCATGCTTTTTAGTGCATACACATTTTTAGCTCGGGTACTCAAGCATAATGCATACATTTTTAATAACGTACACATTTTCCGCAAGATTTGTTTTTTACTAAACTTCCTCTTCGCGACCCAACTTTTGCTTTTACCCATTAGTTTTGTGGCGGACCTTATAATGGCCAAGAGGAATTTTCCATTTAGATTTGAACGTATGTGGTTTTCCCATCCTCAACTTCTTGAGGAAGTGAGGAAATGGTGGAATATCACGGTCTCTGGGACTGCTATGTTTAGGGTGGTGAAGAAATTGAGGGAAGTCAAATTCAAAATTAGGTGGAATAAAGAAACTTTTGGCAATATCTTTGGTATCAAGTCCCAGTTACAACTTGAATTGATGGAGATACAAGAAAAAATCCATAAGGAATGATACATTGTTGATAATAGGGTGAAAGAAAATTAGCTGCTTGTGAAGATGCATGATATAATAGCCAAAGAGGAGGATTTTTGGAGACAAATATCTAGGGCTCTGTGGCTCTTTGTTGGAGATAAAAACACTAGATATTTTCACTTGTCTGCTTCAAAAAACAGGGCTGCTAATAGATCTCTCACATTGATTACAATGAAATCCATTTTGAGAAGGATGAAGACATTAGAAGACAAGCTATCCTTTTCTTCAGCAATCTCCTTTCAGCGAATGATGGAGTCAATCATGAAGAGAAAGATTACCTTTTGGAGGCCATCCCTAAACTTGTTAGGGAAGAAGATAACATAATGCTTGCTGCTATTCCTTCCAGGGAAGAAATTAAGAGAGTGGTCTTTTCTTTTGAAGGGAACAAGGCCCTAGACCCTAATGGTTTTCCTATGTTCTTCTTTTAGTGGTTCTGGGAGATTGTTGAAGATGATGTGGTGAATGTGGTTAAAGAGTTCTTTGGCTCAAGGAGTATCCTAAAGGAACTTAATGCTACCTTCTTGGTCCTAATTCCAAAATGACCAGGAGCTATGGAGTTTGAAGCTTTTAGGCCTATAAGCCTTTGTAATTCTTTGTATAAAATTATCTCTAAGGTTTTGACTTCTAGGTTTCTCATTATTCTACCTTCCTTGATTTCCCCTTAGCAGAATGGCTTCATTCCTGGAAGGCAGATCCTTGACTCTATAATTACTATCCATGAGAATATTCACTCCCTTGTGGAATCTAAAACTGAAGGCTTCCTCCTAAAATTGGACATTTCAAAAGCTTATGATCGAGTGGACTGGGAATTTTTGATCAAAATATTGAGGACGTTTGGCTTCAGTAATAGAGTCCTTCAAATGGTTGGTTAGCTCATTTCTACCATGTCCATTTCTCTAATGGTGAATGGGTATCCCTCACGTTTCTTTAAGAACTCGAGAGGTTTAAGATAGGGTGATCCAATTCCCCCTATCTTATTTACTATTATGGTGGAATGTCTTGGGAGAAACTTCAAAAGATTGGTCGATCAGGGATCATTAGCAGGACTAAGGCCCTCTTCTAGTAATCTAATTTTTTCCCACCAATAGTTCGTTGATGACACCATGTTGATGGGGAGATCTACAGTGGCTGAAGGTAGGAATCTAAAAAAAATATTAGATGAGTATGAGAGGGCTTCTGGTTAAATGGTTAATAGACAGAGAAGCTTTATTTTCTTCTTCAACACCCCTAAACCCAGACAAAATAAGATTGCTAGAATTCTTGGGTGCAAAGTGGAGTCCTTACCTTCTATTTATCTTGGCTTGCCTTTGTGCCTTAAGCCTCCTAATTCCTTTTGGAGTTTGTTGGTGAATAGGCTCAACAAAAAGCTCGTTGGATGGAAAGGAGCTCTTCTTAGTCAAGCAGGTAAAATCCAGCTCCTCAAAGCTACTCTTATCCTTGCCAAATATGCGAATGCTATTAAAAAAATCCAAAAGCAGTTTCTTTGGTTGGGTGGTGAAGAAAGAAAAAGAATTCCTCTCATTGGGTGGAACTTTGTTTGTAGACCTAAAAGGTTGGGAGGTCTAGGTCTAAGAAATATTAGAATGATGAATAGGATGCTCCTTGCTAAGAAAATTTGGAGAGATTTCTCGTCTAATGGAGAATGGAAAAATATTTTAAAGAGAAAATATATGGCTAATATTGGATCTCTTAAGGCTCTGTTGGACTCTCCAAATTTTCTCTGTGGATCGGCTTGCTAGAATGATATGATTAGAGGGAGAAAGATTATGGATTTAGGAGTTGGGTGGAGCATAAGAAGTGGGAATCAAGCTAGGTTCTAGGAAGATAGATGGTTATTGAAGGTGCCCCTAATTTCTGATGAAAGGTTTAATAGATGGGCTAATACCTACAAAGCGACTTTTGGAACTCATGTTAAGGATTATTGGAGAAATTGGGGCTAGGTAAATCTGCACCAGTTTAGCTCAGATCTTGTTCTGATTCAATCCGCTTTGATGGCTGTTAGGATGAGTTTGAGTCATCAGGATGATCTCTTAGTTTGAACTGCTAACCCTTCGGGTAGCTACTCTATTTCTTCGATTGTCTCTTTGTTGTCCCTTTCTCATGCCCCCTCTCCCTTTTGGGCTAAAGCTTGGATAAAAAATCTGACTCCCAAAGTTAACATATTTTTTTGGATCCTTCTTTAGAATAAAGTGCTCATGATAGAAAATCTCTACAAGCATGGTATCCAGATCCCTAACCGATGCTACCTGTGTAAAGAATAGGTGGAAACTGTTAACCACTTGGTTCTTCACTGTCCATATGTGGCTACTATATGGGGTAGTTTTATGGCTCTCTAGAATTTATCGTGGGTTTTTCCAAGTTCCATCGAAGACTTTTTTAGCCAGTGGAATGCTCCTTGTCTGAATCATTCTATTTGAATATTATGGGCTTTTACTTTCCCTTATATAGCTTAGGGTGTGTGGAAGGAATGAAATAATAGAATCTTCAAGGAAAAGGAAACCTCATAGAACATTGTGTATGAGAAAACTTTCAGATTAATTGTGGAAAAATTCAATATCATCCCTCATCAAGAGAATAAGATGGAGGCTGTGGTCAGTTCTTCCTATGACCTAAAGATGGCTAAGAATTGGAACATCAAAATTGATGTGTCAAAGGCCTCAAAACAAGCTAAAAAGGACTGTGAAGGAGTGTGTTGGAGTCATCCTCCTAGAGGTTGCATAAAAGTTAATTTTGATGAGGCGGCAAGGGGTAACCCAAGATTGGTTGGAAGTGGGGGAGTGATAAGGGACTATAATGGTAAGTTTGTAGCAGCAGTGGCCATCTCCTTAGGTACATAGTCAAACCATGTGGCCGAAGCCATTGGGGCTTTTTAGGTTATTGACCTTGCTATTAGAAGGAATGTTAAAAATATTTTGTTAGAGGGTGATTCTAAAAACATGATTGATTGCATCCTTGGTAAATCCCCTCCCTCATGGACCATTAAATGTTGGATTGAAGATGTTAAGGCTATTTTATCTAAATTTGATAAAGTTAGAGTAACTTATGCCTTTAGGGAAGCAAATAGCATTGTCGACCATTTTGCTAATGAGGGGGCTAAACAAAAAGGGTATAATATGTGGTAGAACCTCAATGAGTTGGGAGCTTACATAAGGGCCTTAATTGATTATGATATAACTCATGGGAAAGTTGCCACAGTTTTTGATGATGAAGGAGAATAAGGCCAAGTACAGAGTCATCATTAGATTTGATGGGGCCACCGTTATTGACTCTACAGGATGTAAGAGCTGACACATTTTGTGGGTGCTTTGGTTCAACTGGTGCATTTTGATTCGAGGTATTAGCTCTACTAGAAACACAAGTAAGGTGAATGAAATAATGGGGGGAAGCAGAAAAAGAGTGTCCAATCGACTAGTTATGAAATGCACAAGAAAAATATGAAGGTTTGGAGGAAAATCGAGCATGGTGGGCTTCTCCCATTCATCGAGAAGCTTCATGGTCCTGATCCATAAGCTATAGAGTATTTTTCTAAACAATGGAGGAATGGAAAAAATATTCTCTTTGGAAGGAAGGTCAGTGTGAACGAGAACCTCATTGGGGAAGTCACTGGTCTTTCAACCGAGGGGATGAAGTTCTTCCCTGACAAGAAATTTTCTAACGAGGCTATTATTAGGTTTCCCAAAAAAGATAAGGAAAAGAGAGAGCTGATCAAAATTTTCAGCAGCTACTTTGAGGTTGAGACTATTAAGGAAATATGGAGGAAGGTGCTCAAAATTATAATGGAATAAATCACATTGGATGGTAGATTTACCAGATTCTATAGATACCATATTTCCCTCCTCAATCATTTTCGTCATGAGGTAAGGGTTTCCTTCCATCACTATCTATACTGCTCCTTGAGTAATAGCATGAAAGAACATAAAAAGAATCCTAGGAAGAATCTGGTCATACATATTGGCCTCATTCAACTTATTTATGAGCATTTTAAAAACATGTTGGCTTTGTCTAACCATGTCACGAATTTAGCCTCTGAAGATTATGATACTGATAACAACATGATTGAGGAAAAAGATAACCCGAACACTGAATGGAAAGAGGAAGACCCTCCCTCCCCCAAAAAATTGGGTAAGAAAACCCTTCTAAGAAAGCCCTTGACTAAAAAAGATTGCTCTGTGAAAACCCCAGTTGGCTCTGCTTAGAAAGAGAAATTAAAGAATAAGGACCCCCTTGTTAATAAACTAGTCTCTTATTCTGAGGACTCCCCAGAGGATAAAATTGATGCCCCTAAAGCTAGTGAGGATTCCTATACCTATCACCTTGCTACTAATAGAGAAAATAGACCTAGATTCCCTAGAAATCTTAACACTGAAGACCACTACTTTAAGCTTGATTGGGAGTTTCCTGATGATATTTTAGCTATTGCTAGAAATGGGGTTGTTGATTACTTCAGGATTATGAAGTGGGTCTTTCATGAGATAAAGGACCTCAGCTTAAAAAATAGGGCTCTCACTAGTAAGTTGGAAGAAATGAAAGCTAAAGGCACTAACCAAAATAGTGCTGAGGCTGTGTGTACTGAGGAAAATATGAGGTTGATGGCCGAGTGCCTTCAACGAAATGTTGAGCTCACGGACAAGATGAAGAAGGATAATGAGGTTAAGGTTAAGTTCTTGGAGGGAGAAATTAGCAAAATTAGGGACACTATGAAAACTATCATGGAGCATAACCATAGAATTGCTAAACATAATGCCACTATCATGAGCACTATGGTTGAGAGAACGAAAAATTTCTAGCAAGGATCTCTAGTTGTGGATTTGGACATTGATAAGGAGAAAAGCAAGATTGAGGATGCTGGAATCTCGAAGAGGAAAAGAGCTCACTTGAAGAGAAAGGAAGATTCTATGCCCCAGGAGATTCAGGCTCTGAAAAAGGGCACCAAGGATATGTGCAACCTTGAAGTTGAGGTTGTTGATACTTTAAATTCCTTAGGTTAGTTTTGGGTGTTTTCTTGTGCAGGTTTTTTTCCGCTATGTTGGTCTGGTGGCTTCTCTTT
Source organism: Sequoia sempervirens (assembly GCA_007258455.2). Classification (NCBI taxonomy): domain Eukaryota; kingdom Viridiplantae; phylum Streptophyta; class Pinopsida; order Cupressales; family Cupressaceae; genus Sequoia; species Sequoia sempervirens. The sequence continues at coordinate 39,549,717 of VDFB02373365.1, forward strand.
GGCTTTTTTCTATTTTGTAGCCTTCCTATTTTTGGGTATTGTAATATTTTATTTTCATCTACTTGTAAACTTTGTGGTTTTGGGTCCCCAGAAACCCATTTTTCCTTTTATCAAAAACTGCTTTTAAAATATAAACAAACATTTTAAAAATAATTTAACTTTACTTTTTCAAAAATATAATAAAAAAATATTTTAATTTTTAAATTAAAATTACATTAAAAATATATAATACTTATCAACCACACATGACATGAAAGATAAATTCATAATCTTTCCCAATAAGAAATCTAATCCATTCATTTTTAAACTAAAGAACATATGAAATCTTAAATAATATCAAGCTTTTTGTAGACGTGTCAATTAAATGTAGGAGAAGTGTCATTATCAGTTAATTTTGCTGTCAAGCAATTTCATTTTATATCAAGAATAGCTCCATTTTGTAAGGATTTGTTGAACTTCTGTGAAATTATATATTCTAACCTCCATTTGTTTTATCAATAAGAAAAGCAACTGTTATATTTTCTGTTTTTTATTTGATAAAACTAATAATGCATGAGAAGTTACTCCATCTCTAAAATCATAATCCAGAAAGTTTATAGAAGAAAATAACAAAAGTTTGAACTTAAAAAAAAATTATGAACAACAAATAAAATCATATCCACCAATGTAATGTTCTGTAATACTAAATTTTCACAACATTTGTGTGTTCAATGCTTGCTAGAAACTATTTTAGTGTATTGGATTAAAGATCAAAATCAAGTAGAGAATATTGCAAGTTAAATTCTACTATTATGTATAATCCAGTTTCCCTAGGAGAAGCATTGTCCATAACAAATAAGCTACGTTAGCCCTATTCATAGAGATTAGAATGTAGTAACCGGATATAGTTTACCATCACATAGACTGCATGGATATTAACAATAGGAATACTTAGAATACCTTTATTTAGTCGACAGAATACCTTTGGATACATGAAACCAAAAGGGAAATCAATGTTTACTACTTATTTGTTCTATAAATTAAAACTTTGGAAGTTAGAATAATATGAATCACATCAACAATATTTAGTAGTTGCTAAGTTATAATTAATACATATTGTATCCTTGAATGGTTATTCTCTACATATGAAGTGTTTTTTCATTTTTTTCTTCTTATGTTGGGCTGTGGACTTTGATTCTGAACCGAATAACAAATCCAACTGGGGAAAATCAAAAGGAATATAGAGTGTTCCTGGAGGTATTTCAGGCTTTCTCTTTCTGGAAGTTAATCTGGGTTTGATTGGTGCAAGAGGGCAGCACGTCATTACAGGTATCTTGTGTTTCTCCGACTTGGGAGTGGTGGGGCATTCTTCTTCTTCCAAAAGATGAAGCTTGTTTCTTTCCTCTGTGTGATTAGGGCTTCTTCTCTTACATGTTGCAATAGCCGCCAAAGCGCAAGGGATTTCTCTTGCTTCTACTTCTGCTGCTTGTACACTTGCATCATTATTTCCTGTCTTTCTTTTTCCTGGCGAGATGGACAATGATTTTTCACATGCCATAACTGTAATAGCAGCAACTGTGTTTTGTTAAAGGTCTCCAAATTGGTATTAGTATATGAACGAACGATTTAGATTAGTAATAACATATAAATAGAACCTGTATTTTTCAATATATGAGTATATTCAATTACCAGCAATATACCAATATAACTCCATTGAATCTAAACGATATTCTTGATTAACGATTGTTTTACTAAATTCGTAAACATGGTGATAATAATAGATAATTACACATTTGAAGGTTCTAGGTAAAATTATTAACATTAATAGCTTTATAACTTTATCTTAAGATTAATCAGTTGAGATAGAAATTATTTGGCTCTAGGAAAATTCACCGTCAGCAATTCACCGTCATGGAAAATTCACCAAGGAAAATTCGCAATTCACAGCTGTGGAAAATTGACCACATTAATATTTTTTAATATATATTTCAAAAACTTTGATTTTATTAAAATAATTAATGCGGTTAATTTTCTGCCGCGGTGAATTTTACTTGACGGTGAATTTGAATTGCTGGCCGGTAAATTGCTGGTGATGAATTCAGCATGCCAAATTATTTGTCCATGAAATAAATGTTGAAAATATGAATTCCACATGCCAAATTATTTGTCCATGAAATAAATGTTGAAAATAGTTTTTGAAAGATGAAAAAATAGGTTTTACAGGACTCGAAACCACAAAGTTTACAACATAAAGAAAAAGTTAAAAAAGACTTAACAGACGGAAAGGCTGTAAAAATAACAACAGTAAATGACCACAGCCATAGAAGGCTAGGGAAGGCCACAAAACAAAAAAACCAGCCAAAAAGTTAGCAACAGCTAAATTTGTGTCTTTAAAAGATCAGTAGTCTCAGCTTCCAACTCCTTCATATCTTGAATCCCCCTCTTTAAAATCTGAACCATATGTGTAGTAGGAGGCTCTTCCTTTTTGAGATTGGCCCGGGTCCTTTTAGAAATCCCTTGATCTTCATTCTTGCTTTCCTTGTTCACTTCCAAATCAACAACCAACGAACCCTGTTGTGCTTTCTCCAGCTTTTCAGACAGAGCATTGATTGTTGGAATATTAACCCTAGCTATGCCGTCCCCGCCAGCGAAGTAAGCCGCTATCTCGCAATCAATAAATTGTATTCACGATACGGCGGGAAGTCTTAATATTTTGTTTATATCCAACACTTTTGCCATTACCTCCGACCAATGCCCGCTATATACTTAATCAATAAAATATTCATTGCGATATCACGGGAGAACTTTCAATAAGTTTTACTTTTAACCGCCAGGTGTTTACCGCAGTTTACCGGGCCGTCAACTAACCGCTGCCCGCAATATCGCAATCAAGTTTTTTACCATCGCGATACCGCGGGGAACTATGGAGAAAGCCGCCACCGCCAAAGGAAATATCGGGATGCGAAAGATTTAATATTTAAGTTTGAATATTATGAAAAGGACAATGTATTAAATGTATTTTGACGGGGGAAAAGTTAGTTAGGTGAATTTGAAAAATTGTATTCGTTTCCTCTCATCCGTGAAAATTCTTCACGTGACTTTTTACCTGGAGCATATATTTTGTAATTGTAATTTATTTTTAAAAAAGGAATGAGAAGAGGAATGTGAATGTGGAAAATTACGAGCAGCAGCTCTGTGTGTTGAAAATAATATTTTATATTTTATATTTTATATTTTTACTGTGTGCAATCTTCCTCCCCTGCCTCTCCTGCCTTCACTTGGTATCAGAGCTAGTTCGAGTATCAGAGCAAGTTCGAGTATCAGATTAAAGCAGATTATCTGGGTAAATTTCAAAAATGGCAGCAAGCACAAGCTTGACAAACCCACAAATTCCACAGTTTAATGGGAAGAATTATGAGTACTGGTCAATTACAATGAAAGCACTATTTAGCTCACAAGATATATGGGATTTAGTAGAGAATGGATTTGCAGAGCCAGCAGATGCAGTAGCATACAATGCTTTAACACAAGCAGAGAAAGACTTATTGAAGGACACAAGGAAGAAAGATTCAAAGGCTTTATTTTATCTATTTCAAGCTGTACATGAGAGCATTTTTCCAAGGATTTCAGCAGCAACAAAGTCCAAACAAGCATGGGACATACTTCAAACAGCCTATCAAGGCATGGCAAAAGTTAAAACAGCAAAACTACAAATGCTGAGAAGAGATTTTGAAACAATATGTATGAAGGACAATGAATCTGTAGATTCATTCTACACCCAAGTCATTGGGGTGGTTAATCAAATTAGGTCTCATGGAGAAAATCTGGAAGATACCAGAGTTGTTGAAAAGATTTTAAGGAGTTTTCCCACAAAATTTCTACCGGTTGTAGTTGCTATAGAAGAGACAAAGGATCTCTCACAGTTCTCAGTTGATGAGCTGTATGCATCTCTAATTTCTCATGAACAAAGGCTGAAAAGGTCAGCAGATACATCACTGGAGCATGCTTTCAAAACTCAAGCTTCAGTCAGTCAAGGAAGAGGCAGAGGTAGATCAAGAGGAAGAGGAAGAAACTCTTACAGAGGTGAAAGATACAGTTTATCAAGCTCAAATGGAAGAGGCAGCAATCAAGGCTCAAGCCAAAACTCAACACAGAATTAGTCACAAAATCAAAGGTATGATAAATCTCAAGTCCAATGTCACTACTGTAAAAAATATGGGCATTATATGAATGAGTGTAGAAAGAAGCAGTATGATAATAATAGACAAAATGCAAATTTTTCAAGAAAGGTCCGTCGAGGATTCGAGATAAAGAACAATGTTTTAACCTTAATGTTGCTCAAGCAAATGAAAAAGATGTATGGTTTTAGATTGATTTTGTAGCAATCATATGACAGGGAATCTAGAAATGTTTTCAAGTTTAAATGAGAATGTAAAGTCTGATGTTACATTGGGTAATGACAACAAGGTGTCAGTCAAAGGAAAAGGAGATGTCAATATTCTAACTAAACAGGGGGAGAAAAAGTATATTTCTGATGTGTATTTTGTGCCTGGTCTGAAACATAACTTAATGAGTGTAGGGCAACTGGTTCAAAAAGGGTATAGAGTAACCTTCAAGAATGGAGTACGGCTGCACAATTTTAGACAAATACTAGCAACCGACTTATTGCAAAGTCGAATGATAACAACGAATGTTTCACTTAAAAGATAAGGCAGTTGAATATAAATTATGCTCAAGCACAACATTTAATGAATTCACAAGTGGGTAGAGAAGAAACTACAGCAGTAGTGCAGACAATCTTTCAAGCTGAGATAAAAGATGAAAATTGGTTATGGCACCTGAGATTTGGTCATCTCAACTTTGGAGGTTTAAATTTACTTCATAGGAAAGGCATGGTCAAGGGACTACCTTTAATAGAAAAACCAAAAAGGGTATGTGAAGGGTGCATTTTAGGAAAACAACATAGAGAATCATTTCCTGCAGGAAAGTCAACTAGAGCAAAAGCCCCTTTGGAAATTATACATTCAGATTTGTGTGGACCAATGCAAACACCTTCAATAGGTGGTAGTTTTTATTTTCTGACATCCATTGATGATTATTCAAGAAAAACATGGGTTTACTTTCTAAAGCGGAAAAATGAAGTGTTTGATCTATTTCGTCAGTTCAAGAATTTGGTTGAAAAACAGAGTGGTTATTATATTAAAGTGTTGAGAACAGATAGAGGTGGTGAATATATTTCAAGAGAATTTTTAAATTTTTGCAAGGATCATGGAATTCACAAGCAATTCACAACTAGATACACACCTCAACAAAATGGAGTAGCTGAAAGGAAAAACAGAACAATCATGGAAATGGCTAGAAGTATGTTGAAAGCCAAACATTTGTCAAATGAATATTGGGTAGAAGCAATTTCTTGTGCAGCCTATATAATGAATAGGTGTCCAACAAAAAGTGTCATGAATATAGTACCTGAAGAAGCATGGACAGGAAGAAAACATAGTGTTACTCACATGAGAGTATTTGGATGTGTAGCATATGCACATGTGCCTAATGAATTGAGAAGGAAGCTAGATAACAAAGGAGAAAAATGTATATTTGTTGGATACAGTGAAGAATCCAAAGCTTATAAGCTCTATAATCCAACAACAAAGAAAGTTATAATCAGCAGAGATGTACAATTTATAGAAGATGAAGCATAGGATGGAAGTATAGAGAAAGGCAGGTTAATATTTCAGCAAGTATACCTCAAGAGGGGAGAATAGAGTTCCATTGTGTGACTCCTCCCACTCCATTCAAGCTTCGGCAAAGTAGTCCACAAGTGACACAGCATCAACTATAAACTCAATCATTCAAAAGAAAGCGGTCCAACAAGAGGACAACAAAGCACCATCTCTGACAGGACCGCCAGGGTCCCACATTCCACAAGTTCAGTGATATGTCAAATCCTACATTGGCAAGTGCGAGAAGGCGAAAATCAAACATAAGAAGTATATGAGCAAAATGAAGGTGTGAGAATAATTCGGGATCAGATTTCTCTTGTGCATTTATTCTCAAATAGAAGATCAATTCATTTTGAAGATGCGATCAAACATGATAGGCGTTAAGTGCTATGGATGAAGAAATTGAAGCAATTGAAAAGAATCAGACATGGGAACTAGTCAGTCTTCCAAAAGACAAAGATGTCATTGGAGTGAAATGGATTTATAAAACCAAATTGAATGAAAAAGATGAAGTTCAGAAGCTTAAAGCAAGATTGGTTGTAAAGGGCTATTCACAACAGCCTGGAATTGATTACAATGAGACATTTGCACCTGTAGCAAGATTGGATACTATCAGAATGATTTTAGCATTAGCAGCTCAGAATAAGTGGTCTGTATTTCAAATGGATGTAAAGTCAGCTTTTTTAAATGGTTATTTAGAAGAAGAAGTTTATGTGGAACAGCCACCTGGGTATGAAATTCTGGGTCAGGAAGACAAAGTTTACAAATTGAAAAAGGCACTGTATGGATTGAAGCAAGCCCCAAGAACTTGGTACAGCAGAATAGATAGTTATCTTTTGCAGAATGGATTTAATAGATGTAGCAGTGAGCCCACACTGTATACAAAAATGAATGAAGAAGGTGAAATACTAATAGTATGCTTATATGTGGATGATTTAATTTTCACAGGCAATTTGTCAATTGATCTGTTCAAGGCAGACATGAAGAAAGAATTTGAAATGACAGACTTAGGTCTGATGAAGTATTTTTTAGGTATTGAAGTGAATCAAAATGAAAATAGTATTTTTATTTCACAGTCAAAATATGCAAATGATATTTTGAAGAGGTTTAATATGATGAAGTGCAAACCAGCACCAACACCTACAGTGACAGGTCTGAAACTAAGCAAGGATGATAGAGGGTCTAATGTTGATCCAACTTTGTTTAAGAGGCTTGTTGGAAGTCTCATGTATCTCACAGCCACAAGGCCAGATATTATGTATGGAGTAAGTTTGATTTCTAGGTTTATGGAAACACCAAAAGACACCCATTGGAAAGTTGGGAAGAGAATTTTAAGGTATGTAAGTGGAACAAGAAATTTTGGCATCAAGTATTCAAGTTCAGATGAGTTCAAACTCATATGATACACAGACAGTGACTGTGCTGGCAGCATTGATGATAGAAAAAGCACGTCTGGTTATGTATTTAATTTTGGGACTGGAGTTGTCTCATGGTCTTCAAAGAAGCAGCCAATAGTTTGTCTTTCATTAGCAGAAGCAGAGTATGTGGCAGCCACAAGTGCAGCATGTCAAGCAGTTTGGATGAGAAGAATTTTGAAAGAATTGCAAAATGAACAAATGGAGGCAACAAAAATTTATTGTGATAACAATTCAGCCATTGCTCTTTCGAAGAATCCAGTCTTTCATAAAAGAAGCAAGCACATTGATACCAGATATCATTTTATCAGAGAATTAATTAACAATGGTGATATATTTTTAGAATTTTGCAGATCAGAAGAACAAAGTGCAGATATTTTTACAAAGCCGCTGGGAAGAGATAATTTTATTTTTCAAAGGAACAGATTGGGCATGGTGGACAGCGCAGTTATGCTTAAGGGGGAGTGTTGGAATATTAACCCTAACTGCTGCCGTCCCCGCCAACCACTACCCGCTATATCGCAATCAATAAATTAGCCATTGCGATACCGCGGGAGACTTCCGCAGCTTTTTGTTTTATATCAACCGCCTGTCGTACCTCCAGCCAATGCCCGCTATATCGCAATCAATAAAATATTCATCGCGATATCACGGGAGACTTCGTAGAAGTTTGTTTTACTTTTAACCGCCAGGTGTTTACCGCAGTTTACCGGGCCGTCAACTAACCGCTGCCCGCAATATCGCAATCAAGATTTTAACCATCGCGATACCGCGGGGAACTATGGAGAAAGCCGCAACCGCCAAAGGAAATATCGGGATGCGAAATATTTAATATTTAAGTTTGAATATTATGAAAAGGACAATGTATTAAATGTATTTTGACGGGGGAAAAGTTAGTTAGGTGAATTTGAAAAATTGTATTTGTTTCCTCTCATCCGTGAAATTCTTTCACGTGACTTTTTACAGGAGTATATGTTTGTAATTGCGTTATTTTTAAAAAAGAGTAGGAATGAGAACAAGTGAATGTGTGCAAACAGAAAATTACGAGCAGCGGCTCTTGTGTGTTGAAAAAATATATTTTTATGTTTTAATTTTTCTTGAGTGTGAAATCTTCCTCCTCTGCCTCTGGGCCTTCATTGATAATAATGGTATTGTGCCTAGCCATTTTATGGTTTTGTTCCACCAGTGTTTTCAAATTATTTTTAATTTTAACCATTTCCTCTTCCATCAACTTGTACTTTTCCTCAATGTCACCTCCTTTCTTACCAATACTGTTCTTATTATGTTTCCCTTCTTCATTACTAAGAGCAGCCAGCTTCAGCTTCAGCTCGATTTACTAAACAGAGCCCTGTTTATTTGATTATGCTCATTTATTTTTTGATAGGCCCATTTCAAGACCCTGAAGATGTAACTGATGCTGTTTCTAGTAGAGGCCAAAATTTCACTAGATTGAACTTGTTCTAATATGAGGTTAAGCTCATCCCGGTTGGGGGAGCTAGGAAGTCTAGCACCTTCAAATCTGAGAGAGGTAGGAGGTAAGGGCACAAAGTTTCTGCTAGCTTCAGGGTTGGGGGAACTAGGAAGTCTAGCACCTTCAAATTTGAGAGAGGCAGGAGGTGAGGGCACAAAGTTTTTGCTAGCTTCAGGTTCTCGGTTTTATGAAAAGTTAGTATTAATTAAATGAATGTTTTGGAATTTAAAATTTATTGTTTCATTTTAAGTCATAATTATAGTGTGATTTTGGATTTAACTCAGATTTGTATAAGAATACTTTTGAAGAATTTGTTAGACAAGAACTTGTTCTTTTTCTGAGAAACTAATATAATTATTTATTTGAAAAGATTGAAAATAATATAGAGTCATGTAGAGAATGATCAAAATGTTGATGCAAGTAGATTATAGATTAATGATATTCTAATTATGTGAATGAATATTTCAAATGTGTGCCAGGTATCTAGATGCTAGGTGATGTTAAAGGCTTTCAAATAAATTCAGGTCTGATTTAACACATAACAATTAGTAAGAAATGTTAGATATTCTATTTTAAAAATTATAGATTTATTTATATGAATTATAGAATTAACTTATGCCAATCTTGTAAATTATAAAATATCTAAACCTATTGGAATAAACAAGTGATTAATTTCTCCACTACAGTTATTAAATATTTTTTACTTTGTTATTCAGTAAATGATTGCAACAAGTAACTAATGTTTTGTAAATATCAAGTACCTCTATATATGAGGCATATGTAATGAGTTTAAATCAATGAAATGAACTTGAAGAGTTTTGTATGTAGTCTGTAGTCTGTAACATTTGACGTAGCCTCTATCCTCCTTAGAGTGGTGTCAGAACAGGTTAGTGTAGTTGAGGTTGAAGACTGAGAAGAATAAAAGACACGTCAGTGCAGGAGATCGTGGAGTGGCCAGTGATCGCATGGGAATAAAGGATATCGCAACCAAAATTGGGATTGAAGATCGCCACTCATATTTTATCCATAGTTAGAAAGCCCGCCTGAAGCACTTGGAGAAGCCATGAACACAAAACGTAAATGCCATTGTGGGAAAAGTGATCATGGGTTGCGGAGAGGAGTAATCATACAAATAGATAAGACAAGGAACCGTAGCCAAGAAGATAGTCGTTCCCAAGTTGGAAAAGATATTGTCGTAACCAATCTAACATTTCTGTCATCCATATTATATCTGTTGTTTTTAAGTGTAATAACTGCCTTCCAGGTTAGGTTTTGTTTTGTTTTGTTTTTTTTTTCTAATAAATTTAATTGATCAAGTTTCTTCCATCTAATTTAAAGGTGTCAATTTTAAAATATTTTCAATCATAGTCGTGGAGATAAATAATTCAAATACTCATATTAGAATGTTGTAAGCTCTCAATGTCAGGGTCATATCTAGACTTAGACCTAATCTTTGAGGGTGACTCCATCTATGTATTCATTTTGGAAATTAGAGGCTCCATAATTCATAGTCAAATGATATGAGAGAATTTATCCTCTTTTGTTATATAGGATCTTTGGTCTTTCTTTCAAACTATATATATTCATAGAGATTATGCTTTCAAATTAATCCAATTACAATAATAATAATAAAAAAAACACTCCAATTAGATGTTGGTTCCATGTCAATCATTAGTGTACAAACACACATAAAACCACATAGGGATCATCTCATTTAAACATCCTATTTTGACCCAGTGATTGACTCAAGCATACATCATTTATATACAACATGACTACCTCTCACTTGTTTCACATACACATAGGTGATTAACTCTTATACACCTTATAGGTACACATGGGGTTAGCTCAAGCACACATCACATATGCATAGGGTTGCTAGCCCATGCCCACATCATAGGTAAAGACAATGACTACTTTACACATCAAATGGAGATCACAATGTGACTAGATAGAAAATGGAAGTAGTTGCAACCTTACTACAAGAATGAATTTCATTCTCCTAGCTCACTAACATATAAGCCTATATGTACATGCCATTTAAAAAGGAATGTTGATGCATCCTAGACTACATCTTGGGTCCCTTATTTTTGTTTGATTTTTTGCACCAGTTGTAATAATAATAACCATTCAATTTTATTTGTGATCATCATTGGATAAGGTGTAAGTGTAACAAATAAAATCGCCTAAGGATAGTAATAAAATTCTCATATCCCCTTTAATAATCTATATCATCATACAATCAAATAAGTTACAAAGCCAAGATGCCTAATGGTTGTACTATAGATCTAAGACTAGTGCCTATACTATCAATCACTTGGATTGAATTAACAATCAAAATAATGAAATCATACCTTAGGTGAACACAACAAAGGACACACACTCACACACATTTATTTTGGTACACCAGTGCCAATATTGAACACCTAAGATAAATAGATCATGTCATTCATTTCCTACTACTAGTGAAAGCCTATCTAAACCCTATAGAATAAGGTAGTTGTTGAAATCCATCTCTTATAATACTAGTGAAAGTCGAATTACCATATGATATGAAAAATAATTCTTTTGGTAGAGCATGCTCCGTGAATCCTATCACACTAGAGAAATTCTAAGCCTATCTATAAGTGGGTCATATATTTTACAATATTGGTGATCACTTCAAGATGAGTGGTATAAGCTAGGTTAAGGATAATTATATCCTATACATATACCCTTTGTGTCCTTGCTCAACCCTAGTTATGATACAAATAAATTAGCTCCTATATTGGTTGATTAGTTCAATAAATTATGATGTTAGAGGCTACAAATATATTGATCTAAAATGTATTGTTTGAAGTGTTTATTCCCTAGTCTAGTTAATCTAGTTACATTACCCCAAAGGATCCATTACACTATACAATTACTTTATGGGCCTTGGGGTTAGTTTACCAATAGACAATTAACACATTGAGCCCACATGAGCTAGCCTTTATCCAAACCCAAATGCATAACTAGTACAAACTCATAGAAATCAAACTCTATTGACTTCATTAATTGTTATTAAAAAATATTATTTCTCAAATAAAAATTAAACCCATAATAGTACAATCTTAGTTATAAGTACATAATCTTTTCATATAATACTAATCATAAATGTTAGGATATCATTATCAGCTAGATAGATATAAAAGGTAAAATTCCCTATCATATTTGGCAATAACTACTAAAGTAATTGTCTATAGTTTGCAAGGTCATGCTAAGGAACTTAGTATTAAACTCAACATAGATCCAAGTGTATATGAAAAGAAAGTAGATCATACACACATACTAAGAGTTGTTGCCAAACTTAGATCATAATGGTTTAGTTTGACATCATAATTAAATACAAGTTAGTAGGTTATCATAAATCATTCATAACCAAATCATGGTCAAGTTTATCATGGAATTAATTATAAGAAGAATACACCTCACAAGTTCTAGAGGCTAACCTATACCTTCCTATACTTCTCACTGATCAAAAGCATAAGGCCATAGATCTCAATAAATAAACATTGATTATTGTTAGAATAATTAAGTTTTAACTTTGGGAAAATTAGATTTGATTAGTTTTTCCCATGTTCTCGTATTGGGTGGTTGCACACCCATTTGAATTTTCTCATGGCTTTATAATCCTATAATATAATGCATTTTATTATCATGCCTTTTTAATAAAGAATCACATATTTGGTGATTTTTATTTTCTTGGCTGTGAGGGTTGATTTGCAGGAGGTTGTTCCTGGGTGATTTGTAGCTTTGCTCCAACATGGTATCAAAGCAGATCTCCTGCCCTTCCTTTCATTGAGGATTTTTTTCCTGTTGGTGTTTTGGTAGACCTTCATGTGGTTAGCCTACACCTTTATCAAAGCTGGGTGTCTCTATTGAAGAAAGGCATTCGAGTTTTTCAATTTTGTGATTGAAATTTGTGGAGTAGAGCCACATTTTTTGAAGGAAGCATTCCAGTGAAGAGGAATTCGATTTACCTCCTAGGCATTTTTCTTTTTGAAGGGTTTTTATTAAACTTTATAAAGTTTTCAAAAAAATATTTAGGGCTTTTTTGGTGCATCCAATTGGAGTGGGCCCTATTTTTTTGTATTAAGTATAGAGAGATCATTACATAGTGCATAAGAGAAATTGCATTAGTATCAAGCCTCTAGGAAGCCCTGCATATGCTAACACATCCTATTGCCCCAGATTGTAAAATATACATATCCCACACTACCTTTGAAACAACAAAAATGACAACACAAAATAAGACTGTTCCAAGTACCACCCCAAAGGATTTACAAATATGCCTGTACTCTGTAGTTACATTTATGCATCTATATAAGGTTCTACATATGTACTAGAGTTGTTACCATTGATAACCAAAAAGACCAAAAAGGTTCCATGGCTGGTTCCTAGAGGGACTAAATTGTATTGTCAGAATCTCCAAGTGCCACTAGTGTCTCTGCAGTAGCCATCTCCTCCACCAAAAGACCAGGAGCTCTATTATTCTTCCCTTCCATTAGTACAATTACCACCTCTTTTCTTTTTCTCTTGTCAGGGTTGTTCTTTTGCTCTTCTTTTAGTTCCTCCCTAAAGGCCCGCAGAGCCCTTAGGAAAACATCCTCCCTAGGATGACCTTCCTACCACATATGCCCATATCTAGCTTCCAAGGTATCAATGGTTATTTCTTTGTTTTCTAGGTATTTCTAGAACTTATCCTTCATGAGCTCCACTGTGACGAAGACTTGCATAGCAACATTGTAAAAGATAAGTCCCTTATAGGACTCAATAAGCAATCTCTTCCTTCCTTGAAACCTATCTTCATTTTGAGCTTTCCAGATTGCCCACAAAATTTTAGCTAAAAGAATATGCTAGAATAAAGCACTATTTTTTCTCATTTTGATATTTTGAATGAAAATGATTTTCTCGGGGATTGGATCCCCATTTTTCCCCCATATATTTTGTGTAGTGAAAAACATATTCCATATTTCATCAGCAAAAATGCAATAAAAAAGTCATGAGTAATTGATTCAGGCTTCTTGCATAAATTGGAAATGCCAATATCATCCATTTTATTTTTAAAGGAGTGTTTTTGAAGTAACAAGAGCCATCTAAAGTAGGCCTTTTTGGATTCCAACTCTTTCTACTAGTTTTTTTAAAAAAATTTCTACCATTGGTCTTTGTTTAGGTCCATTTTCTAGGATTTTTTCATCTAATCTGTTAAGTCCACCTGTTTAGTTAACATAGCATAAATTTCTCTTACTTTAGACTGTATTACTGGGTATGTGCAGGATCATCATGGAAAAAATAGGCCCTTAAGTGGCAAAAAATTCAGAAAAATCAGAGTTAGGCAACTTGACGTAAAAATTTGAATAAGTTATCTATATTATTTAAAAAATATGTAAGAATAGAATATGTAGCAAATTGAATGTAGTTTCTAAACTACTAGGTTTATTTAAAAAAAGAAAAAATCTATTTCATGAAAAATTGAAATTTCAATGGAGTAGTACTTAAATTTTAGGGAAAAAATAAGAAGTAGGTGTCTGTCTACCACCCTAACCACAATAAAATGATAATATTTTTTTATAAGATTTTAGATATAATTAGAGGACTCATGTCTGGATGTGATGCATAATTTTTTGTAATTTTTTTCCAAGTAAATAATTAATTATGAATTTTTTATTACAACTTTTAAAAAATATAAAAACTCGTATGTTTAACCACCTTAACTTGGTCAAAAATTCATGAAATTCAATTTTTATTTTTTTAATCCTATAGTATGCAAAGCATAGAATGTGACGCATGTTTCAGATTCAAAAAATGTGATACCATTTGAAAGCTATAAATTTTTACAATCATCCTATCAATTAGGACTTTAGTCATAATTCAAATAGAAAATGAATAATAATAATTTATTAAATTCAAAGTATAGCATAATTTATATTGGTGGAAAGATGAGAATCTCCTTTGAAAATCCTTTTCATTTCATCAATTTTGGGTAAAAAAAATTCGTCAACTACATACCCTACATATACCCATCATATCGCCACGTTTTTGCCCATCATGATCCTACACATACCCTACTTTGTTACCATTTTTCCATAGGAATTCTATAAATTGAAGTGGATCATTTTTAGTTTCAATTGGAAGTTTTAGATGGCTACAGGCCTCTCTTAGCACTATATATGTCCTCCAATTACTAAGTGGAAATTATATTTTGAGCTTATATCATTCCAATCTTTTAGTTTCCCATCTTTCAGAATTTCACTAAAGCATTGTATCCCTTTTTGAGCCCAGTTTTTTGTAGAACATCCTTGAATTAAAGCTAGAGGCCTTCCTTTGTGTTTCAAATTCCACCATATAGATCTATTAGAGAGGATGAACCTGTTATCACTCTTGGTGAAGTGGCAGTTGGAAAGATTCTTTTTTATTATTTCCCAAGCCTTCCATATGGTTCTAAAAACATTGTATCCTACAGGTGACATATGCCAATTACTACTAAGGATATCATTGAAAGGGAGAAACTTCCAAGATTTAGCATGTTTAGGAACAACATTGGAAATGTTATGTTTGATTAGCACTTTCCAAGGTTCCTCCCCTTCCAAGGCTCCAATCACCCATTTTGTTGCCAAAACAATGCCTTGAATCCTTAGGTCTTTCAAGCCAAGACCACCCGTAAGCTTTGATATAGTGCACCACTCCTATTTGAATGAGTTTCTTTTCCTTTTCTCTTTACCATCAGACCAAAGAAACTCCCTTATTCTTTTTTGGATACCATTAATTTGGTAGGAGCTAAAGAACCACACTGAGGCAAAGTAAATGTTGTAAGAGGACAATATTTTTTGACAAATTTGGAACCTTACAGCTAATGAAAGGTACTGTTTGTTCCACTTGGCCAAATTCTTCTCAATCTTGTCTTTGATCCAACACCACACTTCTTTTAAATTAGGCTCAACAACAAATGGGATACCTAGGTATCTCACCAGCTTTTGAGGTCCCCCCCATTGGATGCCATATTTGTTCACCTAGTCTAGAGGCTTTTACTTCCAACCCAAAAGGAAAGACCTTGTAGGGGAAACTTTTTCCCTAGAAGCAAGACAAAAGATCTTGAAATTGTCCATTAAATTTTCAAAGTTATCCTCTTCTAGATGTAGAAGGATGGAAGTATCATCAACAAACTGAAGATTAATGAGGTCATTATTGTCAAGTAGCCTGGTACCTCTCACCTTTGGGATCAATGAAGCATCCCTTAAGACATAGTGAAGTGCATAAGAGGAAATTACAAATAAGGCTAGTGCAAGAGGGAAACCTTGTCTTATTGATCTCCCAAGTGAGATATCAAGTGAAAGAACTCCATTAACCTCCACTTGTGCAGATGCATCCTGGAAGAGAGTTTTCACCATAAGGAAGAATGTCTTTGGGAATCCAAATGCCTATAGTACAAGGAGAATAAAATTCCATTCAATCCTATCATAGGCTTTCTCAAAATCCAATAAAAGCATTGTTGCATCTTTCCTTGTGAGCTTTTCCCAATTCACGGCCTCCTAGCTTGTTATAAGGTTTTCCAAGATATACCTCCCCTTAATGAATCTAGTTTGAGTAGAATTGATGATAATGGGAAGGATGCTAGCCAGCCTTTCAGCAAGTACCTTGGCTAGGATTTTATAAGAAACATTCAAGAGTGTAATGGGCCTCTAGTTCTTGACAAGGGTTTTATCCCCTTCTTTTGGAATCAACTTAATGATTCCTTTATTGATATATTTTCCAAGGGTTCCTTTCTCAAAGGCCTCCTTATATACCTGAAAGAGATCTTAACTTACCCAATCTATGACGGTTTTGTAGAATTTTGTAGGGAGACCATCCGGTCATGCAGACTTATCATTTTTGAGGGAGAGAATGGCTCTTCTTATATCATCCTTAGATATCTCCCTATCTAGCTCTGCAATTGTCTCATCACTAATCCTTTTAGGAATGATCTTCTTGATATACTCTATAGCATGAGAGCAGGGTTCATTACCCCCTTTTGAGGTGAAAAGGTTCTGATAGAAGAGAAAAAATTGCTCTCTTATTTCCTCTTTTTTATTATTATACTGCCATTTGCATTAGTCTGATCAATCTATTCTCTGGCATGTTTTTCTTTTAGGTATCTGAAGAAGAAATTTGTCCCCTTGTCACCATTCTCAAGCCAATTCATTTTGGCTCTAACTTTCATTCCCTGAATCTTATTTTCTTGGAGTCTCCTTAGTTTTTCTTTGGCCAAAGCAAGCTTATAAATTAGGAGATTATCAACAGGGTTAGCTTGGACTTCTGATTCTGCTTGGTAAAGATTATCCTATAAGAGAGACTCTTTCTTTCTTCTATCCTTAGCCTTCTTTCTCCCTATAGTCTGAAAGAGGATCTTCCATCCATGAACATCCAAGTCCCACCACTCAATGGGGGATAAAGCTCTATGCAACCATTTATTGATTAACCTAAGAGAAGTTATGGCATTTTTACAATCATCATCTTTGAGGAGGTTGGTGCTAAGACATAACCCATTTTTAGAGCCAACAATTGTTGTTGGTCCTTTCTTGAAAAGAAACTTATCCCTTATTGGGTGATGGTCAGAGAGAGAGTAGGGGGTGACCTCCACTTTGTAGCCTTCTTTAATTAGAGCAACTGAGAATAAGGCCTTATTAATATAGAATTTTTCTAGTCTGTAGAGTACTCTCCTCCCTCTTTGAAAGTTACACCAAGTGTACCAAATATCTTTGCAATCTTTCTTTTGGCCTTCAATGGGGTCTTCAAGTTTTAACTTGGATTTTAGCCTTAGCTAATAGAATCTCTTAGCCTCTTTCTATTCATAACCAACTCCTCCCCATTTGTCTTCCCCTTTTTCAATAAATTTAAAGTCTCCCCCTATAATCCAAGGGATGTCTTGCAAATTATACATCCATTTCCAAAGAAGCACTATGTCTTTATAATCATTAGGTGCATAGAATGAATAGATGCCAAACCATTCATCTTTCCTCTTCAAGATTACCCAAGTAGCCCGATTATGGGGGGAAACTCCAAAAATTTCCACATACTGAGCCCATTTGTTAGCCATTAGTATTACAACCCCACCCTTACCTTTTTCATGATTGGTAACAAATTGAGAAGCATCCTTCCAAATCACCCTTAGGCTAGTTTCCAGGGCAAAGCCAATGGATTTGACTTCTTGTAAGAGAACAAAATCTTTCTCCTTCTTTTGTGAAACAAGTCTCCTAACCATATGCTTCCTATCAAGGGTTTCAAGACCCCTTACATTCCAAGAAAGACAATTAATTTCCATTATTTTGTTAATTGGAAGTGGGTCCCTTGTCACACCTAAAGTTATCAAAAAATTTAGGTAGTCTATTTTCTACCTCTATTCTCTTTGCCATGGGTGGAAGGGTCACCCCACTAAGTTTCTTTCTTTTATCTTTCAACAAGTGATTAGTGTGTCTCTCCTCCCATTGTTTGGCATTATCCATTCCTTTCTTCTTTCTGTATCTCCAAGTTTTTTTACCTAGCACCTCCATAGGAAATCCCTCCTCATCAGTGGTTTCCCTAGTAGAGAATATCCCTAGATCATCTATAGAATCCATGCCCGACCGGGAGGAAAACCCATCCAAACTGAGCACTCCATCAAGGGAGTTAGGTGTTAACAATGCAAGATTTGGAATCTAAATTTCATCCACCTTTCATTCCCATTCACAAAAGGGTAAAAGCACAAACTTGTGTCACACTTTTGGCCAAATAAATGGTTTCGAGTGAACTATTTTCGGTTGGAAGATATTCGGCCAAGTGGCTTTCGACCAAAACCATGTGGTGCCAACATGGTAGGTACATTTTTAGCTAAACAAGTTTTAGCCGAAAGGTACTCAGCCAAATACGACTAGCCAAGAACATGAAAAAGTGAGTGTATCTTGTATTTATAGCTTGGAAATATCAACACATTTTCGGCTGGACACTATTCATCCGATTAGGATTTGGTCGAATCATATTTGGCCGAATCCATCCACATGGTAGGTGACATGGCAACAAAGTCACCATTTTTTGAAATTTCTAGAAATTTTCAACTTCTACTAAATATTTCTTCAATCAAAATTATTTAAAAAATAAAAATAAAAATACTCTTTTGTAGAGCTCAGAGTGTTGAATCCAAATATATATATATATTTATATTTTGATTAATTTTAGTATATAAATATTTTAAAAAATTGCAAGTAGGTTGTTCAAAGTCAAAAAGAGGCTCAGTTGAAATTAAATAAAAAATAGTAAATCATCATAAAACAAATTGAAAAATATATGATGCCCTAGAGGAGAAAATCCTCTTCAAAAGGGTATATATATTTTTTTGAAAATGAAAAAAATAAAATAATAGTTGACGTCAACTGAAAACTATCAAATTTGGGTTAGTTTGACTTTAAAATGTTATTACGAGAAAAATATACATCAAAATTTCTTTTTTTTTCCATGCCCTAGATATTGAAGTCAGCTATCTGGGAAAAAAAAATCAAGAGAAAATGATTTTTTTTTCTATATGTTCCTTGACATCAACTAAACAACACTTTTTCTTGAAATTTTTAGCATAACGAAATCTGCTTTTAAATTGATAAAAATATATCAAATTTTTTTGTTTTGAAAAATTATAGGAATAAAATTCAACAAAAGTTCTACATTTTATTAGTTTACATCATTTTGAAATTAAAAACATAAATACCACTTTTATGTGGTTGAAGTTGAGAAGTTTTTCTCATGTTGGCCGATTCCTTTATAAAGTGTGACACAGGTTTGTACTTTTACCCAAAAGAAATAGTATTGAATTCTAGTTGTGGCCTGAAATCTTTCTCAACTCCAATAGACTGAGGGATTTCCACTTTCTTAATCTCTCTATCTGAATTGAAATTCTCTGTACTCTCAATATCCTTGAAGGGGCAGTCTCCTTGCTTCTCAGAGACTAAGTCTCCTTTACTAAGATGAGAGAAAACAACTTGTGTTTCCTCAATCCCACTTACACTATCCTCTTCTCTAAAACATTTATCATTGAAGGAATAGATTTATTTTATAGGATTTCTATTATTTTCTTTAGGGCACTTCAACTGTCTAAGTTTTGGTAATGCCAATTGTCGTGCATTGAGTTTGCCATTCTTTAGAGGTTCTGTCAATTCATATTGTCGGGTAGGTGAATTAAATTCATTCCTATTGTTGGTATCCATCCCCTTAGTGTTATTGCTTGCCAAGGTTATGTCCATTTCCTATATTAGAGATTCCATGCTATCTTTAATCCAAGTGGTATCATTTCCTTCTTTATTTTTTTTGTCTAACTCTGGGGTTAGGCTGCATTCCTTAGTCTTCCCAAAATTATTTTCAACCCTCCCATTCTTTGGAGGGGGGCTATTTTTTAGAGTTATTACCACCATAGGAAGAGGATTTATTAGTCTTGTTTTTTATTAGAGGACAATTCCTTCTAATGTGTCTCTCCTGATGACAGAGATAACAAGCATTAAACCCACCAAGGGTTTCCAATGCACAAGTTATAATACTAGACTTAAGTTTAATTTCAAGAATCTATGGGATATCCATTTTAGGGGTCAAGGAAACCAAAACCCTCGCATCTGAATGTGGGAGAGGAGACTTAGTCTCTTCAATTCTCAAAACTTTGCCATATGGTTCGATCATCAGTTGAACAAACTTCCATAACCCAAGGGGAACATGTTTAATTACCAGCCAATAGGGGTTGGAAAAAGCCAACACCTCCTCTTCCAATGCCTCTAGGTGCTATGCCATGGCACAAAAAATAACTTTCCCGACATTCCAAAATTGTTTGTTAATCATTTCTTGCTGAGATTTAGGGTTATTGAAAAAAAATACAAATAAGCCTTTTTGAACCATGCAACAATAATAGAAATGAAACCCTAGTTTTCGTTCCCAAACATTTTTAAACCATTCATCCATGTATTTCCTAGTTGGGACCCTGTTGGAGTCCACGACCACAAAGAAAATTGCAAATTTTGAAAGTTTGAAATCTTCCTCAGATATTGCTTCATCTAATGATTCGTTCAAAACTAACATAGATTTCAAGAGAAAATCCAAGTGTTGCTTACCTTGTCCCTCTTCTCCATCCTCCAACAAAGATTCAACCAGTTCAGCCACAAACTTAGTGCCCTAGGGAAGCCAACTTCATTCGCCTACAACAATATCTCGAAATGACTTGGGGGAATGGTTAACCTCACCGCCAAAAGTTGGGCTATTTAGGGGGTTTTCTGAGGGATCTGTATCCCCCTCCACCATTTCCTTACACCACAAAAAATCCACACATGCATAGATATGACCTGGGTGGCTAACGGGAGGAGCCCGTCACACCCACAACACACCAGATCCTCTTAATAAAACCCCTTGTCTAGAGCAGTATTGACGTACATGGGGAAAATTATGCAAGATCATGGAGGAGGGCCAAGCCTCCTCCATAGGTGTCTGAGGACACCCAAACACCAGGAATTCACATGCATGACCAAAAGTTGCAGAGCTCTATCGATGCTTTCATTATTATCCACTACCAAAATCCAACTAGGGAATTATTTAGTGGGCCCCATTTTGAAGTGGTTTTGAACTTATTTTTGGGATCCTTCATCCCACATTGGTAGCGTGGGAGGAAATTTTAGTATTTATATACCAATGCATTTGCTAATGTTGTTGTGAGGAAAGGCTCACGTGGAGTCATTGTGGAAGCTCACATGTTCAATTTGTTGTGTTGTGGACCCCTTGTGTCTTGTGAGGGCTTTGATTAGCTCTTGTGGATCAGTGGCTTAGTCTTGGTGGATTTGAGGAGGCTCGATACTGTTCTTCAGATTTTTTTGGAGGCTTATTTATCGTCTTTGGATTTTGTTCTTATATGTTTTTGCATTGTCTAAGTTTGTCATTGTTCGGGAAAGTCCCTAATTGGTTGGTGACATCATCATACTTGGCGAAGGAGACGCATGGATAGATTTTAGAGACTCATTTTTTGTTTCTTTTCTCTCTTTCCCCATAGGGCTTTTCTCCTTTTCTCTGGTTGTGAGAGATTTCTTTTTTTCATTTTCATTCTTCCTAAGTTGCACTTAAGGGGGTTTGTTAGAATAATTAAGTTTTAACTTAGGGAAAATTAGATTTGATTATTTTTTCCTATATTCTTGGATTGGGTGGTTGCACACCTGTTTGGCTTTTCTCATGGATTTATAAGCCTGTAATATAATGTATTTTATTATCTTGGATTTTTAATAAAGCATCACATATTTGGTGATTTTTATTTTCTCGGCTATGAGGGTTGATTTGTAGGAGGTTGTTCCTAGGTGATTTGGAGCTTTGCTCCAACAATTATTTTAGTTAAAATAATATTAGAGGAAATATATCCCATTCACCTCAATACAAACCACTGTGATAGTGACTTTAAAAGTTCATCCTAAATGGGAATAGTTTTGGAAATCCAAACAAGATAATCCTTAGAGTAGATACTTGTTTGATGATAATTTACCTTTTATTATCCAAAACCTATTTGGTGGGAAAATATTAATTGAAACATAAGTTCACTACCATATAATACCAATTTTAGCTTCAAACTAAAGAGTACTAAGGAGGGAGAGATAACCACATTTAGGAATAATACCAAACCATCAAGATATCCCCTAAACCCTCTCTACAAACTGAGGTCATAGGGACATCCTTCACCTACGTACTGCCTCATACCTACTTTCAAATGGGATTAGAGTTCTATGTATTTCTCTTCATAATAATCTCTCAAGAAAAATTATCATAGGTTCCTATACCTCAAAGTTTCACAACCACTCAAATAATCCTACTCATGGGATCAAAATAAAAAGAATACTATACATGTAATACCATACAAGAATTTGAAAGAAAATAATGTAACAATCCACTTTAAATAATAAAAAACTCTAGATTCTTGGATTACTATTTCACACCCCACCATGTTTCTTAATAATTACCAACAATTAATGATGCTTAATAGTATATAGGGAAAACCTAATTGGAGTGGGAGAAAGAGATAACAATGATGACTATTTTGGGGAGGAAGATGGTGCAGAAGGTGAAGATGATGGAAGAAAATAGGTCTGAGAGTTATTTCCATGTGTCTCATGTTCTCTTGTTGTGGAGGTGAATTTATCCAACATTAGCAATGGTGCTAATACAGATGATGTTGTTGGCATTGATTACAACTTGGTTTTAGAGGAGTATTTATCTTCGTACTTTGACGAGGAAGAAAAAATCCTTGAAATTATTCTAGAGGCTCATTTGTAAGAATAGAATTGTGAGGAGCTTTGTCTTTTTGTGGGGAGGACTGATTAGTTGGATCATAAGGAGGATGTTCTACTTATGGCTTTTTTATTGGATTCTCAATGCTCAACCCAAAAAAAATTGGTTTATGAAGTTGTAGGGTGAGTATTCTCAACATTTGGTTTAGAATGGGTTCTCATGAGGGGCTTTCTATTGCCTAAGATTTCTCCTCCTCATCCTTTGAATAATCTGCAAATGCTCTTACTTGATCTGATCCCTATTGCTATTGGGCTTGAGGAGACTTCTATGCCTTCCCTCTTTCTTGGGGTGGGCTATTATTTGGGGTCTCCTTCCTTGGAGGTAGCCCCAATTCCTATTGGTCTTGGTCTAGTTCAAAATGGATTGTTGGAGAATGGTGTTTTGGGGATTTTTGAGGATCCTTAGCCTCCTTATCTGAAAAACTAATCTTCATGTACCTCAGGGAGTTGCTACTTCTAGAGTGGGTCCTCAAGAGGCCTCTTAGTTTTAGTTAAGTGATGCTAGGGTTTTTCTTGCTTCCCCTACTATTTCTATATCTATTCCATATGAATAGATGACATAAATAAAGATGGTTTGCAATATGCTCTTATTGGGAGATTTTTGGTTATAGACCTAATATTGACATTATTCAAAGTTGGAACTCCAATTTTTGGATGCATTTTGGTCTTCACATTATGACCTTGATGAATGGTTTTTTATTGTTTTCTTTTCATTCCATGGAGGAATGCAATGACATTTTTCAGAGAGGCCCTTGATTTTTTAAAAAGGATTTTATTCATTTAGAAAGCTGGATTGTAGGATTTAACATTTCTAAGATTAATATGTTACCAATTTGGGTGTGCCTCTCAAAGATCCATTTAGATTTTTGTGATGAAGCTTGGGTTTTGCGAGTAGGAACTTTAGTATGAATCTTCTTGGCTATTGTAGTCCACTTAGCAGTGTCCTCAGGCTCGTAATCTACCTGATTGCCCCTCTATTGTTAAAGATAATGAGAAGTATCCTATTGAGCATGCCCTCTTCAGAAAGGATGGTGTTTCTTGCAAGATTAAGAGAAATGTTAATGATGATATTAGAACCTCAATAGATCCAAACAATGATCTTTGTTTTCAATCTCGCCCAATCCCTACTTTGAGGCTATTTTTGACATTTAGGTTCAAGCCTCCTTGATTGTATTTTGTTATTTTTGGGTCTTTCCAAAACTTGTTTCTGGTTCCTTGCTCCAGTCAGAAGCTTTGTTGGTCTTGTTGTTCTCCTTAGTGTTTATGAGACTTGTCTTGTTCACTATTTTTCCTTGTCTCACCACTGGTGAGTTTTTCTTTTTAAGTTTTCCTTTATGGCTATTCTATAATGGTACGAGTCCTCATTTTTACCTTAATCAAAATACTATATAGGGAAACCCATTGTGGTTCCTAATTTATAAATCTTTTCCTAGTGCACTCCCCTACATGTGAATTGAGATCTCAAATTAAATTCCATCCATTATTATTCATAGTTTAATGTGAATATCCCAAAATCTCTCATAGAAACTATCTCATTGACACAAAATCTAGGATGATTACTCTAACAATAAATTATTATTATTATTTTGCACAAACCCATTAGGATAACTAGTTCCTTACAATACCATTCCTATTTCCCCAAAGGTATTAGATGCTACAATTATTGATGTCAATGTAAATTACAATGATTTTATTGTAATAAGATTACACTAATTTGTCATGAGATTTAATTATAAATATATATTTAACTTAATAGAATTTATTACCCACTTGTGACATTGACAACTCTAATTGAATGTCAAGTTCTACTAACATCCCATTTCATTCCAACAATTACTAAAATTACAATAATCAATCCATACATAGAAATTTTACTTAGAACATAATAAATATAAGGTAAGCTTAGGCACATCAAAGCATGATGAAACAAGAAGCAACCAAAATATCATCACTATGCAACAATTATGTAGAGACCTTGATATGGCTTCACATGATGTCCTATTATAATATGGTTTAGTGATACCAATGTCATGATCATATTATATAATGTTGTAATCCTTCACAACTTGTATTGATAAAGCCCCATAAAAACTACTTTGAAACTTTGAAAGAATTTCAATAATTACAAACTCATCCTAAGAAAGAGAAATACCTACTCCATACCTAAGATAGTTGACATCACTATTAATTATTTATTAAAAATATCATACAATATTATGATAAAACTATACATATGCCTATTACTTACCCCATAGATCAAGAAGACCTTGTGATTAAATACTTAGATACATAGTGTAGATTATGTGCCTTCAAATTTGTGGATACACTTATCTTCTGGTACAAAATCTATAGATTAAAAAATACATGCAATATAAGACATTGAATTCTAGCAAGAAAGATTCTAACTTTGATATTTTGTGGGCTATCCTTCAAGAAGTCTTGTAATGTGGAATCATCCTTTTCCAACATATTGATGCCACTACCAATAAAGAAAACCACCATGCAATTGAGTATTTTGTGTAAGAAAGTTATCTAAAACACTGACTTTCTTCTATAAAGTAGTTTCTAACAGATGGAAAGTAAAGAACTCCATCCCCTCGAACTCATGCTTGCTTCAATGGGCCTCCATTTACTATTTTAACCTCTCATTTCAACACAGGAAGAGACAATGTTGAGGAAAGTGGCATTTAGAATTGTGGGAATAAGGGAAAAGGAATTGAAATGAAAAACAAAGCAGCAAACAAAGAGCATACAATAGTCAAAAGAAAACTAATTCAACTAGAATTGAAAGCTGCTCAGAAAACACATAATTGACACAATAGAAAATAGACAACAATTAGATTTTTATATATTCATTAATCTAAAGAATACAACAACTACAATGCCCTGTTCTTCTGTACACCATATTCTCAGATGCAGAGCTGCATTGCTCTCTTTCTTGTTTCTTCCATTATGCATAATGACCACAAAAAAGAAATAAAACTAAAAGCTACGGTGGACAGAAAATGAGTAATAAAATATTAATATTTTTACTACCCACAAAGTGTGTGAGAGTAAATAGGCAGTTAATGCGAATTAATCCAAATCTCCCAAATCTTCTCCAAAAAATATTCCTAATAAATTGCCTTAAATGATGGTACAGAGCTTTAGCTGGAGGGAATTTGCATAATTAATTAGTTGAGATTAGATATTTCTAACACTCCCCCTTAATCTCAACTAGCTGATAATCTGCATAAAAAACTTCTGGAGCATCTTCCTTCAAGTTTCAGAGCATTTGACATAAAGACAAACTATCAGCATTTTACCTTCTTTATCCATCTTGATATATAAAGTAGGCTCATTGCTGCACCTACTAAAACCATTCTTAATTAAATAAGAATCAATTCAACTGTACCATGCTCTAGGAGCTTGCTTGAGTCCATAGAGTGCCTTTTTCAGCTTGTATACTTTGCCTTCATGACCTATAATTTCATATCCTTCTGGATGCTCAACATAAAATTCTTCTTCAATCAAACCATTTAAAAATGTAGATTTTACATCCATTTGAAAAACATGCCACTTCTTTTGAGCTGCAATGGCCAAAACACTTCTTACCGTATCCAAGTGAGCTACTTGTGCAAATGTTTCATTGTAGTCAATACCAAGCTATTGAGTGAAACGTCTAGCAACCAACCTTTCCTTATGCTTTAGTATATTTCCATCCATGCCATACTTTGTTTTGTAAATCCACTTTACACTTATTACATCCTTTCCTTGCGGGCGATCCACCAACTCCCAAGTATTGTTCTTTTCAATAGCAACAGCCCATGATGCTTCATCCTTAATTGCATCATCAAAGAACATTGGATCCACAAATTTTGATAATAAAACAAAAACAAAAAAAGAATTTGATGTGTCAACACTAAAATCAGCTTCATAGATATCTCTTAAACTCCTTGTTTTTCACTGCAATAAGCTTGCCAATGTAGGATCCGATGAGCTACTTCTATCAACTGAGTTTGATGGACTTCCAGATGGTGTTATGGCTAGTGTTCTTTGTGGAGTTTGTTGTGTAGGTGTAAAATTATGATTTCTTGAAAGTCTTGCTTTAGAATGACGTGTAGCTTGTGCTACAACTTGTGTTGCATGTTCGGGAGTGGAAGGAGGTATTTCTTGAGGGATACCTTATTTTTCTATCACTTCATCAGTCATATCATCATGTGGATTAGTTGCTGCTACACTGATTATTTTTTCTACACTTCCATCCCATGCTTCATTCTCCACAAATTGCACATATATGCTGATTATAACTTTTCTTGTAATTAGATTAAACAACTTATAAGCTTTTGTATCTTCTGAATACCCAACAAAAATAGATTTCACCTCTATTATCCAATTTTCTTCTCAGCTTTTTAGGCACATAAGCATATGTAATGCATCCAAAAACTTTGAAGTGAGCAACATTGTGCTTTCTACCACTCCAAGCCTCTTGAGGAATCACATTTCTTACACTTGTAGTTGGACATCTATTTAAAATATAAACATCAGTTGCTACTACTTTAGCCCAGTATTCATTTGGTAAATGCTTTGATTTCAGTATACTTCTTGCCATATCCATGATAGTTTTGATTTCTTCTTTCAACCACACCATTTTGTTGAGGTGTGTAACAGGCTATAAATTGTTTGTGAATACCTTGTTGTCTACAATAATTTAGAAAATCATTAGAACTATACTCACCGCCTCTATCAGTCCTTAATATTTTGCTTTAGTAACCACTTTGCTTCTCTACAAGAGCCTTGAACTACTAAAAGACTCTAAATGCATCAGATTTATGCCTCAAAAAATAGACCCATGTCTTTCTTGTATAATCATCAATAAAAGTTAGAAAATATGTGCAACCTCCAATGGAAAGAGTTTGCATTGGTCCACATCTATCAGAGTGAACAATCTCAAGTGGTTTAAATGCTCTTTCTGATTTTCCAACAGGGAAGGTCTCTCTATGTTGTTTACCCGAAATGCACACTTCACATACTCTTTTCGATTTTTGAATCAATGGCAACCCCTTAACCATATTCTTTCTATTCAACAAATTCAGACCTCCAAAGTTTAAATGGCCAAATCTCAGATGCCATAACCAAGATGCATTCTTTACCATTGACTGAAAAGTTGTTTGAACATTTACATTACCATTTTGTTCATCTTTGGTTTCAATTTTTTCCTTTCTGGAGCAACCTTGCTTATTTTGTAGCAACTTTGTTATTTTCTAGAGCAACTTTCTAGAGCAACTTTGCAACTTCGTTATTTTCTAGAGCAACTCTGAGAGGCATCTTGAGAATTTTTAGCCTTTAATGTTGTTCCAACTTGTGTATTTTCTGCCATATGATAAGCTTCAGCTGCGTTTCTTTTGATGTCAGGTTTCAACCTCAATGGGAATATTCAATTTTTTGTCATCTGTACCTTTGCTATCAGCTGTGTACTTGGATCTTTATCAAGAATGACACATGCATTATTTTTCATGTAAATTCTATATCCTTTTCACACTAATTGACCAATACTCATTAGATTATGTTTCAGATCAACAACATAAAAAACATCATGAATGACTTTTTGCTCCCCCTTTTTGGTTAGAATATTAACAGTGCCTTTTTCCCATAACATTAACTTGATTATTGTTCCCAAGAGTAACATTTAAAGTGACTGATTTAACCAAGCTTGAAAATAATTCTAGATTTCCAGACATGTGATTGCTACAACCAGAATCTAAATACCAAATATCATTTGGACTGTCTTGAGCCATATTGCATTCAACTGGTGATTTTGTAGAAATTGCTTCAACAATCTTTGCACATGCAATAAACATAGAATTTTTTGTAGAATTTTCTGGGGGATTTTGATTTTTTCTTCCTTGGTCATGTTGTTTCTTTCTACACTTAGAAGAATAGTGACCATACTTCTTTCAGTAATGACATTGAACATGTGACTTATCTTGTCTTTGACCACTTGGATGACTTTGAAAGTGTTCATTGTTATGTCTTCTTCCACCTTGGTTTGCAGGACTGCTGCTACGTCCTCTAAGTGAATTTCTTCCTCTACCCCTAGGTATGAACCTACCTCTACCTCTTCCATGGCTTATTGAAGCTTGAGATCAGAAAGCATTCTCAATAGAGGTGTGTGATCTGTTCAACCTATATTCATGATTTATCAAAGATGTATGTAATTCATCCATTGTTAGCTGGGTTAAATCCTTAGTTTCCTCTATGGCAATAACTAAAGGATCAAACTTAGTAGGCAAAACCCTTAACATTTTCTCAATTATCCTTGTCTCTTCTAATGTTTCCCCATGAGATTTTATCTGATTTACTAGCCCAACAACATGAGTAAAAAATAACTCCATAGATTTTGAATCTTTCATACTTATATTTTGAAATTCTCTTCTAAGTATTTGGAGTTTTGCAGCTTTATCTTTATCCTTACTTTGATAGGCTATTTGCAGTGTGTCCCATGCCTCCTATGCTTGTGTTGCTGCTGAAACTCTTGGCAGTATGCTTTCATGCATTGTTTGTTGAATGTAGCAAAGGGCTTTTTCATCCTTCTTTCTCTGATCTTTCAAGAGATTTTCTCTGCCTGTGTGAGAGCATTATAAGTTGCTTGGTCTGCTGGTTCTACATAACCATTCTCAACAATTTCCTAAACATCCTGAGACCTAAATAGGGCTTTCATGGTCAACGACCAATATTCATAATTTTTGCCTGTGAAAAGAGGGGTTTGTAGGCTAGACAAGGAAGCACCAGATGTTGAGGCTGTGGAAGCCATTGATGGCTGTTAAACAAGAAATAACTGCAGACCCAAAAAAGAGAAACTAGGTGTTTGAACCAATGGCTCTACTACCAGATGTGGGAATAGGGGCAGAGGAATTGAAATAAAAAATAGAGCAGCAAACAAAGAGCATACAACAGTAAAAGAAAACTAATTCAGTTGGAATTGAAAGTTGCTCAAAAAACACATAATTGACATAGCAGAAAATAGACAGCAATTAGATTTATATATATTTATTAATTTGAAGAATACAGTAGCTACGATGCCCTGTTCTTCTTTACACCATATTCTCAGATGCAGAGTTGCGTTGCTCTCTTTCCTGTTTTTTGCATTATGCAAAATGACCACAAAAAGGAAATAAAACTAAAAGCTACTGTGGACAGCAAAGGAGTAATAAAATATTAATATTTTTACTACCCACAAAGTGTGTGAGAGTAAATAGGCAGTTAATGCGAATTAATCCAAATCTCTCAAATCTTCTCCAAAAAATATTCCTAATAAATTACCTTAAATGCTGATACGTAGCCTTAGCTGGAGGAAATTTACATAATTAATTAGTTGAGATTAGATATTTCTAACAAGAATTACACCGACCAATTGCATTTTCTAGGAAGTTCTCAACCTTTTCAACAATTTGGTTTTGTGCATATCCTGTAATGATTAGTCCACACTACCATATCTCTTTGAGGCATTCAGTGAAACAATTCACTTGCCTTGTGTATTCATCAAGGCATTTGCAACTACTGCGTTTAACGAAACCTTCACTTTAATTATACTTTGATGGGTGTGCAAAGCTCTTATTTTGGCGCAGGTAGGGAGTATGCTTATGAAGATTTGCATTCACAACCACAACAGCTTTATGCTTTAGTTTTTATTTCTATCTTAGCTGTTCGATGCCTACGGCATCTTATTCTTAGCTTTGTTTTTTCAGCTTTCTTTAGCTTTGTTTTATTTAACTTTATTTAGCTTTATTTCATCGCTGGTCTCTAAATCTGTAACTGAAAATATACACATTTTACAGCGGAATGGAATACAGTAAAATCATTATTTTCCAGTTTGTTCAGCGCTGCTGTTCGCTCTCTTTAAGAGCAGATTTATCAAGTTTTTATGTATTGATTATTGAATGTGATGATTTTTACAATTCCAATTTCCAGTATAGTGAGAGGTGTTTTTCTAAGTTTTATTCTTCAGCTTCTAAGGGCGAAGTGTTCAGGTTAGACACTAGTTTGTTGCATTTGGTGAAACAGTGCCTATGCCTCGTGAGGAAATCCATGTCTTCTTTAAGCTGCAATAATGGCATGCCTTCTTTTATGTCGTCAAGGACTTTTTTAATGAGCCACCCCCGAACCTCGCACTTGGCATTCATGTCTACCAAGACAATTGCAATGACCCTCTCACAAAAAATTCATCTTCTTTTGTTGCGACTGCAGGCATTCGTCCTCTCTTCCATCCTTTAGTTTATTTGCTTATATTCTACTCTCATAAAATGAAGGATGTGACAAAGGAAAAGGAATCTTCTTGAAGAAACCGTGGCCGGCCCAACAAAACAATGCCGCCTGCAACATAAGTCAGCCGCCGCTAAAGGAGATCGAGGATTTGGAGCTAAAGGAAGGAGATCGAAGATTTGGAGCTTGACTGTCAAGAAATAAGGCAAAGTCCGCAAGCACTGTAATCATTCATCACAGTTGTGGAAGCGGAAACGTATGAAGAAAATCAAACATAATAATAGAGAAAACACAGAATTACGTGGTTAATCAAGGAACATCCATAAGACGAAATATCCATTTCTTATTGGTCATAAAAAATCATTATAATCATCACACAATTCCTATTATTCCATAACTTTTCGCAATTTATTTATACTGCAATATTATTTAATTTTGTGAATTTACATTTTAGGTTCCACATCACACACCACACAAGTCATTATTGCCTTAAGAAACAAATTGGAGTATTTGGTGAAGCCGCTACAATTCCATTTTGCAGATCAGTATATAGAAGGCACATGCAGTCGCCATTCTAATCAATCACCATAAGCTATTGTGCAGTACCAAGAAGAAAATATATAGAATTCGAATCACTATAGCAGATCAGATCTCAGCCATGGCAACGAGCAATAGTCTGACTCAACCTCAAATTCGCATATTTGTAGGTAAGAATTATTAGTTTTGTTCAACTAAAATAATGAGTTTGAGAAGGTAAAACAATAAGCTGGAGAAACTATAATACTTCATTTAGATTAGTGTTACGAAGACTTTGACTGAGAATTTGCGGGAATTTGAGTAAAAGAACCAGCAAACTTATTGAAAAAAAAAAAAACAAGAACTTCTTAGAGAAAGATTTAGTCCGGTCAGTTCAGTTCCACTCTATTGTCTGAGTATTTTCTTTTTAAAATCTTGCAAGTTTCATTTTCCTATTAGTAGCTACAAACAAATTTTGTAGGTTGCAAGAATTCTCTTTTTTTTTTGAGCTGTAACCTGTTGAGCACCTCTTAGAAAATCATGGCACACTATTAAACATTACTTCAAATCAACACCATAACCTAAGGGTGAAGCCACATAAGTGGTTTACACTTTTGAAGAGGAAGGAGTTTTGAGAAAAAATGACCCCATGGCAAAAAAATTGGTTTAAGGGGTTCGCATGAACCTACATGTTCGACCGAACCATAAAGGGGTTCGATCGAACTAGGGTTCGAGCGAACCCATTAACTATTGGGCCCACATTTCCCACCCAAAAAACAAAGGAAATGTGCATATTAGGGGGGTTCACATGAACCAGGGTTTGAATGAACCCTGGTTTGCTAGAACCCAGGGCTAGAACCCCTTGGTTCTAGCGAACCCCTTTTTCCCTAATTTTTTAATTTGTACACACAAAAAACCTAAAATTTTACGCTTTCAAGCTCCGGTTGGGGATGAAAATGGGGGAATATTTAGAAACCAAACTTGGAATCGAGTAGCCTTCAGAACGAGCTATCCAATGAATATAATTTTAGTATGTTTTGGTTTTATTATCTATCTGTTTTTTAAGTTTTATTAAATATAGGTTTTTCATCGAAAACAAAAATCTCTTTCGCACAAGTGGAAAAATAGAAGATTATAAAAAAAAAATTTAAAAATATGAGTGCACTAGATATTGAAGTCCTTGATCCAACAAAAAAAAAAGAGAAGAATTTCGATACATACAGTAAAAGTTATGCGTTATACGGTCGCGCTAGGTCTGAATTGTCATTTGATTGACTTTGAAACTTGATTAAAGAAAAAATATTCAATAAAAAACTATCTAACCAAGTGGAAGCACTAGATATCGAGTTAGAAATCTAAATTTGAAAGAATTGGAATTTTATCATTCATGGAAAAAAAGTTATGCGTTATACGGTGGCGTCACTTTTTAAAAATGTTTTTTTGAAACAAACCAATTTTTGTGGGAGATGGAAAAAGAAGTGCAATCTGATTCCAAAAATTGAAAAAATATTTTAGAATCTACAGACAAAATGTGACAAGACTCTAGTTTACATCATCTTCAAATTCCTTACGGTTTAATCGCTATAGGTGCCCGAATGTGGAGATTGTGTTAAAAAAAAAAATATCAGTGTCCAGTTAGGCCAAAAAGTGTAAACCACTATTGTGGGATCACCCCTAATGTTTTTAAGAAAAAACACACTGAAGGTGTTTAAAGATTTAATGTTTGTCACTAATTTACAATATTTAAAGAAAGATGTTAGAAAATAAATTTATAAGCTCTCTTTTCCTTAATATAAGAAAGATTCAAGTATTCCATCGTAAGAGTGGATTAAGAACTACTTTCTAAAACACATCAAAGGTGATTATAGACTAGTTAACTCGTTTAAACTTAACTGTAACTTTTTTTACAGAGTTGATTTCCAAAATCATTTGTCTAAATTGGGGTTTCCAAATGTTAAAAGTCAATCCGGAAACATCATCTTATTGTTTCCTGATGTTTCCCTTGTCATTAACATTGTCTGTAATACATAAAGTTCTGATTCTCAACGTTGATGCTAGTGTTAAATCTAAAATACTAGATTATATCAAATCTAAAATTATATAATTAACAATTCTGTTCTAATTCTAATTACCTCTTGATGAGATTCTGAAAATCAAAATACCCTAACTTCAATGGCGATACCCTAACTTTATAGCCTATCACATCATCTTTCTCGTAAATATAAACACATAGAAATTAAAGTACGGAAATATTTGCTCCATGTACTAATCGTGAGGGATGCCACAGTATTTTACCTCGAAAATTGGTCTTCGAAATGCTCTCCCGACTGGAAACCCTCTCCAGAAATATACGATGCTTTTCTCCGAATCACGTATCAGAAAGAATGATCTTTTCAGTTTTCCTTTTGGCTCGCAGAAGAAATAAGCAGACGACCACGTTCAGAGTGTAGGGTTCTTAGGAGGGCGGAGATTATAAGGCGGGAAATGTGAACAGAAGAATGTGTGTGAGGGAAGATCGCAGAGAGGACAAACATGAACAGAAGAACGTGTGAGGGGGAAGATTGCAATGAGGACAAACATGTGTTGCGTGAGAGGGAAGATTGCAATGGGGACAAATAAATGCTTATAACTTTATTGGAGTGATGACTTCAATAATGATGCCTTTTTGACTTATTCCATGTATCTTTGGGCGTCTCTTTTTATTTGTGTTACTGTTCCTGCTGAAGAAAGAAGATCAAAATGGTGTGGTCACTAATTAAATGATTATGACTCTTATTAGTGGTTTTTTTTAAATATATATATATATATATATATATATATATATATATATATATATATGCATAATAGAAATGGATTATATTTTATATTTTGTGATTTTTAAATGATAAAAGAGTCATTGTTAAAGTGAAAAGTGAGAAAATTTAAGATGGTTTACTACATATTATAAATTTTATAGAATATAGAATAATTTAAATTATCTTAATCATTGAGAGAGTAAAACTCAATTTCATATAATTTGGTTATTATGAATAAGTTGGAAAAGCTAAAAAAAATTATTGGAAGGTAATGATCTTTATTTAGAAGCATACCAATGCCAATTTTCTTTTGAAGTCTACTGGATTGGGCAATTTGCTACAACATTTCATTCCCTATAAATATGAGCAAAGGAGAGAGCCTCAAAATTCAAAGAGAGATGAAGGATTTGGTCCATTTAAGAAGCAATCTACTCTTGAGAACCCCTTTTGTTTATAAGAGAAACAAATATCAAGGAATTAGATTCACAAATAAACTTCCTTCAACCAAACTCACAAGCCTTCTCAAGAGCCACTAGAATAGCTTGACCTTCCATCAAATTGTTAGAAACAATGCCAATCACATAAGAGAAAATAAAAAGTACCATACCATCATTAGCATGAAAAACTCCTCCAATTCCAATAGCACCGAGTCACCATTAGAATAACCATCGACAATGTTCATTTAAAAGAAAAACTAGAAGCAGGAGAGCACCATTTACCACACCTATTGACCTTCTTAGAAGATCAAGATCTAGAGCTAGATAGAAACTAAAGATTTGAAAGCTCAAAGAGATAAAGAGCTAAACACAAGTATATGGTAGATGATTGAAAGAGATTATATAAGAGTAGATCACTCAAGTATATGTGATGCATGTTTATCCTTGTGGTATGAATGTAACAAGTATATATGTCATGAATAATGAGTGAAGGTTGTACTTAAAATGAAATTTTGAGAATAAATGAGATTTTTTTTTTAAAAATTGTGTATAATCTATTACCCTTAATATACTTTCCTTCTTATTGTATCACATTAGAGGGTTACCACAAGCACATATACAAATCCAAACTCTTTGTTTGTATTCTATTTCAACAACGCACAATGATGTCCTTATTAAGTACTGTTACATTTGATTCTATTAATTTATTGTAGCATATATTCCAAGATATTAATTGACCTCAATTTATTTATATAATTGTTTTAATCATTTAATTAGCCTAAATTGTTTAAGTGAGTGTAATTTTTTCAAGAAAAATAAATTTATCATGCATTAATCACACCCACTAAAGCTTTTCCAAAATATATAATTGTAATGGTGAAATTTGCATATTGTCAATTCTCATTTAGTTTTGGGCTCATTTTGATGGAATGACTTAATGCAATTATATATTAACAAATACACACTTTTATATAAAGTTGGCTCATTTTCCCACACCTTTATTTATTTCCACATATGTATCATCTCACACTTAAACACCATCTTATCCATATCAACATGTATTTACATACATTTGAAATTCATTATACCTATTAATTTCCATATCCTAAGACAATCCCTTGATAGTAGAAGGTTATTTTCCTTAAGAGTATTTTGAACAGTCTTAAGTTCATTGTATAGTGAGTGGCTGACCTTTCCCTTGGATGGTCAAATCCCATACAATTTCACCCTCTAGTATGAAACT
Organism: Sequoia sempervirens; assembly: GCA_007258455.2. Lineage (NCBI taxonomy): Eukaryota > Viridiplantae > Streptophyta > Pinopsida > Cupressales > Cupressaceae > Sequoia > Sequoia sempervirens. The sequence goes on from VDFB02373365.1 coordinate 39,585,855, forward strand.
AATTATTTTGTATAAGATACTAAGGTGTTAATAGTAGATATTGACATGTCTATTTTATGAGGGAATAAAATTAGAAGTTGTCTAAATACAACTAAGGTGTTATAAGTAGATATCTATTGGATAATTGATGTTGATGCTTTTTCAGTTGGCTCTCTCACTGATATCAACATCTCTATTGTATTAGAGATTAGATATTTAAATTAGGAATTGTCTTTTTAACTAAGGTGTTACATGTAGATATTGACAACTCCGTTTTATAAAAGAATATATATTTAAATCAGAAGTCATCTTTATAGTTAAAGTGTATAAATAGATATCGGCATAAACTAGAAGTCACTTTTTGATCAAGTTGTTACAAGTAACTATTTGCATTTGTGTTTTATTCAAGAGAGTATACATTTAAATCAAAAGTATTTTTGGCTAAACTGATATAAATAATGACTCATTCTATCAAAAAATTTCAAGGACCAAACTTCACATAATCAAAACTCAAAAAAATGAATTTTAATAAATAACATAATAAAAAAACATACCATCATCCTCCTTAATTAAATTTAATAATCTAAACTGGAACCTTTAATAATTCATCCTTCAATAATTCACTAAACATTCTACCTTTACAAAAAGAAGCTCAAATTTCCTGAGTACTTTGTACTGGATGGTGTACATGCATTCGAAGCTCTCTCCAAGCTCTCTGGAATGCAGTTTAAATTTCCTAGAATGAGCCTGTACCTTACACGTCTGAAAACTTGAGCTCCTTAAGCAAACGTAGAAAGGAAATAGTCTACTTCGTTAGCGATGAAAGTATTGATTTTTAATTTAAGAACGATTTAAAAAGAGAGCGGGAGCAGCACTCTGCGATAATGTCACTATAATTATTTTTGAAAAATGGGCACCTATTAATAAAATTAAGCAATATGATAACTTTTTTTCATTTTATGAACGATACATGCATTCACACGTCAATAAATTATAAACAATATACACAAAAGGAGTAACCATGAACACAAACATTATCATCATTATTATTGTAGATAGAAGGTATTTATAGAAATAATTCAGATTAATATGAATTATAAAATTGTATAGAAGTTCATGTAAAATTAAAATATATTGAATGTTTTTTTCAAGAGTCAAAATAGAGACAAAGATTATAATCACAATTCTTCATTTTTCATGTTAATAGTTTTCTATATAAAAATATTATTCAAATAAAAATGATGACAATGGTTGTAATGGGTTGAGAAATTTAATTAAGTAGTACCAGTGAATATCTTTCCTCTCTATATCACCAATATCTACTTTCCTCTCTATATCACCAATATCTAGTGTGATCTTTTGTAACATCAATCATTGTAACATATGTATGGTGAGAACCCATGTGATAAAATTTGGGTTATTTAAGTCCTGTGTCAAACCTAACTAATTATCATCTTACACAGTGATCATCAAAATTGTGTAATTTTTTATTTTTATAACTAGAAGATTCACCTTTGAAGCAATACCTTAGGGTCACCTTAGAATAGTGGTTTACACTTTCTAAGAGGAAGGAAAATTTGGCATTTTCCCATTCCTCAAATCAAATGGGTTCGGTCGAACCCTATGGTTCGACCAAACCAATTAAATGGTTCGGTCGAACCAGTCAACGCCCCAATTAAAAAATCATATTAAAGTGGGTTCGGTCGAACCTGGGTTCGGCCGAACCCCTTCAATATGACAAAAACAAAAATTAATTTCTTTCTTTTTATTGCATGCATTGGTGGTTTGGCCGAACATGGGTTCGGTCAAATCCATATTCGACCGAATGTTTCCAAGATGTTCGACTGAACACTTGTTTGGCCGAACCCCTCTTTTTTCATCCTTACTTCCTAAGGCACCAGAATTATTGAAAATTTTGCATTTCGAAGCTCAATTTGAGAATAAAAATGGAGGAGATCTCAAAAACCCAACTAGTATCGAGTTCCCCTCAAAACGAGCTATCCAACGAATATAATTTTAGTATGTTTTGATTATATTATCTATTTGTTTTTAAGTTTTATTAAATATAGGTTTTCAGAAAACAAAACTCTCTAATGCACAAGTGGAAAAATAGAAGATTATCAAAAAAAATTAAAAATATGAGTGCACAGATATTGGAGTCCTTGATCCAACAAAAAAAAGAAGAAAGAATTTTGATACATACGGTAAAAGTTATGCGTTATACGGTCGTGTTATGTCTGAATTGTAATTGATTTGACTTTAAAACTTGATTAAAGAAAAAATATTCAATAAAAACTATCTAACTAAGTGGAAGCACTAGATATCGGAGTTACAAATCTAAATTGGAATTGGAATTTTATCTTTCAAGGAAAAAAAGTTATCGTTATGGTGCGTCACTTTTTAAAATGCTATTTTTGAAAAAACCAATTTTTCGTGGGAGATGGAAAAAGAAGTGCAATCTGATTCCAAAAAATTGAAAAAAATATTTTTAGAATCTACAGACAAAATATGACAAGACTCTAGTTTGCATCATCTTCAAATTCTTTACGGTTTAATCGCTATAGGTGCCCAAATGTGGAGATTGTGTTTAAAAAAAAAATATCACTGTCCAATTTGGCCAAAAATTGTAAACCACTATTGTGGGATCACCCCTTATCACACACACATATTCATTGAATTTTTTTTAAGTAACCAAAACATAATCCAATATATCAATTTAGTATCAAGGGGAGATGGGATAATTAATTAATGTGATATAGGTAGATATTGGGGGTTGAGAACCATATGCTAAAATGGGGTGAGGTGTTTATAATTGTAGACATGTGAAATTGGCACCATGCATTCCTCATATTCAATTAAATCATATTCACTTGATCAATTAAATAAATCAAGTTTAATTGATTAATCTCCTTAGGTCATTCCATTAAATTAAATAAATTAATATTTATTTGATTTAGTCTAACATCATCCTCTTTGATTAAATAAATCATTTATTTATTTAATTAAATCTAAAATAATTTTCCATCTCCTTTTGATTTATTTTAATCCACAAATCTAAATCAAATAGGTCAAATCACCTAATCCCTTATTAAATTAATTAAACCTTGATTAATTTAATCTTAACCTCCAAAATTCTCTAGATTTTCCCATTTGCACAAATAAATAATTTTACTTAATTTATTAAATCTTCATTTTCCATCAACATGGCATAATAGAGAATATTCTCTCAATTTTGAATTCAAATCAAGTTGACTTGTCCCTTCCAACATAGCATTAATTCTCCTCTTACATGTCCCCCACTAAGCATTTAAGACCCCTTCTTCTCCCTTGAACAAGCCAAATTTAAAATTTGAAAAGGTCGTGCCTAATGTCATTTATTGGAACATACACCAAAACTTGCACATCCTTGGCCCATTCACATGGTGACAAGTGGATCCTTCCTATTGGTTGAATATTTGTCCCACATTCACCTATTTTTCATGTCTCTCCATCATTCTCTCCTATAAATAGAGAACTCATCCTTTGCATTTGATCATCCACAATTCATGCAAAGTTACTCTCTTCACATGGAGAGTTGATTTTGTCCACTCCATCTTCAAGATATTTTATCATTGAGCTTGTCAAGGGTTGGGAAAGGGTCACTTTTCACAACAAAGTGACACCAATCCACTATGGAATAGGTATACATTGTGTTTCTTTTTATGCTTTTACTTGGTTTGTTTTGTTATCTTGTTTGAGAGGCATGATGCATTATTTCATAAAGAATATTTCTTTATTTGTTTGTTGTAAACTAACATCATGATGATATATGAGATAGAGTTTAAGCTTGTAGATTTGGGGTGTTACAATAATTAGTATTGTAAATCCTCTATAGATAACTTTGTATAAATGAATAAGAGGATACCATTCATTTTTCACAAGTGAATAAGAGGAAATTTCATTTGATATGTGGGTCTTGCCAAGGTTACAAAGCTAATTTTTCTTATTGTACTTTCTTGTGTTGTGCCAAAACCTTATAATCTTACAGGCCCTTGCTTAATTTTAAATCTAATTCAAATAATTATAAAAAATAATTGTCATATCAAGGTCATGCAAGTTTAGTATAATCATACCTAAGTTTTCTAGAACTATACATTGAATATCTTCTAATAACATCATGGTGCTACAAAAAGAATCAATAGGTATTTTAAAACCCTTACTTTATAATTTAGATTAATGTGTATACAAAATTGAGATATCTATTATTAAGAGAATTCACAGATAGAGTTGGTTTGATAAAAAATAGGAGTTGAAATATAAAAGTACTTTTAAATCAAATATTTTTATGGAAAACACAAATTTATCATAACTTATCTAGATTTTCTATTATAAAGCTTTAATGTACATGAGATGATATTCAAAATAATTTTGAGTTATTTGTAGATGTGGAAGTAACCTTGGTTGATAGGGTAGAAATAATAAAGATTATAAAAAATCTAATAAAATAAGTTACAAAAGATAAACAAAAAAATTAGGAAATATTTTGATTATAATAGATATCAAAAATAAATTCAAAAGATAGAAAAAGGATATGTTTATTAATATATTATGCAAATACTGTATCAAAAGATAGAAAAAGGAGATGTTTATTAATATATTATGCAAGTACTGTATCATTAATTCATTAAGTGAATCCATAAAAATATAATATATAAATATACTACGTACAATTAATATAATCAATAATTCTAACATTATCTTATTATAAAAAAAATTATATTATTTATTAATTATTAATATAAAAAATTCCTTATTAGAAAAATTGACATTATTTTTGGTACCTGTAGAGTGGGAGTCATGCCACCTCTCATGGACTCTAAGATATATATTTTTCTATTCCCCACACATGCCAATTTTAGCAACATTTTTACTTTGGATATTCATGTCTAGATATTGATGCTGGTTTATTATTTGGGGCTAGTTACAGATCCATGAATCTATGGGATTATACTCCAATGATAGTGGACTCTCTATGTAGCTATGTTTCTAGTGTTTTAAAGTTTTTAGCTTTGATTTTGGGTCATTGGAAATTGTATGCAAACCTTTGTAGCTTGTAGGAGTTCTTCACAAATTCTATATGATAAATTATAATCTCTTTCCCGTGCATAATCTTCTTCGGTGGTGTGTGGGTAGGACATGATTGAAAATGAATATTTTTTATATGTAATTTTGTTGCTTTTGGATTTGATTGTGTGTAAATTTTTTCATCTCATTCAATATGGGTTGTGTCCAAATCCCATATCATTAAATGAATTTTTTTGTTAGCATAGGAGACTTGTTTGCAAATTCAATAATTTTTTATCTTCTCTTCCTAGTTTACACAATTGGGTATTGGATTCATAGAAAAATTAAGTAAGAGAAATATCAAGCTCTTTCCTTGTATCAGGGGTTTCTTAATAGTATCATTTTCCTCTTCAAAATATAGGAATTTGGTGCTTGACAAGTTATGGATATGGGATGAGAAATATCTTTCAATCAAGCCTTGGTTTGTCTCCTTCAATCCCCTCTCTGAACCTCTCAATGTTAGACATGTGTGGGCTTGTCATTGAATTTTCCACTCCATTTTTTAAAAATATTTCTTCTATGAGGTCACTAGAAATGTTATTGGATGTTTCTTGAAGGTGGATTGTACTACTTCAGACATTGGTCACTCAATATTTGCTCATATTATAGTGGACATTGATATCTGTTAGGGTTAGAGATGGCAGATCTAACAATTAAAGGCAGATTTTAATTAATAAATAGAGAAACTAAAACATTCACAGAATAAATCATAACACAGAATTTAACATGGTTCACCCAATCTGGGCTACATCCACCAAACTGCAGCCATCCAATACTTTTATTATCCAATGAAAAACCTATTACAATCTTGCGAATAATCACGTTTTTCATCATACAGTAATACCCACCCGAACCCCTTTTTACCAAGCTTAGAAGCTTCCAGATTTTTGGGTTCTACAAAATCGGATTTTTCTTTTTTCATTGATTTTTCCCTTTTTCGGTGATCACATGAAAAAATAGGAAGAAAATTTTTCTCGGGGGCTGCCACCCTCGAACCCCCGCAAGGTCAAGGGGCTAGGGTGTATAGTATACCATGGGCTATACAGTATAACATGATCAGTTGCCACATACCAACAATATCTCTAGGGCTCTTCACAAAAAGTTGTTTTGATGGTGGGTGATAGTCCTTGGACTCAATTTCTTGAATATGGGGGACGCCCCTTCAAATGTAGATGATGCTTTTCTATGAACCACTTGGCTACTAATTGTCCACTCTCTAGGTTCAAGGGTGTGGAGGAATTCTTGTAAAAATTACTTGACTATATTTATGCTTTTGACACTCTAATTGATGGTTCCTCTCAAGTTGTTGGATCATCTCTTCTCATAGGCCCTTCTACTCCTTCAATTCCTATTGGTGAGTCCCCCCCACCTATTCCAATTGCTCAATCTACTATTCTAACATCTTTGACTCAATTTCAACTTGATTTTGATGTGGTTGTTCATTTTTTAACTACTCTAGCTAGATTTTCCTTTGGTTTTGTTGCACCCATGGATGGGTCCTCTAAAGGGAATCTCCCTAATTTTTGTAGATCTAAGGACTTAGAAGATAATATTTCTTGGATAGTTGTACAAAGGTAGAAGAATATTCTTCTAAAATCTATCTCCTAATCTCACACTAAAATGAAGGGTGTGAGATTGAGTAAGGTTGAGTCTGACATTGTTTAGGTTGGATCCTATGGTAATTTTTGTTGCATGCATCTTAGTTGTAATTATATTTTCTTGCACTTGATAGCTTGCATATAACTATGTTTTACTCCCATAGGGGATGATGTTGTGCTCACTTTGAGTTGTAATTTTTAATGTGTAGGATTTTTGGTTCCTTCAAAATTATTTTTCCTAATAAAAACATGAAAATATTTTTTATCTATTAGAAATGTATGAAACACTAAATACATTCTTGAACACTCTTTGAAAACATTGTAGATTGAATTCAAAAGATATTTTAGTTAGTAATTTTACATCCTTTTGTCTTGCTCCTAATCCATATGAAATTTTAGTTAACATTAAAAAAATAAATATAATTGAAAAAGTGCTACTAAGTATGGAAATATACTTGGTTCATTGAAATAAGAGGTTCTATTCTTTTAGTGATCATGGTGATTTTAGTTATTTTGGTTTCTACAAGTTTCTATATAAGGGTAAAGCTTCTTAGGTTTTTCCTCTTCTAACTTTATCTATGCCTCCTACCATTTGAAAATATCAAAAATGTAAAATATAATCTATTTCTATTTATTTATTATATTTATTTTTAGTGTTTAAATTTTTTTGAGGACATCTACTTTCTTCATAACATATTTAATCCATAGATAACGTTATGTACCGAGGGATATGATATTATAATGTATTTAGGTGGATGGAGATGTCAACATGTGACACACATCCCTTAAGATAGTTATATTGGGTCATGTGAATAAATTATCTAATTAATTATATCAGGAGTTGAGTAGGCCTTCATTAGGGTTACCCTTAAATTGTATTATTAGGAGGAAGTCTATATAAAAGAGGTGATTTTCATTGTACAAGATATGTACAAAGTATGATATTGTATTTGGGATCTCTTGGACATATAGTCTATAGTGGCTTCTTCTATAAGGAGTATTCTATGGTACCATACCTTAAGGGTTTACTCTATTTCTAGATATATTGGATATTAGGACATACTAGCCCAAAACATTCTCTTGTGATGTGTGAGATCTATATTATACATTATATTTTTGGATCATATCATGTGGTATTAGGGCACTGATTTAGGCAATAGTGAATGAAACCCTATTTCTAGACAATTGCAAAATTTTCATTTTTTAAACTAAAGTTGGAGGATTATATAAGGAAGCTATAGTCTAGAAATCAAGTTTCTAACATTAATATTGTGAAATTTATTGCAATTTTATGGATTTTCATAAATTTGCCTTCTAGGTCATAAATCAAGGTATTTTTCTATTTTTTTTACATTTTTAGAAAGGGCATCAAAATTAATTAGGGATAAATTAATTTAATTTTTTAATTTGAGGCTGACTTCATCATGTATTGGTCAAATCAGGGTTGGGTTAATTGAATTTGATAAAATGGTTATCTATTGAAAGTGTTTTTTCTTAAACCCTAGTTTTAATGAAGGTCACTAGCTTTGATGGAAGTGAAGATGCATTATAATGCTGGTAAAAATATAAAATATCTCATGGAAATTGTGTTTTTCATTATCTTTAACTAGTGAAGGTAACCTGTAGTGGTTTATGCCAATGTTTGAGGATATTTTTGTTTGGAGGAACTAGAAAAAGTTTTCTTAGAAAAATGGGTTCCAAAAGAAGAAGAAGAAGAAAATGAAGATGAAAAAGAAGAGGAAGAAGATGGAGAAGGATAAGACTTAGAAGAAGAAAGAGATGATACAAGTACATGAACTTTATCTTGAAGGAAGGAAGATTTGATCTTTCAATTTCATGGGTGCATTCAAAATGAAAAGGTTATTGTCTCTATAAACCATTAAATTAGTATAACTTCATCAACGTGGAATTAGACAATAAGCTACATATACAAGAGAATAACATTAAGGATAGTCAAATATTAGGTATGAATATTAGGTATGAATATTAAGGATAGTCAAATATTAGGTATGAACATTCAAAATTTTGAATATTTAGAGCTCTCTATGGGTAAGCATGTTTTACATTCAAAATTTCATGCTTTGAATATGGATGGATTGGATATTGTTCTTAGTTATCCTTGGGTAGTGTTGATGCCTAAAATTAATAGGAACACAACCTTATGGGAAACTTAGTTAATGGGGGACCAATTGTGCTAAACTAAGTAACCTTTGGGTTTTAAAGAACTTGACTCTTCCATGTATTGGGGGGTGGAAAGGGAAAAGGAAGCTGATATATAAAAAAAAATATAATCTAAGGCAATGCACCAAGGTTTAAGTATATAAGCATGGGAAATATTCCTTTCATATGAGATTTGAGAGCTCGTTCAACAATCTGCATGTCCGAAAATAACAAAAAGCATAGATGAAAATACTAAGAATTCCATCAAATAACATAATATAACTTTCATATACATTCACTGAACAAAAAGAGTTCAAGACATGATTTGAGTCAACAAATTTATATTGAAATTGTAGAAGTCTTGCAGATAAACTACTTAGTACAACAAATAGCATAGTATAATGTCTTATCAATTAACTAAGAAATAGAGAGGCCAAACAAATTGGTACAGTCTATGAGTCTTAATACAATAATTAAAAATAATACAAAGGCCTACAGTCTTTCAACACTTTTTCTATGTATTTTTGAACCCTTTTTCAAAGAGTCAAAATGACATATATATATTTCCACCACCTGAAAGCCAATAACAAAAAAAATTCCCTAGGCACAAGATGTGTCGTTCGTTGCAATGATTCTTTCCAATTGAAATGGAATTTTGTTCCCTCCAACCAAGCACACCCTCCTACAAATGATGAATGTGGTCTGAAAGTGAAAGCAGTAGAAATATCCTGAAGGCATGTGCTTAATCGTCTGAAGAACCAGTTAGGAAACGTGGCATGGAGATGGGGCCTCTCATTCTTTCTTCCTTCCTTTGTAATTGAAGTCCCCATAGAGATGACACATGGCGTAGTTTTTGTTTCAAGCGTTGACTGTGGGGTTTGCCAAAAAGGCTCTCGCAAAATGATACAATGTGGCAGACAAGTCGAGCTCAGAGAAGAAGCAAAGGAGAGAGAATCCTCAAAGGCACACGCTGTAAACACATGGAGAAAGGGCTAAGCTTGGAGGAGAAGCAAGGAAAGAAAAAATTCAAAGGTGCACGTGGTTGACACGTGGCACAAGTAGATGGAGGTGCTACAAAAAGGAGCCCAAAAATATGCAAACATATGAAGCGCAGGCTAGGGTCGATGCAAAACCAACAATATCAACCTATAGACATGTGAAATTAACATCGTGCACCCCATTCACATTCATCAACTCATTAAATAAATCAAACGCAACAAATCCATTCACCAGGTAAATCAGGTCTTTAGTCCTAAGGTTATCCATTTAAATAAATTAAAGGCTCACATCATCCTTTAATTAAATATATCAAACTTTATTTAATTAAAATCTCCAAATGCATTTTCCATCCTTTTCTAATTTAAATAAATTAAATGTTTCAGTCAAAAGGGTCAAAATAATCCTAATCTAATCTAATCCTAATTAACCTAACCTAACCACCCATCACATCCTCTAGATAATCCCACTTGCACAAATAAATCAATTTATTGATTTATTAAAATCAACATTTTTCACTCAACATGGCATTTTTGAGGAATATTCCCTCAAATTTGAATTCAAAAACAAGTGGACATGTACATCGAACAAGTCATTTATGAGCTCTTACATGGCTCTTACATGTCCCTTGCACAAGTCAAACTCAATATTTACTCTCAAATTCAAATTTGAATTTCCCCCTCATGGGCATATTTCCCAAATCTTGCACATACCTCAACCACTCACAAGATGACAAGTGTCTCCATCTCATTGGCTTGATTCTTTATCCCACATTCATCCATTTGGCCAATATCTCATCAAAATAATCTATAAATGAGAGCTTCATCTTTGATCAAATCCTCCAAAATATTTGTATCTCATCCACAAATCCTATGCAAAGTCACTCTTCATTGGAGAACTAATTTTTCCCATCCATCATCTTGATCATCAACATATCATTTTCATATCATGGAGCTTAATCAAGGGTTGGGAAAGGGCTATTTTCCACAATAGCACCAATCCAATGTGAGATAAAGTGTGCATTATGTATCTTTCATGTTTTCAATTTAGTTTGATTTGCTATCATGTGTAGGAAACATTTTGCATTATTTCATAGGAGTATTTAGAAAATTTGTTCATACTCACCTTCTTTATGGAGTTTAGAATATTTGCAGATTTGAGAGGTGCTCACAAATGGCACTAGAAGGAGGGCTTGGATTTTCTTTACATTTGTTATGCATTGATTTACTTATAATTATGTATTAGCATGGCATTTGCGAAGGATTTTAAAGCCTCTGCAATAAATCTATTTTATGCATCTTCAAATTTCATTTCTTTGAAGAATTCTTTCAAAAAAAAAAAACTAACGTGCTTTGTCTATGCTTCTACATTTTGAATTCATTTCTACCTGACCCATTTTGAGTGATAGCTCCTGCAACTATTCGATGACAAGAGAACTGAATGCATACACAAAGTATCTTATTTGCATAATAAAATATCTATTTGCACCATGAAATATCTACTTGCATTGCTAAACTTGGCTGCATCTACGTTAGGAAATATTGTAATTGTTTGGATATTTGGGTTGAAATGGTCACGTTTTGATTTCTATATGCAATACAATCCCCCAAATATTAAAACACACAAATTCTTGATGAACATGTGGAAGCTAATCTTGAATAAGCACAACATGCAGTGTGAGTGGTTTTATGCAGGTGTTTGCGAATGTAGGGGCATGGAAATGGAAATTTGAATGCCTTTTCGTAGAATTAGACCTGTGAGTGAATTAGACTTTAAGGGAAATTTTCATTTGCATGAGCCATTGAAATTAGACTGTGACTTGCGTACATTAGTTTCAAAAGAATCTTTTTATTCCCTGGTATATTGAGTGTTCTTGGCAGAATATGGATCCCCTGGTGCTGCAACCTGCTACTCACAGAATTTGTAACACTCATATTGATGTTGTCATTTAAGGTTATTGTCAATCACCACAGAGAAGGCCTGGCTTTCCTTCACCATTAAAATGTTGCGTAAAAGCTTGTCTATATTCATACTGCTAAGGGGCTTCCCCACATCCTAAAGTTGATTTTGCATCTCTTTTTTCTTTTTCTTTTTTTAACTCATTCAACTCCGCTTCATGCCTATCCTCTCCTCTGCATATCTATTGGCCAAAATAGTCACTCAAATCTATACTTTCTTCCAAACACATTACACCCCAATAGCTTCACTCCTGACTTACCCATTGACCACCACATCAATACTTTAATCTTCTCTTTTCTTGATATGCATCTCTGAAGTATTGACCGATCAGCTGTGACTATGGTCTTAAATACCACTGGTATTTATTGTTTTAAAATCATGCCTATATTGATTTATGGCTGTAGGGAGCTTGTGCCATTTACTGATGAAGCAATGAATGTATTATTGCACATTTATTCAGTTTATGTCTCTTTTTTGTATTATTGTGCATTTAGTTATTCTCTGCTTACCATTAATGCTTGTTAGAATGACATACCTCCCCATTCAGCTAGGCAGTCTATGTGGTTTTGTATTACTGAGACAATGCGGTTGAATATCTAGATTATTATGCAGAGTGCTACTTTGGAATGAAGACTGTAGGCAGCCGGCTCACTGTGGAAGCTACATTGCAGGAGATATTTTATCAATATGAGATTGCCTGTCAAGTGGTTGGGCGCGAATTAAAGAAGCCAACTTTACGCATACCATACACAAAAGATAATCTTTACTCTTGCAGGAGAAATTTTATGTCCTCTTCTCGCATGACACTCAGGTACGGGCAGTTTTCTGACTGTAAATAAGTGGCGAAGACATGGTGTATTGCATGCAATAGGGAGGGATGGGGACCTTCATTTAAGAGTCTGATCTAATCATATGCGTTGGTTAGGGGTTTGAGTCACATAGCGCACATACGTAGACCACTTGTTTGGATAATGAAGATAGTTGAATGGTAAAACATAAATGTCTCTAGTCTCTATTTTCAAAATACATCAAGGCGCCCTGTCAAATAAGATTTTGATCATAAGATATTTGGTCAAACAGATTGTGTTTGCTGTCTATTATTAATGTCACTATTGTTTCTATGTTGACTAAACCCATTGAAATGACCAGTGTGTTTCAAATATAGAGGACTCTTTCATCAACAGAGTTGTTGAACAGATTCATTAAAGAGAATATCATACAATGTGCAAACGGCTGCTCACCAAACTATAGAAGCTGAATTTAAAATCTAAAGGCACGCACAGTTGGTGTCTACTTTGAACAATTTATGGTGCCATGTGTCATTTATTGTTTTCTTTTAATTTGATGATTTGAATAAATTTTTTCACAAGTTTAACTCGATATTCCCTCATGATATATCATTATTATAATTTATTAGCTTGAGGTTATGAGTTTTTTTTTTTTTTGGCTCATCGTTATGGTCATAGCTAAAGTTTAAATTTGTGATAATGACTTTTGAGGGATTTATTCTTTTAAGTTTTTTTATTGATACAATTATCTTGATGTTATAAATCATTTTGTGTCATGATAATAGTTAAAATCAGGACTTGTGGTGATGCCTTTAGAAATATTTATTGATCGGTAATATTTATGGACTTGTAAAAAGAAAAAAGATTTTGTTATATCATTTTTTTGAACATTTGAGATTGAGATGATGCTTTTAGAAGATTTATGGTTAATTTATGGGCTTAATACCTTTACTCAATATCAAATGTGAAGGATTAGATCTAACAAATGTAGAATCTTCTCCATGCAATCAATATAAAAAAAAACATAGTTCACTTATAAATACTTTTGATCATCCAAATCATTTGTTCTTTCAAATTGAAATCATGTTATTGTTTGGAGTTAGTGATCAAAATTAATTTAATGTTCTAATCCTCACATGATTGTCTTTTCTTTTTATAGGATAATGAAGGACAACGAAGGTACAAATGAAGGAAAGCGAGGAAGGCAAGGAAAGCGAAGGTGAAATGAAGAAGAAAAACAAAAGGAGGAGAATGAAGATGATGCTTTGGGGAAGATTAAAGTTTTTTTTAACACTTTAGTGTTTGTTTTAAACACTTTTCACGAAATTGTTTATCTTTTCATTTTAGGACACTAATTTTCATTTGGGTTTAAAAAAACACTTTAATTTTTTGCAAAGGGTTAAAATTGAAACTTAGACACCTACTAGATTTCAATTTGGGCTAAAATTGAACAAGAAACTTCACACTTGATATTGGTGTTTTTAAAATGAATCAAATCATTGCTTTGAAGGATGAAATGAATGTGTGCCTTTATTGTTTTGTAATTATTTACACAAAGTAATATCATCAAAAGACGTATGCACTTCTCTCGCACCTCACAGTGATCTTGAGAATCAAAAGGATTTTGGTGACATTAAGTTGCATAAATAATTGCCCATACACACTTCAATTTGGGTTTAAAATTGAACATCTTGTGCGAGTGTGAGTAGATCATCATCGCATATATTCTCTTTCTTTGAGTCGTCAAAGATTGATCGAGTTACGGATTTTGTCTTTGCTTTCTTTTATTTATCCTAGAGGCCCGGCTTTGGGGAAAAAGACTCACCCAAGGGAACGACTCAACCGGTAACACTCTAAAGCCAAGAGTATTTCCAGCTAGGATATAAATGTGGATATTGGAAGAAACACCAATATCATGCAGTTGACTCCGACAAGATGGATCTGAAAGGGGACTCTTGCCACGTTGGGTCAACTCCTATGAACGGAAAGTCCTTACTAAAACCCATGTGCTATTTGTTGGTGCAAGAACGGTCGTTCAAAAGCTGCCCCACACTTTTACAGTCTTTAGTAGAAATGGAAAACATGCCTTTGGAGTTTCATGGGTGTTGATGCTTGGCTGCCCCGTATAAGTGAGTGTCATGGAGGGGAGCTAGTGGGGTCAAGCATCTAACCATTCGCTAAAGATAAGCATAGCTAGAATTGTCCAAGTGGGGATTCAACAAATATTTCCTTACACATCCATAGGGTTTGTACTTGTTCTTGGTTTGAAAACACAATGCTTTATTCAAAAACATTTGCAAACAAACATTCAACATGATCCTCAAAATTTCAAACCCTCTAGGAGGAAAATATCATTGACCAAATTCTTGTGTTATTTCTTTCCCTTGGATTACATTCTTAGAGGTTTCTAAGCACTTGAATTTACATCTCAATTTTCCCACTAAAGTTAAACAATAGGTAACCCTTGCCTTAAATTCATCAAAGTTTCACATAATATACCTTGTGAAATGAGACGAAGTTGAGACATTGGACATTCAGTTTGAAATATAATCAAGAGTGTGTTTGTGGTAAAAAGAATCCATTAAGCAAAGATTAAATCAATTGGACCCCACATATGTGCTTGGAATCTTTTGGTCATATATTTTTCATGCAAACATTGATCTTTTGATTTTGAGTTACTCTTAGAAAAAGGCATGTTCTTCACTATATTGGTTTCGTAAACAAGTCCTTCCTAGGTTCACTTAGGATAAAATCAAATTCTTCATCCATCCCAAACATCTATCAAATCCATCCACCAAAACAACTTTAGAGCTTTTGGAAGCATCATACTAGACTTGGGTAAATCATCAAAATCTAAATCAGCTTGTTTAGTTAGGTGTGTGGGAATGCATCCTTTCTCATACATTTAATTGAATTAGCAATCCTTTGAAAAAGTTTATCCTAAGATCACATCCAACATCTTAGGGTTTACAAGTTCATTATCCAAATCAAACCAAATCAAAATCAAGCCCTAAGTCTAGCATTGATCCAAAGTCCCTAAACGTTCAACACCCATATTATTTACCCCTTTAATTCTTCATCTCATCGTAGGTCCTAAGAACCTTAGAGGTAACTTTTGAAACAAGGTCAAAACACAAGAGGAATATGGAATACAAACTTGATCCATACATCATGAGTAATCCAAATCAATTAAGCTATCAAAGCCTTACAATGCCGATTGATTATCAAAACTCACACTTATACAATCCATACATGGGATCATTACCTTTTACAAATGTCAATGGTACAACAAGTGTGAGTATGCCAAAATCAAAGATTGGGACACCTTTCCCGATGGTGGATCTAATTCCAAACCTACAAATCCACCAACCGAACAATCAATGCATGAGCCTTCAAACAAATAGTGTCATCCCACCAAATCCATAGATGCCAAATGAGAATGTACCAAGTACAAGTTTTCCAAACATGAATCCAACAAAATTTGGGATGGATACATTTACAAATCATACGAATATTCCAAACCTAAACAATGGTCAATTTCAACCTATCATGCCAAATCTGAGTGTCATCCCAAATCAAAACATTGTCCAAAATAAAACACAAGTACACACTCCAAATCTGCTTAAACAAAAGCCAAATCAACTATATCAAGGGAATCAAAATCAAAATCAAGATCAAATTTGGTGAGATCAAATTGCTACACTTACCAAAATAGTTGAGTCATTGTGCCAAGAGACATCTTCACCACCATTACCCATATCAACATCATTCCTTGGTTTAGGGCTTCCCCCTTTACCTAGCACCAATCAACCAATCACATCAAATATTTTGAATATTCCATCGACATCGCACCAACAGATGGTATCTAATCAAATGACAACATCAATCCTGACAAATCAAAACATGGTCTCCCAAGGACCTATCACTTCAGTCATTCCAACCATTCCTACCACCCCTATCACACCCATCATATCTCAACCCCTCACTACCATGATTGCTCCGAGCATATCTCAAACACTTTTCATTACATCTAACATGATTCTGAAACCACCACCACTTCCACCAAAACCAAACACAACAAGACAATATAACATTACGCTAAAAGCTCACCAAGCCTACCAAAGGGCCATCCAACAATATCTAGCCACACAACAAGCAAGACAAGCTCAACAAGTGCAAAAAGCCTCTCAAGCTGCCCAACAAATGCAAGCACAAACACAAAAAATGACAACTATTGAAAGCAAGGATCAAGATCAATCCGTCATTGAGCACCTTGAAGCTGTGTCTACTTCATCCAAAGATCAAATCAACATAGGTCAAGAGTCACTTTTCAATCATGATCAAAATCCACCAAAAATACCCAACAATGATCCAATTCAAGAAATGTCAACATCACTTGACCCTATGATTGATAACATTCACAATCTCTCAACCACAATTATTGAAAGCAATGATCAAGATCTCTCCATCGATGAGCACCTTGAAGATGTTTCCACCCCATCTGATGATCAACTCACCATACATCAAGACCCACTTTTTAGTGATCTATTTCAAGGAGTATTAGGATTATTTGATCTTATTTACATAATGCATGATCCATCGACCAATGATCATCTTGAAAATGTCTCTACATTACCTTATGAGTTAGAGGACATATCTCAAGAATTTAAGCCAAAGCATGATCAACATCTTTCACTAAGGTCTATCAATGGTCCTTTCCAAGACATGTTGAACCCCTTTGACCTCATGGTTACAAATATTGAAGGAATCCTCAACTTGACACTTGATCCAAGTCCACTCAAAGATCAAGAGGATATTGAGCCATTCCCCATGCCTAAAGACGACATCCAAGAACCCTTTGTAAGCAATCCATCCTTTGAAACTGATCCATGTCAAGAACTTGATCCAAAGCATGTTGAAAGCAACTCTGAAATCATTCAAGATCAAGAATTTGTATCTTCAAGATACTATAATAATCTAATGGACACTCTCCTACCTATCCAAGATGATAATATCCATGTAGCACATACTCCTCCATCTACCCATAAGATGCTTTCTGCAGATGGACATGCAGATGATCTTCATCCAGAACATGATTCTTTTACTCCTGGTATCATTACAGAAAAAGAGTAGGTTATTGAGTTGCCAACATTAGGATCAAATATATCTCAAATCTAGACTAAGGACATCAGGTATGCAGATATCCAACATTATCCACTCAAGAAAACAAGTCAGATAGAAAAGTATAATCCAGAGTTAGTAAAGCAACAAATTCCAAAAATGTCATCTACAGTGGTCATTTGTTAGAGCATGTTTACCGAACAAGACATCTTAGAACAGGCAGAATCAAAGCATGAAGGTAATACTTCCACAGTGTCAAATGTGCAAATGACCCTTTCCCAGTCCTTGCTCAAAGCTTAAAATGATGCAAATGCCAATATGATGAAGAGAAAAATCAGTTCTCAAACCAAGAGAGTGACTTTGTATAAAAGTTGTAGGTGGATTGATGGAGATTAAGGCCTTCATTTATAGATTTTCTTGATAAGAGATTGACCAAATGGGTGAATGTGGGACTAAATGTAGACCAATGAAAGAAGGCCACTTGTCAAGTTGTGATGGGCTAAAGGTTGTGCAAGATTTGGGAAATGTGTCCATGAGAGGGAGTTTCAAATTCAAATTTGTGCCATAAATTTTGAGAGGGGGACAAGAAAATGAGCAATAAATGCAATGTTGGAGGGACAAATCAACTTGTCATATTTTTCAAACTTGAGGGAATATTCCCTATAAATGCCATGTTGAGTGAAAAATGTTGATTTTAATAAATCAATAAATTGATTTATTTGTGCAAGTGGGATTATCTAGAGGATGTGATGGGTGGTTAGGTTAGGCTAATTAGGATTAGGTTAGCTTAGGATGATTTTGACCTTTTTGACTGAAATATTTAATTTATTTAAATCAGAAAAGGATGGAAAATGCATTTGGATATTTTAATTAAATAAAGTTTGATATATTTAATTAAAGGATGATGTGAGCCTTTGATTTATTTAAATGGATAACCTTAGGAATAAAGACCTGATTTACCTGGTGAATGGATTTGTTACATTTGATTTATTTAATGAGCGGATGAACGTGAATGGGGTACATGATGTTAATTTCATGTGTCTACATTTTGCCCCTCTTTGAAGCAATGCACTATGTTTCAAGCAAACGTCAACATAGGGAGCACGAAGAATCCTTATGATGAAACCAATGCCAAACTACAACCAGCCACGTCATGAATCTTCATCCACCCATTACCACATCCACGAATTGGGACCAACATCAAAGGAAATATTTGAATCAAAGTACGAAGAACATTATCAAAGAAAAAGGAGCTGGAAAACATAATGGACAAATCAAATACAAATGGATACCAAAGAATACAAAGAAAGATCATCCCTATCAAACTCCATTAGTCAAAGAAACTATGGGGAAAAATAAAAAAGGGAAAAGTATCCATCAAAGATGTGCACAAAAGAAAAAGAAAGCTTTGCAAGTGACGTACAAAGTGTATCAAATAGTTGGTCCTAATTCCATGCACACTTCCATATCCACCCATCATTGCTCATCTTCCCAAGCTTGGAGAGTCAAAGATTCCAAGCTGTCAACCAATCTATCTTTTATCCCTAAACACACTCCATCCACGCCTCCACGCATGATATCCAATTCTCATATTGACCGTGTATTGGCAATGACCCTTCATCATAAGGATTCTAAAGACACTCTATCATGATGTGCGCACAAAGAAAAAGTCAACTCCGGTATCAACGAAGCAGATCAAGAATTCCAAAAGCTACATTCAAGTGCACATATCTTAGCAAAGTAACTTCTTCAGGAAGGATATCGATGGCACATTATGACAGGGGCATCTACATCAACAACACCTCATGATTCAGAATGAGCTTAAAATCTTTCAAAAAAATAAAAAAATAAGAAAATATGAAAATCCAAAAAAATCAAAAAAAGGATTGAAAACAGTAAAGAGAAAAATCATCCTCTAGTGAAAACCACATGGGCGGTGCTTTGGGAAAGACCATGATGAAAACCTGGAAAACAAGCATCATGTGTGGAATCAAGAATCTACATGGGCCAATTCAGTTGAAAGCATCTCATCCCATCCATAATAAATGTAGCGTTCCATCCATCTTATCCACAATAAATCCATTTCATCCATGAACCATTTATCTAATCCATTTTCATCTATCTGCATCCATAGTCCAAGTTATCTTGATCTTGATGAAATTTTGGGGCACACCTTACACTTGCTTATGGTAAACATCTTAACATGAGCCGTTTTCATGGATCCTATCCTATGCAACATTATCTGAGCCATGAAGCATTATCCAAATGAGAATTCCTTCATTCAAACACCTTATCTTATTGCAAGATAATCCTTGGCAACCTTTGCGTGCTTACCATATCCATCAATCCATACACTTATCTGAGCATCCACACATCACATTCCATACATTGCTAGACACTGGGGGAAGATATGTACTTATTTCTTCGAGAATAAATCTTGGTCTATGTCCTCCAACTTATGTGGCGATCCGAACATTGGAAAACGTGAAATCAAATTGGTCCACCACTTGAGAGAAAAAAATCCAAATCACTATCCCATGCCATATTTTGACAAGAAGATGTTCCTTATCAGGCTTTATCTTTCATCGAACATCAATCAAAACAATCACTATCAGTCACATCTAACACACCCTTCAAATGTCACATCAAATCATCCAAACATCTTTTGTTTCAAACCAAGCTTCATCAATTTTGATCAATCAAATCCAATCAAAAAATCATCATCTCAGGATATCCTTGTGTTGCTTAACACTATCCTTGCATTGTTGTGCATCCTCAACAATGTTATCATCATCAATCCTAATCAATGAATCCTTGCATTGTTGTCCATCCTCAACAATGTTATCGTCATCAATCTAGATCATTCAAATCCTTGCATTGTTGTGTATCCTCAATAATGTTATCATCATCATCAATCCATCGATTCAATCAATCAACCTTAGCTTGGTTTTCAACAAAATCCCCAAATAGAGCACTGATATAATCACACATGTACATATCCAAAATGTCAAAATCATGCGAAAAATCCAAAAACATCCAAAACATCGAAAAATCCAAAAACACTCAAAAAATAAAATAAAAAATGTCAAAAACATTGGAATCTGAACTACGTCATCTCTGAGCTTAAATGTAGGCAAGGCTAATCTCTGATCAGCCCCCCAGACACAAAATCCAAAAACATTCAAAAAACATCAAAATCCAAAAACATTCAAAAAACATCAAAATCCAAAAACATCAGAAAAATAAAAAATCAAAACATTTGTAAAATCTTGAAAAACACCAAAAACAGCCTCAAAACATTTTAAAATGTCAAAAACATCCAAATATTTGAAAAAAATCCATCTGTCTCATCTCGCTTGCACCCGCAATAATCAATCATCCATAATAAACTGATCGTCACCTTCATCCTTTGGCAAAACAAACAAAAACAATCACAAAAATTGGAAAAAGTAAAGCTTCAATCGTAAAATAAAAATCAAAACAACAAATCTTTAAAACAAAATCAAACTCTTGATCATTTTCAAACATGTCAGCCAACCTTATATCGATAGCCTATCAATCAACTTATCATTGAACCATCATCATTCTATACAATGCACGTCCTAGGATATATCGTTCTGACAATGGGCATCATTTTGGATATCACTTGGATTCTTATCCTATCAAAACACATCCCTTTGGCTGAAGGTATAAAGAACATTGGCTTGTTTGCATACTTGATCTTTTATTTTGATTTATCTTATTGCACTCATTCCAAGGACCTCTTGATGATATCCAAACGAAGGATTTAGAGAGATAGGAATGGGGCAATGATCATTATCTTTTGTCTGTTGTGCTTGTTGGATGTTCTTGTAAAATAACTTGGCGAATACTTGCTTTGTTAGGTACATCCTAGCAAGGTTTCCATATGTCAAGTGTGAACAAGAATAATTCTATCTGTTTGTTGAGTCAAAGTCCATCGCACTAGGCACAATGCCATCCTAGTTCTTTATACCTTGATGCATTGTACCTACATGTGTTATCAAACATAAGGTAAGTAGCCCTTTTAAAATCCCAATCCTTGATAAGCAAATCATCTATTTCTCATCATCATCTATCATCATCATCATCTCTAATAAAGTCTCGTCAGATCATGGACTTGTGGGATCCTCTTGTCATCATCTCATTTCTGCACTAACATCATCATCACCAATGCATCCATCATGCATCCATCATGCATCCATCTTGCATCAATCATGCATCCATCCTACATCCACAAAACTGTCAGCATACCACATATCAATCATATCATACATAATAGGAAACATCGATCATTTTATATGCATTGCATTTGCATCATCATCATAATATAGATTTGTTAGTCTAAGAATCTCATAAATCATCCATTGCATAATCATGGCATATCAGATCCTCCATCTCATCCATCATCACATCATATCATCATTTAAGTTGTTTAGGATAATATAGATTTGTTATTCTAAGCATCTTAAAATCATCTCATTTGCATCATCATCCATAACCATCCATTTTGAACCTCTTTATTGTGATATCGACCCTCAAATCAAATATTTTCACTCAATCTCTCGAGGGGGCAATGTACCAGTGTACTTTCCATTAGGGCATCCAAAAAATTAGAATTTTTTTGAATTTTGATCACAGTAAAAATATTCTTTGAACCAATGCAACAAGTACATTGCTTCAAAGAGGGGCAAAATGTAGACATGTGAAATTAACATCGTGCACCCCATTCACGTTCATCCACTCATTAAATAAATCAAATGCAGCAAATCCATTCACTAGGTAAATCAGATCTTTAGTCCTAAGGTTATCCATTTAAATAAATTAAAGGCTCACATCATCCTTTAATTAAATATATCAAACTTTATTTAATTAAAATCTCCAAATGCATTTTCCATCCTTTTCTAATTTAAATAAATTAAATATTTCAGTCAAAAAGGTCAAAATCATCCTAAGCTAACCTAATCCTAATTAGCCTAACCTAACCACCCATCACATCCTCTAGATAATCCCACTTGCACAAATAAATCAATTTATTGATTTATTAAAATCAACATTTTTCACTCACAATGGCATCTTTGAGGAATATTCCCTCAAGTTTGAATTCAAAAACAAGTGGACATGTACATCCAACAAGTCATTTCTGAGCTCTTACATGGCTCTTACATGTCCCTTGCACAAGTCAAACTCAACATTTACTCTCAAATTCAAATTTGAATTTCCCCCTCATGGGCACATTTCCCAAATCTTGCACATCCCTCAACCACTCACAAGATGACAAGTGTCTCCATCTCATTGGCTTGATTCTTTATCCCACATTCATCCATTTGGCCAATCTCTCATCAAAATAATCTATAAATGAGAGCTTCATCTTTGATCAAATCCTATGGAAAGTCACTCTTCATTGGAGAACTGATTTTTCCCATCCATCATCTTGATCATCAACATATCATTTTCATATCATAGAGCTTAATCAAGGGTTGGAAAAGGGCTATTTTCCACAATAGCACCAATCCAATATGAGTTAAAGTGTGCATTATATATCTTTCATGCTTTCAATTTAGTTTGATTTGCTATCATGTGTAGGAAACATTTTGCATTATTTCATAGGAGTATTTAGCAAATTTGTATGCACTCACCTTCTTTATGGAGTTTAGAATGTTTGCAGATTTGAGAGGTGCTCACACAACCCAAAGGGAGCTTTAAGGATTTTTAAATTCATAGCTTTTGGTGACTGTTAGGGGCATTTTTCCTGTGGAATGGGAATCCAAAATTTTTGGTTTGAAGACCAAAGCCTTATCCATAGGGAAATAATCAAAGCTTTGAAAGTATAGCCTACAAAGGCACCCAGTTGGCCTTGGATGGCATTGATAAGGTGCACAAATTTTCTTGCACCTCATGTAGATCAATAATTTCTTTGAACGATAGCTCCATAGAGATCCTAGGCCTGGACTCAAGCTAGAAAAGAAGCCACGCTATCAGATGTATGGCACCTTCAATGTTTGCTACTATGGGAGGTTGATTGAATTTTTAGAAAGTAGATAAATCTTGCTACTCTTCCTCGATCTTTGCTACAATATGCTCCACTGTGGCCACTAAATCATTAGGGAGAAAAGGAGAAGGAAAGCCCAACTAAGTCAAGTGATAAAATTACATCTACATATTATTCGTGGTTAGATTTAGTGAGACCAAACAACTATTATCCTGGAGGATCGCGATATTATAATGAATCAATTACTTTGCCCCTTTGGTAGCTGACCTTCGATCATCTATCCCTACCTTTGCTAAGTCTGCATTTTTCACTATGTATAATTTATCCAACAATTTCTCAGCCTCGGGCACCTTTTCAACAATGAATTGTGGAACTTTCTCAATGGTACCATGCACCTCCTTGCTTAAATTGGTTGCATCCACCATGAATTGTAGTGTTGGTTGCAAGGAAAAACAAAAAGACTTGACTTTCTCCCAATATGAGGCATATAATTACTGAGCCACCAAAAGGAGATCTGATTGAGAAACAGAGGGTTGGGAAGAAATTTTCAAAAGACTTATCTCCACCTCCTTAGACCTGGTCTCCTCCATCAACTTGGCAATTTTCTTGTTCATTGTGGAGAGTTTTTCTTGTAGAGTTCCCAACTCAGTATCCTTTCTTTTCAATAGCTCCTTAATTTGACCTCAAGTTTCATATTCCTTTTTCCAAAGAGAGCTTTATTTCTTGGATCTCCTTTCCGAATTGAGCCTATTAGTCTTGGAGCTCTTTATCTTTTTGTTGTATTTCTTACTTCGCTTGAGCCAATCATTCTTGAAGCTCTTTATTTTTCTCTTGCAGACTGGTAACCACGTTCGGATCTTGGGACTAGAACCTTGTGAGATCCTCGTAAAGCTTGGAATTTTTTGCCTATGCTTGTTGAGACAAGTGTGCAATTTCAGTTGTGTCCTTAGGATTTTCCCTTTTTTGTAGGATCTCCACCCTTTCTTTAATGTTCTTGAGCTCTTCTTCCCTCTTTTTTAGTTGATGACTATGCTTTCAAATGTTTGCAGTCACAACTCATTGAGTTTCATCCATTAGCTCAACTTTTTCTTGTGGCTAGGCTGAGTGTAGATCAATCCCTACTACATGGATCATATAATCCTTAGGTTGCATCTACCCTTGAGGTTTGGTGATGTTAGGCATCATGGTTGCAAATGCTAACATGACCCCTAAACTTCATTAAAGAGGGTTTGCACGAATGACTCTACAAGCTTTGATGCATCCTTTTCCTTTCTTTTCTGGGCACTTCTATCCTGCACCGCCTTAGTCATGACATATTTCCCAAAAAAATCATTTGGTGATCTAATTTGCTCACCGACAACAGGTGCACCAAGAGGAAGAGAAATAGGGAACGAAATCATTGTGGACTCAAATGATGTTTTCTTTGGGAAAGCTATCGTCAATAGGGAGAAAGGGGGAATGCCATGCCAGGTTCTAGTTGGGGAAGCGATAGAAGGACTCATAAGGGATGGTGGTGGTAGTAGAGACATAGAGGTCACCATCTATTGAGTGGGTTGAGTTAGAGATGATGTGACGAAAGTAAAAGGGTTTGCAAAAGAAGGTTTAGATTGGACCTCAACAAAAAATGGGGAAGACCATGGGGGAGTAAAAGTTACTCGACTCATTGGAGAGAAGGAAGATTGAAAGGAACCTCCCATGGGAATAGAAGTAGAGAATGATAGGCTGACACTCAAAGTAATTAGAGACATGGATGCAACAAGGTTAACCAAAGATTTAGAAGCAAGAAGAGAGGGAGAGAAAGATTCTTGATTTGCTACAAGCTCTGATCCTTGGCTCATTGTAGGTGCTTGTGAGCTTTCTCTTGTAGTGGCATTGGTGCTCAACCTCTTCTCGGGTGGAGAATTATCCACCTCTATGACCTCCTAAGATTGTTGGGTTTCCCTAGGTCTCTTTGTAACCCATGTACATGGTAGTGTGACTGCTACATGGGATTTAGTTACTTGTGTGTTCAATGGAGCTTCACTAGGTTGTTCTGCTACTTCTCCACCTCCCTAGATATTTGGGCCTTCTTCACCTCTCTATCTTTGAATATTGTAGCTTCTTCTTCTCGCTCCATTTCCTTATCATCCTCAGCATCAATGTCATCATGTTCTTTGATCCAAAGATCATCAAATATGTCATCCATTTATGGCTCCTAGAACTTGGCATCAAGACATTTGGTCTCTTGACAATACACCAAGAATTGCACAATCTTTTCCTCACTCCACTAGTAGTTCTTGGGCAATTCATTATAAAGGGTGGCCCTAATTTTACACTTGTCACTGGTCTTGGCCAAAGGAAATAGAAAGATAGCCATAGTGGCCTCTTCCCATCATTGGGAACATAGGCCAAGTCTACAAAGAGATTTTGGTCCCCTGACTACAGACTCCACTGAGCTTCCCAGTAGGGTCAGGAGCCATGAGTCACTTCAATATTGAGACTCACTAAGTCATTATTGGGATTATATTCCCATTTGTCACAAATCAATACTAGCACTAGATGAGAAAGCTTCACAGTTAGCAGACCATGTGTTTGTTTCATTTCCATTATTACCATACTAAAGCTTAAGAGACATTTAAAAAAGCCTTTGTTATTCTTTGCCCCACAAAACATGAGGTCTATAATCGCCAGTTGTCGAAATACCTGAAGGGCCAACACCCTGTTTGTGACATAGACTGAGAGCTGAAATGGTTCCTTAGTAAAACCATGCAATATGAAAAATGAAAAATCCTCTCCTAGGAACTAGTCAAATGGAGGGAAAAAATCTTGCATTTATCTTACTTGCTCGGCAGAGAACCGATAACAACCACCCTCACCCTTATTAAAATCTTGCAATATTGGAGTCAGGAAAGACTCAGAAAATGCAGAATAATCATGAGTTATAGAAAGGAGATGGGTCCACATAGAAAATGACTTCTTTATCCCACTTTCATCAAATATAGACAAATCCATATGGTCCTTAAAGAAATTAGGGTTTTGGTACAAAAAAATGTGAGTAAGAAAAGAAGGAAACCTGAATCTATACTATGTGTGATATTCCTTGAATTGGTTCAACATCTCCCAAACAATGACCTCCACGAAGTCATACCAGAATAAAGAATGTTGTCTTCTTAATTGAAAACCCAAACCCATTTGAAACTCCTAAACCTTCCTATCACTATCCAGGCCACAAACAAAAGCCAACATAGAGAAGACATCTTGCATGTTTGAGTTGAAAACATTGTGCCCAACTGGAAACTGTTGTGGGCGCTTATCTTCCTTGGACCTTTTTGTTTCTTGATTATAAAAACTTAGAGCAAGGGTCTGGGTTCTCCAAAAAAATTCTGAGCCATGTATAGTGAATCTCTTTGGCACTTTTGTCCCTTGTCTCATAAGGATGCATAACATATCCCTCATATTTTTAACGCTAATCACCACCCTCATGTTCTGGCCTTATATGATGCCAATATTTGAATTGAAATTTTGAGCACACTTATGAACCAACTCTGGGCAGTGATGCACCAAGGGAACCATATATTGGGGAATACTGCAGAACCACAACTTGTATGCCAAAGAGTCTTGGTTGCTAGTCTTAGATTTTTTCATCCTTTCACAAGTTGCTTCCCTAAGACTCTTAGTCGTAGTTTTGAGCTCAAGGTCGTGAATATTATCCCAATCTTCCACTATCTTGGCTTTGCTCCTATGGGTAGTCTTCTTCATTACCTATGTGTGAGGCCACTTTGGATTTTTTGAAATCCCAAGTGAGGCATAAGAGATGTTACTAAAAACATGGGCCATTGGCATCATCAAGATGGTGTCAAATAAGCTTTCAACTACCTCTCCTTATGCTTCCATCTCAGGATTCTATGCCATTTCAAGATTCTATAAACTTTTGCGAACACTCAACCTCTCTGCAATTCCCACTAAGACTCTTTCTTAGCAAACTGTGTACTCAAAACTCTTTGCAGTGTTATTATTTTGCATGCAACATTATCCTTTTCGCAAATTGGAGTTGGAGAAAATGGTTTCCTTTTTGCAATAAATTCGGCATGTACCACCAAATCTTTCATTCATACGAAATGAATTCTTTACCTTTTGAAAAGACAATAATTCATAATGACGATTGGACATCATGTCCTATGACACCAACTCTTGGGAAATTGAGCCAGTAATTGAAGACGTACAAAAAAATTTCGCACCCTTTTTCATTTAATAACTGTAGAAGAATGATTAAGCAAAAGGGCGTAATGGATACACAAAATATTTTGAGTTAATTTTGGAGACTGAAAAGCATCGACATCTTGACACTTAGCACTTGACCATGCAGACTACCACTCGCACCTGCCACAAGTTTTAGCTGATTAATTACTTCAATTTGCACGCAACAATTCGCATGCAACAAGCACAACCTAGTGGGATTTTTTGAGTTTGCTCTGAGTGGTATTTTTGAGTTTGCACCTTGATCAACATTATGCTTATCATATCCCCAACTACCTTTATAAATAGACCTAAGGATGATAGAAAAATTTACACTTGGTAATTGGGCTTATTGATAGAGGCAATGGATACTCCCATTAAGTTATCTAGCAATAGGTCTCAGGCAACTTTCCTAGGAGAAATTTCTAGTAGGCATTTAAAGTGTATGACAAAGAATAAGCATTCCTTGGCCATAATTGCAATGAAATTGGTGTTGGGGAAGGATTTTATAGAATATGAGGACAAGTATAGAGTGAACAAGTGTGATATTTGTTCTCATTTTGTTGCATCTTTGCTTGATATTCAGGTATCGAAGCTGATGATACTGAGGCTTACCATGGAGATTTTTCCCAAGCGCTATCTTAGAGGCCTTAGGGAAATTGTAATGAATGTTGTGTATGGCCTTGGTATTCCAACAATAAGTGATCTCTTTCGTCATATTGAAGAGGATGCGGTGGTGTCTTGGGTGCCATTTCTAAGCGGATTTCGCATGATGACCATTGGAGAACACCACTAGAGGGTGTGTCGTGCCTACCACTTCTTGCTAAGGTGCTACAATGTAGATCTTTTCTATGATGTGGAGTGGTATACCAATTTTAGAAACCTGGTGTATCCTCCTCCACTTGTTGTTGTTGTTGTCAAAGCTCTTGTCATTCCTGTTGACTTTGCTGCCCCTATTGAATGAATGAAATGTTTTCTCCTCTCCTTTTTTGTATATAAATCTCAAAAGGCTTCTTAATATATATATTCTTGAAAAGCTTGGCCCAAGAGCCATTTTGAATTGTAATATCCCAAAGTAAATATTACCATATAATGAATATATAGCTATTTTGTCAAGTTTTTGTCTCCATTGCTTTTGGCTTCTTTCATGCTTTAAAGGGTTCCACTAAATAAAGACCAAACCAAACAAAATGCACAATTTTTTTTAAATATTTACATATTTACACTGTCAAATGGTTAATAAAGCTAATTAAAAATCTTGAGGTGAATTCCATTGATAGGAATTTCCAATGCTTCTTTTCCATATTTTCTAATTCGAGTGCATTATGTTGCTTGCACTTAATGATGTGGAAAGGACCCTCGCATAGAATATCAAATTTTCCATGTTGGCCAGGCTTTGTAGCTCTCTCATTGAATTTGAGCACCAAATCTCAACACTTAAGACCTTGTTCAAAGGTTTTCTTGTCAAACCACTTCTTAACTACCAGTTGATGATTACATGTGGACCTTAGTGCATTTTCCCTTTTTTCTTGTACCTCCAATAGTTCAGCTAATCGGACCTCCATGACTCTATTTTGTTCTACCTCCAGAGACTTAAGTAGTTGTAGTGTGGGAATTTCTATAGAGATAGGCAATAGTGCTTCCTTCCCATATACCAACTCGTATGGTGAAGTATTTAAGACTTGCTTGGGAGTTATGCGGTCCACCTAGAGCACTAATTTAAGGTTCAAATGCCACTCCCTCTGGTGGTTTGACCCTATTATTTTGATGAGTCAAACTAAATTCTTATTAGTCAACTCAGACATAACATTTCCTTATGCATAATAATTCGAAGATGTCTTTAGGAATATGTCATGCTTAAGTGAAAATTGACATACCTTCGAACCTAGGAAGGCTTTTGTGTTGTCAGAGATGATGGTCTTGGGTAGTCCAAACCTTGTTACCTGTTCTTCAAGAAAGTTTACAATTTCTACCTCAGTCGCATTCTTCAGGGGCATGGCCTTGATCCATCTAGTAAAGTAATTTGTGGCCATGAGGACCCATTTATGCCTGACACTAGAGGTGGGATTAACCATCCTAATGAAATCAAGCCCCCATTGTGCAAAGGGTTCTTCAACCACTGTCAGATTCAGAAGCATTGTTGAGTTCTTCCTCCTTCCTATGAAGAATTGAAATTATTTGTAGAATTTAACCAAAGAGTGTGAGTCATTGAATAATGTAGGCTAAAAGTACCTAACACACTTAATTTTAATGGTAGTGGTCTTTGCAGAGAAATGTCCACTCGCAGGATATCTATGGAATATGTCTAGAACTTTTTGCTCCTACTCTTGAATGATGCACTATATATGAACACCATTTAAATTCCTTTTGAAGAGAACACCTTCAATAAGCACATACCTGCTATTTTGCAACCTATAAAAAATCTTCTTCTAAGAAGGGAGGCCCGCCAAATATTTCCCATTCTAGATGAATCTCATTATGTTTGCCAACCAGCAACCTTTGGACTTGGATTCATTAGTAGAACTAGCTCCTGGGTTGTTCCTCCTCAACTGCCACTTCTTCATCACATGCCAAATACTCACATAATCCTCTCCCTCGCATGGTCTTTGTGGGACTGACCTCATTGTCATAAATTCAAGGATCTTTGTTATCCAATTGGCCCTTATTTCAGTGATTTCTCCCTCCATTATGTACTCACACACACTAGAATGCCTACATATACAACCACCTGGTTGCAAGCTATGAGGTGAAAGAACTTTTTGAGTCCCTTAACAATGGTGAATTCCTGCCTCTCAATGAAGTTGTACTTCATCTCATAGTCTTTTAAGGTATGGGAGTTAAAGGCTATCAGATGTTCTCCCTTTCCTTCATCATCCTTTTGGGTCAAAATAGTAGCGATGCTAGATTTACTATTGAACACATACATTATAAAGTCCTTTGATAGGTCTGGGTTCACCAGCATAGGAGTTGAGGAAATAGACTCCTTGACCTTATCAAAGGCTTCACTGGCCTCTTTAGTCTATTTAAACAACTGATGCTTCTTGAGCATCAAGGTGATTGGTCTAATTAAACCTGCAAAATCCAAAATAATTTTTCTTACAAAATTTACCTTCCATAGGAAGGACTGAACTCACTTTTTGTTGACTGGAAGGGGTAGTTCCTTGATTTCCTTCACCTGATTTGGATCAATCGCAACCCATCTTTGGACACTACATGTCCCAATAATTTTCCTTGGGGCACTCTAAAAACACAATTTTTTGGGTTCATGGATATCCCAAACTCCTAGAATTTTTTAAATACCATTTCAAGATGATCAAAATGATCATCTTTTGATTTAGAGATAATAGTAAGATCATCCAAGTAGATCAAGATGATCTTATTGATTAGTTCTCTAAAGGAAATGTCCATTTCTCACTAAAAGGTGGCTCCCTTATTTGAGAGGCCAAAAGGAATTTTTTCATAGGAAAATGTTCCCCACTTAGTAGTGAACATTGTTTTGTGTTGGTCCTCTTCTTTGACCCATATCTAGTTGTATCTAGAAAAGTCCTCCAGCAAAGAAAACATTTATGATCCATCCACTATTTGCAAAATTGATTCCATGGAAGGAAATGGGTAGTGGTCCTTTAGGGATGCCCTATTTAGATCCTGAAAATTGACACAGAGGTGGATGCACCTATTTTTCTTTCAAACCGAAACTAGATTGGATACCCATGTACTATGTTTGATTGAGAAGACAATCCATGAGTGGATTAGCTTCCTCAACTCTTGTGCCATTAGTACCTCTATCTTTGGGTTTACTAGCCTTTGCTTCTAGAAGACAGGTTTTGCTCCTTCTGTTAGTTCTATGGTATGCTGGATGACTTTGGGATCATATCCCTTGAGGTCATCATATGACCAAGCTACAACTCCTTTATATTTTTCACAAAAATGCATGAGCCTGTCTTTATCATGTTGAAGAACACCTTTCTCGACCTTAAGTATCCTTCACTCTTCGACCTGAAGATCTGCATAGTCGCCTTTGTCCTCTACAAACTTCCTCTTGTTATTTCTTGCATCATCCTAATCGAATTGATTTTCGAGAGTGACATGTCCTTTCAAAAGCATGTTGGATCTCAACTGAATAATTTTCCCTTCATAAGCTTTACAAATTTTTGGTTGGAGTTGATTGACAATCTCTCTGGAGTGTTGAATAAATGAGGCAATTTGTTTGTCACTTTCAAATACTTTCAAACAGTTTTCATTGTCTGGGATTGCGGGTTAGACAATCACTTGCACATTCTCTGTGTTCTCAATTAAGTTAGGAAAATGGTTGAACTGAGATCCTATCATCGCCATGTGATCAACAACTACATTCTACTCTTTGGGAACCATCTAGATATTGAAATCTTCAAATATTTCAATCAAGTCCTAGACTCTATGTCTATAAGATCGCATGTAGACATTCTTTGTTGTGGAGATACCTCAAACTTGATTAAATATTAGCTCAAAGTCTCTGAACACCATTATTTGCTTAACACCTATCCACTCCACAAGGCTTAGACCTCTTCTTCATTAGCCTGGTTTTTTATCACCTTCTCATCCTCTAGTAACTTAGTACAATACATCTCATCTTTGGTAATAGAGGTATGAGTAGCCTCAAAATTTATCATGGCTTCATCTACTACATGTTTTGAATGCAAAGGTTCAGACACTATCTTCATCTTAGCTCCATGCTTAGTCCTAAGAATTATGTGTGGCCAATCTAGGGAAAGATACTTGCCTATCTTGGTAGTGAACTCTCGGGATAAGCAAAGACCGAACATGGGAGGGACGCCAATGATCATGGTATCTTATGGGATTGTGATACTAGGGGAAGAGAACAGAGTCAAGGGGAGGTCTTTGATGACACCTATAGTTTCAAATTTATTCCCATCAAGCTGCATAACCCCTCTATTTAAAGGTTCATAGCTAAGTCCTAAGGCTTCTGCTATTTGCTTAGGCATTACTGTTGTGTTAGCACCAGAATCAATCATAGAATTGTGCAACAATTTCTTACCCGCAATAAGAGTCAAGAAGAATGGTTTTGGTTTAGGCTTACCTCTACTTTTGGTAGAGGCTTCCTCTCCATTGTTTGTGAGGACTTTGGTCTAAGATGTTGAATTTATAGCCTTTCCTTTGGATGGTTGCTTTGTTGGCTCTATGCTTGCATCTTCTAGTAGGGACTTCTGTAACAAAATTTTTTGCTTCGAAATAGCTAAGATATCCCAAAGAGATAAATTAGCAAAGGATTTCTTCAACTGTTCCACCACATTAAATGGCGGTGAATTCAAAGACTTCTACTACTTAGACCTTATTAGAGCAATCTCCATGCATGGCTGAGGTTGCTATACAATTGTGGAGGTACTACGAGCTTGGTCAGGAACACTTTTGGGTTGATGAGCGATTGGTTCACCTATGAATCTCCTCTTTGAGTGAGTGTTATACTCTAATTGTACTTGTAGGACCTTTGATGTGAAAACATCATTTTAAAACACCTCCTCTTCTTCTTCCATCCATGAGAAGAGCGCATGATCAAGAGTTATATCTATTTCTTTCTCCAAGGAAATTCCTTGCATTTGAGTGGTGAGTACCACATTTTCCATCTACAAAGAGGAATATGTATAACCTCTTGAGTCTGGCGCAACACCTTGACTACGTTGTTCCGCCGCTCTTTGTAAATTTCTACGCGAACAATTTCGGGGCATATGTTCTTCATTGCAGGGGAAGCACCAAGGGTTGGTATCATTAGAGAGATTATATTACCCTACTACCATCTCTCTATTCAAACTTGGGTGAATTTTTTATAGTGGAGTAGGCACCAACACTACCTGATTATTTTTTTGAGTTTGTGGATTTGTGCATGTACCTCCTTGGAACTAATTTTGCTGGTAGGAAGATCTTTCGCCTTGGTAATTTTGGTAAGCTTGCTTCAGAGGCATGGACTATTGCTGCTTTATACTAGTCATTTCATTTGAGAAGTTATGCAACAACTCCTTGATGTCGCTCATCTTGTCCTTTGAAGGATTAGATGCATAAGCAACATTCTGCAACATGCTTAGATATGTGTACATAGATTGGGGAGGAGAAAACACATTGGTAGAAGCTATCTCTTGGGCAAGGGCTAACAACTCTACAAATATAGGCATAGTGGGATGAGGTGGTAAATTTCTAAGATTGATCAAATTATTCTTTGCCTTAACAACAGTGTTATACACATCTAGAAAAGTGTTCCCACCAAGGGACTAGATCATCACCGAAATATTAGCATTGAGAGATTTTATATAGAAGATGAATGCCAAATTGATAGGTGGGCAGATAGCGGTCTGGATCCTTTACTAAGTCGTGTGAAACCTGACATTGAAGTTGGTCATGGTCTCATGAGGGGCCCATTTTATGGTCACCAGTTGATGGAATAGCGAAGACCAATCTCCATTGTTTGGAAACTGCTTGTAGAAAGGATCTCTAAGCTGATTCCAAGTACTGATAGTATTAGCCTCTAGAGTGCGGTACCAATCTAGTTCCTTGCCTTTGAAAGAGGCTGCAAGAAATCTTAATGCTACATTTTGATCAACTACACCATGCACCAAACACACGTCCGCCACATCTTGGAGATGGTTGGATGGCATTTTTGAGCCTTCCCCGATGAATTTTGGTAAAGTTTTTAAAGCAGGCGTTGGGATAGGAGCCTAAACGACCGGTGCTACTAGTGCTATAAGAGGGATTCTAGCATCCCATGCAAGAAAATTTATGTTAGCCATTGGTAATGGGGTCAAAGGAGGGGTCGAGACGTTCACTGGATAGGCTCTTGGTTGTACTATTACCAGCGGTGGTACTAGAAAGCTAGGGTTATTCGCTATCTGGGATCTAGTAATAGGTCTATGGCTCATACACCCACTTTAAATTTAGACACATTCAAACAAAGTCCCACTGGGTGTGCCAAAAAAATAACTGTTGATGCCTAAAATTACTAGGCACATAGCCTGATGGGAAACTCGGTTAATGGGGGGATCGATTGCGCTAAATTGAGTAACCTCTGGGTTTTAAAGAAGCTGACTATTCCATGTATTAAGGGGTGAAAAGGGAAAATGAAGCAGATATATAAAAATAAAATCTAATCTAAGGTGATGTGCTAAGGTTTAAGTATGTAGGCACAATAAATCTTCTTTTTGGATGAGATTTGAGGGCCTGTTCAACAATCTACATGTCCAAAAATAATAGAAGGCATAGATGAAAATCATAAGAAGTCCATCAAATAACATAATATAATTTCCATATACATTCACTAAACGATAATTAAATAAGAAACTGAGAGGTTGACCAAATTGGGGTGAAATCACAATACTGTGTCTCACTTTTTGCTCAAGATGGACATTTACATCAATATTTTTAACTGAATCTTCATCTTCTGAGACCTATAGTAGCTAAACCATTAAGAATTTGAAGATGATGTGAACTAGTTATTTGTGAAAATTTGTGTGTAGATTCTAAGTATATTTTTTAAATTTTTTTAAAAATAAATCACGACTCTTTCATTATCTCCTTTAATAAGTAGTTTTAAATAGAAAAAACAACATTTTCATTGAGTAATGTTTATGTTGTACAACATAACATTTTTTCTATAAAGGATAAAATTCTAATTTTTGGAATATACATTCTCATCATCAATATCTGGGGAATGGATATTTTTTCATAATTTCGTGTTACATATTTCTTTTTTAATTAATTTTTAAAGTCACTATAACTATAATTTGGAAATGCGTGTGTTGTACAACCTAACTTGTTGTGTATATATCAAAATATAATTTTTATTTTATTAGTGAAACAAGGACATCAATACCTAGGGAAATGGTAGATTTTGAATATTTTTTCAATGTTTTACTATTTTTCCACCTTTGTCAAATGAAGAGCTTGATGTTTGGAGAAAAACCTATGTTCAGTAAAAAATGAAAATTAAATACAAGATAAAATGAAAACATATCAAAACTATACTTGTTGGAAATCTTATTTCAAGGGCTACAATCTTGCAAAAGATCATTTCTAAATGAGTTTATTTAATCCCTCAAAAGGTAAAGTAAACATGCTTTTTTCTAGCATTTTGATAGGTGTGAAGGAGACTCCATTGTGTGTATGATTTAATACTAGAGGGGTTCTATCCAAGGGGGTTTGATCTAAGGGGGTATTATCTATCCCTCTTTAATTAAAACCCTTTAGATGGAATCTCTCAAGGATAAAATCATTATTTCTTCTAGAAAAAGTGATTTTAGGAAAAAATCAGCATGTCCCAAAAGTGAGACACACTATTGTGGCAACACGCATTGGCACATTCTGTGAGTATTAATACAATAATTAAAAATAATACAAAGGCCTATAGTCTTTCAACATTTTTTCTATCTATTTTCAACCCTTTTTCAGAGAGTCAAAGTGGCATATATAGATCTTTCACTTCTTGAAAGCCAATAACATAGAAGATTCCCCTAGCATGGGATGTGCCATTTGTTGCAATGATTCTTTCTAACTAAAATGGAATTTTGTTCTTTCGAACCAAGCACACCCTCCTACAAATGATGAATGCAGTCTGAAAGTGAAAGCAACAAAAATTTCCTAAAGACATGTGCCTAACCATTTGAAGAACCGGTTAGGACACGTATCATGGAGGCAGGGCCTCTCATTCTTTTTTCCTCCTTTTGAGATTGAAGTTCCCGCAGAGATGACATGTGGCATAGTTTTTTCTTCAAACATTGACTGTGGGGTCCACCAAAAAGGTACCCACAAAATGATGCAATGTGGCACACATGTGGCACTCAAAGAAAAAAGAGAGGAGAGAGAATCCTCAAAGGCACACATTGCAAAAACATGGCGAAAGGGTGGAGCTCAGAGGAGAAGCAAGGAAAGAAAAATTTCAAAGGTGTGTACGACTAACACGTGGTGCAAGTGGATGAAGTCGCTACAAAAAGGAGCCTGGAAATATGCAAACATATGAAGCACAGGCTAGGGCCAATGCAAAACCAATAATATCAAGCCAGAGGGAGCTTTAAGGATTTTTAAACTCACAGTTAGAATCTTTGGGAACAGTAAATATGAATATGCAGAAAAAGTTCATGAAGCTTTGGTATAGAAGGGAAAAAATTATATTACCTAGGATATTACACATAAAGAAGTCCAAAGGAAAGTCAAGGAAGAGAAAATTCAAGAGTCTCATGAAGATTGTAACAATGAATTAGAGGAAAATAAAGAGGATCAAGATGTTGAGAAAAATGAAGAGAAATAATTATACTAAGGAATCACTAAAACAAGTGGTAGGAAATGGTAAAGAATTAAGGAAGGTTCTAATAACAACAAAGGGTGTACTATGTTGGAATCCACATCATTGTGAGAGGTAAGAATCATGGAAGAAACTATCATGCATACATTATAATGTATAGAATCTATAAGGAAATTACTATGGACCTACATGGAATCAAAAGAACAATTACAACAATTAGTGGTATGATAGAAGTAATTGCTACTCATGGAAGCAAAGGAGGAATTACTATGATAAGGAATGAAATCAAATGGGAGAAACAGAATATGGGTCAAGGATGAGATCTAGGAATTGTCAAGAAAAATACACAAGGATCAACTATGGATGGTTGGATGATTGGTCATGGCATCATATTTGTAATAACTTTCAATAATCATACTATTTGGCTTCTTCTCATGTTTTGGGGATGAAATATGTCAAAAAGGGATGCCATGTTTTTTATTAGATAAGCAGGGAAGGGCCCTGAACCTTACAAAATGAAAAAATAGAGCCAAACAACTTAGGAAAATAGACTAGACCAACACATCCAATCAAAGAGAAACAACTACCAGCAAAGGACCAGTCAGAAACAACAAACTATGAGAAGTTGTTTAAGGAAAAATGCTTGAACCAAGCAAAGCCTTAGAGGGCGAGTTAAATGAAACTATAACATTCTTAGAAAAATGCTTCTTCTTTTTGCGAACCATTGTCCAAGGAGAATCAAAAATTAAAATGGAGAAATTTTGATTAGAGGGGGAAGATTCCCCTCCAAAGTAGCAGACAAGAGGAACAACTGATACTTCAGGTGAAGCATCTAAGACCAAGCCTCAAACCGTAAGATTTATGACATCATTTTCCAAAATAGGGGCAAAAAGAGAAGCAATACTAATAACATTGGGAACAACCATAACTAGAGATTGCACCGCAATATCCATAGGAGGAGTAGTATCCACCATAACTAATTCATGTGAAGCAAAAAGAACCTACAAGGGAGAGTTTGCATGGGAAACAAGAGTATTGTTAATATTATTTTTCCTCACAAAAGGAGAAGGAGGCCTTGAGTCTTCATTAGAAGAAGAAGAATCAGCAGTAGGGTGCACTATTAAGTGCTCACAGAGTGAGTCCTTCCACTAGGTAGAAGAGGAAATAGTGTGGGAGGCATGAGAACAATCATGGTTCAAATTACCAACAACAAAATAGAGTTTGCAACGAAATGGAAGACCCTCATAATCAACTATCTGAGACTATGACTAATCATTAACCTACAACAATACCTCACTTGGTAGAGCGTTCAAAAGATCAACCTCCACCAAGATCCTAGCAAAGG
Source organism: Sequoia sempervirens (assembly GCA_007258455.2). NCBI lineage: Eukaryota > Viridiplantae > Streptophyta > Pinopsida > Cupressales > Cupressaceae > Sequoia > Sequoia sempervirens. The sequence continues at coordinate 39,624,409 of VDFB02373365.1, forward strand.
AGGTATGAGTAAAATTCTTGGAAGCCTTATCCACTCTCAAGAATCTACCAATAGCATTACCATTGCCCTCATAGGCAGAGGAGCACCAAAACTGTAAGGGAAGATAAGGCAATCTTACCCAATCAGGCATAACATCTAAGGGTTCATTCAAAGGATTAAAAGAATAAAATGAAGGTCTAATGGAGAGGGGATGGGAGTCCCAAATCCACAAACCATAGTCTAAAATAGTCTGTCTATGTTTAAGAGAGCTAAAACCCACAACAAAAAAACCCTTTGCAGAAGGGTAAATCTCCATCGAACCATCAACTAGAGGAGACCAATGGTTGGTGATCCAAAGGTGCAAATCAGAGAGGGAAGGCCACAAATGGAAAAATCTACAAATAAGAGAATTCTTAGAGTAAAAAGCAATATTTTCAGCAACTTCCTTACTAAGAGAGACAACAGGAGCACAATCTACACACTGTAGAGGATGCAGTGAGCCCTACCTGGGCCTCTTAGAATTCACAACATCAACAAAAGAAGGTTGAGGACAAACACCCAGCCCCCCAGTAGAGTTCGAGGAAGCTTGAACCACTCTCACAACCACATCCACATTAGGGAAAGGGGCATCCACATCCACCACAACCACCCCAGAACTAACATTATTCTCTGCCACATCAACCAGAGGCACATAGATAGACAGAGGTCCCACACCAATAGGAAGTAACTCCAAATCCCCATCCACAACCATCGAAGAGACAAGCGTAGTAGCAGGAGAGTTCAAATAGGAGAAAATGGCTGCACCATTGAGTAGGAGACTCCCAAAACATAGCTCAAAATCTAGGTAGGGCGGGAGGTACCCAGAACAGGGACATTCAAATTCTGGGCAGGGCAAGATAGTTCCATTGGTAAAAGAAGGGATGCCATGTTATGTACCGAGGGATATGATATTATAATGTATTTAGATGGATAGAGATGCCGACATGTGGCACACATCCCTTAAGATAGCTATATTGGGTCATGTGAATAAATTATCTAATTTATATCAAAAGTTGAGTAGGCCATCATTAGTATTACTCCTCCATTGTATTTTTATGAGGAGGTCTATATAAAGGAGGTGATTATCATTGTAAGGTATGCGTGAACTATGATGTTGTATTTGGTATCTCTTGGAGATATAGTGTTGAGTGGCTTCTTCCATAAGGAGTATTGTATGGTGTTACTGTACCTCAAGGGTTTACTATATTTCTGCATATATTGGATGCTAGGGCATATTGGCCCAAAAAACATCTCTTGTGTTGTGCGAGATCTATATTATATACATTATATTATTTTCATTATTATATGTTTGGATCATATCAAATAAATGTTTACATAAGACACATTAACTACATGCTAATATTTTTGTATAAAGATATAACTAACGTGTAATTTGTCGTTGTGATTCTCAAATATAACTTGTTTAGTGAAATATATTTCCATAAGAAGGTTATAAAGTAATTGTGATTATGAACAAGAAAAGTATGAAACAAAGTATAAAAAAATAACATGGAGTCAATGTACAATTCATAGTCATCTTACACAATATCAATTATATATAATTTATGTATGTATAATTGAAAACAAATAAATTGAAATATTAAAGGAAAATTTTAAGATTTTTATGGAGAAAAAGAAGTTGTATAATAGAATTGGTACACATACAATTTATAGTCTAAAAAAGAAAAAATGATAAAAAGGAAAGAGAGTATACAATATTTTCACCTTATAAAATATTTCTGGGTAAATAATTCAGTAGAGTAAAAAAATTATTATTTCAAAAATTCAATTGATCTCAAATATAATAGTAAACCTCTCCTACTTCACTTTTAACCATTTATATAGATAAATAAATACATTAAAAAAAGTCATACAAATTATATAAAATCATGCAAAAGATTAACGTAACTGTTTTATGAAAATCCAAAATAATACCAATCTATTTTCAAAAATAAAATCCAAAAATGGATTCACAGTTTCATATCAATTAACTAAGTTGATCCTATCTAAAGCATCACACATAAAATACATACAATGCTTATCCAACACTCTTAATAATGAGAAGGGAAAATCATATTCCTATTACTAAAACAATTCAAACTGTAAACATTGCAGCCATTGAAAACTAATAATTTTTTAGTCTTGCCCAATATAAGAAATCTAAGCCACACTCTTTCTTTTAAGAAAAGCAAAAACGAAATATTAAATAATATCAAGCTTTTTTTCAACTGAAATATCCTTTCTACCCAATCTTTAAATTGTAATACGAGCCTTACAAGGTCTAAAGTAAAATATCCGTGTAGTTAATAGTCAAACCTTTTAGCTATTTTTAATATCAGTTCAACAGTTAAGAGTTACAGATTTATTTATTTTTTAATAAAAGTATAAATACTTATTATCTTTATACACAAATAAGGTTTGAAATTAAATTATTAATTGTTTGGCTCTTAAACTGTTTAATATTTAAATAAAATTGAACATTTCATTCTTATTTCTGTTTTTATAATATTATTTCAATTTAAATTAAAAAAAAACAAGTCTTTAAAACAAGTCTCACGTCTGCAAATCACTCTTGAGTAATCAGAAAACAAATTTTAGCTACCGTTCAATGGTAAACCAACTGCCCTTTAATGGTAAAAGCCTCCAAAATCACACTTATCACCTAAGAGTCAAATAAATATTGATTTTCCAAATGAATGGGAAAATTCTATTTCCATTTGCAATGTTTTTTTGTCAATTTGATGGCAACTTTGTTTTTTTCATTTGCATTGCTTTATGTTTTAAATTTGTATGCAAATATTTCAAAATCAGATAATACTTAATTTCTTTAAGAAAAAATCTATATTTGTCTAAGTTTATTTCATTCCATTATTTAGCACTTATTATTAATTATTTAATCTTTGCCACATACAACTAGAATTTGCAGTACATGACATCTGCATACATATAATTTTCTATTGGCATAATCCTTAAACCTCCTTTAAATGCAAGTACTAATTATCTATATGTTATAAATATGTCAATTAGATGCAGTGGATGTGTGAATATTAGATATCAAAAGTAATTTTTTGTAAAAATTTGTTGAACTTCAATGAAGCTGTAAATTATAAACTCATTTATTGAAACATTGAAAAAAAGCAGCTCTTCTATTTTTATATGATATAATTAATAATGTGCGGAAGCCTACTCCATCACTAAAATCATAACCAAAATTCAAATTAAAAGATTCATAGAAAAAATTAATAAAATTATGAGCTTAAGAAAATTTTGAACGAACAAATAAAATACTATAGGCTGCACCAGTCCGATGCTCTATAACATCAAATTTTCACAACTTTTGTCTATTCAATGCTTGCTAGAAACTATTTTTAACATTTATCAGATTAAAAGAAAGTAGAGAATATGGCAAGCTAAATTCTACTATTATGTATAATCCAGTTTCACTAGGAGAAGCACTTTCTCATTGTTCATGATGGACAACATAGAGATTAGAACGTAACAACCAGATATAGTTCACCATCCCGTACGCCGCATGGCGATTAACAATAAGAATACTTAGAATACTTTTATTTAGTCTGCGGGATAGGCTCCATAAAATAAAGTTTATAAATTATTTTGTTCTATAAATGCAAACTTTTGAAATTATAATAATATCAATAACATCAACAATATTTAGTAGTTGCTGAGTTATAATTAATATATATTCGATCTTGCCTGCACGGTTATTCTACCCGTATGGAGTGCTCTATTTTTTTCTGTTTTTTCTTCGTATGTTGGGTTATGGACTTTGATTCTGAACTGAATAACAAATCCAACTGGGGAAAATCAAAAGGAATATAGAGGGTTCCTGGAGGTATTGCAGGTTTTCTCTTTCTGGAAGTTAATCTGGGTTTGAATGGTGCAGGAGGGCAGCAAGTCATTACAGGTATCTTGTGTTTCTCCTACTTGGGAGTGGTGGGGCATTCTTCTTCTTCCAGAAGATGAAGCTTGCTTCTTTCTTCTGTGTGATTAGGGCTTCTTCTCTTACATGTTGCAATGGCTGCCAATGCACAAGGGATTTCTCTTGCCGACTTTAAAGGCACTTCTGCTGCTTCTACACACACATCTTTATTTCCTGCCTTTCTTTTTCCTGGTGAGATGGACAACGAATTTTCACATGCCATAACTGTAATAGCAGCAACTATATTTTGTTAAAGGTCTCCAAATTGGTGTAAGTATATGAACGACGACTTAAGATTACTAATAACATAATAAATAGAATCTGTATTTTTAATAACATAATAAATAAAATCTGTATTTTTCCATATATCGTATGGTATTAGAGTATGTTTAATTATTAACATACCAATATGTCTGAAGAGAATCTTAAAAATACTGTTTTTATTAATAAAGCATTTAAGGTTTTATTTAAAATAATTGTAAATAGGGGAGAGGGGCCTATAGTCATGCAGACTAACTTTGTCAAGATGTAGCCATTGACTGCAATATGGTAGAACCTTCAGTTTTTTTTTTGAAATGTGGACTGGCCTCTTATCTATTTAGGGGAAAGGGGCCAACAGTTGTGCAGGGTCCAATAGTCATGCAGTCAATTGTGATTATAACACCCAATCTTACCACATATTTATACTATATATTGTAAATAAATAGTCCAAATGTAAATGAAAAAATAACCAAGTGGGTCCACTTTTGATCAACATTTGGTTATTTTTTTATTTACATTTGGACTATTTATTTACAATATATAGTATAAATATGTGGTAAGATTGGGTGTTATAATCACAATTGACTGCACGACTATTGGACCCTGCACAATGTTGGCCCCTTGGGTAATGCAATGAAATAATATTTATTTAGGTATATAGTAATAGATGTTTGTTGGGGATTCATGTATCTAGAAAAGTTAGAATTAATGAGATGATTATTTTGGAGTGTGAAAATTTATTATATATTAATTTAGATCATTTTATAATTATGAAAATGATATGTGTAATTATAGATTTAATCTCAATTTTTAAATCTAAATTTTGGTGTACATATTTCGTCTATGTTAAATTTTGATATTAGATATTCAATTTGCTTTATCTTTTTGATCTATTTTAATTAATTGACATTATTTAAAAATACTTTTGAAGAATTTGTTAGATAAGAACTTAATTTGTTTGGGTTAAAACTTTTAAAATATTAATTTAATGACTTTTTGATAAGGTAATGCAATAATGATGCTCTAATTATGTGAATGAATGTTTTTGATATCTAGGTATTAGACAATGTGTAATGATTTGAAATGAATTAGGGTTTTGATTTAGCACATAACAACTAGAAGGAAATATTAGGTCTTCTCCAACTTTGAATTTGAATTTTAGAAGTTAAAATTTTGTTTGTACAAATAGTATAATTGAATAGAAAATAAATAATCCTAAATTGATCATTAAACATAAATAAAAATAAGATCAAATAAAACTTAAATTACATATTCTTATTATATTTTACACTTCTATATTTACCATTAAATTTTTTAAAAATAAAATTCACACCATTATATATCAAACATTACTCATATCTAAATGTTCAATAATGATAATAGAGAATATCATACCAAGTATGCACTCAATATTGTTCAAACTATGGTAGTTATATATAATGTTTAAGGATTATGAGACTAGTTCCTTTTGATGTTTGAAATACAATATGCAAATTTATTGATTTAATTATTAGATATATGGTCCTATTTAAATAAGTCAATTGAAAATATTATTTAAATATTTATATTTTCAATATTTAAAATATGTTATATTTATTAAAATCTGTTGGTGTATAACTCAACATGAGTTATCCCAACATAATCATAGTTAGCAGCTTTCCTCACATGTGGAAAGACTAAGCCTCCTTAGGTGAGTCACTAGTCGATGTGTCAACTCATTTTTGACACATCACTACTACATAGAAGGGAGGTTGAACTATTGAGCTAGTCTCATGGGTTCTCATCCGCCACCTTTCCTATTGTTGTGGAGTCTTGTTGTAGACTTTGTCTCAAGCTTCACCTATAAATACCTTATTGGTTGTAAAGCTAAAAATTTGGTTTTCAATACATTGCATTTCTTGTACATGATTTCTCAATTTGATGATCTTGGTTTATGCATATTTTTCATATGCTCTGACATGGTATCAGAGTACTATCCAAATATGCAAGAATCCATTTCAACATCAATGAACCAAACATATTGAGATTCATATGCATTATATTCGTGAGCTTATCCATGATCAGATCATCAACCTAGTATTTTTCCAGTCTTCATAACAAGTTGCCGACATCTTTACCAAACCCTTTACGAAAAGAAAGTTCATTCATCTATGAGCTCTTCTTGGCATATAGTCTACATCGGCATCATCATCCTCAGGAGGGGCCATCTAAAGTCCTCTCTTTGTTTTCTCTCTTTTGGAGGAAAGTTTTTTCCCATAGGGTTTTCTTTCTTTCTCTGGTTTTTGAGAGATATTTTATAAATGAGTACCTAAAATGGCGCACAATCAGGACTCATGTTTCATAAACCTACCTAAGCTATGCTTAAGGGGGGGTATTGGTGTATAACTCAACATGAGTTATCCTAACATAATTGTAGTTAGTAGCTTTCCTCACATGTGGAAAGACTGAGTCTCCTTAGGTGAGTCACTAGTCGATGTGTCAACTCATTTTTGACACATTGTTGCTACATAGAAGGGAGGTTGAACTATTGAGTTAGTCTCATGGGTTCTCATCTGCCACCTTTCCTATTCTTGTGGAGTCTTGTTGTAGACTTTGTCTCAAGCTTCACCTATAAATACCTTATTGGTTGTAAAGCTAAATATTCATTTTCAATACATTGCATTTGTTGTACTTGATTTCTCAATTCGATGATCTTGGTTTATGCATTTTTTCATATGCTCTCACAAAATCTTCCTTTTTATTTCATATATAATTTTTAAAAACATGTTTTAATATGTATGCATTTTTAAAATTAAAGATTTTGAATTACATTTCTCATAATCCCTTTGAATATTTAGAATTTTCTTCACGCTATCATTCTATAATTTTTTTAAATGTATATTTTTTTGATAAAAAAGGATAAATATATTAATCATGAATCTAGAAAATATTATATATACGAGATAAAAATATAAAAGAAAGATATAAATAAGTTTGAGAAGGTAAAACAATAAGTTGAAGAAACCATAACACTGAATTTAGATTAGTGTTACAAAGACTTTGAGTGAATAAAGTTTGTTGGGAATTTGAGTGAAAGACCCAGCAACGTTGGGAATGAATCTGATTTGATCAATAATCTAGCAAGAAATATGTTTTTAGAGACAGATTTAGCCGGGTCGGTTCAGTTTTGCTCCCCCTACCGTGCGAGTAGGTATTTCCCTTTTGAAATTCTTGCAAAAACCAATTTTCTTTTATTAGTTACAAACAAAAATTTAAGGTTGCAACAATTCTGTTTTTGGAGCTGTAACCTGTTGAGTGCCTCTCAGTAAACCACGTCACTCTCTTTATCACTATGTAAGACGAACACCATAACATAGTTATGAGAATATATGTTTATAAGAAAAATGTTGCAAGCGTTAAAAGATTTATCGTTTCTGATTAAATACTGTTTTAACTTTTCTGATTAATTTACAGTATTTAAAGAAAGATTTTAGAAAAGTACTAAATTGTAAAAATGGATTGAGAGCTGCTTATTAATAAGAAGTCAGCAGTAGTGATTATAGACGAGTTAACTGGTTTAAACCTAAATGTAACTTTCTTATACACCGTTGATTTCAAAATTTATTTGTCTAAATTGGGGGTTTTCTACAGGAAATGTTTTCAGATGTATACTTGAGCACAATCGTATAGTTTTATATTTTAATAGTAAAATGTTATAGATGATTAATTGTTTCCTGATGTTTTCCTTTTCCTTTTCATTGTCTGTAATGCATAAAATTATGATTCTGAAAGTAGATGCTAGTGTTATTCTAAAATTCTAGATTATATCAATCTAAAATTATCCATCAAACAAAAAAAAAAAAGAGATCGCATATATAACTAGTCAAATCTTTTATAGCTCCAATCGCCTTTCAATAGGATTCTGAAAATAAAAACCCCTAACTTCAATGGCGATACCCTAACTGTATAACCTACTACATCTTCTTTCTCGTAAATATAAACAGATTGAACTTGAACTGCGGAAATATTTTCACCATTTACTAATCATGGAGGATGTCACAGCATTTTACCTTGAAAATTGGTATTCGAAATGCTCTCCGACTTGAAACTCTCTCCACAAAGATATGATACTCTTCTCCGACTCGCGTATCAAATAGAATGATCTCTTCAATTTTCTTTTCGGCTTGCAGAAGAAATAAGCAGATGACCACGTTTAGGGCCGAGCAGAGAATGGGGGTTGAAGCAAGGCGGAGATTATAAGGTAGGACGGGTGAACAGAAAAACGCTTGAGCGGGAAGATTGCAGTGAGGACAAACAAGTGGTTAGAACTTGTATGCAGGGAAACCAACAATAATAATAATAATCTTTTGACTTATTCCATGTATCTTTGGCCGTCTCTCTTTATTTGTGTTACGGTTCCTTGGTGAAGAAAGAAAAACAAAAGGGTGTGGTTCAGCTTTGGTTCCACTTTTTATTGGTGCTTCAGCTCGTGATATAGGGGTTTTGTCTTTAATCTTTTTGGCTTTATTTATTTAGACTTTCTCTTGTCTGAATTCACGGATGTGATTTTTTTATTTATTTTTTATTATTATTATTTTTTGTGTGGATGTGTATTCTTAAGCTTTGTAGAAAGTAATATACCACACACATTCATCAAAATTATAAGAGAGTTTTAAAATTATTAAGCATTTTTTTACATATTGACATTGATTTAAATAAGGAAATTTTGGTTATTGATAAATTGAAGTAATGTTTTTAGAAATTAAATGTGAATGGTAGATGCATTTAATTACTAAAATAATAATGGATCAAGAATGATAAAATTGTGTAGACATGATTTGTTAATGTCCAAAAACTAATATTTTTCTTGTGTTCAATATCTTGGAACTATAATAGACCAAGAATCTTCTTAAAACTCATCTTGCAAACTACATAAATGACATCTAAGGCATCATTTCAATTTGAGAAAATACAAACTTCTATGACTTGGTCTTCAATGATATCTATTGTTTGCTAATTTTTAACAAATAGTAGTATGTGAAAATATCTTAGGGAAGCTACTTGATTGCAAGAATTAAGTTCTAGTTAGTCAATCCCTTTGAAAGACTAGCTTTATGATATTTGGAAATCATTAAAGAAAACAAACTAAACCATGCAATGGCCTATCTAAATATTAAATATAGATTTTCTATTTTTAGTGCTCCTATTGAAGTGCTTGTAGAATGAATGCTCCTTGTTATGTAGATGTTTGACGTTCTTTGTTCCTTGATGTGTTTTAAATGCATAAATGAATGCATTTACATTATAAGGCATAATGAATAGTCACACAAACATTTATCAAGTTAGCTCCTAATGGCTAGTAGAAAAGGGTAGAAGTTAAAAATTTATAAGTTACACATTTAAGTTTGGGATTGATTGGTTGTATCAATATCCTTAGGTCAAATGTGATGCATAGGACCACCAAGCATGGAAAGATTCAGAGGTCTAAGAGTTGATCAATTAATCAATATATGAGATTACAAGGTCAAGTCCTTATCTATTCTACCTAAGTCTAATTTGAGTGAAAATAAGGGAGATGTTAGAATGAAAATAACATAAATAAGAAAAGTATCACTTTAAATTTAAGACTCTTTCTTCTCCCTCCAACAAGCCATCTTTTGAATTTCAATCTCCCCCTCTTTGGCACATTGACCAAGATGTGCACAACCTTCCTCCATTGGAATGCTGACAAGTGGCACAATGCCATTGGATTATCTTTTATCCCACATTCCCCCTATCTTGCATTATTCTATCATTCTATTCCATAAATAGAGATTATCTCTCTATTGATTTAATCCTACACAACTCCACAACTTGATACACAATCTTGAGCATTTGAATCTTATTCATCATATCATCCAAGAGCTTATCAAGGATTGGGAAAGGGATTCTTTCCACATCAAGGAAGCACCAATCCATTATGAGATAGAGTTTGATTCTTGCTTTCTTATGCTTTCACTTAATATATTTGATATCTTACTTTTTTGTTTGCATATGTAGCATGGTTCAATATTTCATAGGATTATTTATTTTGCTAGTTTTTAAACTAACCCATAACAATATGTGTTGAGTTTGAAGCTATGTTGCAGATTAGGTGCTCACAATACCCATCTCATAATGAAGAAGTACTTGAAAATAATTCAAATTCTAAATTTTAAAATTGACTAGAGGAATGAATTTATTGTAATAAAAATAGAAATTGATCAAGGTGATGTAGTAGACATAAATTCCCATATCAATGGTTGATATGCCTCCAATATAGGTACCAATTAGTCAATAAATATTTTTGACCTTCTTTATTGTGTGAATGATCAATTAGGTAGTTGGATGTCTTGTCATAGGTACCACAAAGGAAGAATTAGATGCTAGAAGGTACCCATGGGGAGGAATTTAATTTTTGAACCATAGCTCTACCTAAATTAAAAATGTTAATTAGAATTTTTTGATAATGCCTTAGGGTAGTTTTAGATATAAAAAATTAATTATCAATGTTAACCATTATCAAGAATGAGAAAAGGGATAGTCATAAGCCTCATGAATCATTATATGAGATATGACATGACACAATTAGATAAATCAAATTATCTTGAGGAGAGATTTCTTTATCTTTTTCTTGAAAAGTACCAAGAACACACCATGCGGTACCTAACAGGGAGAATATGTCAAAAATTGGAGAATGAGGTGATCTCCATTCCTAATTTATAAAATAATTAGTGAAAAAGGAAATGTGCGGGCCCATTAAGCACACATAGACCAATCATGGGGGTTGGGTTTGTAAACTCATTTTTTACATCTAAACTACCACACACCACCAAATCAAATCTATTATGGGACCATCCAATTATGTGCACACACCAAGAACTAGGTTCTAAAATAGATATTTTTCAAGCCACATCCCACATCTCCAAACTTCCCTTGTTGGTGTATGTTTGCATGAGAGTGTAGATTGAACATCACTACTTTTGGCACACTTGTTAGGGCTCAATGAACTATCATAACTTGAACTTGACCAAGGAATAATCATAAGTATGATTTTACATTTTTATATGAGAAAAGGCCTACAATTATATTTATTATGGTTTCTAATCTTCATATTCGAGTCCAACTCTTGTTATCACTCCTTGGAGGAAATGTGTTTAGCCAAAACCACCACATCCTCCTTAAGGATAGCCTAAAAAATCCTTATAAATTTTATGAATTGTAATAGCAATAGTCTACTAATATACTAGTTTCTCTAGCTACATGGAACCCTATACCCTAAAATTCCTTCAAAAAGTTTTGAATTTCACTTGGGAAAAACTTATAAGAAAGTATGAAATATCTCCATGATGTTGTAAATTTAGGGATAGTGTATTATGATACAAAATATAACATTTCAACAACTTTACTTGAAACCAATTTTAAAGGTAATGATATAGAGTGGTAATGATCACTTACTCCTAATTTTATTTCATTATGGGACCACATCATAACTATTTTATTTGAAATATTCAAGGAGAAAGAAGGAATATCATCATTATTACAATAATGTATCACCATAAAAAGAGAACCATAGGAATCTATAATTGTATTCAACACTATTTTTAATAGAACATGGGATTTATTTATTTCTTTTGGATGACCACCAACTAAGTTGTTTTTATTTCTACCTCAAAGTATTTAATTCATATATTCAGAAGATTATCTAGTCATTAAGAGAGCAAAATATTCTCATTGAAAAGGAAATAATAGTAAAATTAGAGAATAACCTAACTCTTTACTCAAGATGATTCACCAATTACTAGTCATCCCTCCTTCAACGATCCATAAGCTCTTCCTTGTAATTTATGTCTACCTTTTCCAATCATGCATCTATATCCATAAGATTGCATGGCAGATCGGAATAGGGTCTTTGAAGGTGGGTCATATTTCTATAACCAGGTGGGATTATTTATTAAACCATGGCATGTTGGCTTTAATTCGATTGAGGAACTTCCAAGTCAGGTTTCAGTTTGGGTTAGGCTACCTTGGTTTCTGGTTGAATGTTGGCAGGATGATGTGTTGCATTTGGTGGCTTCAATGCTCGGTAAACCTGTTGGGTCTTCACAGTAGATACAGTTTAAAAAGGTAATGATTTTTTTCTATATCTATGTGGAAATTGATTTAAACAAACCATTTCCAAACTCTGTGGAAGTGAATGCAGGACATTATACATGGGTAGAACAGTTAAACTATGAAACCCTACCTTTTCGATTCCAACTTTGTCATGAATATGGACACTTACAACATAGGTTCCCTAGGGTTAAGCATGTGGTGTCTGAGCTTTCCCAGCCTCCTCACAATCTGCCTAGGGTTGATAAGGGGAAGGAACCTATTTCGGGTGATGATATTGGTGATGATGGATTTGTCCTTGTCAAGGGTCACAATAGGAACTGGGAGTAGGAGCATACCTGGAGGGAGAGACAGGATGATGACACTTTTAATAGGTTCAAGGCGTTGGATGATCTTAGCCAGCAGGAGGTGAATCTAGGATTGATGAATTTGGACCAGGGAGTTTTGTGTACAGGATAGGAAGGGTGACCTTTGGAGGCTATGTAGGTTGTACAAGATGCTGGTGTTGGGCAAATGGATTCAAATCAACATTTGATTGTCTAGGTTGAGCAAGATTCTAGTATTGGAGTTATGAAGAAGGGGGAGGTGAATTCCTTTTCCCCAAATAGATGGTGCAAAAGTTGGAAAGAGCTCTTTGTCCTCTTCTCGCATGGGTATTCAACAAAAGGAACCAAAGAAAGGGGTTGGTGAGAAAAATCCCAAGCTAGGTAGGAAAAAGGATAAGGAAAAGATTAAATCAACTGGGGAAACTTTGGTGGAGTCAAGGGTGGTCAAGACCCTGCATTCACATTTCTCTTTCCCCTAGAAATGATTGTTCTATCATGGAATGTAAGGGGCTTGAACAGCGGACCTCGACAAAAAGTTGTTCATGAGTTGGTTAGGATTCATTCTCCAGATTTTCTTTTTCTTCAAGAGACTAAATTATCTATAGAGAATATGTTGAATATGGTTCCTAAGCTGTGGAAATATGGTGAGTGTCAGTGTATTGGGGCTCTTGGTGCTTTCAGGGGGGTGGCTTGCTTATGGAATCCTCAGAAGATTTTCCCTCTTTGGTGGATGTCTTCTAGATCTATTTCCCTGGTTGCCTATTGTTTTGGGACTAGAGAGTGTATCCTCCTTTCTAATGTGTATGCTCCTGTTGAGTTTCAGGGTAAGTAGCTTCTATGGTCCCATCTTCGTTTTGTTCACATCTTGGCTCCTTTCCACCCATGGATTTTGGCTGGTGATTTCAACACTATCGTGGAGTTGTGAGAGAAAAGGGGTGGACTTACTAGGTTGGAGCCTTTAGTGTTGCTTCTCAGGGATAGAATTTTAGATTAAAATCTTATTGATGTTTAGCCCAGTAATGGTCATTTTACTTGGAATAATAGGAGGATTGGGGAGAACTATGTTGCTAAGAGGCTTGATTGATTCTTGGTCTCCTATTATTGGGTTGGAGACTTGTGGTCTACTTCCTCTGAAATTCTAGATTGGAGGGGTTCTAACCATTGGCCTATCAAGGATAGTATTACTTCTACTTAGATGCATCATTCTCCTTCCTTCAAGTTCCAACTTATGTGGTTACGAGATTCTAGTCTTTTTGACCATGTGGTTGTATGGTGGAGGATTGGTAGACCTGCTTTTGGTATGACAATGTACATTTTTTCCAAGCTTCTTTAGTTTGTCAAGTATCAACTCAAAAGGTGGAATTGGAAATGTTTTGGTAATATCTTTCATGATAAGGTCGCTGCTCAAGATGAGTTGAATAATATTACATGGTTGATTCATGAGAATGGGGTTTTCGAGGATCTTCTGAGGGAGGAGTCCAGGACTTTGAAAATGGTTGAGGAATGTGAATTGCAGAAGAGGTCTATTGGAAGAAAAAGGCTTGGGTTGAATGGTTGTAGGAAGGAGACAAAAATACTACCTTTTTATAATTCTATGAAGGACAGGAGGCATGGTAATTTAATCCCTATTCTAGTGAATGATAGGGGGAATGTCTTGCCTCGTTTCAAGAAATCTCTATTGAGGCATCACAATATTTTGCTGCTCTATTCAGGGAGGATTTGCAAGGGGGATTTGTCAAGGAAGAACAAGTTCTTTCTTGTATTCCTTAGTTGGTTTCTAGGGAGGTGAATGAGTATTTGATGAGGGAGACCTCTCTAGAGGATTTGGAGGAGATTGTGTTTCAGATGAAAAAAGGAAGGGCTCATGGCCCTGATGGTTTCCAAGTAGATTTTTTTCAAGAATTTTGGGATATCATAAAGTTTGATCTTCTTCTAGTTGTCCAGGAGTCTCAAAGGAACAAAAAAATGTTGTGGGCTATGAAATCCACCTTCCCTACCCTCATTCCCAAGCATGAAGGGTGGATAGGTTAACTCATTTTTGGCCTATCTCTCTTTGCAATGTATCATATAAAATTATTTCAAAGTTAATGGTTGAAAGGTTGAAGAGGTGGCTTAAAGTGCTAATTTCAGAGGAATAGAGTGGATTTGTAGTGGTTTGACAAATTCTTGATGGGGTTGTTATTGCTACGAAGACTATTCACTCCATGGCCAACTCCAAGGAGAAGGCTATGTTCATTAAGTTGGATATGGCTAAAGCTTATGACAGGGTTAGGTAGTCTTTCTTGTAGAAGATCATTGTTGCTTTTGCATTTTGTGAGGAGCGGATACAGTGGGTCATGAGTTGTGTGATGTTAGTGTCCTCAATGTTGATAAATGGAGATCATTCAAAACTTTTTGGGGCTTCTAGGTGTTTACGCTAAGGGGATTCTCTATCCCAGTATCTATTTTTGCTCTTTGTTGAAGGTCTTGGATGTTTGTTGAAAATGAATGTTGGGTTAGGCATCATTCAGGGATGGCGTTGGGGTGGATATTTTCCTCCATAGTCTCATTTATAGTTTGTTGATGATACTTCCTTGATGGGGATGGCTACAATTAGGGAAGCTACTAATTTGAGGTAGCTGTTGGATGTTTACCTTGTTACATTGGGGAAATTGATTAATGAGGATAAATCCTCCATCTTCTTCTTCAATACATTAGTTCCCATCCATAGAAGAATTGCTAATATCTTAAGGTTTCAGATAGGGGCTCTTCCTTTTATGTATCTAGGTATTCCATTTTTTGTTGGTTGACTCCTCGAAGGTTCTTGGCATAATATTATTGATAAGTTCCAAGTGAAAGTTAAACATTGGACCCATAGATGGTTGTCTTTTGCTGGGTGGGTTCAACTTCTTAAATCTATTGTACAGGCTCTTCCTACCTATAGATGCATGCTTCAAGTGGCTCCAATGGGGTTTCTTAAGGAGTTGGATGCTTTAGAAAGGTAGTTTTTATGGGATGGATGTTTGTCATCCTCCAAGTGGAGCCTGGTCAAGTGGGAAGTTTTGTGTAGCCCAAAGAAATATGGTGGTCTTCATCTTTGGCAATCTACATTGTTTGACGTGGCTGTGGCTGCTAAGCTATTATGGAGATGGTGTGTGGAGTAGGACCAACAGTGGGCCAGGATAGTATCTCATAAGTATTTTCTAGAATTCCTCGACACGATCTCCCTAGGTACCCTCTTGAGGGGAAAGGGTTGGTGATTTGGAATACTCTTCAGAAGGGTGCAAAGCTCATCAAGCAAGGCTTATTTTGGATTTTTAGATGGGGTTTTGAAGCTCTCTTTTGGTTGGATTCTTTGGATGGCTTCCCTCCTCTTATCTCTTAGTTCCCTAACCTATTGCCTTTATGCTAGAGATTTCTTGCAGCTGGTTGGTCTAGGGTGTGTGACTTCAAGTCTTTCTCTTCTTATGGGTAGTTGGAGAAGGCTTGTTGGAAGGATTCTGTGAAGTGGCTGGATGTGGGAATGGAAGAAGGAAGTGTTGAGCTTCACACAATTCTTTGCAGTAGGTGTTGTAGTTCTCTTCTAGAAGAGGATATTCTTTCTTGGACCCATAATTCTAAGGGGATTTACTCTATTGCTTCTGGTTATCAAGTGTTATTGGCTCATAAATTGGCTAGGGTGGAGGTGCATTGGTGGAAGAGGGTGTGGAATAAGCTCTCATGGCCAAAATGCAATTGCTTTTTCTGGAATTTGGAATGGAATGGGTGCTTGACCTGGGATAACATTCATAAACATGGATTCTATGGGCCTTCTATTTGTGTTTTGTGTGGGAATGGGGAGGAGGAGTCTTCACACTTGTTCTTCTGGTGCCCCTTTGTTGTGAAACTTTGGCATATGTGGTGGGAGGTTTGGAAATAACCTTGTATTCATGCTTCCTCTTTAGTGGAGTTCTAGGATAGTATGGGTAGACCCCCCTCTATGGCTCCCTTTTTGTAGGATGTTTAGTATGTTCGACCTACCTTTCTTTGTTGGAAGATTTGGCTGGAGTAGAATAGCAGGATATTCCACAGTGTGAAAATGGTGGGTCAACAAGTGTGGATGTGTATGTTAGCAATGATACAAGAGTTGGTTGTGGATAAGAGTGAAGTGGTTTTCCCCTTGGGGAAAGAGGACCCTGAGTTGGTGGAAAGACTAATACTTCAGGAGATACATTCTTCTCTTGCTGGTTCCAAGTGTTGCCAACATGGAAAGAAGAGAGTTCAATGGGTGGGTAGGTGGTTACCTCCTCCGGATGGCATTTTGAAGAGAAATACTGATGGATCTTCTAGAGGAAATCCAAGTCCTGTTGGGATTGGTGGAGTTGGTAGGGACTCAACGGGTTCAGTGATATTTCTTTTCTCTATTTATGATGGGGTGAAGGTTGTTAATCTTATGGAAGGTTTGGCGATTCTTTATGATGTGGAGCATACCTTTGCTTTGTGTTGGAAAAAGGTTATTTGTGAAGCTGATTCACAAGTCTTGATTTCTCTTTTGAATGAGTGGAAAGTGTTTGATATTAACTAGCAATTGGCTTTGGTGGTTCAACGAATTCTTCAGGTTAGCTCTAGGATGGAGGCAGTTTCCTTTTTTCATATCCTAAGGGAGTGGAATTGGGTTGCTAACTACTTGGCCAAATGGGCTTTTGCTCATGATGGTGGCTAGAAGGTTGAGGATTGGATGAAGGTTTTCCTTGAGTTACATCAGGATTTGGATCGGTTCCTTGAGGAGGATAGGAGGATAAATGTTGATAGTTGATGTTGTTTTTGTGCTTGTTGAGCTGGTTTTGATGGTTCCTAGGGATAGGTGCCTCGGTTATTACTGTAAAGTGCTTTTTTGATTTTCAATAAAAAATTTACCCCTTTTTATATAAAAAAAATGAATGTTTAAATATAACTATTCTTTCTCTCTAAATGATACTTTAGTTCTGTACATGTTTCCTCTCATCAATAATTTTTTTAGTTTAACTAGTGAGCATTCTATTGGGGATATCATCCATACTAAAATACAATAGACATGTTATAGAACACAGTCATATAATCCAATTTAATCATTTAGATATGAAGCACTATACCTAGAGCATGAGTTCACATAGAAGAACACATTAAAAAAGAGAAATTACTATCTAAAAGAGGATAGAAAATCTATAAGACCAAAAATATTTTTAAAATAAGTTCAATTAAAAGGAAGAGATTAAAGCCTAAGATTCCAAAATTTCACTACAATGTTGAGATAGTAGACACTCCATAGTTCATTGTACTCCTCTGATCATATTTCAAGTATTTCTCAATAAGACACAAATTGAGATTTAGCTCATTCACAAACATCAACATGCATCAATTACATCATTTTCAAGCTTCTTACAATTCGTTACATGGAACATTACAAAGGCCTTCTAAGCTACCACTCATTGATATAGACACCATTACGTTCATTTTTTACAACTTGTGACTATTGTTTGAGCTTTTTCTCCTTGACAAACATACATCCATTATATCTCCATACAATTGCAAAAATAGAATTGTGAGAGTTCCTACAACAAAGAAAAATTAAACAATATATAGAGAACTATGTATATACATGTAGGATAGAGAACAAAAAATTAAATATTATATTTCATAGCACCCAAAAAACATGTGGAACTTGTGATGAGTTAATAAAAAATACTTTCAAATATTTACCAAAATCTATCTTCTTAAGTTTTCTTCAACGCTAATTCAGTGTTGATATGGAGAGGAGAGATCCAATTGGAGTAGTTGGGATTATATTTACAAAACTCCCCCTCAATCACAATTGTAAATTGATTTTCTATATTTGGATGCTTCACATGCCTCCTTTTTAAGCAACTCATTTCTTCAAATGAATCAAGCCTTGTTTGTTCATGACCTTTTATTAACTCTTCTTCTCTCCTCTAATAAACTAAGCTTTTGCAACTACAACTACAAATTCTCTTTGACTACTTTATCCTTGCTTTGTGGTTGTAACTTCTGTGCTTTTCTTTTCCTTTGACATCTTCCTTCCTAAAATAATGACATACACACTAAACTATTGCATGACTTATGTGCAATATGGTTAGGATGTCTTGTTGAAAAAAAATAACTAGGTGTGAGAAAAAAATAGACTTGGCCTTCTCCATTTCCATTAATCCTTACCATAGATCCACGATCCCCTGAAATATAGGTGCATTTATTCAAAAAATAATAGCTGCAACATTTATTTTCTCCTCTGCATTGATCTTTTATGGCAGTTTCTTTACATGGTGATTTTAACCCCTTCAACTATGACACATTGTTTTGGACTAGCCTCATTTCAACAACCACCCATCAACTCTTGCTTCTGTAAATTCTCAAACCTAGATAACCTGCCCGAACCCACTTCGGTACCATTTGTAAGATTTGAAAGAGGGAGAAGAAAAATAAACACAAACAAAAATAAATAAATATATCAAATATTAATTAAAAATATAGTTTACAGAGCTTCAACTATTTCTTACACACACCATTATATCATATGTTACAACTTCTTAAACAAGACACAGATTGGCATTCAACTCATTCAAAGACATCAACATGCAACGATTAAATTTTGTAGCATCATAAATTGTCACCCTTGACAATTTCACACTAGGTTTTTCTCCCTCTTATGTGCTTGGACCTAATTATGCACCTAGTTTCCTATTTATGCATGAAATTTCCCAATTTAAAACATTTATTGGAAAATCAAACATGGGAAATCAGATTATGCATGTAATATTTTACCTTCAATATGCTTGATCTCAAAATAATGAGGGATCTAGTCTAGGGCGCTCAACACCATAGACCTCTTAACTTGGCTTCAAATTTAAATATGTCAATGTAGTAATTTATTATTTAAAATTTAAATTCTAATTATCGATTATCAGGATTTAATTTTTGGAAATTAGAAGAATTGCACATATAAATACATATAATTTTCACAATTTTAATCCTAAGGAAAAATAAGAAGCAAGAAGAGACTTTAATTAAGAAAATCAAGTGTCTTAAGAGCAATCAAGAGAAAAATATTTAGAATTATTGTAGTATTTTGTCATTCAAGCATGATGTCAAGTTTTATGTGAGTTTTTGTTCATGTTTACTATGCATTTCATTTTTTTAGTACTAATAAGTGTATTTCTTCAAATCAAATCAAGTCAAACAACCAGGAATCCTTGAAGGTGATGAGCATGATTTTAGTCCATCAAAGAGATTAGATCTGAGTGGTGAGTTACAACAAATTATTAATTCATTAATTTTTTATTATTTAGCCTCTATCCCTCGAAAGGATATAGCCTCTTTTATCATCAACTTTTACATTGTGGAGGTAGAAATGCCAGTTCATAGGGTTTGACCAAGGAAAGCCCCTATATGGAACAACCTTTCTCTTTTTTTTTCATGTGTGCAGATTATAGTTATAAAGTGAATTAGAGGAAGATTGAAGAAATTTTTCTCATTCATGCCTCAAAACCCTACAAGTTGACAAGATACAAAAATTGCATTTTCTTAGTAATTGACGAAGATCCAACAATGAAACCAAGAAGAAAAAAAGCTACTTACTAGGGACCTCAGGCATACGAAGTCAATTTTCAGATCCATGTCCTTAGTCTAGGGCATCCTTGCACCCTAGACCACCCAGATCCTACTCAAAGTTAAACTTAGGTGCATTAGTGCCTGCCTTCTGCTTTTTTGGAACCCAAATTTGTTTGTGTGTTTTTAGTTTGTCATTATTCAGAATAGAATGCTATATTTGCATAGTTTGCATAGTTACATCATTGCGCCATATCAAAATCAAATCTCTAATACCTTCAAAGAATCAGATCCAAGGTTGATTGACTCACCTTTAAGGTTACAAGTCTATCTCCTACCCTTATTGATCTTGATTCTAATGTTTATTGGAAAAGGCTTGATCCTAGCGATCTAGGTATTGGACATAGGATCCCTTTTCTTATAAAACACATTCTTTTCAAGCTTCTTACGATTCCTTATATGGAACATTACAAAGACCTTCTGAGCTACTTTTCATTCATATAAACACCATTACATTCATTTATTACAATATTTGACTATTGTTTGAGATTTTGCTCTTTGACAAATATAGAACCATTAATTCTCTTTATATTTTTGTGGAGATGGACTCATGAGAGAGTGATTACAACAAAGTAAACTTAAACAATATATAGAGAACTATGCATATATGAAAGACATAAAACAAAAAGTTAAATTATATTTCATGGTACCCAGACAACATGTGGAACCTATGTCGAGTTAATAAGAAATCCTTTCAAATCTTTTCCAAAATCTATCTTCTTAATTTATCTTTAATGCTGATTCAATGTTGATATGGAGAGAAGAGATCCAACTTGAGTACTTGAAATTATATTTCAAACATCATTAACTTCTTTTTCCTTGATTTCCATGTATTTTCCTTTTTATTCTTCTTAAATTTTTCCAAGGAAATGTAGCCTTCTAACATACCTAATACTAATTCTCTCTCAAACAAGGTTGAATAAACCTCAACTCTTAGACTATTCTAAGAGCTTAGCAACACTTCCTAATACTACCTACTCTCCATGATTTAGCTGATATTCTTGTTGAATATGAACCTCCTTCACTTTGGTTTAGCCTTTAGATGTAAGAAAGCAACGATGGTTTCAGGAGATGAACTTCTCACTTGAATTTTCTTTTCTAGAGACCTTATGCACAACCTAACCCGTATAGCTTTTAGGAGAGAAACATTTAGATTGTTTGTGATCCAATTATATAATGTAATATCAAATTAATAACCTATGCATAGTTTGCACTTCCTTATGTCCTATAATGGGTAATTTGTAACCTATGTATAGTTTGCACTTCATGCATTGAAAACGACACAGGAAACGTGGAGAAGAATCACACAATACGATGCCGGTCGTATGAACAGTCAACAATGTATGGTTATATTTGTTGGCCTCTCAAACCGATTTGAAATCTACACAACAAGGAAATAAGACAGCAGAAAATACAGAAAATAGAAGAGCAAGAATCACGTCTCGCTAATGAACAAATGAATGATTTATCATTTGCCAATGTCACTTTCTCAGATTGCTATTCATCTTTCGTTATTGTTTTTAAAAATGCAAATGCAAATGAATAATAGGGTAAGAGGGGAATTATTTATAAACAGTGAGAACAAAATTATGTATTCATCAATGAATTCTATTAGCGCGATCCAAATAAATAGGTCAGCAAAATCTCTCCCTAATTTTGGAATCTGAACAAACTAATTTTCTTCTTGAAATCCGGAGAAGAGAAATTAAGTTTTGGAAGAATCGTCCGAGCTCAGTCGTTTCTATTCGTAGTATGTAAGCAGTTAGCACGGGAGACCACAAATTTATACATATAAATTATAACATCGATCTGTTCAAGTTCTTTGGCCTCATAGAAAAAAAAATGTCGACAGATTTATTAAATAATTGCAATACAGGCATTGAATGTCAAAGATAAAATCATTCAATACATTCTAATGAGTCTCGACAAAACTGCGACGGATTGAGGAGAGGTGATAGTTGACCCTCCTGAGCCTGCTCTTTGCCCTACGGCTCTTTTACGCCTGTACATGCAAGGCAAACTCTTCAAAATTTAATCTGCTTTTGCGTGCTGTGTTTTTGAACGGTTTTGTTTTACAGTGATTCAGTTTTTCTCCGTATTTTTACTGGTTGTTTTCTGTGGTATTTTGGCAGTGGTTTTGTAGGTAGCACAAATGATAAAGAAGAGTGGTTTTTGAGTTTTTTCATTTAAGAGTAAAATGTTATAGTCGATTAGGAAACATCGACTTATTGTTTGCGATGTTTTCCTTTTCCTTTTCATTGTCTGTAATACATCAAATTCTGATTCTCAACTCAGATGCATAGTGTTAATCTGAAATACTAGATTATATGAATCTAAAATTATCCTTAAGAAATAAAATATCGCTTATATAACTAGTCAATTCTGTTCTAAATCTAATTACCTGTGGCAATCGGATTCTGAAAATCGATTTACACGAACTTCAACGAGGATACCTTCACTAAATAATCTACCACACCTCCTTTCTCGTAAATATAAACATATCGACCTTAAACTACGGAAATATTTACACCATTTACTAATCATGGAGGATGTTGCAGCGTTTTACCTTAAAAATTGTCATTCAAAATGCTATTCTATTTGAAATTCTTTCAAAATGATCAACATTTCTCTCAGAATTCGTGAGATAAATTAACCATCTCCTATGGATGGGTAAATTCTGAAATTGTATCAGACATTAACAGATCAATCTTTTGATGTAGCAACAATCGTGAAGCCAACAACTTGTTGGAAATAATTCCAATTGCAGCACCTTTTTTCCCGCATTCCCATGATCTTTATTTTTGCCCCGCGCAGTATTGCGGTGTCTACCGCAGTCCTGCAAGACTTCATCCTTTGGCATGCGGTAGTGCGGGTAAACCGAAGTCTTGCAAGTTGTTTTCTCTTTGGTGGCAGTTGTGCGGTATTTACTGTGGTCTCGCATGTGATATATTTTGGCTCGGCGGTAGAACGGTGAAGCTAATTTCTAACGACATTTTTTGGGAATTTTTTTTTATGTAAGGATTAATTATTTTTTATAATTAAAGAAGAAGAACATAAAATAGTGGTGTGCTCTGCAGAAGCAAATTGTGAAGAAAAGAGCAGCAACTTTGTTTATGAAATTATATAGTTTGAATGATATAATACAAAATTAGAATGTCTGGGTTTATTCTGTGTGCTTTAAGTTTTTGGTCTATGTTCTTTGTTTAAATTTGTGTTGATCTGTTATTGTTTGAGTCCTTTGCCTCTGGCCTTCACATGGTATCAGAGCAGGTTTATCAGAGCAAGTTCATTTTAGTAAAAGGGTTATTTCTAAGAGTCTAGTAAAAGTGTTTAGTTTTTCACAGTGGAGATGGCAGCAAGCACAAGCTTGACAAACCCACAAATCCCACAGTTTAATGGGAAAAATTATGAATATTGGACTATCACCATGAAAGGTTTATTTTGTTCTCAGGATATTTGGGATTTAGTTGAAAATGGCTATCCAGAGCCAGCTGATGTAGCAGCATTCAATGCTTTGACACAAGTAGAGAAAGATTTGTTGAGAGATAACAAGAAGGACTCAAAGGCTCTCTTTTACATATTTCAAGCAATACATGAGAGCATTTTCCCAAGGATTTGAGCTGCAACAAAGTCCAAGAAGGCATGGGATACTCTTCAAACAGCCTATCAAGTTATGGCAAAGGTGAAAACAACAAAGCTACAAATGTTGAGAAGAGATTTTGAAACTATATATATGAAAGAAAATGATATAGTAGATCCATTTTTCACCCAAATCATTGGACTGGTGAACCAAATCAAATCTCATGGTGAAAATTTAGAAGATGTTAGAGTTGTAGAGAAGATTTTAAGGAGTTTTCCCACAATATTTGAGTCTATTGTTGTAACCATAGAGGAAACAAAGAACCTCTCACAGTTCTCAGTTGATGAGCTTCATGCATCTCTCATTTCTCATGAACAAAGATTGAGCAGGTCAACAAATACGTCATTGGAGCATGCTATCAAGTCACAAGCTTCAAATAACCAAGGAAGAGGTAGAAGAAGAACAAATTTCAGAGGAAGAGGAAGAAATTCTTATAGAGGTGGAAGAACCAGCCCTTCAAGCTCAAGTGGAAGAGGCATCATCCAAAACTTAGGCTCAAGTTCATCTCAAAATTTGTCACAAGGACAAAGGTATGATAAGTCTCAAATCCAATGTCACTACTGTGAAAAATTTGGCCATTACATGAATGAGTGTAGAAAGAAATAGTATGATTTTGGTAAATAAAATGCAAATTTTACAAAAGAGAGTCAAGACTAGAAATCGGAAAAGAGAACAATGTTTTTGGTGTGTAATGTTGCACAAGCAAGTGAAAAGGATGTTTGGTTTTTAGACTCAGGCTATAGCAACCATATGACAAGAAATTTAGAAATGCTTTCAAGTTTAGATGAAAATGTTAAGTCTGATGTCACACTAGGCAATGACAACAAAGTGTCAGTCAAAGGAAAGGGAAATGTCAACATTCTAACTAAATAGGGGGTGCAAAAATATATTTTTGATGTGTATTTTGTGCTTGGCTTAAAACACAATTTGATGAGTATAGGACAACTTTTTCAAAAAGGGTATAGAGAACTTTCAAAAATGGATTGTGCATAATTTTAGACAAATACCCAAGTAATCAGTGCATTGCTAAGGTCAAAATGACAAACAATAGAATGTTTCCCCTAAAGATTCAACCAGATTTGAACATAGATTATGCACAAGCACAACATAGTGAAAAAAATACATCAGTCATGCATAGAGTCTTTCAAGTAGAAATAAAAGATGAAAACTGGTTATGGCACTTATGATTTGGGAATCTTAACTTTGGAGGTCTAAATTTGCTTCATAGGAAAATTATGGTCAAGGGATTACCTCTAATAGAAAAACCTAAAAGAATATGTGAAGGATGCATCTTAGGAAAGCAACATAGAGATTCATTTCCAACAGGAAATTCAACTACAACAAAAGCCCCTTTGGAGATTGTACATTAAGATTTGTGTGGACCTATGCAAACACCCTCAATTGGTGGCAGTTTTTATTTTCTAACTTTGATTGATGATTATTCAAGGAAAACATGGGTCTATTTTCTAAAGAACAAGAATGAAGTGTTTGATTTCTTCCATCAATTCAAGTCTCTTGTTGAAAAGAAAAGAGGGTATTACATTAAAGCTTTGAGGATGGATAGAGGTGGAGAATACATTTCAAATGGATTTTTAAATTTCTGCAAAGATCATGGGATTCACAAACACTTTATTGCTAGATACACACCTTAGCAAAATGGGGTGGCTGAAAGGAAAAATAGAACAATCATGGAAATGGCTAGAAGTATGTTAAAAGCCAAGCATTTGCCAAATGAATATTGGGCTGAAGCTATATCATGTGCAACATATATAATGAATAAGTGTCCAACAAAAAATGTTATGAATATCATTCCTGAGGAAGCATGGACTGGAAGAAAACATAATGTTGCTCACATAAAAGTTTTTGGTTGTGTGGCATATGCACATGTTCCTGATTAATTAAGAAGAAAGTTGGATAAAAAAGGAGAAAAATGTATCTTTGTTGGATATAGTGATGAATCCAAGGATTATAAACTTTATAATCCAACAACTAAGAAAGTTATAATCAGTAGAGATATACATTTTGTAGAAGATGAAGTGTGGGATGGAAGAAAAGAAAAAATAGTCAATGTATTAGCAAGCATACCAAAAGAGGAAAATGAAATTTCTACACCAAAAAATAATCCTACAAATGTGACTCCTTCCATTGTTGTTCAAGCTCAACCAAGTGTTCCACAAGTGACACCATCATCAAATGTAAGAGAAAATTCACGTTTAGGACAGAAAACACCATCTACAACAAGAACTTCAGGTGCAAGACCATCAAGTCCACATTCAACAAGTTCAAGTGATTTATCAAATCCTACATTGGCAAGCATGAGAAGACAAAAAATTAGAAGTATAAGGGATATATATGAACAAAATGAAGGTGAGAATAATAGTGATCAAATGTCTCTTTTTGAGTTTTATTCACAAATAGATGATCCAATTCATTTTGAAGATCCAATTAAAGATAACAAGTTCTTCTAACTGATAAGGAATGGGAATCAAGTAAAGAGACAGAGAGTCAAGAAGACATAGATAGAGAAGAGGTTTTATCCAAGAAAACGAAAATAAAAAACAAACAATGGAAAACTCCAAGCCGTATTTCTACCAGGTCAAAAGCTAAGGCAAATTGTGGAGCAACAAAGAAATCTCGTGGGAAAAAATCTACTAAATGGACAAGAGAGCATAACAGTTTTCAGGATATTGCAGATGGTTTTCAGAAAACCATCCAGGAGTGCCTCCAATCCCCAGGTAAATCATGAAAATCATGTCATGGAACATCAAGGGACTTAATAATCCCCATAAGCAGGATGTACTGCACAATTTTTTTAGAGATCATAAGCCTGATATTCTCCTCATTCAAGAAACTAAAATGTCAAAGGAAAAAGTGGAAAAGTTGAAACTGTTTCAGTATTGTAGTACACATGGAAATAACTCAAATGGAGCTTCAGGAGGTATTGCTACTTTTTGGAATAGTCACATAATTAAAGGAGATCCGATCTTGGAAGGTACAAGCCATATTACTACTAGATTCACCCATATTAGGGATAATTTTAGTTGGATTCAATCAAATATCTATGCTCTGAATGGAAAAGGTTTCATAAAATCTTTCTGGTTGGAGTTGACTGTCTTTCGGAGGATTTTTATTATTGAGTCCTTGGTAGTCATGGGAGATTTTAATACTCCCTTACTGAATGAAGAAAAAATTGAAGGATCCCAAATCAATGCTGAAAGTAAGGAGGATCTTCAGAACTTTATTAACAATCAGGCGCTGATTGATCTGGACTTACAGGGAGCCTCTTACACCTGGTCGAATCGTACAAAGGGTATGGATCTAATCTAGGTTAGATTAGATAGATCTTTAATCTCTGATAGAAATGGTTCTTAAACTATTATTGTTCTCTTAAAGCCCTTTCTAGGATTGGTTCTGACCATTTTCCCATTAGTTTTGTTGTAGACCCTTTAAAGATTAAGAAAAATATCCCCTTTGGAGTTGAAAAAATGTGGCTTTCCCATGCTCTTTTTAAAGAGGAAATTAGGAAATGGTGGAATATTAATATCTCTAGTACAACTATGTTTAGAGTGGCTAAAAAATTAAGGGAAGTTAAAATCAATTTTAAAAAATGAAAAAAAGAGTCCTTTGGGAAAAATTTTAGGATTAAATCTGATCTTCAGATGGAGTTGGTGGAGATCCAATATAAAATCCAAAAGGAAGGATATTTGAATGATATTAGGGAAAAAGAGAATGAGCTCCTTATTAATATGCATGACATCATTGCTAAATAAAACGAGTTCTGGAGACAAAGATCTAGAGCTTTATGGTTATCTGCTGGAGATAAAAACACTAGGTACTTTCATTTATCGGCCTCAAAACATAGGGCGGTCAACAGAATCTCTCATATTGAAGTTGATGGTAATAGGTATGAGGAGGAGGAGGATATCAGAAGGCATGCTATCATCTTCTTCAAAAAATTTCTTTCTGAGAATGAGGAAAATAACCAAAATGATCAGGATCATTTAATAGAAGTTATACCTAATGTGATCAATCCAGAAGATAACTCTATGTTGACTGTTATTCCTTCTAGTGAGGAAGTTAGGAAGGCTATTTTTTCTTTTGAAGGGAGCAAAGCCCCAGGTCCTGATGGGTTCCCTATGTTCTTTTTTCAAAGGTTTTGGGAGATTGTTGGAGAGGATGTGGTGAATGTCGTAAAAGAATTTTTTTGGCTCCAGAAGTCTCCTAAAAGAGTTGAATGCTACTTTCTTGGTTCTTATCCCTAAGAATCCTGGAGTGGTGAACTTTGATACTTTCAAACCTATCAGCCTCTATAACTCGATCTATAAAATCATTTTGAAGGATTTGACTTCCAAACTTTTTATTCTTTTTCCAACTCTAATCTCACCTCAACGGAATGGATTTGTCCCTAGTAGACAGATCCTTGATTCTATAGTCACTGTGCATGAGAATATCCATTCCTTGGTTGAATCCAAGACTGAAGGCTTCCTATTAAAGCTTGATATCTCAAAAGCCTGTGATAGAGTTGACTGAAAATTCTTGTTTAAAATTTTAAAGGCGTTTGGGTTCTACAACAGGGTTCTTCAATTGGTGGAACAGCTTGTGTCTACTGCTTCTATCTTTGTTTTGGTTAATGGATCTCCCTCGATTTTATTCCAAAGCTCCAGAGGTCTAAGACAAGGAGATCCTATCTCTCCTATTTTATTCACAATCATGGCTGAAAGTCTTGGAAGAAATTTGAAAAGGTTGATAGATCAAAGATCCCGTGTTGGTCTTAAACCATCCTCTAACAATTTGATCTGTTCTCACCAACAGTTTGTCGATGATACCATGCTCTTAGGAAAATCTACTGTTACGGAGGGAAAGACTTTGAAATATCTGTTGGATGCTTATGGGAGGGCGTCTGGCTAGTTGATTAATAAACAAAAAAACTCTCTCTTCTTCTTTAATACTCCTGAACACAGATAGAATAAAATTGCCAAAATCCTTGGTTGCAGGGTGGAGGCTTTACCTACCACATATCTTGGTTTACCTCTTGTTAGAGTAATAAGTTATTATGCTTAATTAATTACATCACATGTTTGATTAATTAATTAAGTCACTTATTCCTCTTTATTACTTAAGCTAAACTTAGGCACATTTAATAATTAATTATTAATTATTAAGTGTGCACACTAGGGTTTCATTTAGGGTTTCCCTTTTTAGGGTTTCTTGATCTCCTTCATAAGGATTGATCACATTGTAATAATCGATTCTCTTAATGCATTTTTACTGAGAGGTTTACAGAGAACAACTTTTTCGGTTCTTCATATCTTTTGCATGTGACAGGTATCCATCTTGCATGCAGGTGATCTTGGATTCTAACATGGTATCAGAGCTCCAGACCTGCAGCTGCTGTTTGTGATCTGAAGATATGGCCTCTTCGTGAGTTTCGGGTGCAAGGGTTTCCACAGACATCTTTTCTGCAAAATCTGGGGGTAGCCATCTTTTCGGGACACAATGGGCTCAAACGGACACCGCCATCGCGTTCGCAGCGTCCCAAAACCCTAGAAACGCCTGTCAAATCATCGATTTTGGTGAAGTTGGTCCGGGAGGCAAAAAAAATTTGTCTGGGGGGCCGTACGGCCTCCCCAGCACGCAGATCGAGGCAAAAAAAATCTCGAAAATCATGAAAAAATGGTTGAAATTCCTCATTGTTTCTGCGCGCCCAGTTCAGAAGGGTTCCGCCGCCCGGCGGCCACCGGGCGGCCACCCAAACGCCGCCACCGGCCCTCTCTTCCACCGATCCGCCGCCGGGCCCTCTGCCAGCCCCTGAGGGCTTATTGTCTGCAGCCGGTGGTCATATGGGAAACAGACGCCCAGATCTAGCCCCCGGCGTTTCTCAGCCCCCAGCGCAGGACCACATGCAGAACCAGGGGCTCTGCCCCTGCACCAGACCCCTGCTCCACCAGCCCGCGGTCACATGCAAGACCAAGGGCCCAAAAAATTTTCATTTTGCAGGGGGGTCAATTTTTTGCCCTGATGGCCAGACGGCCGTCAAATTTAAGCTCGTGAACTGATGACATCAGCATGACGTCAGCGTACGGCTGGCCCTCTATGCCCCCTCCTAACCCTAGTTTGCCCTAAAGAAGCAGTTTTTTTTCTTTTGGCCATAACTTGGGCATACGGTATCGAAATCGGGCAAACGAGATATCGCCGGAAAGCTGATTCCGAGCTCTTTCCTGTAGTGTAGTTTATTTTACAGTATTTTTCTGTTTTACTGCATTTATTGCTGTTTGAAGTCAGATGTACTTTTTATGCTTCCAAGCTCATAACTTTTTGCCACGATCTCCGTTTTTCACCTCGTTTGAAGCGTCGGAAAGGTATTGAGGAGCTCTAGGTTGCTGTCCATTCAATTTTTCTGTATCTATCCCAAGTTTATCAGTTAGTCCAGATTTGGCCCGATGGGTTGTTTGGCGATTACTTGAATATTTTGGCAGTTGGGAGAGTGCATCTTGCATCTTTGCACTTCGTTTTCAGTAATAAACCATTAAATAATTACTTGCTGCTTCATAGATTCCAGAGTTGTTCCAGTTTGGATTTTTTCCAATGTTCCGTGGCATCGGGGTTTCTGTTGCTTTAATCATGATTCCTTGAGTCAATCAGTGACTCTCATCCGGTTTCAGTAGTATACAGAAGAATATTTCCTTGCTTGCCTATATCAAGTTCCAGTGTTACTCTACAGAGTTCTTCCAGTGCTTCTTTGCAGCATGTAATCTCATTGTAGGGGGGTTTTGTCCCACTGGGTTTTTCCTTCTCTACTCCTTTTTGTGTTGTATTGGGTTTCTTGCACATCACTTTGTGCCATATTTTGTACTCGCACTGTATTATAAAGTGCCATGGGGGGTTGTGTAGTGCCTTTGTTTTGCCATCACACCTTTGTCCGGTGAGTGTCCCTCCACGACAACAGTGAATCCAGATGATTCCAGTCTCATGTATGTGTGCTTTATTTTGCACACCACTTTTTCAGTTGTAGGTGCTTTCTTGTGCACTTTCAGATGTTCTTGGTTCCTTTTCCTGCACTCCATTATTGCATTTGTAAATGGGTACCTGATCAGGCCTCGTTGCCGGGACCCATCTTTGCTTTCATGCATCTTATTCTAGTGTTTTAGCTTCTTCCTAAGTTCATCTTAAGGGGGGGTGTTAGAGTAATAAGTTATTATGCTTAATTAATTACATCACATGTTTGATTAATTAATTAAGTCACTTATTCCTCTTTATTACTTAAGCTAAACTTAGGCACATTAATAATTAATTATTAATTATTAAGTGTGCACACTAGGGTTTCATTTAGGGTTTCCCTTTTTAGGGTTTCTTGATCTCCTTCATAAGGATTGATCACATTGTAATAATTGATTCTCTTAATGCATTTTTACTGAGAGGTTTACAGAGAACAGCTTTTTCGGTTCTTCATATCTTTTGCATGTGACAGGTATCCATCTTGCATGCAGGTGATCTTGGATTCTAACACCTCTAAGCCTTAAACCCCTGGAGTCCTTTTGGATTTCATTGGTTGAGAGGTTTGGTAAGAAGCTTGCTAGATGGAAAGGAGCTTTGCTAAGTCAAGCGGGTAAATTACAACTCCTCAAAGCTACTCTTCAGAATCTTTCGATTTACGCTTTAAGCCTCTTTAAAATCCCTACTAAGTATGTGGATGCCATTGAAAAGATTCAAAAAATATTTCTTTGGTTGGGTGTTGAAGAAGAAAAAAGGTTGCCTTTAATAGGATGGGATCTAGTGTGTAGACCTAAAAAGGCTGGTGGTTTAGGTCTTAGAAAAATAAGAATGGTTAACAAGATACTTCTAGCTAAAAAAAATTGGAGGATATTTTCATCTTCAGGGGAATGGACAGATATCCTGACTAGCAAATATTTGGAGAATAACAGATCTCTTATAATTAAGATGGATTCCTACCTTCTACCCAGAGGCTCAACATGCTGGAATAATTTGATTACTGGAAGAAAATTTGTTGAAACTGGTGTGGGTTGGCAAGTCAGGAGTTGAAACCAAACTAGATTCTCGGAGGACAAATGGTTGTTTAATGAGCCCCTTATCAAAATTGAACCTTTTTGTGGATGGGATGAGATTTGCAAAGCTCTATTTGGTATGTATGTTAAAGATTATTGGTTGAATGGAAAATGGGTGGAACTGGGTCTTGTTAGTCAAGATCTTGCTCCTGTTCATTCATCCTTGATGGCTATCAGACTTAGCCAGGATTAGTTGGAAGATTGTCTTGTTTGGATTGATGAACCCTCGAGCAATTATTTTGTTTCATCAGCTTTTTCTAGGCTATCTTCTGTCCAGGTTCCTGCTCCCTTATGGTTGAAGGCTTGGTTCAAACACCTGATTCCTAAAGACAACATCTTCTTCTAGA
Organism: Sequoia sempervirens; assembly: GCA_007258455.2. Taxonomy (NCBI): domain Eukaryota; kingdom Viridiplantae; phylum Streptophyta; class Pinopsida; order Cupressales; family Cupressaceae; genus Sequoia; species Sequoia sempervirens. Next base: position 39,656,730 of record VDFB02373365.1, read on the forward strand.
TCCTTCTTCAAAATAAAGTGCTCACGGTTGATAATCTTTACAAGCATGGCATTTAAATACCCAATAGATATTATCTTTGCAAGATGGAAGTTGAGTCAGTTTGTCATTTGTTTCTTCATTTTCATTTTGCTATCTCGATTTGGGAAAAATTCCTCTATTACTAGCAATTATCTTGGGTTTTTTCCTTGTCAATTGAAGACTTCTTTATACAATGGAAAGCCTCGACACACAATCCTGCTCTTGTGAAACTATGGAATTTTTCTTTCCCTCATGTTGCTTGGGGTCTGTGGAAGGAATGAAATAATAGAATTTACAAAGATAAAGAATCTTTGGTGGCCATTGTGTTTGATAAAATAATCAGATTATTGAAAGAAAATTTCAATACTATCCCCCAAATGATTAGTAATACTGAGAAAGTGGCTTGTTTGTCCTATGATCCCATGGTAGCCAAGGAATGGAACATTAATCTTGGTACTTCTTATGTCCCTAAACATGCTAAGAAGGATAGGGAGGGTGTCTGTTGGACTTTTCCACCTAATGGTTGGATCAAAGCCAACTTTGATGGGGCGGCTAAAGGTAATCCTAGGGTGGCAGGTTGCGGCGGAGTCATAAGGGATTCTTTTGGAAATTTCCTTAGTGTGATTGCCACTCCCCTTGGTTCTCAAACCAATCACCTTGCTGAGGCTGCTGGAGCTTTTCATATTATAAATTTGGCTCATAGTGTGAATTTTAAAAACCTCTGGCTTGAGGGGACTCTAAAAATATTATTGAATGTCTTTTAAGTAGGTCCCCCCCCTCATGGACTATAATTTTTTGGATTGATGATGCTATTTTGACTCTAGCTAGGTTTGATAATATAAATATTTCACATGCTTATAGAGAAGCCAATGCTATGGTAGACTTTTTTTGTGAATGAAGGGGTTAAAAGTAAAGGACAGTGCACTTGACTGAATATTAGTGATTTAGGTGCTAATGTTCGTGCCTTATTGAACTATGATGCAGCACATGGGCAAGATGTGTGTCATTTCATTAATGATGATAGAATGGGGCAAATACATCACAATCATTAGATTGCATGGGGCTGAGCCAAATTACTTATCCGGTAAGTTTGCTTGGCATGCTTTGTGGGCTCATTGATTTGGCGGGACCATTTCGAGTCAAGATTTTGCCTATGTCTACTTTATTGTGCTTGTCAATATGGGAGGAGATAGAAAAAGAGTTGAGTCAGATAGCTTTGAGATGCATACTAGAAACACTAAAGCGTGGAGTAAAGTCAAAAGTGGGGGTTTACTTCCTTTTCTAGAAAAACTTCATGGGTCTAATCAGGAAGCTACAAAGCATTTTGGGAGGAATTGGGAAATGGAGAATTAACCCTTTTTGGTAGGAAAGTTTAGCTTGACGAAAATATTATAGCTGAAGTGACTGGCATGTCCACTGAAGGACCAAATTTTTTTAGGACAAGGTTTTCTTTGATGAAGCTGTGGTCAGATTTCTGAAGAAAGATAAGGAAAGATTGAAACTAGTGAAAATTTCTAATAGTTTCTTTGAGGTCGACACCATTAAAGCTCTCTGGAGGAAAGTTCTTCGCGTCATCATGGAGTATATAACTCTAGATGGTCATTTCACTAGGGCTTATGGCTATCACTTTGCTTTACTCAACCATTTTCGCTACAAGGTCAGGGTTTCTCCTCCCCCCTATCTTCTCTGTTCTTTAAGAAAAAGTCTGGATGACCATAAGAAAAAACCTAGAAGATATCCTATTTTGCATACTGGTTTGTTTAGGTTAATTGTTGAACACTTTCAAAATATGTTGGCCCCTGCTAAGTTGGTTGTTTCCCTGGAGTCTGAGGAGGATGATACCGAACCTAGTTGTTCAGGGAATTTTCCCAATTTGAGCCCAGTGAGGGTTGTCCTAAGTCTGCCCCCTGTTCAAACTGGCAAGAAAACTCTAAACCATAATCCCTAGTCTGCTAAAGCTTGCCTTGTTTCTAAGCCTAGAAGCTCTACTATCAAAAACCTTGTCTCTTATTCTAAAGACTCTCCTGATTCTGAGGATTTTGGCGCTAACAAGAATTCATCCTCTGCTATCCCGTCGTCAGATAGAGATGTTAGAATTGAATCCCCTAGAGCCTCCGACCCTACAAAAAATTGCTTCATTCCTGATAGGGAACCCTTTGTTGACTTCCTGGGCATAGCCAGGAATAATGCGACAGACCATTTCAGAATGTCGAAATGGGTCTACCACGAAATCAATGATTTGAAAATAAAAAATTGGGCCCTCTAGAGTAAATTGGAGGAAATGAGAGATAAGGTTTCGATGTTAAGCAAGAGGGATGAAGAGCATAAAGATCACAGTGCTAGTAAAGAGATCCAGGAAAATGTGGGAAAGGACAGAAGGATTGAAATAGAGTTGGAAAAAATGAAAAATACCATGAAGGTAATTACAGAACAAAAAAATAGGATGGCAAGACATAATGACATTATTATCAACATGATGACATAAAAATTGGACAAAGCTCAACAGGGGTCCTTGGTGGTTGACTTGGAAGAGGTGAAAGATAAAAATCAGGAAGAGGACATTGGGATATCTAAGAGAATTAGGGTGAATTTGAAAAGGAAGGCACCCCCAACACCGCAGATGATTCAAACATTCAAGAAGGGTGTTCAAGACATGCAAGACCTAGAGGTTGAGACTGAGTCTGTTCTGAAAACTCTGGGTTAAGTGCTACTAGTTTTTTGGCTATCTTTTCGGCTAGTTTTTTGATTGACCTTCCTAGTCTTTTGTGGTTGGCTACTGCTATTTCTAGTTTAGTCCTTTTTTGCAGCCCATTTTTTTTAATGTACTTTTTTTTCCTCTATATTTTGTTGTAAACTTGGTGGTTTCGGGTCCCTGTAAAACCTATTTTTTCCTTTATCAAAAACAAACGGATATGTGCAATGGATGAAGAAATTGATGCAATTGAAAAGAATCAAACATGAGAGTTGGTGAGTCTTCCAAAAGACAAGAATGTAATAGGAGTGAACTGGGTTTACAAAACCAAATTAAATGCAAATGGTGATGTACAAAAGTTGAAATAAAGATTAGTAGAAAAATGATATTCACAACAGCCCAGAATTGATTATAATGAGACTTTTCCTCTTGTAGCTCACATCTTGACATAGTAAGGATGATTCTTGCCATTGCAGCACAAAAAAAATGGTTAGTTCATCAAATGGATGTCAAATAATCTTTTTTGAATGGTTACCTTGAAGAAGAAGTTTATGTGTGATAGCCACCTAGGTATGAGATATTGGGTCAAGAAAACAAAGTTTACAAGCTGAAGAAAGCATTATATGGTTGCAAGCAAGCCCCAAGAGCTTGGTACAAAAAAATTGATGCATATCTTTTACAAAATGACTTCAATAGGTGCAACAACGATCCTACTTTGTATATCAAGATGAATGAAAAAGGTGAAATTCTGATTGTATGTTTATATGTTGATGACTTAATATTCACAGGTGATTTATGAATTGATTTGTTTAAAGGAGCTATGAAGAAAGAGTTTGAAATGACTAACTTAGGTCTCATGAAGTATTTTCTTGGCATTGAGGTGAAGCAAAATGAAAATGGTATTTTCATCTCCCAATCTAAGTATGCAAATGATATTTTGAAAAGGTTTAACATGACAAATTGCAAGTCAACACCTACACCAATTGTTACAGGTTTGAAGTTAAGAATGACAAAGGTACAAATGTGGATCCAACATTATATAAGAGACTTCTAGGTAGTCTCATGTATTTGATAGCCACAGGCCAGACATAATTTATGTTGTAAGTTTGATTTCCAAATTTATGGAAGCTCCTAAAGACACACATTGGAAAGCTAGAAATAAAATTCTAAGATATGTAAGTGGAACAAAGAAATTTGGGATTCAATATTCAAGTTCAGATGAATTCAAGCTCATAGGGTACATAGATAGTGATTGTGCTAGAAATATTGATGATAGAGAAAGCACTTTAGGCTATGTCTTTCATTTTGGCATTGGTGCAGTATCATGGGCTTCGAAGAAGCAGCCAATTGTCACTCTTTCATTAGCATAAGTAGAATATGTAGCAGCAACAAGTGCTTCATGTCAAGCAGTCTGGATGAGAAGAGTGCTGAAAGAGTTAAAGAATGAACAAATGGATGTAATAAAGATATTTTGTGATAACAATTCAGCCACAACATTGTCAAAAAATCTAGTTTTTCACAAAAGGAGCAAACACATTGACGCCAAATATCATTTTATTAGAGAGTTAATCAACAATGGTGAAATCTTCTTAGAGTTTTGTAGGTCTTAGGAATAGTGTGCAACCATTTTTAACAAAGCATTGGGAAAAGGAAACATCTTTCAGAGAGATCGTTTGGGCATCATTGACAACAATAGTTGTAATTAAGGGGGAGTGTTGGAATTAATTCCAACTACAACACCTTTTTCCCTGCATTCTTGTGATCTTCATTTCTACCTTGCGCAATATTGCGGTGTCTACCACAATCCCACAAGACTTCATCCTTTAGCATGTGGTAGTGCGGGTAAACCACAATCTCGCAAGGTATTTTCCCTTTGGTGGTAGTTTTGTGGTATTTACCGTGGTCCTGCATGTGATATATTTTGGCTCGGCGGTAGAACGGCGAAGCTAATTTTTTATGGCATTTTTTGGGAAAAATGTTTTATCGAGCAATTAATTTTTTAAGTACAATATTTAATAGGGTTTTAAATGTTTTTGGGATTAAATTTTTTTTACTTGATGTGAATTGGAAATTGCAGCTAATGTAATTAATGGGATTTATTTTTACTTGTTGGTGAAGTTTTTTCACTGTAGTTTTTATGTAAGGATTAATTAAGTTTTTATATTTAGAGAAGAAGAACATAAAATAGTTGTGTGCTCTGTAGAAGTAAATTGTGAAGAAAAGAGCAACAGCTTTGTTTATGAAATTATATAGTTTGAATGATATAATACAAAATTAGAATTTTTGGGTTTATTCTATGTGCTTTAAATTTCTGCTCTTTGTTCTCTATTTAAATTTGTGATGATCTGTTATTGCTTGAGTCCTCTACCTTTGGCCTTCACAACTTTTCTCTGATTCACAAATAGAATGATTTTTCACTTTTATTTTTGGTTTGTAGAAGAAATAAACAGATGGCGATGTTTAGAGCAGAGCAGAGTGTAGGGGTTGAAGGAAGGTGGAGATCATAAGGTAGCAAATGTGAATAGAATAACGTGTGAGAGGGAAGATTGCACTGAGGACAAACAAGTTGGAACTTTTGTGGAGAGATGACTATAATAATAATATATTTTTGACTTATTCCATGTATCTTTGGTTGTCTCCTTTTATTTGTGATACAGTGTGTGATCACTAACTAGATGATTGTGATCCACATTTTTTTAGTGAATTTATTACTAATTTAGCTCTTGACATTTAGGGGTTTTTGTCTTATATTTCTCCTCCTATAAATTGCAATGTGCACATGACCTAGTAAACTGGTAAACCTTTTTCAGGTGACCTGGTAAACTTTTTTCATGTGACCAGTGACGCTGGAATGTTCTGATACCATAGGGATAGTGGGGAGACTAAACCTCATGACCTCTTGCCTACAAGAGGATGCTTTAGCCAATCGAGCTAGGCCCACCACCCCTTGTTTTAGGCTTTTTCTTGTTTGAATTTTGAAAAGTGTGATTTTTTCATCATGAATTTTTAGATATGTGTATTTTTTTTATCTTTTATAGAATGTAATATATGACACTCATTCATAAAAATTAGAAAAGGATTTTAAAACTAGTAATCATGTCATTTATTTTTATGGGGAAGTAAAATCACTTTTATATAAATATAGGATAATTAAACAAATATGAGTAATAGATGTATATTTTAACATAAATTTAAATAAGATAACTTTGGATATTGATAAACTGAGGTGTTATTTTGAATAAGATAACTTTGGACATTGATAAATGAGGTGTTATTTTGAAAAATTATATGTGAAAGATAGGTGTGTTTAGTTATCAAAATGATAATGAAAGATGAATGGTAAATATGTGTAAAATTGGCTCATCAATGTGTAAAAACTAATTTTTTTTCTTGTATTTGTTATCTTGCAACTATAATAGACCCAAAATATTCTTAAAGGCCATCTTGCAAAGTGTGCAAATTATCTTTAAGGCATGGTCTTGATTTGAGAAAAAGCAAAGTTTTGTGACTTGGTCTTCTATGATCTCTATTTTTGGCTAATGTGTAAGGACTGGTGGTATTTAAAAATACCTTAAGGAAGCTACTTAATTTCAATGATCAAATTATTTTTAGTCAATCCTTGTAAAATACTAGTTTTACAATATTGGGAAATGATTGAAGGAAACAAACTTAAGCATACAATCCCTATACAAATATCAATGTAGATTTATTCTTTTTAATGCTCCAATTGAAGTGTTCCTAGAATAAATGTTCCTTGTAATGTAGATGTTTATTATTTTTATTTAATGGTTGTTAAATACATGTAAATAAATTTATTCAAATAATAAAAAATACTGAATAGTTATAGAAAATTTTATCAAGTTGGATCCCAATGATTGGTGGAAAAAGGTTAGAGTTAGAAATTTAAAAAAATATAAAATATAAAATTTGGACTATTAATTATTTAAATATCCTTCTATGATAAATGTGGTGCATAGGACCAACAAGAATGGAAATATTCACAAGTATGATACATTGACCATTCATTAATCAAGACTAAAATTTGACTCTTAATCTATTTTACTTAAGCCTAATTTGAGTGGAAAAGAGATGCAATATTAGAAATACAATAACTTAAATAAAAAAAACTCACCCAAAATAAGTTTTCCCTTAGAGCTTTCTAATTCATAGTGTATTTGTAAATATAAATAACAATAATGACATATCCATTAGAAAAATTCATAGAAATAATCAAAAGTCAAAGACATTTTCCTTACAAACAATCAAAGATCAAAGTTTCAAAAATAGTAACGTCTTAGATTAATTCTTATAATTGTCTTGATCATCCACATAAAATATAATAAATTGCTAAATGTTTATTATTGCAGAAAGGTTACCTTGTTTAGTTAGTTTTATACATAATTCTTAGTGACCTATCTATACTTGAAATAGGTTCTAAACTAAAAATATGCATGCATGCTAATATTTATAATAGAATACACATTTCAAAATTAATAATTATTTTCAAAAACTAATTTTAAATTTTAAATTTGGCAATGTGAATGAATTTATTTTGAGTCAAATATGATCTTATTAGGGTGAGCTATTGGCATGAATTCCCAAGGTAGTTTTATATATCGGGTTTCTCTATGTTTGAACTCTTCTATTTTGATTTTTGTTTGTCTCTCTATCCTATGTTTACTAGAAATCATAACAATTCACTACATTTTCATAGTTAATATAGGTGCATCTTTGCATTATCAAATTAGATCAATTAATAGTCAATTAATCACTACCATCATACACATCATTTTTCCCACAAGGACTAAAACCTTGATTTAGCATTATGTCTCTTCTATTGAGATTAGTAGTCAAGTGGGTGTTTGAGATCAATTTTACTAGACTTTCCCTTATAATATTGGAAGAAGTGTGATTTAGAACTTAGATCCATTTTTTTTACATCACAATATTTATAGAAAAGTGAAAGGTGGTGCTAACTACTTGTCTAGTCATATAATATATCAAATAGATCAAATAGAGGAGACCAAAATATTCAACAAACCAATAAATAGAGGGAATTGCAAAATATTGTTAGTACAAATTGCTCCACATAAATAGAACAAGGAAATGACTAATCATAGACTCTAAAAAATTGAAATAAGAAGCAAAGGTGGCCTTGGTAACAATCAAATTTGGTTTAGAATGATCACAAGAAACACCAAGAAATGATGTGATGACTAAGAAGATAACCCAACTATATAAAATACACTCTAGCAATAGTAATTTCCTCTAGGAAGGTGCATGGGTAGGATGGGTTAGTTCAATTTTAACTAAGAATTTTTTTTTTAGAACATGCTAAGTTGGAATAGATGAAATAAATGATAAAAGCCTTAGAAGTAAAGATTGGAGGGCTTGAAGGCCAAGCTACTATAGTCATAGAAAATTCCATTAAAGTAGAAGATATAAAAAAGAAGAAACCAAGAGGTAACTCCAAAATATTAATGTTAAGTTAACAAAAGTAAACATGGAGTTATGCACACAAAAAAATTAAATGGTAATCATAAAGGCCACTACAAACATATTATCAAAAGACGTGGAGGACTTGAATGCATAGGTCAACCAAGGAATGACTAGTGCAAGAGTCAAGGTTGTAAAGTTGGGTGCTTTGAAGAAAAATGAAAGTATTCAAGCTTATGAACTAATAACATTGTAAAATTAGATAGAAATTTAGAACCAAACTATCAAAGGGATAAAAGAAAAACGGGTTGACCTAGAGAGAAATTTGGGAACATATTTAAAGAAGAAATAAAAAATACCATAAGATATGATATAGGAGCCAAATTCATGGGATCCCTTGAGCTCATAAAGGCCCTAAAAATTATTATTGGAAGGAAATTGAAGATTGTTGACTTGTAGGGCATTGAATGTTTGACTAAATAATTAGGTCTTTAATGCTCTCCAATTTCTCTTTAGATATGCAACTTACACAAAAGAAAGAGGGGAAAGGTTTGTACTTTATAGGGTTTTTCCTAAGTTGAAACCCATTTTGGTATTTCTACCTCCATAATGACTATGATGATGTAAAAGAGAGCTTACCCACAGTTGGGTAGAGGCTAGATGATAAACAAGCGATAAATTGAAAACTGTTGCAACCCACCACTCAGTTATGCATTCATTAATGGATTGAATTCATTGTACTCATCACCTTCACAGAGAAATTGATGCTTGATTTTAATTCTTGCACATGTTAGTGAAGGGAGAAATCTAAATATTATGGTGAATACTTCATCAATATGTGATAAGAATAGATATAATATATAGGATAAATTATCATAGATGGGAGATAACCACATCACTAGTAGAGATGCAAATGCGAGTAACTACCACTACCATAATGAATTAGTTAGCAATGTAATATTACCAACATTCCCCCCTTATTGCATTGTTCCTAAAACCATAAAACCTTACAATTCATCTTTCCAAGGGACCCCCCTTAAGGATTACATGAAAAAACTTGCTGACTACAAAATATGTATACATTCTTGAGAAAATTTTCCTTATGAAGAAACAAATCCTAAATTAGGTGAAACTCCTCTAGAAGCTCTAAGTTGAATTGTTGAGTTCTTCCTCCATTAACTCCTAAACCATAGACTGTAGTTATTGGACAACCACCCTTGACAGGTTGTCTCCTCGACCCTCATAAAGGTATAACCCTTGGTCCCTGACCGTAATTATTGGACAACGACCCTTGATAGGTTGTCTCCTCAACCCTCGTAAAGGTGTAATCCTTGATCATAGTCTTGTGAAATATCTGGGAAACAATCCATACCGATCTCTTCACCAAACCCCTTACATGTCTCTAAAAATAAAATTTCACAATACATGTATCTTCAAATTTGTTAGCAATAAAAAAGAAAAGAAAATAAAGCCAAAAATGCTTCTCATACAAAGCATCATCTCAAAGAGAGAAGCTAACTTGAGATGATGGAAATTCCTCCATCCTTTGATGCCACCAACCTCCAATACATGAAGGTTTATAGTACTAAAAAAAATAGCACCACCATAACAATCGTTAATAATAGCTTCATCATCTGATGAATCCTCATCTTCTTGGCCTCCTGATAACTCCCCTTGTTCCATACCCCCAGAACATACCAATTCAAAAAAGAATTCTTGACATGTACATGAGATTAAACTTTTGATCAACATGAAAGAAGATCTCAACAACACATATGGAGTTAGATATTATACTAACTACCTTATGGACCTTTGCAAGATCCCCTCTAGAAACCACAGTTGGGGGTTGATAATTTCAATACCATACTTAAAACAAGTACAACACCAGCCCACAAAATAAATGATCCTTTTAATCTTGCATGACACATTATACATATTCTCATCTTTTTTGCCCCATAATCATGCCCCAAAGGGATGATAGAAATCTTAGCTAAAATCAAGGCCCATCTAATAGTGAAGAAAAATTATTTGTTCTTATCACTCACCATGATGAAGCCTTTAAATCTTATTTGAGCTGCCCTGGTTTGGTTTGGATAGGAATGATCTTTGTGACCTCATTCTTGAGCTATGGTCCTTCTTTAACTAGACATGACTGAGATTTGTGATAGGCACCAATTTTTCTTCTTCTTCTTCTTTTCTATGGCTAGGGAAACATAATCATAGTGAAGTATTGAACTTCAAATAAAAATAGAACCTTATACTAGTTTGCACAAACTCATGGCTTCCACAGATTCATCTTAGGCATGTTGCATATTTAAAACACATCCTTTATTTCCATGACCACTTCTAAGCTAGATTCAAAAGACTAAAGTTTTCTTAGTAATATTCAAGTAGCAATTTCGTCAGCACATAATCACAACATAAATGGATATTCAAACTATCACAATATATACTATCCTAACCTTGTTGCATCCTTCTAAATAACCACTTTTCACCAATTACACATAATTACTAACACATATGTGTGGTTGACAAAACAAAAGGAAATCAATTCATTGATCTGTGTGCACTTTTGTTGGAGATATACTACATAGTTGTGGAAACAGAAATTGTACTCCCTTCTTAGAGATCATACAATTTTTTACCTAATTTGGACCCATTTTGGTACCCTTGCATTAAATACCCTTTAAATCATCATTAATAGGCCCCTAAGACCCTTTATTTCAGATCTCAAGGCTTATTTCAATTAAAATCCTGACAAAATCAACAAAAGTATTGAATTTTCTAACAACCCATCATTGGCCCACCCTTAAAACTAGGGTGGTACTCATACGCCACCTTGGGTGTATGAGTCCCCTAGGTGGGACCCATATGCCACAAGTGGAATATGAGTCCCGTGTGGCCCCTTTTTAGGGTTTGAGAGGTAAATTCAAGTTTTTAATTCAAAATTTTGGTTGATGTCAGTGTTTGAGATCTAAAAAATGATAAATTAGATGAAGTTCCTATATAAACAAGCCTTCAAGTAATTATTTTCATCTAGAAGAGCAATTCGAGATCAAAGCATTTACAAGAATTTAGGTATTCTTTCACAAGAGCATTCAAGAGTAAGTAGCAAGGAAACTTGAAGCCTTGGGGTAACATTATAGTGTTTTTGTAGGTCTTCAAGCTCACTTTCATTCAAGAGATCTAGCATTGTCAAGGATTAATTATGGTTGCCTATGGTGAATCATGATGGATTCTAGGTTGGGGAGATGCAACTAGCCATCAAGCCAAGCCTAATGACTTGTTTCCTAAGTGATTTCATCCTCCATTATCACTCTAATCTTATCCTAAGGAAGGTACATGCATTATAATGGCTTATTAGGGTGATTAGGGATCTCCCTAAGTGATTCATTCACTTTCATATTTCATTCATGCATCTTATTCTAGCACATTAGGATAGGGTTGCATTGCATTTTAGATTTCCTAATCTTAGATACACTTTAGGTTAGGGTTTACGTTCATATTTACATTCAAGGTGCATTGTTTCTATCAAGGTTTAACTATCGAACTAGAGGTTTGACCAAGGAAAACCCCCATAAGAAAATCAAGACTATATTTTGTTTTGCAGGTCTTCTTATAGGTTCAGATCTAAATATTAGGCTAGGAAGGAAGAGTAGGGATTGGAGAGAAAATTTGGACTTTGACTAAATTTTGAAAAAGTAGAATGGGACTAATACACCACAAGTGGCGTATGAGTCCTATTATAGGAAATTTTCTAGATTTCTCAAGATCCTGAGTAAACATTACCAGATTCCTATTTCAGTCTAGAAACCCTAGTCTGGGACTAAATCATCCATCCTAGCATATGAGTCCTAGTGTGACCTAAAGTCTACATTTTCAGGATTTTAGAGCTTATTCCAAGTACATTCATATTCCCAAGTACTCCATTTTAATTTCTCAATTTTGTGTTCTTTTTTGCATTCATTTCTAGTTCTTTTGTTGAAGTTTTGCACATCATTAGGTTTTTTCATTAGATCTTGCATGTTGTTTGTCTTTCCAAGCCCTAGCTTGGTGGTGAACCCTTCTTTAGTCACTAATCATACCCTAGGGTCCAACATTTAGCAGATCTCTTTCCCCATTCCATCCTTGGATTGAGATCTCTAGGGTTTCCTTGAGTGAAACAAGAGTGTGAAGTAGGAACCCTATCTCTTCAAAGATAAGGCCCCCTATTTCCATTGTTTTAGTAGTAATAGTGATGTGGTTTTTGTTGCTCACCAATGACCATCAATAGTGAATGCAAAAGAAAAAAATAGTGACATAAGACACCTCAATCTTATAAAATGTTGAATAAACTCACTTCAATTGTATACATTGCCTTTATGCTTCCATTCTTTCCTCTTCTCACACTCCTCCTTCCATCGCTAGTCACAGGTACAAAAAACATTGTACACTCTGATAACTGGGCTCTACAAAATCTAATGATCTCTATGTCATTGTTGTTGTGAAAATATTTAATGCCTTTCATGCCATTATATAAACTTTAGTGCATCATCAAAGAGAGGCTCTGATAGTTATATGAAGGGAGAAATCTAAATCTTTTGGTGAATACTTCATCAATATTTGATAAGAACAAATAGAATATATATAGGAGAAACTATCATAGATAGGGGATAATTGCATAACTATCACAGATGCAGATACAAGTAACTACCACTACCATAACAAATTAGTTAGCAATGTAATATTGATGATATTTAGTACTCATAAAACAAATAGACATGAAACAAACTCACATGAAAAGATGATGCATGGATAACATGAAGCTTGACTGAAATAACAATGTTATAATTCTTCTCTTGATTGCTCTTGACTACTCTTTAGGATGCTCAATTATGCTCTAAATTTCCTTAGGCTTTTTCTAGTTCTTGTAAGGATTTCAAATGGTAAAAAAGACTTGTTCTTTAATTTCCTAATAATTAATTACCAATAGAAAACACATGACTTCATATTTTTAAATGTTAGAATATCGACAAGTTAACATATTTGAATTGGGGCCAAAATAGGTTGGATAGGAGCACTAGGCACTATAGTTTAGACATATTTTGGGGCCTTAAGCTTTGGTAAATAAATATTAACTCCTTAATCCCAATTCAAATTTTGATTTTGAAAAGATTATTATAATTTAATAGACAAATTAAACATACAATTGGGTCCAAGCACATGAGGGGGAGCTAGACCTAGTGTGAAATTATCAAGGGTGAAAATTTATGATGCTATATTTATATATGGCACTCTATTTTTGGAGTTAGATATTTTTTTGATATCTTTGCTACGGTTTGAAAAATTATAAAAAAATAGTTTGTGCAATCATACAAATTAGAGTAGAAAATGGATTCATTCATACAATCTATACCTTTCCATATTTTTGTAACATTCTATAGGAATCAACAGTCATATCATCCCTACATAGGAATAATCTAAAGAGAATATTATCTATGATATCAACGTACACCATCTACATCATTTAGTCATCAATAGGTATGGTATTCTACTTTTTAATTTAAAAATTTAGGAAGAATAATTTAGCACAATTTTTAGGTGCTTGGTCACTTCAAAGATTAGTGGATGTTTCTACCTAGGTGCAAAGGTATAACACCCAATGGATGCCACAAATCTCACTACCTCCTTCACCAGTAATTGCCACTTAGTTAGCACCAATGGCCTACAAGTTGTTGAAGTATCCAAACAAACTCATGGCCCTTTTTCTCTACTCCTTTAGTGTCTTGCCACTAGCAAGCCACTAATTTTGGCCTCCCTCAAAGTTTCTTCCCCCTAGGTCCACTAATCAAGTTAGTATCACCACCAAAACAATGTTAGGGGCCCACTTGTATATCTTTAAAATGAATATTTTTCTAGGAGCCTTAAATCTTCACCTACATGGATTGAACTTTCAATTTATTAGTCATTAGAAATATAGGTGTATGAAAACTTATATAGTGGTATATAATTCGAACATGTTTTTCATTGTGCCAAAAGATCAACCTATTAATGTCTGATACAAATTCCAAAGATAAACAGATCCATGGGAGGTGGTTAGTCTATGTCACGAATTCAGAGGGAGATGCTGGCAATTAGTCCAAAAATCCTCCCTCAGCGTCATCCGAGGGGATTTGAGCCTACTACAATGGCTCTAATACCATTTTTTGGGACACATTTTCCATTGCACCAAAACATCAACCTATTAATGCCTAATACAAATGATAGAGATAAATGAATCCATAGGAGGTGGTTAGTCCATGTCACAAATTTGAAGGGAGATGCTAGAAATTACTCCAACATATACACTATTTTTATGGATTTTTTATAGGTTCCTTTTTTCATTGATTAAAATATAGATTCCCCATTTTGACCTCTAATGTCATATTTTTTTCCTATTTATCTTATTTTTATGATTATTGTTGCATTGGAAAGGTATTGAGGATCTCTTTAAATCTATCCACGTCATTTTCTAAATTTTTCTTTAGATATATTTTATTTAGTTTGTGAGTTTTAAAAATTCTTCCTAATTTCTTAGACATGTCGACACATGGGAGAGTTCTATATTTTTGGGGGAGGTATTCATTTTTTACTATTGATTTAGATTTGATAGGTTTCATATTAGATTCATGTAATATATTTTTTATTTTTCTCTCTTGGTTCTTGTTTCTCTTATGGTAGATTTAGATTTATTTTAGCTAATCACTCAAAATTATCATACATGGAAGATAAAAATAAAGTGGTTTCTTCTTTCCAAGGGTTTATGGTTTACTTTAGGTGAACATCAACATATTTTTAGTAGAGAGTATGAGATATTTTCTCACAAAAACAAATTTGATGAGGCTATTGGATTGACTATATTGCGTACTTATGAAAATATATTGTTTCACATTGATTAAATAGTAACCACATGAACACCCAGTTTTTTCCTAGTTCTAGGTCCCCCCTAATGAAGAATTTTAGGGGGAAACACAAGAAACAAATAAAACAATGCAAGAAAAGGCGTGAAGGAAGAGGATAAAGGAAAACAATTGTTATAGATTCTCATGGTTCTCAAAACAATGGGAACCTCCATCGAGTTCCTAGTTCCTACCTAACCTTTAGTAAAGGTAATGAGAAAATAATATAAGGCATGATGAATAAATGGAAGCACAAAGATGAAGTGTTAGAGATTCCCATGGTTCCTAAAACCATCGGAACCTCTAGCGAAGTTCCATGTTCCCTTAATTTCCTTGATCCTCAACTCTCCATTTAGTTCCATTTCAAAATTATTTTATTTCCTTTGAGATTCAAACTTTTTATTTTCTCTCTTCCCTCATCCCTTCTTGGTATTCATTCCTAGTTTATCCTGATAGCCTGAATTTCTCGAAACTTTTGTGCTTTGTTCCTATTATTGAATTTTTGGGATATCACTTGCTCCCATCCCAAAGGTTGATGTTATGATGGATTTTTAAAGCATGATGTTTAATGGATCAATTCCTTTTTGGGGTTTCAAAGATGAATGTGTTGGTGACTTTTCTCATTTGTTATGTGATTCAATGGTAGGTTAATGACATGATATCTGATGTATTTCTTATGTTAGGTCATTGGGAGTTCTAATGTTCCAATTTCAAAGTTGGATGGTACATAATAGCTAAGTAGCCTAGCATTTGACATATCTTCTTTACTTTGTTGTGGGTTCAATATTTTTAATGCCAAATCATTAAATAGTTTGATAAAGTGTAGGGTGATTATTTTAAATATTGTAATGGTTTGATGGCATGATTCTTCTCCACCTACTCTACAAAATCACATTAATGGTTTCATATTTCCCAACTACTAGGAATAAATGTGATTTTCCTCCATCAGTTTGGAACACCCTTTTTGGGAAGGATTCATATTTAGTTGTTAGTTTGAATGCACTATAGTGTCATGGGTTAGTGTTTTTGACCCAAAGGTATATATGTTATATTATGTGAATCTTTTTGAGGGGTTAGTTCTTTTTATCAAGGTAGAATCTAGGTGTTAATGGTTTCCAGGGTTTCAATAATTAAAATTTAGTTGCAAGAGTGTAGTAAAATTATTCTCATATTCAAAGGTACATTGGAAAAATTTGTTACAAAGATAAGGTCTCCAAAATTGTAAGTAAATTTTTAGTATATTCTAGAAATTCCCTTTAGCATATTTAATGTTGTGATTGCAAATTTTGTTAGAGAATGTGGCAAGATTATGAAATAATTAGAAACATTGTAATAATATTTAATAATGTACATATGAGCTTGTGTAGATTGATTTTAGATAACAAAGTATGTTGCATTTTTAATCATTTCATTGATGCATTCTTTTTCTTAGATCAATATTTTGATATTTTATTTTCATTTCTTTCTTCCTTGTCAACATGACTATGATACCCATAGGTAGCCACCAATTTGCAAATATTTTGACCCATTATCAAAATAAAAATGTTAACCATTAATATAAGATTGAGATTAGTCGTTTGCATTATAACCTTGTATCACAATCAAGGATTAATATTTAATAAGCTTCAAAAGGATTCATTTATGTAGGTTATGATTACAAATTATCATCAACTATTTAGGGGTTTTGAGATAATTAGTTGTTCTTGGTTTAGTGAAATTCATTGGTTCCAAGTTAACATTTTGGGTTTGGATATCATTGATTTGTAATAGTGAATTATTTTTTACTTTTAATACTTATTAAGGTATACCCCTAGGAACACCCTCCCAATTCTAAGATAAGCTTGAAGTGTAGGAGAGGAAACCCATTCTCACAAAGTTGACTTTAAACCCTTTATTCATCTATTGATGAACAAATTTCACACACTTGATGACTACCCTAGCTTGGTGAGTGAGATTCTATTCAAGGAAGTGGAGCAATAGTTTTGGGACCCAAAATAATGGAGTCATTTCTCTAGGGAAAATTTATTTGTTACCAAGTCTTAGGTAATTAGAAACATTTTAAACACCTCAATAACATAAATTTGCAGCTATAATTTTGTTTGGGAAAGTTCAAATTCACATCAACTTATGTCAACATAATGGTGCAATTTACAATGACTAGTAGCTGCTAAAATTACTTAACATCATTTTCAAAGTTCTAAATTTAAAATTTATTTTTTATTTTTTATTTTGGATTGCATCAAAAAATATAATTTCAAGAAAATATTGTCTCCTTTAGGGAGTAGTGACTCTATTGTAAGAACCTAGTTTCATTAAAATTTTGTATACCATGGATTTTATAAGATAGATAAAAGATAAGATTACAATTTAATGAAATAATATCGATATTATAATAAATCAACATGGTAAATGGAAAACAAAGGATAAAGGTAGAATTTATAGGTTGAATGACACCAAAAAAGTAAGTACATTTAGTAGAGGTAATGTTTTTAGTAACATAAGGGACCAATACCAATATATCTCTAATGATTCAGATGATCAATTTCTTAGAAGGAGAAACATATATGTAGATGAATATGATGTTAATAGAGACAATGTTACAATGGGAAGGGGAGGTAGAGGTGATCATAAAATTAACTAGTAGAAAATTTCACCCATTGGCTCCCAAGGTTGTCAATTTGATTAGCCTTTCCTTGATGTTGATCATAAAATACAAAATGATGTTGGTGAAAGGAAAAGACTCTTAGATGAAAGGTTAGACATATCAAAAAAGGATTCAACCCAATTCTCATATTTTCTAGCCATAAGATCAACAAGCAGGTAATCAACATAATGCAAAAAATGTGCATAACTAGCAGACACCTAGACAAAAAATTATACCTCAAAATGAAAAGGGTAATCACCATAGATAGACTTAGAGGTATGTGCCTATCAAACAACCTTTATAGGATGAAATGCATATGTGACTAGACTTATTTGGGACCCCAAATTATCCCAATACCATTCCTAGTGATATAAAAGGAAAGGTCCCAAAATTTCAAGGCAACAATATTGTGATGGGAGAAGAGCACTGAAGATATTTCATCAATGTCATCATTGAATATGGGATTGAGGATGAAGATATGATGATTAAGTAATTTTTTCATTCCCTGGAGGAGAGTGCTATGGAGTGGTTTATGAATCTTCCTGACAATAGCATTTATTCTTTGGAAGATTTTTCCATTACTTTTAAGATGTAGTATGGGAATGAAATTGATCTAAAATTTGATATCCATGAGATCACCACCATCAAAAAGAGAATCAATGAGACAATGACTAAATTCAATAGCAATTTCATCCCCAACTTGAGAAAGGTGCCTCAACATATTAAGTCCAATGAATCTATATATTGTGTGCTTTATTTTGATGCATTTGATTTAAAATAGGATATTGTTTAAGAGAAAAGGATCATCAAACCCTTAGGGAAGTGTATTTTGTAGCCATTAATGTTGAGAGTAACATGAGGGAATTTGGTAAACAGTTAATTATAAATCATTTATTTTTTTCACTACCAGATATAGTTGCTATGAATAAACCCCTTTCTATTGAGAAAAAAATAGATAAACTAATGGGTTCCATGATAGACTTATCTTTCAAGGTGGTACAAAATGAGGTGTTTCCACTTTAGGGTGCATCTATGCATTTCAATGAAGGTAAAATATTACACAATAGGCCATACAAAACTAATTGGTCCAAATGACCACAAGAGAATAATGGAAGGGATACTTAGAAACATGAAAATTTAAAATAGAAGAACAAATACATACCAAATCCCTTGACCAAATAAAATATTGATTATCAAAATGATAATCTATGGTGTGATTCATGCTTCCTTCCACATGCTCCTTTCAATTGTGTTGTAGGACTCTCTTTGAGTAGATATTATGAGTTCCCAA
Source organism: Sequoia sempervirens (assembly GCA_007258455.2). Taxonomy (NCBI): domain Eukaryota; kingdom Viridiplantae; phylum Streptophyta; class Pinopsida; order Cupressales; family Cupressaceae; genus Sequoia; species Sequoia sempervirens. The sequence goes on from VDFB02373365.1 coordinate 39,675,728, forward strand.
ATGATGATGGTGGTTTTGAATACTATGAGGATAAGATTTACCAATTTGATGAATTGGTTAATGATCATACAATGAATTTAATGTGTCATGATAATATTGATGTGATTGATCAATTTTTCCAATGTGATGAAAAGCCTCATCCCCATCAATATCAATTACTAGCTCATTATTTTGAGAATATGAAGTCTCTTATGCAACAAAGGTATAAGAGGATCAGACGTTCAGATGAGGATATCAAATCCTTCACTGGCACAACTATAGTACAGGCATAAAATGCTATTCAACTAAGAAATGGGAATATTCTAATACCTTACCAAAGGGCTGGCAAGTTAGATATAGTAACCCAAAAGGGTGAGACTAGTAAGAATAAAATGAGTTTTGATGACAAATGGTTTGTTCCAAGTAACAAGGTTGTTGATAAGAACAAAAGTATAGAACAATAGAAAAATAAAAAGAAGTACATCCCTAAGGTTCAATTATTTCCTCTATAAATGAATGATACTAATATTGATGAAGATAAGACCTTAAACACAAAAGATTCCAATTGAACACATAATAGTTCTAAGATGGGTGTGAATCAATACTTAATCAATTTGTTTCATTTCAAACAAGATGAGTAGAAGAAAAAAATGCACACACCATAACACTAAATTTATGTGGAAAACCCAACAAGGGAAAAACCATAGTGAGCAAGCTTCTTGGATATACTGTCCAAATCTAGCCTCACAAATATAACAAGTTTTACAATAGGATTTTTATGGTATTTAACCAAAGGAAGTTCACTACTCCTTGCTCATTACAACTTTCACTAAAAGGTTCACTACCTCAATATACAATTGGATAATATCAATACATCAATTACCTCTAGCTCATTGCCTTTGGTAAAGAAATTTGCTTCAACAATCTATGTTGCTTACAACAAGCACTACCTTCAACAAAATTTCTCATTTACATGCTCATATTCTTTTTCGTAGTCTTCACATTCATTATTGATCTCTCAAAAGTGATCTTTGGTGCATTTCATCATCAAAAGATATTTTGCAGAGTATTATTGACACATTGTTTTATTAAAACAATTACAACACATGTGCATGCATACTTCTTCATCTTATCAAAATTATTATCTTCTATTTATTCCATTTGTATCCTTCAAAAAGGTTCTTCAAGTTAGCTTCAAATAGGAAATGTAAGTTATACAAAATTTGTAGTGAAGTCGGCTCCAAAAACATTACAAAATTTGTAGTGAAGTCAGCTCCAAAAACATTTGCAATAGAAAGAAAACTTATGTAGTCTAGCCATATACATATCCAATACCAATCCTTTATGAAACTTATCTTCAAAAATGGCACACACAACAAGACACTTGACACAATCAACTCAATATAACAAGTCAGCCTAACAAATAAGCAAACTATCAAAAGTATCAACTCCAAACCAAGGAAATATAGGAGAGACCAAGAAGCACATTGCAGACCACTTCAACAACATGTCATGCAATGTAGAAATAATTATGTGCAATCCTTTTGTTATATCAAATCAATACATGTTGGCACAAACACTTCATGATCAAGAAACAATGATTTTGAACTCTGCTATAAGGAAACAATCACATACCATCTTACAAAGCCACCATAGAACCCAAAGAGCTTCCAACATGCATTACAAACCCTCTGTATATATTCTCAAGCACCAAAAACATGCTGAAATAGACCCATTAGACACCAAAAAAACCAACCTACTAGGTTTCTAGAATATAGAAAACACACTATCACCTACATAACCGCCAGTGGCGAGCCAAAACATCTAAAACATGAACTAAGAAAACATACCATCTTCATAAAATCAACTTCAGATCTGTGGGGTAAAACATTGAAATGTGGTAAAATGTAGAGACATACAAATCTCTCTTCACCATACATTCTTTAGGACTTAGAAAATTCATAAACTAATAACTCCATTTGTGAGAAAAATTGCAATAGAACTTATGCATGGATACTTGGAATATGCATACCTCTCAATAGTGTAGAGTTACTCTTCAAACCATGAAAAAAAAAACTTCATCTATTGAGGAATGTAGAGCATCTAATAGAGCTCCTATGTATTTAATTTTTTGTCTTAGACAGATTTGAACTTTTTCAACCAAGGCATTTGACACCCAACCATCAACTTTGACTGATGATGCACAATGATGTACCAATGATAGCATATGAATACGAACTTTAGTAGATAGGAAAATCTTACATATCTTAATTATGAACACTGTAAAATTGATATGATATATACAAGGGTTTAAATTACCAACAAAGGTTAACATCAAATGATAAAACTTAATAGATTTTGACATCAATGACAACACAATATCTACACATTTTCCAACAATCTTCCTCTTTGTCATTGATGGAAACACTTATCGAATCTTCAATTATCTCTCCTCATTTGACATCAAGGGCAAAGGGTAGGTGGTATTCTCAAAACATATGAACTCCCCAATCTATACACACTTTATACAATTTAATCCCCCTTACTCCAAAGGAGTTTCTATATACATGTAATTCTTGAACACTTATTTACTTTGGATATTTATATATCAAAAAGTTACAAAGATCAAAAATACATTCATATCTTTGACCAAAAGGAAGAATATATTTGTAGATTGACTTTAGCCGAGTCTAGGCACTGTCCCATTGAAACTTTGCAGAAGTAGTGATCTAGATCTAACTCATCAAATTGGAATGAATGTCTTTTTCTTCTTCCAAGGAGGATGGAGTATGGTTCTTTTTCTCCACTCCTTTGGCTCTTGTTGGGAGACTCGTCAAAGATACTAAATTTATATTCATAACCTCACTCAAATTTTTCACTTGGATTTTTATCTGCTCCTTCTGATCTTTCACTTTTTCTAGCTAGGAGTGATGTTTCTCAACTTGTGCCTTGATGGCACCATCATTGTCCTTCACTAGATCATAAGTAGCAGCCTCCTTTATGATATTCCTTTCCATAGAATTGACTTGATCCTTAAAGGCTTTCATTATAGTAGGCCACTGTAGACAAAAAATATATAGCACCTTCAACTCTTCCATACATTTTTGAATGTCTTCAATGAAAATTTTCAACTTCTCATGTGACTTTGCACATTTTTTAGAGGCCTCAACTAGTTTGTTATTTTGAATCTTCATCTTAGCTCACTTTTCCAAATAAGAAGAGTGTTCCTTAAATAAATCCATTAACTATCTGATTTGTTGAGTAGGTGAGAGAGAGGAATCCAATTTGGAATTAGGAATTTTACCTTCTAGGATATTTATTACCTCTTGTAATGTTTCATTTCTATCAACCCACTACTACAATATCTCTTCTCTTGCTAAAGAGAGAAAGATATCACCAAGTTGTAATTTTTGCAACAAAATATGACCCTGCTGATTGTTGCAGTAGTATGAACAAAGAAGGAGATATGTATGCAAGAGATTCATTAGATGAATCAGTTTAGGTAGTTGATTATGAGGACCATGCATATTTTGGTAATGTAAGTTATGAAAAAGGAACTCCATTTTTTTTTATGCTTTACCTTCTTCTACTCCTTTTGCTAGCTTTGAAGTTATCACTAAATGTTTGCATGAAGATAGCATAGATGTAGTTGTACATGAAAGTGGAAATGTAGAGACAAATGTTAGTACAAATAATAACATTTCTTATGATGAGTTTGCACTTGAAGAAAGTGATTGTGTCAATCACATGGATGCATATGAGGACCTTTTTTCTAGATCTACAACTCATAGTTTTCCTCATGAGCAATATGCTTCAAATTGTCATGTTGATGTAGTAGGAGGTAATGTTGAGTATGATACTCCTTGCAATGCTGAAGGTGTTTTGAACACTCACTATGATGGATTTTTGTAGATAAATATTTTGAGTCATATGAACCTACACTTGAAGCTTTTTTATGTGATAACATGATGAGTTTTGAAAATCTTGCTTATGAACCTGAAGTGGAACACATTGTTTAGGATGTTGATGCCTTTTCTGAATGCTATGATTTGAATGTGAAGAATGGACTTGTGGGTACTAATAAGTCTTGTTTTCAAAACTTTGAGACATATGATAATGTTATTGGATTGTGTTGTTGGGATGATGATAAACTCGCATGTGATGCAGTTCAGTTGAAGGAGTTCCAAATGTAGAGAATTCTTTGCTTAATACATAAGAGGATTGCACACTGTTTCTGAGGCATGATGTCTTTTCTAACCTTAATCATTGTGAGGTGGTTAGTAAATGTGATAAGATAGTGTCTTCATATATTCTTGATCATTATCCTCATATTTTGTCACTTTCCATGAAATTAGAAAATGAAATGAGTGGTAGTGATACAACCTATATTATTTGGTTGCGATGTGATAGTAAAACTAAACATGGAGCAAGTTCTCACTTGTTTAGAGGTATCTTGACACTTTATTTTGCAAGAATGAAGTTACTCATGTTTTTTTGCTATGATAGAGGCAAGTATGGATTAAAGGAGATCATCTCTTTTAATAGATTGGTGTTTGACAGGGGTAAGAATTGACTTCCCTTTTTCAATTGGTGGACTGGGGTCACCAAGTGAGGTTAAAAAATTGAATAAAGATAGTCCTAGTCTCCCAATGATTTTGGAACTTAGTTTGCTCTTCCAAAAGATTCTAAAATCTCACTCTATTCATTGAGGAAAAAATGTCCCTAGAAAGAGCCACTAATGGAGCTCTCAAAATTGTAAAGCATGAATCAAGGGCTCACAACAGTCAAGGGAAGCAATCATGTGAGGGAATTCAATTAGAAATGAGGTCACATAAATGGTCAGGCCTAGTTAAGAAGTCAGCAACTCATGAAATTCACAATTCCTGCAAGAATAGACCAAGGATAAGGACACAAAGCTAAAAAGATCACACTCACCAACAATGCTCAAAGGGGGCAGTCACCTCAGGTTTGATAGTAATAGGGATTCAAAGAAGATAAATCATGATAATCATGTGACTTGGAAGCAAAAGGTTGCTGCTCTTTTAAAGAAGATTGAGAAATAGGAAATAACTATGGAGAAACCAAAAATTTCTATGGGAATCCTACATCAAGCTTATGGCCTCAATGGAATTGCATTAAAATTAGGCACTTCTAAAAACCTATCAATTTTCTAGTAGACATTTGATAGCATACTAAAGTTAGAAAATGTATTTTGATACATCATATTTTTATTTCAAATGTAGTGATTCTTTTTAGATTTGGCTCAACTATATTTTTCCCTTAGCATAAAGTTTGTTTATTGCAAGATTATGTTTCAAGTGAACTCTAGAATTGCACTTTGACATACTTCATCATATTATCTAATTATATCATTTGTGATTTCTATCATTTCCATTAGGCCTGTGACTATAAATCTGAAAGTTCCACATTCATTTTGACTTAAAAATTTCCCTAATGATCATAGGCTTCTTCTTTTTCATTCAATATGGAAAGGGGTGATATGTGGAAAGTGCTTTAAGGATATGAAACTCTTCCATCAACTAGAAGAAGGTGGTGTTTCACTTGAGTTCCCATGGGATAAAGTCACAACACTATTTAATCTTGCTAGGTTGTTGAAACAACTACAAGATATTGAAAAAGAAAATCATTTATGCAAGCTAATATTGCTCAAGTTTCCTGTTTATGTGGATGCATATCCATGTCTTGTAGCCAGGGCTCAGGTTTGAAATGAGATCCAACTAAGCCTAAAATTGATTGTGGATGCACTTAAGGTAGATAAAAAATTATTAAATGCTTTATGTATTCTTGGAAACATGGAACTAAAAATAGATGAATGGCTTAAAGCAGAGGAAACAATTAAGGCTACACAAAGTGAATCAGATGTGAAGAATTATTGTGAAATTTCACTTAGAAATTGGAAATACTTTGTAGATTTTTGTAGTGAGAGGAGGGATCCAAGGAATGAGTCAACACATTTTTAGAAGGTTGACAAACTATATTATAAAGTGTTGACACAGTGATTAAGAAAGAAAAAATTAGCATTGAAAATTTTATTAGTGCCCAAATTTGCACCTCCAACAAAAGGATATAGAAGTAGTTCACAGTTACAAAGTGTTTTGCATGCATGTGTAGGATGTATGTAGAATTGGAACTAAATAACAAGGAGAGTGGTTGTGTAGGATGGGCTTGTGATCTCCCAAGTTGCTTCACCTTTCCTTGTTTGTGGGGTGATCCCACAATGCTGGCTTACAATTTCTAGGAGATTATGATTTTTGCTGAAATCACATATTTTTAGAAACTATAATGATTTAAGCCTTAAAAAGTTCCATTTAAATCATTCCAATTGAAGATGGTTTGATCAAACTACCTTAGATCAAACCCCCTTGGGTAGAACCCCGCTAGTTTTAAACCATACCTATAACAGAGTCTCCTTTACACCTACCAAAATGCTGATAAAAACCCACTTTTGATTTTCCTTTTGGGGGATCAAATGAATTCATTTAAAATTTATTTTTTGTAAGTATGCATTCCTTATTATAAGCTTCCCAAAAAGTATAATTTTAAATAAATTTAATTAAGTTATTATATTTGTTTTTTATTTCTTGTGAAAGTAGGTTTTTCACCAAAAATCAAGCTCCATGTTCTGTACATGTGGAAAAATAGAAGATTATAAAAAAAAAATTGTAAAATATGAGTGCACCAAATACTGAAGTCCTTGATCGAATAAAAAAAATTGAATTTCGATACATACAAAAAAAATTATGTTTTATACAGTCCACCTATTTCTGAATTGTAATTGGTTTGACTTCAAAACTTGATTAAGGAAAAATAATTTAATAAACCACTATGAAACCAATTGGAAGCACTAGATATCATAGTTACAAATCTAAATTTGAAAAAAATAGAATTTTATCCTTCATGGAAAAAAATTTGTGTTATACGGCACGAGCATCACTCATTAAAAATGGTGTTTATTGAAAAAAATAGTTTTCAAAGGAGATGGAAAAATAAGTGCAATCTGATTCCAAAAATTTTGAAAAAAATATATTTAGAATCTACAGACAAAATTTCACAAATCACTAGTTTGCATCATCTTCAAATTCCTCACGGTTTAGCTGCTATAGGTGCCCAAAAGTGAAGATTTAGTTAGAAAAAACTAGTTCAATGTCCACTTTGGCCAAAAATTGTAAACCAGTATTGTGGGATCACCCTGTACCATGTGTAGACAAGGCAGGTTAACTGTTTAGTAAAGTGCCACCAAGATTTGTAATCTCGTACAATGAAATGGATTAAAAGGTCTTAGAAAATTTTAAGCAAATGAAATTAGTAGGTGGAAAGCTAGTCCATCAACTTTTACCAGCATCCTCCCTTTTCGTTCTAAAGTTGGAGCTTTAAAACCAAGCTTTCATTTCCATTGTGCCATAAGATATAGGTAAGTTTTGTGGGGTGTTATAGTTGTAATTTCGAGTGTCCAAAGAAACCATCATGCTTGCTAAAGGGATCAATTTGATATTGCAAAGGAAATTGAATGTAGGTACATGAAGCTATAGTGGGAAGCATCTTTGTTCAAATGCTTGGTGTCTAGGTAAATCTTGCAATGGTTTACTTTGCAAAATAACAACTTGCACTTGCAATGAAAATGTATCAGGATTGTTTGAGGGATTTCAATTTATCATTGCCACCCAATTTCATTATATATCTAGCTTGGAAACATCATAAGGCAGGCTTTCCCCACTAGCCCATGGGGGAAAGTGTTGATGTCAGCATAGGATGGCAGGGAAGCATGGAGTTAAGAGGAAGAACAATGAGAAGGTTGTAAAAGAAAATTATTAATAGTTATACCTTTGGCACCCTCAAACTATATGTTACACTTTGGTGTTGGATTGCAATGCATAAGTTTTCAAGCTCAAACACTTCAAGTGTAGAAATGTATTTCTAGTAGGGTTCATCGAGCACTTTCTTAGACTTAATGAATGTTATATGTGTTTGACCAAATAATAGTTATGGGTGTGCCTTCATACACACAAATTTGAATGAGAATAAGGTAGGGTAGCATATTGAATACTATAAGCATTTGCTTGATGCCACCATGTTCATTGAAGTGCAGCCAAACACAAAGAAAATACGGGAGCTTGGTTAATAGTTGGAAAAAAGGCAGCATGGAAAATTATAAGCCATCCCCCACTATCCTGTGGGGGACCCATCAATGTATTGCAATATCTAGCAGGGGCATAGCGAGGATGAATATTTTCCTAACAGTCCATGTGTTTAGATGTTGTCGTCAAAAGAAAGTAGCGAGGGAGTGGGGAAGGCTCCACATGGGCCCGTGTAGAATAAATGTTCAAATGAAATGTTTAAAGTTTATTTTTGGCAGTGTGTTAAAAATATTTAAGGGTGAAGTGCCCAATGAATATTCTAAAGCCTTCATGAACTAAAGAGAAAAAAATTAATTGTAAAGTGTAAAATAAAAAGTGCATGGGTAAATGTTTTCCCATGGCATGATAAAGAATTAAGTTCTTTATAATGTAAAAACAAAACTTTCTTTGTTGGGAAGTAAAAAGAGTAAAGGGTTTTCACTGGTGAATCACATTTTTTAGTTGTAGGGCAAAGAAAATGAAGAGGAAAGAAGATAAAGTAAATTGCAAATGGGGTTTCTTCATGCAGGTAGTTATTGATTAAAGGTCTGAGTGATAGCAGATGTCAGTTGAGGATCTCTATTTAGGGTTTTCAGTTTTGTTAACTATATTTTTTTGCATCAAATGCAGGAGGTAGTTTCACAGTTTGGTCTCATGGGGAAATACATCTTTGTAACAGGTTCTAAATTGAATGAGTGCTATTTTTCAAAATTTGAATAAGTTTAAGTCATGTAATGGAGAGTTTATTCATAGCATTGTCATATTTGTATGCAGTTAACAATATATTTTGAACTAGTTGTCTCAATAGTACACATTGTATGGATTATGAATATGAACAAACAAAGAGTGCTAGTATTTTTCTTCTTGTCTTTCCTTGAATGTATGTTTAGTGTTATTAATTTCATTCAAAGGATGAATTAAATTGTATTAACATGGATAGAAGTTCATGCAACTATGTGTTGGGATTATTAAGTATGACTAGTTGAGTTTCTGGCATCAATGGTGTAATGCATCATCTGGTAGGCATAGTTATGATAGGATAAATGTTTTGATGAGTTTTAAATTACTTGATTTAGGTAACTCCACCTTGGAATATGGCACTGATCTTTCAATGTTGTAGTTTCTTGAGACTTTTGTGGCAACTACAAAATTAAATCAACTTTACTTTTCTATATTGGTGTGATTTTGTGTGTTGAACTTAATGTATTACATCTCTAATGCTTAAATGATATATTACCATGGAGGTTAGCCAAATATTTAGTGTATCATGTATATTTAACCATTGAAGGATAATTATCTATTTATAGTGTTTTGGATGCTTTAGCACCCAAGTATCTGTAAGCACACTATCGAGATCACCCTCCCAAGTTTCATAGAGCTTGAAGTTCATGGGGGAAAGGGTTTAAATTCAATCTCCCATTCATTGGAAAAATCTCTCCTTGAATCTAACCATTAGGCATGGCACCCCTTTCAGATTCAAGTTGATTGTAGATTTGATAACCAACACAACATATTATCTCAAATAACATGCATGATGCAAGAATACTATGACATGACAATAGGAACTTGATTGATACAATAATTATTCAATAAATCTACTCTTGAATGCCTTGAAAATGATCTTAAAATTCTATTGAACTCATAAACTTTCTATAGGAATTCTCACTTGAAAATAATAGGATGAAACATAGTGAAATGACCTTATATTTATAGGTATGCAACATTAATTTCCCAAAATTCAAATAACACAAGCCGACATATGAATATGGATTTGAAATCATTAAAATACCACCAAAAACATAATAAAAATTTAGACCCTAGGTCTAAGTGAGGACTCATTCACCCATGGGATAATGGGTCCTAGGTCACTTACCTAGGACACACATGGCTCAATGATAAGTGTTATGTTATGGAATTAATGAATGCTAGGTTTTCCTCTTTGGAAAATGCAATTAATTAGGCTTGGATTTGAATTAAAGGGGCCAATTAAGGAAAATTATACTCAATTAATTAATAAATCCCTAGATGAGTGTGAAAATGTAAATAAATACACTTTACAACACCAAAAATAAGGCACAATTAAGTCAATTTTAATTAATAAGGCCCTAAAATTAATGTGAATATGTAAACTAAATATTACAACACTAAATTAAGGCATAATTTAGTTCATTTTATTATTATTAATTTCCAAATTAAGTGTGAAAAAGTGCTACTTTTTCCTACACTACAGTACTATTCACAAATTAGCAAAGATTCACCACTAAAAATTCCTTGCCTAAAAGGAAGATACAAGATAGAAACAAAAGACAAATTTTATGACATAAAGAAGAATGTAGATACAAACAAAATAATGTCACGACATATTCATTTCCTTTGTATCCTTGTGCCAATATAGCAATAAGGGTCATCCAAAGGAAACTCACAAATAAAAATACACATCAAGCAGTAGAACATCAAAGATCGCATCACGTGCATGAAAACACAAACGCAAGAAGCAAATAGAAAGGTGCCACACATGCAGGCTGATCTAAAGTAAATAATTTACATCCCAATATTTCTCATCATATATGGAAGGTGGAAAACTAGCCAAATGAGCTACAACAAGTGATGTACTAAGAGAATCACTAGGTTCAACATGTGGTGGGCCACTCTCATCAAGACGATCATCACAATTGCCCCCATCTAAATTCAAACTTTGAAAATAACAAATCAAGTTGAGTATGCACTTGTTCATCAATTTTAGCAATCTCATTTTCATCATCCAAGTTAATCACAATGGGAGGTTTAATGACAATTCCATTTGTATGTTCTTATTTCATTTTTTTTTATCAGGACATTTAAGGCTCAATTTCATGTTTTGGTGAAAGTTGTAATTCGTCATGATTTGTTTGCATAGGTTTTTTATCATTAGATAATGTTTTGTTCTTTTCTTCCAACTGGCAATCAATAGCACAACATCTACACCTACTCTCTTCAGTATTTCTATTTTGTCTTGTTTAGTTTTCACTTTATGAACGTGTAAGAGCAAGTTTCTCGGCCATTAGTATATTTTCTTCCCTTACAAGAGGAACTAAAGGGACCATTGGGGGTTGGAAGACCATTGTCTATTTGGGCCTATACACTTTATTTTCCTTTGATGGCACAAAGGTAATATATTTATTATCTCTTGGTCTCTTGTTAGATATAGATGGAGGAACTCTAGCATAAATACCTTGTGAATTTGGAAGGGCCCTCGCCTTTAGCATGGGTTCATCCACAACTTGCAAGGTGGGAGGAACAACCATAGCCCTATCATTCTCATGAATATTTCTAAAGGATAACTATGTTATGTGTTTTTCCTTAAATTTTTGATATGATTTGAAAAATAAGTCCTCATGAGGCTTAATAGGTTCCTTGGGTTGGGGCCAAAATAAATACAATGATAAGTTTCCATGGGAAGACAAAGGATTAAACCCACTATGATGCACTATAAATATTTTTTTGTTAGATGGGAACTTTATGCACCTATGAATAACTGATGGGATGATGTTCATGGAGCATATCCATTAATATCCTAGCTTTAAATAGAATTGGTTTGACATTGGGATGATGGAGAATGAAACATCTAACTTTTTAGATCCAAATTTAAGTGGGAGAGTAATCAAACATATCCTAGGGTGAGAAAAAACATCATGAATTTTTAACCATGCTTTCAATTATTCATAAAATATTGATAAAGTTCATGCACATACAATAATTCCTTAGTTATCACATTCTCTACACACACAAGATCAATGAGTATCCTTGTTGTAGGCTTGTTATTGATATGGCTGGCAATATAGAGAGGACCATCAGGCACTTGTATGGATGCATCAATATGTGTGAAAGCTATGTCAAGTAACAAAGTGGTTTATCCCTTATGAGGTTGAACCTCTATCAAAGAAATCATGTTATCTATCTACTATCCTCATAACTGTTATTATCACCATCCTTTTCATCATTCATATCATCATTCTTAACCTCACAAGCATGTAAAAAGTTAGATGAATGATTTGTCATTGGGTTGGTGAATATTTGTAAGTTTTGGTTAGGTAGGGAAATAAATGTGTTTCCTTTGTCATTAACATCGACCAACTAGATGTGATTAGAATCAACAAGGTCTTACACTTGATGTTTAAGACACATACATCATTTTGTATCATGTTCATGTGTATGATAATATTAGCAAAAGGCTTTTGGGTTGAATTTTGGAGATACAGGTTTAGTTGTGTCCATAAGTCTAATTGATAGTAATTGGATTAAGTTCTTGCTTAAAATTTGCAACATAATTAAATGAAAGGAATTATGAAATTGGGTGAATTTTCTATATATGAATCTCAATTTGTATGGGGTTGAACTTATGGATGCAAATTGTATTGGTTTAATGTGATTAGTTGTTTGAGGTGCGATTATCTTGAGAAATTTCTTTTTTTTGTTTCTCTAATGGTCGATAGTTGTGTTGAGTTACAGATTCAGATTTATCAGTAGGAGTCAATAAAGATGCTTCTTCATATTGACTAACCACATTATGATAGTCACAAAGAGGATACACAAGTGTGTAAAAGATGGATATCTCATTAATAAGATCCTATCCCTAATGTCAAGTTGTAAATTTTTAATTCAAACTCTTTGAATATTAGCATCAGGAAAAGTAAGATTGATTTTTTACTATAATAATTGATTTCATCCTATGAAGTTTGTCACCTTTTCATTTTTTCCTTTTTTGAACCTTACTAAATTAGTTAATGTGATTTGTGGACCTATGTTTTCTTGGAAATATTGTAGGGAATGCATCAAAAATTTCATTGAATGAATGAATTGAGTTATTCGGTAATGAGGAAAATCATTCCAAGGTTGTATCTTTCAATGACCTAGGAAAGAGTTTAGCTAGGAGCTTATCTTTAAAGATGAAGTCACTACACAGTGTTGTATAAGCCAATTTGTGAATATTAGGATCTCCTTTACCATTGTACTTCTCAAACCTAGGAATTTTTGTTTTTAGTGGCATGGTTGTTTTCAAAATTTCAAGTCACAAAGGGCTCCTTTTGACATATTGTGATGGTTTTCCATTTTTAGCTTCATTCAATATGGATTTTTTTTTTGAAGTGAGGTTACGTTTTGCAAAATTTGGTTAATGAATGAATCATTACTTGACATGTATTGGGAATGTGGTGAATATGGTGGGATTGTGTAAGTGCTTGGTGGACTACTATGTTGTAAATTTATTAGAGATGATGAAATTTATGATGTCATCAAGCTATAAGGATTCCCAATGGAAATTCATAAGCTTGGATTACCAATAGAAATCCCTAGGATTATATTTATACCATTGGTTTGTTGTATCATTGAGGGTACAGATGGTAATGTGTATGTAGAAATAAAGGGTATAGTTGTGGGGAGGGAGATTTGGCTTCCTCCTTGGCTTTGAGTGTATCCCAAAGCTTGGATACAACTATCCATTGTAGGGATATTGGCATCAACTATATGGGCTAGGATATAGAAAACCTCTAATCCTTAGGCATCACCAATCAACTTCCTCGGGTTATCCACTATGGGAACTGTTAGGAAAACCAAATATTCAATGGTCAGATAGTCTTGCAATCCTTCTAAATATTTTTCCAATTGTTTTAGTTTATCTTCAGGATCATGGAAAATTATAGTCTCAACATCCAAAGAAATGGTTGATTATAAAGTTGTCATTGGTATGGTAATATTAGGGATAGAGTCCAAAATGAGCATAATATTGGAAATACCTTGTGTGAAAGAGTTGGATGACTTGGGATCTACAATAGATGTAACAAAAGCATGGGATACCATAAGTCTACAACTACCTCTCACCAAATTATTTGAAATAGGACACCAATTCGTGAAGCTCATGAAAATTTCAAAATACTAAGTATTCCCACTATGAACACTAAATTTCCAAATAGACACAACAAAACACTCAGGACAAGAAACTAAATAGTAGAAACAAATAGAGAACATAGAAACAAAGATCTAAGGAAAAATTGAGAAAAAATACCAAGACTAAGTCACCTAGGGTGACTATGTCCTAGATAGGGTTTTGCAAAATTAATAGTTTGACTATTTAGGATATTGTTTAAGGCTTATGAGTCTATGTGCAAATAGGTTTGGCAGCGAATATTTTTCCAAAAATTGCTCAATTTATGACAACATAATTTAAAATTCAAGTGTGCAACAATGTTGAAAATACTTGAACAATAAATGACAATGATAAATATGCTCAAATCTGAAAATGATAATTTTGATAAAATTTTGAAACAAAATAATGCACTTTTTCACTTTTTTGAGCTATATGAAAGATACCTAAGTGCATGCAATGAATGCTTTGAAATTTTATTTTAGATTTAAATGACGTAATGTAGATTTATGAATGAAATTTGAATGTAGATGTGAGCTAAGGTGACAAAAATTAACCATATTGCAACCTATGATACAATATAATATGTAAATTTTTAATTTTTTATGCTTTTTATGATGTAAAAATGGATGCCTAAATGAACAATGTAAAAAATAGTCACTCTTAACCTAGATATAGGATAATTTACTTTAGATTTCAAAAGGTATATAATTTTAACATGTCTAGTTCACCAACATGTTTTGTGGGAAAAGGGAAACTATCCTTTGGAGGTTTTCACTCTTTACGGTTTGGTACCTTTTTTTACTTTCATAGAATGTGTTGGATAGAATGATATGATTGTGAATGGGGGTTTGATGGATTTGGACAAGATATATGATTGAATTACAACCTGAAAGGTGATTCAACCTTCCCTTGACCGAATTTGAAATGGACTTAAGAATGAAATGCAATGCAATGACTAGGCTAATGATGTAAATCTCAGTTCTAATGCAAATACATCCAACATAGAAAGTCATAAAAAAATGGATAATTGAAATGGGCTAAGTATTATGCACCTGTGGTATGAATCTAGGGCTAGAAATGGAGGATTAATTCACCCAGGGGGACAATGTACTTTCAACTTATATTTAGATCTATTTTCACAGTCCTCATGAGCTAGATTAAAGCTTCTATTTCCTACTTGTCGCACTGTTGGATCTCTATCAAATAATTCTATAACTAAATTTTTGTTTATTGTCAAGTTGTAGGGTTTGATTGCAACAATGAATAATTATCCTTCAAACTTCTCTAAATCTTCTTCAAATCTAAAACCTACATATTCAAAGAGAGAGGAAGGGTTGTGTCATTTAGGGGATTTCCTTAGTCAAACCCCATGTTAGTGTTTCCACTTCCACAATGGAAATTTCAATGATAATGGATAAATGATAGGAAGGAATGATGAATCAAAAAATTTCTACAACTCACCACCATTCAATGCATTCTTTGAAGGAATGAAGACATAAAAAATCTCCTCAAGGTTTGGATCTTGCTTTCTTAAATTGCTTGGAGACCTATAAAGGGTTAGCCTTCATAGAAATAAACATGAAAACATGGCTTGACATACACTTTCGTATGATTCTTGGATTTTTCAATTGTTGCAATAAATCTTTGAAATTATGCTCTTGACTTGCTTGATAATACCCTTGACAATAATTTTTTCTTAGTATTAGATCATTCCACTTAGTTTTCAAATGATGCAATAACTAGGGATTTATATTTTGTTATTCTAATTTACCAAAAATTAAATCTCAATAGCTGAATTTCAAAATTTGAAATTAGAATATTAAAATTTCCTACACTGACATATTTGAGATTGGAGCCAAAATAGGGGGACCAAGTTGCCCTAGGTGACTATTTCCTAGTCTATTTTTCATAACTTAAACTATTAGGGGAAAAGTATTAAATACATGTATTTGTTTTCCACTTGCAATTTGGTGATAATTGTTTAAAATGGTCCATGGAATGCATAATTAAGGAAATTAGGTGCTCAATTAGGTCCAATAACTTAAGGGAGAGAAAAAGATAGTGTGAAATTATCAAGGTTGATAATTTACAATGCAACAGGAAGTACACTTAGGTTCAAGTGACCAAACTTATCCTTAGATATCTAATCCACTATATATGCATGAGAGTGTAAACTAATAAATAGTATTGTAGGCTCATCTAGAGAAAAATGAGAGAAGGAATACAATCAAGAGACATGATCAAGTATCCCAACTGTAATAATCTCTTTACTATGCATGTCTCTCATAAGTACTAAATCAGGTGTGAACTTAACTATCTTCCTTGCCCCATTGTGTGCAATTTGATATATGGAAAGGAGATTGGAGGTTAGTGAAGGAACAAAAAGTACATCATGAAATGTGGCATCATCAATATCTATCTAAATTATTTCCCACTAACACTCATATAATTATTGTTCCCCATCAATATGTATGGTATTGTGCTATGATCATATGAAGAGAATATACTTAGAGATTAAGCCATGTGATGTGAGGCTCTTGAATCATGAATTCATTGAATATATTGAGGACAGGTGGATACAAATCATGCATGGCCTTTCATATTTTCTAGTCCATGTATCATGGTGGCTAACCCTGATTGTTGTAGGTGTTGAAGTGGAAGAGGATGTATTAGAAGACATAGATAAAGGAAATTGAATATGGTTCTTTTGTAGAATGTGTTTTAGCTCGCCAATTTTTTTCAAACACTAATGCTCATCATGTCTTGAATTTTTTGAATGTACACATTTAGGTCTCTCCTTCTTAATTGATTACCCCTTAGAAGAGGAAGAAGACAACTCATAGGTATCATGAGAAATTTGATTCATTTTCTTTCTTATTGTTCTTTGAATCCTTGTGTTTATTTTTCTTAACTTTTCTATTTGAATTCTTCTGGTGTTTTTCATGTGTTGCAATAAGTGCCCATGGTTTTGAAGACTTCAATGTGACCATTTATACTAAATTATCTATTCCTTAGTGAGTGATGTGGTAAAATCATCAAGTTAAGGCATAGTAAATATAATACCAAGTGCATCTCTAGTGGCATAAAGGGTAGAAATAAATATTGAATAGCCAAGAACAAGCTTGGAAAAGATGGAGAAAATCAACTAAGAGTCATGTTTGTCAATACAACACTACGTCAATTGTAATATGACAGACTTGAGTTTGGTGAATAAGTCATAGATTCTATCAAAATATATAAAATTCAAATTAATAAGATCATTCTTTTTAGCATAGAAAACTAGGCGCATGGAATCTTTAAAAACAATTATCTAGGTTTTGTAGGCCTTGTTCTTAGTTTTCTGGAACTTCAAACAGTTTAAAATTTTGTTAAGATTTGAGAAAGTTATGGTTGTTTTAGTATTTGTTGTTTTTTTAATCTAGCTTTTAAAACCCATGTTTTCTTTTTCCTATAACATTTTTTTTGGTGTAGAATCTTGGAAAAATACTTTTTAGGTTTTAAAGGTTTGATTTTCATCTTTCCATGGATTCAAACGATTTAAAATTTTGTTAAGTTTTGAGAAAGTTATCGCTGTTTTAATTTGTTGTTGTCATTAAACTTTTCTTTTGAGTTACTAATCTCTTGTTTTCAGCATGTGGCACAGCTTGGAGGGAGTCTAAAAAACTATTTCTATAGAAACAAAAATTGAAATTTTTCATTTCTTTAGGCATAATCAATTTTGTTTTCTTTCAACAACAACAAATTGCATTTACACTCATGAGGATAAAATGAACCACAATTTGCATGTCACTCATTTGGTCTTAAAATGAACATGAAATTGCATATTTCATTCATGGGGGTTAAAACGAACAACAAATTTGCATGAATCACTCATTGGGCATAAAATTTACAATTACAACTTGCATTTTCATATCATTGGGCTAAAATGAACACAAGCATGCATTGAAACTCATATGGTTAAAATGAACTTACATTCTCATGGCATGAGTTTAAAATGAACTTTGTTTTTCATATTTCAAGTTAAACTTTAAATAAAAAACAAAGTGTCTTGTGTTTCCTCCTCACATTATCATTTGGTAATTAAAATTTCCAAGTGTCTTCAATTTTTTTCACTTTGATGCAATAATCGAAGTATCCTCTCCCCTTGTGCATTCATACGATCCTAGGTGTAAGAGAAATGGTTATTGCCTATAAAACTTGGGCCTGTTCTGGTGGGAAAAAGAACTCACCCTAGGACGACTCAGACCGGTAGCACCCTAAACCCAAGGGACTTCTAGCTGGTATATAAAAGTGGATTCTTGGGGAAAGCCCAAGAATCACGCGTATGGTTCCAACGAGATGGATCCGAAAGGGGACTCTCGTCGTATGGATCATGGCCTATGAACGGAATGCTTGTACTAAACACCTTTTGTTTTAGAGGCCAACCATTCTTCAGTCATTGCTTGGTATAGTGCAGGGTACAATATCATGCCCAAAGACACTCACTACTGATCCCCTTAAGTAGAGATAGCAATTCTTGGAAAGTCACTACCCAAGAATTCAAAGTTGGTGTGCTAGAATGACGTTAATGAGCAATGGAGGGGAGCCAATGCCACCAAACTTCTAAGCTATCTGCTCTCGAGAAGGAAAGGTGTTTAGCACCAATCCAGGGTATATCGGTGGGCTATACCAAGTATAAAAACCCTTGGCCTATTGGCCCATTATGATTGTGATTGTCTCATGTTCATTTGCATACACCAAAATATTGTGTTTGCCAAGTGTTTTCAGACATTCAAAAAAAACAAAACATCACTGTCACAGACCAAAAATCAAAGTCAAACTTGTCCAAACTGTGCATAAAAATATTTTTCTAGAAGCATAGGGTGGTTAGGCAACTTTATTCCAAGTCATTTGGACCTTTGAATTTCCATTCTTTAGACATTCAAGTCATCTTAGTCATCACCTTGCATAATTTATCCTTAAAAAAAAATAATTCAAAATATTGTCATAACTTTCATCATAGTCCTCATTTGGCATCTAGACTTGGCATTGGTCATTTTCCTTAGTCAACATTTTCATATTAGTCTTCATTGTCACCTTGGCATTTGGCATCCTTTCTTGACAATTTTATCACCTTGCATTAGTCATTTCCCTTAGACAAACATCATTATCACTTTGCATTTAACAACATCATGACATCCACCACCTTGTTTTCTCTTCAACAAAATATTGATAGGCTTGCTAGTAAAGTTGAATACCAATTACTTTGTAGAGGTCAATACCAGCAAGCCTTCGACTTTAAGAGACAATTCCTCCAAACCAAAAATCAATGCCCTTCATACCAACAACCCAACAATCCAAGTCCTACATCCATCAACCCTCACCTTCAAATGTCTCTTAACAAAAATCCTACCATTAATTCACAACAAACGTCCACTTATTACCTTTTCCTAACCTTGACAAGGGAAACCAACTGTCCACTAGTCCATTCCAAGTCTCCACATCATATGCTAATCCTTCACCTATCAATCTTGTCCACATCTAGATGCCCTATCAACCATCTACCAACTCATGTCACGTCCCCACATCATACCATATCGATCTGGTCCAAGTCTCCATGTCCTATTTTAGTCAACCTTACACCAATCCAGTCCAAGTCCCTATGTCATATCCTATGTCGTCACCAACTAGTCCAGTCCAAGTCCCCATTTCTTATACCAATCTTTCACATACTAGTCTAGTCCAAGTCTCCACGTCCTATCCTAGTCCTTCATTCATTAATCCTTTTCAAGTCACCCCCTCACAAGCCACATCTAGTCATGGAAATTTTGTCATTACTCAAAGGAACATCCCATTGTCTAAACTTGAGGATACATGTCAGAATGAAAGCCCAAAGCATGACCTTATAATGTCACCCTCATGTCAAGAACAAGGTAGCCCATCCCATGACCCTATCTTAAAGTCCATTCAAGAAGTCCTTCAAGATAATCATGACATCTAAAACACACCTATCCTTAACAACAATTCTATTTCTAATTATATCATCCATGACAACCCCATCTTTGACCAAGACCCTACCATTGACCAAGAAGTCCAAATCCATGAAAACCCCATCTTTTAACAAGACCCTACCATTGACCAAGAAATCCAAAATGATCCACTACTTGACCTTTACACCATTCATGATAAAACACTTGCCAATCCTAGACAGGCCTCGACTATTAACACTTTCCAAAATGAGAAACTTTCCTTCATGACACACATAGACGATATTCCTCAAGAACAAGAGTCTTCCATTATGGACATATTTGAAAATGATCAAGCTATAGCTGAATTTACTGGACTTTATGACACTAACCATAATGATGGCTTTGACATCAACTTGGAAGCACCAACAGAATCATCTGAACTAGACATGTCACAAGATTAGACCAAAGATTTCAGTCAGAAATATGTCCAACATGACAATGAAGCTAAGACACTTTATCAACTAGGGTCATCTATCTTTGTCAGAGCAGGCTTCCTCGTAGATGAAAATATTCCAAGTAATAGTTTCCACATACATCATGATGGGTTAGCATCTTGCTTTCAAAACAACAAATACCCCGTCACAAATAGAATCTATCAAAGCATGCATTATCAAGGCAAATGACTAGGCATACACGAGCAAGGCATTCAAGAACCAATACAACTTCAAGAAAATTACAGACATCAAGGTCTTGGCTATTCTTCAGTTAGAAAATCAAATGATGTCAGTGGAACCTCCTCAATACTGGGGGAAACCTTATTAGATACAAATGTCAAAATAGAGTCCATGAGAAATCCTTGTCATAAGGTTGTTGCCATCACCTCTTCCACCCACACCATAAACTATCATTCTCAACATCTTAAACCTTCCCTTTGGAACCAACAAAGACAAAAGTCATACAAATCAAATGTCAAAGGCCATTGAATCAAACAAAAAGAGAAGTGGACAAATAAAATTAAAATGGATCCCAAAGAAAAGTGGATCAAACAAAGAAAATATGTCAAAAGAAAAAGTCAATCACAATGTGGAGCCACAATACAAGACGACTCCCACATATAACACATGTCCACCTCCTTCAAAATGGTCATCAAGTAAGGCATCTAAAGGTGTCGGTTCCAAATTCCATCCCTCCAAAATCCATCATCCACCATCCCAAGTTTGGAAAATAAAAAGTGATTCATCCAAACATCCAAACAACCTTTCCACATCTACCATCATTCATCATAATCCTACATCTCGTCTAAAGTCCAAAAATCCCACGTCACACATCCATCACATCTTTGCAACAACTCTTTACCATAAGGCCTCTCATGGCACTCTATCGCGATGTGTGTATTCTGATAAGGCCAACTCTGGTATTAGAAAGGATTGCAATGACATCAATCAATTGTATGCAAGCACTAGGATCTTGACAAGACAACTCCTTCAGCAAGGTCATTATTGGCATATCATGGCACCAGTCTCTCTACATCAGCACCATCAGTAGCTTCAAAACAATCAGTGGTTAGTTAAGGTATCAAGGTCATCTTAAAATATCAAAAATACAAAAACTTGAAAACTATAAAAAAAAAATCACCTTGATGAAAACCTAGAAAATAGGCATCTTGGTGACACAAAAAAAAAATTGAAGTCATGAAAATAGTAAAGAGAAAAATTTCATCCAATGGTGAAAACCTAGCAAACAGGTGCCTTGGATAATTACCATGATGAAAGCTTGGAAAACAAGTGTCATGTGTAAAATAAATTGTCTATGTGGACTCTTACACTTGGGGGAAAGTCATCTCATATCCTAGGCCTTCCTCTTGACATTGGCATCTAACCATTTAATCCATATCATTCCCACCTATCTTGGTCTTGACATAAAACAAGCACACATAAATCATGCTTTGGGAAAACTCGACATGTCTATCCTTTGGTCGTATATTATTCATGAAACATCATGTCATTGCTGACATAACCTTATTATCCTTATGCGACACAGTCCTTGACAATCATATGACAATTCCCTTAGTCTCAAGTCCCCCATCCTTTACCAAGCCTACCTTTTGTCCTTTCATGTCTGTCACCTATCTTGGCTTTCCCTTGTCAAATAGTCTAAGGATACTCCATCATCCCTTTTAACCAATTCATTCCAAATGCAACAAGTTTAATCTATACAAGCACATTATCCAAAACATTACTTGACCTTGTTCCTAGCCTGGCTGTAGACCTCGATACTTTCATCACATTATTGTCATCCTCACATTGTTTTAGGATGCGTCCTTCCCACGTCAAACAACACTGTCATCACCTACCAATTGGTATTCAACTTGACTAGGGGCACAATCATGTTTGTCTTTGGATTCTCATGCATAGGCATCATTCACATGCATTTTTCATGATCCTCATAAATTGTCAAAAATCCAAAAAAAATTATATGCTGTCAAAAGAAAAAAAATCATAAACAGACAAAAGAAAAAAAAAATCATAAAAAGTCCTAAAAAGACAAAAACATTGTAAAAAGTCCTTAAAAAGACAAAACATTGTAAAAATCCTAAAAAAAAGACAAAAACATTGCAAAATGTCCTAAAAAAAGACCAAAAACATTACAAAACGTCCTGGGAAAAGATCTAAAACAATCAGAAAACATCATGAAGAAACCCCAACAAATGCAAAATGTCTAGAAAACACAAAAACAAAGTCATTCCTTGTCAAGTTTGTCAAAATAGTCAGTCTCTGTCATTTGTTCGAACTACATTGTCTCTGCACATTTGCTACATAGGCAAGACTCTTTTTCGAGTCCCTGAGACATTAGGTTAGTCCTTTTAGGTTTGTCAAAATAAAATCATGGCACAATATTTGTTCATAAAGACAAAGTCATTGGTCATGTCAAACTATGAGGTCTCTGAGTGTGTGACGTAGGCAAGGCCATCTATCAATGAGCCCCCGAGGCCACACTAGGTTAGTCAATTAGGGTTCATGGCATTGCACTCGCACACACGTCAAAAATCATCAAGTCAGGACAAATCATTTTCCAAATGGAAAAAATCCTAAAATGAAGTATGACAATCATTTATTCAGCATTACAATCTCATTAGCACGTCAATCATATCATCATGACAATATCAACATATAGTCAATGCAAGTCAAACTCAACCAAACTTCGGTCAAACTTGGACAAAAGAAGTTACATTGTGATAACATGTCAAACTGCCAACTCTTGGTTATCTTTCAGATGTGTCCTTCTGAAGAATAGCCTCTGTCATTCATGCTTTAGGATGTGTCCTTCCTAGGCATCGTCACTGTTACTCAAAATTTTAGGGATCCTTTTGACACCTAAGGATCACTCCTCTTGACATCAGTATTCTTCAGATGTGTCCTTCTAAAGAACAAACTCTATCATTTATGCCTTAGGATGTGTCCTTCCTAGGCATCGTCATCATCACTATCACCTATCATTTTGATGGACCCCTTTTGACATTTCGAGGTCAATCCTTAAATGAGTGGTCGAGATGTCATCTAAGAAGATCGAATCGGCGGTGGAGAATAAATGAGATAATTAATTAGAAAATAAAGATTTTCAAAAATCAAGAAGATAAAGATTGCCTAATATGTGAGATTCAAAAAATCAAGAAGATAAGGGCTAAACTGAAGATTAGATTTGGAAAATCAAGAATCTGCCTGATTACTTGATTTTTTGGAGGAATATTACCATTTTGAATTAAATTAATTCAAAATATGGATTTTGTGAAATAATAAATAATCGATTTTCAGATTATTTACTAAAATGAACTGACAATTAAGAATGTGAAATCATTTTAAATAATTAACTTATTTAAAATGATAGAAATGTTAAATTTGACAATTAAATAATTAAAGTTAATTATTTAATTTAGAAGATAAGATTAATAATTAAATAAATTAATAAATTCATTTAATTATGAGGATTAGTGACATATTAAATAAATAAATAAAATTTATTTATTTTAATAATCAAGAAGAAATAAATGAAAAAAGGTAATTAAATAAATTTAGAATTTTATTTAATTAGGGGAAGACTTAGAGAATTAATGACATATTTAATAAATAAATAGAATTTATTTATTTAATAATCATGAAGAAAAAAAGGACATGAATTAATTAAATAATTATGAATTATTTAATTAATAGTCGAATGTGGACCAAAGACATAATTAAATGTCATAATTATGCTAGGATGAAAGTGGTAAAAATAGAGGTTGCAGGCCTAGGTCATTTTTAAGTGTCTACAGTAATATAATAGACTTGAGTTTGGTAAATAATTCAGATTCTATCAAAATATATAAAATTCAAATTAATAAGATCATTCTCCAACTTAAATCCTCTCAAGCTATCATTATTCCAAAACAAGGACTCCAATTAGGTCTAGATCTTATTAGGTGTAGTGCAAGATTCAACATGAAAGTGAAGATCAAACGACATAGACATGTATAATTTCCCGAAATATTCATCACACCTATTTAATCATTTTCTCTTATTTGTAACTCTTGTAGTTTCAATTTCTATACATAGGTTCAATTTGTATAACTCTTGTTTATTTAGATGTATGTCGATTTTTTTCCACACATAGTATTTGTATGGTATGAGTGGAGCAATGTAGGTTGGATCCATGATGATTAAATGATAAATATAGAAGTTGAAGGAGAAAAATATATGTACCCTCACAATAAAATTAAATAGCCTTATGATGCAAAAAAATTGACCTTGTTTGCATATTTCCTAAGAAAATAACCAAAAATTGAAAACCTAAGATCTAATGAAAGTAACAGGAACCTAGTTAATTTTTATGAAAGAATGGGTCTAAGATCTTGAAGAGGACTAAAATGGATTTTTGATTACATGAAAATTGTTAAAATTTATCTCCAAGTCAAAATTATGAGCCTCTAAGTGAAAAAAAATGATCTAACTTCAAATGCTTTTGAAAATCACCAAGAGAAAAATCTAGAAAAATCAATCACTATTGGATTGGCCTCAGAACTAGAATTCCAATAGTATATGGTTTGTAAAAAATAAAGATAAAACACCCAAGTTATACCCAATTTCATAAAACTTTCCCAATTTATCTTCAAATAAAATCAAGGGTTTAGAAAAATTGTCTTTTGGTCCTATGCAGGAGTGGCCATTGGTGCTAGGGAGTTAGGAATTAGGTTGGGTCCTGGTTCATAATAGGATTTCTTGATGGTGCAAGGGGATTTATATGGGTCCAATAGCTTGTGGTTTTTAATATGATCACCAATTTTAGCCAAGTAGTGGTGGAGTGACCACATAGTTGTCATGAATGGAGCACATGAGGGGTAATAGTGGTTGCCAAGTGAGGAGTGGTGGTACTAGTAGAATGATCGATGGAATAATATTCATTAGAATGTTTTAGCACTATTAATGATTTTGACCACCTACCACTAATTTGACGTCAACTCCCCAAAAAATAAGTCATGATTTAAAAAAAAGTTCCATTGATTTTTAAAATCACCGAACTATTATGTAGCAAATTGAATTTTTGTGTAGAGACTACATAGGACCAACACAAGCATGTATAGTGTAGTAAAACTAATACAATATAGTATGGATTCAAATTACACCTTGATTCTACAACTACAAGAGCATCATCCTCAAAATTCTCACTTATATCTAGCCATTCAATACCAACACCATCAAATAACTCCATGCTATCCCATCATTTTTGTACATTACAGGCTTATTTTCTTTAGCAATATATGCACCTTTCACTTTTTGTACTATGAGTTTAGAATCTCCTAAAAAAATTTAGGAACACAACTGAATTCTATCTTTTTGTTCACAACTAATTTACTGAGATATACTTCCACATTATCATCCACTCTATTTTCTTATTCAATCAGGGCACTAGTTGATGGTTCTTGCACAACATCCAAAATACAATATTTGACCTTGTTTATATGTTCTACAATTCTAAGAACCTCAATCAAAGGAAAAATAAACTCTTACATGATTCAAAATCAATCCCACATCAATCACTATTTATTGTGGTAGAGTTGTACTTACTGCTATGGTCACCATATTTTCATTTGGTATGTGAGAATTCACATTACTAGAAGAAGAAATAACTAAATTATCTCTTACTTCCTTTCCATCTTGAGAACCTATAGGCACTTGGTGTATTACTCTCCCCTTGTCCTTCTTGGACTTGTTGGAAAATGTGCATATAGTGTGTTTTCATTGATCTCAATGACTATTAAGTGTTGTCATTTGATGTCAACCTTTGTTGGTAATGTCAACCCTTGTATATATCATATGAATGTTAAAAGGAATAGGACAACTGAGAGGGGGGGTGAATCAGTTGTCAAAAAAATTCAAATTCAAAACTTCAACACTTATCAATCCCACAACCACACTATTATGTTATTAAGTATGAACATGAAATGCAAATAATTGAAAGTAAAATCAACAAAATGAACACCAAATTTTTACATGGAAAACCCAATGAGGGAAAAACCAATGTGAGGATTAACTCAAAATATAAAGATATTATAAAACTGAATACAGAGGCTCACTGCCCAGAAGAGGACTCACTATCCAAGTACAAAGGCTCACTGCCTACAGAAAGGACTAACTATCCAAATACAAAGGATCACTACCTATAGAAAGGAATCACTATCCAATAGAGAGGCTCACTACCTACAGATACAAAAGAGAACAAAGGTTCCACCACAACAATAAACACACATCCGTAGCCTTGATCAAAAGATTGTAGAAACCTTTAGCTCACTGCCTTCAGGAATCTAACAATGAAGGAATGTTTCCTCAACTCACTTTCACACACTTTTGTTCTTTTGATTTGTGGCTTACTTCATCACTTTGCATCTACATCTAAATCTTCACAATCCGACTTGCATTTATACCATCTTCAACCTTAGAAACTTTCTCCAAGGTCAGCCACATAAATTTCATTTCATAAATTCAAATTAGCTCGGCAACTCAGAATTCCCATGGTGGAAAAGAATGAGAGTGGAGAAATAAAAATACTTAACCAAGACCAAAAATAATGTCTCAGATCAACCAAATGCTTCCTTGATTAATTTTAATTCTTCGAATGAAGTGTAAACACTAGGTCATCCAAACCTAATGAAAGCACAAATGAACATTGATGTACATGCTTCCCAACAAGAAGATAACATGCAGATGACAAAAAATGTTTCATCATGCATGAGAACACATCTTAGATTCCTCCAAATACATCTGCAGAAAGTGAAACAATCTTTGAACACCAAACTCCTTCCATCAGTCCATCTGGACGTGTAGACACATACAACAACTCAAAAAAATAACTTTCGGATCACCAAACTACATGCATCTTCTCTAGAACCAAGAGAACACTAATATAAGACATATTCCAAATCTAAAAGATCTGAAATAGAATAGTAGAGGACTGTAGAGCAGAAACATTTCTCCCAATTCATAGAAGACCAATTCTGCCAGAACAATTCACAAACCGGTGAATGTAACTTTCACATCCCATCAAACCAGAAACATTAGCTTAGGAGATATCACCACTAGATCACCTATAGAAAACCTTTAGATTCACACAAGCATAGTATCAACATAGGAGAAATGTGGAGCACATACCATAGCACATTCATAACTTTGACTTCTCTTCTTTATTAATTTTCTCAAAAGCACTTGGAAACTCATCATTTCAACACATCTGCAACATCATGAAGATAGCTCCATGTACTCACAAAATCTCAAAAGATATCAACTATACATGTACAATCTATAACATATTTAATTGTGTTAACATCAATGAGAACATTAATTACAACACCACCAAAATTGCTCATACTTGCAACAATCTCCCCTTTGTCATTGATGGCAACACATGATGTGATAAACCATCAAAGACAACATCTTGTAGAATATTCTGGGAGAACACCTTCTCTTCCTCTGCAACTATTTTTCACATGACTTTCTCTCCCCCTTTGAAATCAATGGAAAAGATCAAATAATCTGATCACTCCTCCTTAAGAGTTCACCCATTCAACTCATACTGCAACAATGAAAACCTTTTTTACTCCCCCTATAGATTAGACCCATTCATCAGTCTAGATAAATGAAGAATCTGTGAATTCACTAGACTGATGCACCTTCATGTGCACCTATTTCATAGGTCCAATGACCCCCAACCTCTCCCTAAGATGCTCAAAAGTATCCTTTGAAAGAGCCTTAGTAAATATATCTGCAATTTGTTCCTTTGTTGTCACATACTCCAATCTGACTTCATTCTCCATCACCTTTTCTCTCAATAAAGGATATTTGATAGATATGTGTTTTATTCTTGAATGCATAACCGTATTATTTGAATTTTTTATAGCACTTGTGTTGTCACAAAAAATAGGAATAGGCTCATCACATATTACTCCAATGTCTTTCAGAGTTTGCTTCATCCAAAAAACCTATGTGTAGCAGGATGATGTAGCAATATATTCTGCCTCTGCAATGGATAAAGAAACTGAGTCTTGTTTCTTACTCAACCAAGAAACCAATCTACCATCAAGAAAGAAAGCACCTCCACTAGTACTCTTCCTGTCATCCATACAACTAGCCCAATTTGCATCGGTATAGGCACTCAAGGTGAAATCAACACCCTTAGGATACCATAAGCCATAATTAGGTGTACCTTTAAGATATCTAAATATCCTCTTTACAGTTGTAACATGTGGCTCTTTAGGATCTACTTGAAATGTGGCAACTAAACATATTGCATGCATAATATCTAATCTGGTAGCAATAAGATACATCAGTGTACCAATCATAGATTTGTATTTGCTCTAATAAGTTTTAGCAGATTCATCATCTTTTTTAATGTAACATCTACTTCCAAATACCTTGAAGTACTTCACAGTAGGAGTCTTACCAGTCCATAGCTCAAAGGAGTCTTTGTGTTGTTTCCTCAAATCTAAACTCTATTAAGAACATAAACAACAGTGTGTATTTCCTCTCTCCAGTACACATCTGGTACATTTGATTCTTTCATCATGGTTCTTGCAGCTTCCTGTATTGTCTAGTTTTTCCTGTCAACTACCCCATTTTGTTGAGGGGTTCTTAGAGAAAAAAACTATTTCTTTATGCCATGATGTTCACAAAATGTACTAAACTCACTAGAAGTGAATTCTCCACCTCTGTTAGATCTCAAACATTTATTTTCAAATTCACTTCATTTCCACTCTTGCTTTGAACACTTTAAACCTATCTAGAGCTTGAGTCTTCTCTCTATGAAAATATACCCATGTCATTTGAGAATAATCATCAATAAGGAGCATAAAATACATGTCACTATTCAGCCTTCCTGTTCTAGTTAGACCACGGAGGTTAGTATGAATTAATTCTAGCATTTTGGTAGTAGATTGCTCTTTTCCCTTAAAGTTGCATCTTGTCTGTTTTCCCAATTGACAAATTTTGCAAATAGTATTAGCAAGATTTGTGATTCTAGGAAAACCTCAAACAACATTTCTTGAACTATTTTTTACTATATTATCAAAGTTTACATGTCCCATTCTCTGGTTCCATAACCAACTTTCACTGACTTGAGATACAAGGCATTGACCATCAACTCTCTTAAGCTTATAGATGTTTCCATGAGTTCTCCTTCCAACAACAACCATATCTCTAGATCCTTTTATGATTTCACAGGTATTATTCTGAAACACAAGTTTAAAACCATTGCTACACATCTATCCAACACTCAAAAGGTTATGCCTCAAATATTTTACATAATATACATCATCAATGTTGTGTATTCCATCAAAGCTAATTGTACCTTTCCCACAAATCTTATCTCTTGAATCATCACCAAAAATGACCAAACCACCACCATACTTTTCATGTTTAGTGAACTTACTTTTATCTCTGGTCATGTGATTAGAACATCCACTGTCAATCGCCCAATAATTTTCATCCTATCTTACATGAAAGGTGGTGACCAAAGTACCTTCCATCTTATTCTTTTTTTTCTCTGGAGCATTCTTTGTTGCACATTTTCATGGGTTAGCAGACACATATTTATTCTCCAAAGCTAAAAATAAGCATTCACTATCATCACCCTCATAATCAGATTCATCATTAGAGATTCTAGCTTCTTCTTTAACATAATACAACTTCTTGTATTTCTTATCCTTTCTATCCTTATCTTTATAATCCTTGTTTTTCTTATGTACAGCTCTATTCAGACATCTTGAAGCATAATGACCAATATTACCACAACTAAAACATTTAGAGGGAAACATACCTTTATACTTTCAGGTACCTTTCTTCAACTTTCTGGTGAAATTTTCTTCTAACTCATCAGAACCATCACTGTCTAGATCATCTTTAATCTTCATTACCTTAAATGTTGTTTTTGTCTTTTCTTCTTTCATGTATTCTTTCTTGAACTTTTTCATCTCAAATGCTTGCAAGGTGTTGAATAACTATTCTTTAGTATACTTAGGATCATACATCTCTTCAATAACTAAGATCTTATCATTGTAGTAATCTAGTAGGGTGATCAAGATCTTCTCAATAATATCTTCATCAATATGCTTTCTCCCTTGATTCTTAACTTCATTTGCTATCATCTCAACTATTTGGAAATAGCTTGTAAACTCTTCACCTTCTTCCATTTTCAAATTCTCATATTTTTTCTTTTTTGCCAGCTTCTTTGTCAACTTTACTCTTTCATTTCCTTCATACAGTTCTTCAAAATTCTTCTAGACTTTATAAACAGTGTCTAAAGAAAGAACCTTAGTTCACTCAGTTTTAGATAAAGCACTATAAATAGCATGCCTCTCTTTCTCATTTCCTCATAAGCAGAAACCTCATCTACAATAGAAGGACCACTCACCAGAGCAACATACTTTGTCTCAACATCCTTCGAGGTCTTGTAACCAAGAGAAATAATATATCCTCTCATCCACACTTTCCAATCACTGTAATCAAATCCATCGAACATAGGGATCACCAACTTATTTGCCATCAAATTTTCCTTAAGTGGTTAAGCTCTACACCAAGGAACCAAAGCTCTGATACCAATTGTTAAAAGGCCCATGAAAAATGAGAGGGGGGGTGAATTAGTTGTCACAAAAATTCAAATTCAAAACTTCAACACTTATCAATCCCATAACCACACTATTCTGTTATTAAGTATGAACATGAAATGTAGATAACAAAGAGTAAAATCAACAAATTTTTATGTGGAAAACCCAATGAGGGAAAAACCATGGTGAGGATTAACTCACAATATAAAGAGATTATAAAATTTAATATAGAGGCTCACTACCAAGGGATTGTTGCCCATAAGAGAACTCATTGTGCAAATACAAAGGCTCATTGCCTATAGAAAGGACTCACTATCCAAATATAAAGGCTCGCTACCTATAGAAAGGACTCACTATCCAATAGAGAGGCTCACTGCCTATAAATACAAAAGAGAAAAAAAGATCCACCACAACAATAAACACACATCCACAACCTTGATTAGAAGATTGCAGAAACCTTCAGCTCACTGCGTTCAGGAATCTAACACAATGTAGTACTATTGCCTCAACTCACTTTCACACACCTTTGCTCTTTTGATTTGTGGCTTACTTAATCACTTTGCATCTACATCTATATATTTGCAATCCAACTTGCATTTATACCATCTTCAACCTTAGAAACTTTCTTCAAGGTCGGCCACATAAACTTCATTTCATAAATTCAAATTAGGTCGGAAACTCAACATTACCACGATGGAAAAGAATGAGAGTGGACCAATAAAAATACTTAACCAAGAACAAAAATAATGTCTCGGATCAACTACATAATTCCTTGATTAATTTTAATTCTTCAAATGAAGTATAAACACCAAGTTAGCCAAACCTAATGAAAACACTAATGAACATTGATGTACACACTTCCCAACAAGAAGATAACAAGCAAATGAAGAAAAATGCTTCATCATGCATGAGAACACATCTTATATTCCTTCAGAAACATCTACAACAAGTGTAACAAACTTCAAACACTAAACTCCTTCCATCAGTCCATCCAGATGTGCAAACACATACAACAACTCATAAACATGACTTCAAGATCACCAAACCACACACATCTTTTCCAGAACCAAGAGAACACCAATATAAGACATATTCTAGATTCACAAGATCTGAAATAGAATAGTGGAGGAATGCGGAGCTGAAACATTTATCCCAATTCATAGAAGACCAATTATGCCAAAATAGTTCACACACCATTGAACGTAACTTTCACATCCCATCAAACCAGAAACTTCAACTAAGGAGATATCACCACTAGATCACCATTAGAAAACCTTTAGATCCACACAAGCATAGGATCAACATAGGAGAAACGTGGAGCACATACCAGAGCACATTCTAAACACATTCATAACTTTGACTTCTCTTCTTTATTAATTTTCTCAAAATCACTTGGAAACTCATCATTTTAGCACATTTGCAACATTGTGAAGATAGATCCATGTACTCACAACATCTCAAAAGTATCTCAACTATACATCTACAATCTGCAACATATTGAACTATGTTGACATCAATGAGAACATTAATGACAACACCACCAAACTTGCTCATACTTGCAACAATGCATGGTATAGTATTCACAATTAAGAGATGTAACATTGTCCTATCTACTAAAGTTCATATTCATATGATATCCCTGACCCAGTACAACATTGTGCATCATGAGTCAAATTTGATGGTTGGGTGTCAAATGCCTTGTTTGGAAAAGTTCAAATCTATCTAAGGCACAAAATTAACTACACAGGAGCTTTGTCTGACATTTTGCATTCCTTAGTAGATGAAGTTTTTATCTTTGTAGTTTCAAGAGTAGCTCTGCACTATTGAGAGCATGTATGCATATTATAGGTATTCATCCATAAGTTCTATCACAAATTGTTTAGGAGTTATCAGTAAATGAATTTGCTAAGTCTCAAAGAATGTACAATGAAGAGAGATTTGTATGTCTCCACATTTTATGTTATTTAAATGTTTTACTCTATGGATCTAAAGTTGAAATTATGAAGATGTTATGTCTACTCAATTCATGTTTTAGATGATTTTGGTCACTACTATTGGTTCTATAGATGACAGTATGTTTTCTATATTTTTTCAACCTGGTAGGTTGGTCTGTTGGTGTCTAATTAGTTTGCACAACATGTTTTGGTTCAAGAATATGTACAAATGGTTTGTAATGTATTTTGGAAGCTCTTTGGGCTCTTTGGTCATTCCACAAGATGGTATGTGATTGTTTCCTTCACAACAGAGTTTAGAATCATTGATTCTTGGGCATGATGTGTTTGCACGAACATGTATTGATTTGATATAACAAAAGGATTGCACAAAATTGTTTCTACATGCCATGAAAAGTTGAAGTGGTTTACAATGTGCTTCTTGGTCTCTCTGGTACCACCTTGGTCTAAAGAACTGATACTTTTGAAAGTTTTCTTGTTTACTAGGTTGACTTGTCATATTGAGTTGATTGTACCAAGTTTCTTGTTGTGTGCACCTTTTCTGAAGATTTAAGTTTCATAAAGTATTGGTCTTAGATATGTATCTACTTGGATCACATAAGTTTTCTTTCTATTGTGATTTTTTTTTGGAGCCAACCTCATTGCAAATTTTGGATAACATATGAATTGTAGGAAATAGGGTGTGATCCACCTTTTAGGAGATGGAACACACAAAATGGGGTATGTCTTCCTATTTCACTCTTTTTTCATTCAAGGAAACACTAGAGATATCAACCTAATGATCCAATTATGAAAAGAGATTGATACAAGGTCTCCTTAGGTGTGATGAAAAGTGGGTTCACCACTAAGAAAATTCTTAGAAAGAAGGAAATGAAAGCAATGAGCAAATCTAGCTATGTAACCTAGAAAATGACACTCAAAATCATAATAACAAACTAGAGATACACAAAGGAGCACTTGGAAAACTAGATATGCTCAAAACAAGGTCTGCAATTATGAAATTTTGACTTTTAATGCTCACTGGGACTGATACACCAGTCTAGGCAATTTAGTCCCAGCCATGGTTTCTAGGTTGAATCTAGAATCTGCAACTAGTAAACCATGATCTACAGAAAAGTGTTAAAAAGTGGTATACTACGACTCATACACCCAAGGTGGTGATTTAATCCTAGTAATAGGTTTTTTTCTAAAACTTTGGTATCCTCTACTGATCTTCTGTAGCTTCTCTCCTATTTGATCTCTAAGTTTGAAAGTTTGAATTATGGCATGTAGGTGACTTTTCGTGAAGATTACAAGGGCAGGTGCATGAAGTTGGGTAGAAATTTCATGGACACTTACTAAAAAAAATTTAAAAATCATAATGGGATTGTGTTATAACATGCTCGCATTAAATTGCATGTTAAAAGAAGAAAAAAAGTGAAAGTCTTCATTTTCACTTTGACTATTTTTTTCTTCTTCCTGTGGCCAAAACCCCCATCTTTCATGTTCACCTTCTAGGAGGAGGTATTGGGAAAAAATATTCAACAAGAGTTGTTATTTCTTTGCAAGGATGGTGCCACAATGACAAAGAGGTGGGAGAGGTAAGTATTGTTTGTTGTTTTTTTTTAATCTCTTAGTTTTAGGTTATATTTGATATATTTTTTTTTTGAATTTGTAGGAGATACAAATGAACTCGCAAATCCTCAAAATCCTCAACAAGAAGAGCAACCAAATCCTAAAGAAAAAAATCCTCAACAAGAAAATCAACCTCAACAACAACCTCCTCCACCAATGACTCAACACCCTCCTGGCACTCAACAAAATTTAATGAGTGAGATTGAGAACCAAAAAAGAAAATTTTGGATTTTATTAGTGGGTTGAGTGATCCAAATGGTTCAACCATAGAAAGAAAAACCCTCACAAATTCATTGAAAGATATGTTAAAAAATGTAGATTCAATTAGCAAACAAATAACTAGATGGAAAGATAGGAGGCAGGTGGCTAGGGCATATTATGTAGATAAACTATTATATAAACAAGTAAAAGATTTAAAAATTACAAAAGGTGATTTGTGCTCATTATCACTGACCCATGCACAAATCAAAATCTTAGCCTCAATGTGAAGAGGTATCCTCTTCATTTGTGCCACCACCAAGAGATTATGAACCATTTTTATGATAGGTGGTACATGGTCTTTGATGACTGACTATGCAACAATTGTGAAGTACCCCAGTATTTTCTTAGGAAACTATACAGTGAGTTCATATTGAACAAAATCCCAAATTAATTTGATATGAGGGACTTCCAGGGGAGAGTTGGGGGGTCAGCTCAGGATAGGCCTAGTGCATAGCCAGATTCTATGCGGAAAGGGAGATGAGCTCTCGCTAGGCCACCTCGTGAGCACATTGTTATGCTTGTCATCGCAAAGGAGAGTGTCGACATAGAGACATTGTAGGTGATCAAAAATTTCACCCAAAGTGTCATCCATCATACTAGCCCTATTCTACAGCTCCATCTAGGGGAGTCTTTGAGTGGTGGCCTTTGAACCCATGTGTGTCAATCTTGTGGAGTGACTTGTTCATATGACCCCACCAGCACTTAGGAGGCTGCTACGCAGGATCCATATGCAACTACGAAGATGGAGAGGGCGAATGAAATTTTGCATGATGTGTATGGCATTGATACTCAAGTAAAAGTTAGCATGTTCATTGAA
Organism: Sequoia sempervirens; assembly: GCA_007258455.2. Taxonomy (NCBI): domain Eukaryota; kingdom Viridiplantae; phylum Streptophyta; class Pinopsida; order Cupressales; family Cupressaceae; genus Sequoia; species Sequoia sempervirens. The sequence continues at coordinate 39,711,461 of VDFB02373365.1, forward strand.
TTTAATTTATTAAATTTTGATTTTGAAATGCAAGATTAACTAATTTAGTTTTATGATTTTAATAAAATTGGATGGTCACAGTGTTGAGACTAGATACACCTGCCCTCCAACTAATTTTTTCTACAATACACCTATCGGTGGGGCATGTAACTAGTAAACAATTATAAATTTATTACATGTTAATAGCATTTTTTTACAAATGGTATTTTAATATGTGATTTTGGATGTTGAATAGGGTAATATTGGAGGTTTCGAAGGAACACCTCCCAATGCTAGTGGATTTACTCAAACCTTCACAGAGGTAATAGAATAAAGAGTTTAACTAATGAATTATACTTAATAGATTTGTGTAGTTTATATTCATATCATTGGTTATGTTGCATTGCACATCATTAAAACTCAAAGCATTAGTTAACATTCCATAACTAATAACTAGATGTTGATAGATGACAAAATTTCAACTACAATATATAGTTGTTTAGAAAGTCAACATAAGTAGTGATGTAATTACTTCACATGGAGGCATGTACTTGCAAAGGTGCACCTACATGACAAACTATGGATGCATGGAAAAAATCTATGAAACCATAATAGTAAGCAATAGAATAGAAAAGGAAATTAGTAGTTTGAAAAAATGCCTCGAATAAATGCAGTCTCATGGCGATGGAATTCCATTCCATCACCATCAGACCAAATTTCTTTGAGGCATTTCTTCAAACTGCTCACCACCTTTTCTATGATACCACATTTTTCATACATGTGCACCAAAGCATTTTATCAAACTACTCACTTCCTTGCTACTATGGCTAAAATCCTAAAATAGGTGCTTTCCAACAAACTATGGATGCTTGGAAAAATATCTATCAAAGCATAATAGTAAGCAATAATACCATAGAGAAGGCAATGAACTTTTTGAAAAATTACTGAAAGAAATGTGGTCTTATGGTGATGGAATTCCATGATGTGCATTTTTTGTAATGGCATTTCATCACCATGAGACCCTATTTCTTTTGAGGAATTTTTTCAAATAGTTCACTGCCTTCTCTATGCCACCACAGTGATTGTACATGTCTATGAAAGCATTTAATGAAATAGTTCAGTGGCTTGTTACTATGGGTAAGAGCCTAAAAACATGTCTTTTTGAACAAGACATGGATAGGGAAAATAGTAAGCATGATAATTAGAAATATATAGTTTGATAAGTACTTAAAATTTTGTTCATTAGATTTCATACATTATAAGTCATCATGCATAGATCGCTATTGTAACTTTTTTATGATTGAATAATTTTTTATTTTTATTTTCAGATGTTGGTTGTGGAAACACCTCCAAATGTTATGAGGGTAATGGATATTGGTGTTTCATCTACTATACAATCCTTGATGGCTCTGAAAAGGGAGGTATGAGGCAAATTACTAAATTTCAATTTACATTCATTGTTATAGATGTTAGTTCTAGTGAAAAATCAAACCATTATTGATTTGTAGTCTAATATATATTCAGATGGTTTATACAGGGCTTGAGAATACCTTAGCATCAACATGCGAATATTTCCCTCATGGAGAGTGATCATGAGAAGGTCGTAAGTGATTTTTTTTTAAATATATCATTTTTATAATGTAATTTCTATATATTAATATCTTTACTTCTTATTGTAATAGTTAAAACTTCACCAAGAATTTAACAATACTAGGATGAGTAGTAGGAGCACTCCTCGAGTGTAGCACAAATGAGTGATAGACCTATCACCATCTGATCGACAAGCAAAGGGAAAGAGTTTATTTCAAGAGCTTGGAGAGCAATGACTTTTGATTCCAAAGCCCTTTGTTGTATGCCTACATGGCAGTTTTGTACATATTTTGTAATGCATATATTTGAAATTGTATGCCTATATGGCATTCTCGTAAGCCTATATGGCTATTTTGTACCTATATTTTATACTTATATTGAAATATATTGATGTATGCGTACATGGCTATTTGGTTAATACAAATATTTTTTATCGATGGTGTCCATATTTGCATGTTATAAATTCATGGTTCAATAAATATGAGTTATGTGTATTCAAGTGTATACTTTACAACGTATGTGTATACTTTGTGATTTACGTGTGTTCCAATTTATAATTTGCAACTTACGCATTTTCATGCCTATACCTTGTATTCATCCATATACTTTGTATTAAGTTGTGTATACTATGAATTTGTGTGTATACTTGAAGGCATACGCGTGTTTATGACTACTTGTGCTTCCCTTATTCAAATGTACATGCTTGAATTATTCATGTGTATACTTATTAATTAGTTAGCCCTAGTATTGATCATTGTTGTCCTTCATGGTTTTTCTTGAATAAATTAATTGATTGATGGTAAACAACTTTATCTAAAAGAAAAAAACACATTTTCAATTGGTATTCCATGAAATGATTGATAAAAAGATTACAATATATTTAATCCTTTGATTGGAACAACTCAATTAAGAAAAGGATAGATAATCTTCACAACAACTTTGGAAAACATAATATTCAGAGTAGATGAAGTAGTCAACTTCTTGACACATTATCTATGTTACTGAGTTCTTCTATTTTAGCCTTGGTTTTGGTCCTGGTTCGGTTCGCATGTGGGTTTGACCAGGGTCCTTCATTTTTGGGTCTGGTTTTCCTAGGAAAAACCTAAGAGAACCTAGGCATAACCCAAATAGAACCTAGGCGAACCAAGATAGAACCCACATGCCTAGGCATCCAAAAAAGTGTTATTTTGAACATTTTTTTAATGTTTTATGTAGTTTGACTTTGACCCACACCCAAGGGAACCCTAAAAGTGACCTCTAAATCACTTCAAACACTTTAACTACCTTATTCTTATTCATTTTTTTTGCAAACAAACATTTTCATTCCAAGAGGTCAAGCTTTCATTTTTGCTTGTTAGATTGAAAGCAAATTGTGACACAACTTTCTATTTTTAAAAATTGTTATGCATCATTGAACTAAGAATTTATCACACATCTGTAGAGAAATAGAGGAATACTACAAACTAAAACACATTACACTTCTATTCTCACTGACTTGATGTACTCTCCAACGTCTCTCTTCTCTTATGCAAAGAGTTAGAATTGCTTGACCATGCCTTCGCATCATTTAGGAATTTTTTCTCCTTTTGAAAATGTCAAGAGCATGGTTGCATATAGATTAGGGAAAATCCTTTTCCTTTTATATTAACAATGCATGGAAGTTTAAAAAAGTATCCTTGATATTACAAAAAGATATGTTTTTATACACTTCAATTATGTAGTCACCCTTTGGTTCTTTGAAAGAAAAATCTGCTTATGCCATTGTTACACAGCACAGGTAAACCAAATTTTGTATTGTGGAGCTATATTAAGCTACCACTCTCAAGACCAATGTAACAATGATGCAAAATAATTTTTGAGACTACAAGAAGACATCAAAATGGCTAGTGTACTAAACAAATTCTTATGATTTATGAACGTTGATAACTCTACTCAGTTGGTTTCTTTTTTCAAAATCATACAAATTGAACCCTAGCATCGATAGACTCTGTATATCAAGCTACCACAATTCAAGTTTCAACGATGAATATTTATCATGCATGTTTTAAATGACATTCAAGTTTATGGTGGTTTTGTTGTTTATATGATGTTATGTGATATTCTAATCCTAATTCATGCTTCTAGGCTGCATATATATATATATATATATATATATATATATATATTTTGTTTTTACATTTTTTTGTACCAACAAACCCAAAACGAATTGAACCCCCCTACAAAAACATTTGGCCTAACCAAAAAATTAAACACCTGAACTCGAACCCAAACCTCAAAACCTATTCCAACACTCTTCATTCTACCTACACAAACTTAATTGACAACCAAATTATGCTGCCTCTTGACTTTACCCATTTTTACTCCCTCAAACCTCTCTTTTTCATTCAAAACCCATGTTTTCCCAACTAGGGAATCATGCCATAACATAATTTTGACCTCCCCTATCCTTGTAAACCTTTTTAACACATCAAACTCCACAACCTCACTTTATTTCCAACCTATTCTAACTTATTTTCAAGCAATTTTTTCTTTTCACCTCTTCTAGCCTTACTTTTAAGGGGCCTCAATTCTGAATTCTCAATAGGGGTAGCATTAGTAATCTCTTCCAATGCCTTTACCAATGCTATTTTATTATTCATACTCCCTATCCTACTTACATTAGGTCCATATCACTGAGACATGGCCTGAATAATAGGTGGAATGGCCTATTTCAACATATTACACTCAAACCCTTAAGGGATCGATTCGGTTGAATGTAGCTCATAGTGATTCTGTGTATTTGGATGTGAAACAGGACAATTTATAACATAAAAATACCTATTTAGATGCATTGGAACAATTCATTTGGTCACACGAGTTGCAGAATGAAAGTTTCACCACTTTACAACTTTCCACTACTTGTATTTGACACTTTTTCCATCAACTGAAAAACTAGACACCATGGGAAAATTAATTTGAGATAACAAAAATTGAGAGAGGTTATTGTAGAGGGGCCCAACATGATCTCATAGGATCAGACAAGAAGTTTCTAAGCATCACAATATCCAAGTAACAACATGTTGAAGTTTGTAGCCATTTTGCACTTTGGTCCCTTAAGGGATTGATCCAGTTGAATGTAGCTCAGAGCAATTCCGCATGTTTGGGTGCAAAATAGGACCATTCCTAGCGTAAAAATACCTATTTAGATGTGTTGAAATATTTTGTTTGGTCCCATGAGTTTCATAATGAAAGTTGCACCACTTTGCAACTTTCCACTACTTGCTTTTGACACTTTTTTCATCAACTAAAAACTAGGCACCATAAGAAAACCACTCAGAGATAACAAAAACTGAGAGAGTTTATTACAAAGGGGCCCAACATAATCTCATAATATCAGATGAAAAGTTTCTTAGCATCACGGTATCTGAGTAACAACATGTTGAAGTTTGTAGCCATTTTACACTTTGGACCATTAAGGGATCGATTCGGTTGAATGTAGCTAGGAGAAATTTCTTGTGTTTGGGTGTGAAAGAGAACCATTCCTAGCATAAAAATACCTATTAAAATGCATTAAAACAGTTCGTTTGGTCACACAAGTTGCAGAACGAAAGTTGCACCACTTTGCAACTTTCCACTGCTTGCATTTGACACTTTTTCCATCAACTAAAAATTGGACACAACAAGAAAACCACTCTGAAATAAAAAAACCAAGATAGGTTATTGTAGAGGGGCCCAATGTAATTCCATAGGATCAAATGATAAGTTTCTAAACTTCACGGTATCTGAGTAACAACATGCTAAAGTTTGCAGCCATTTTGCACTTTGGACCCTTAAGGGATCAATCCAGTTGAACGTAGCTCAGAGTGATTATATTTGGGTGCGAAAGAGGACCATTCCTATTGTAAAAATACCTATTTGGATATTTTGGAATAGTTTTTTTGGTCACACAAGTTTTAGAATAAAAGTTGTACCACTTTGCAACTTTCCACTACTTGCATTTGACGCTTTTTCTATCAACTAAAAACTGAACACCAAAGAAAAACCAATCTGAGATAACAAAAAATGACATAGGTTATTGTAGAGGGGCCCAACACTATCCCATAGGATTAGACAAGAAGTTTCTAAGTGTCATGGTATCCGAGTAACAATATGTTGAAGTTTGCAGCCATTTTACACTTTAGACCCTTAAAGGATCGATCCGATTGAACATAGTTCGAAGTGATTCTATGTGTTTGAGTGTGAAAGAGGACTATGCCTAACATAAAAATACCTATTTAGATGCATTGGGCCAGTTTGTTTGGTCACATGAGTTGCAGAATGAAATTTGCACCACTTTGCAACTTTCCACTGCTTGCATTTGACACTTTTTTCATCAACTAAAAATTGGACACCACAGGAAAACCACTCCAAGATAACAAAAAATAAGAGAGGTTATTGTAGAGGGGGCCAACAAAATCCCATAGGATTAGATGAGAAGATTCTAAGCATCATAGTATCCAAGTAACAACTTGTTGAAGTTTGTAGCCATTTTGCACTTTGGACCCTTAAGGGGTCAATCTAATTGAATGTAGCTCAGAGTGATTTCATGTGTTTGGGTATGAAAGAGGACTATTCCTAGTATAAAAATACATATTTAGACATGTTGGAATAGTTTTTTTGGTCACATGAGTTGTAGAACAAAAGTTACACCACTTTGCAACTTTCCACTGCTTGCACTTGACACTTTTTCCATCAACTGAAAACTGGATACCATGAGAAAACCACTCTAAGATAACAAAAATTGAGAGAGGTTATTATAGGGCTCCAATGAAATTCCATAGGATTAAACGAGAATTTTCTAAGCATCACGGTATCTGAGTAACCACATGTTGAAGTTTTCAACCATTTTGCACTTTGGACCCTTAAGGGATCGATCTAGTTGAACATAGCTTGAAGTGATTTCATGTGTTTGGGTGTGAAAGAGGACCACGACTAATGTTAACATACCTATTTAGATGCATTGGAATAGTTCGTTTGGTCACATGAATTGCAGAACGAAAGTTGCACCACTTTGCAACTTTCCACTACTTGCATTTGACACTTTTTCCATCAACTGAAGTAACAATCCCATAAGATAATCCAAGAATTTTCTAAGCATCACAGTATCCAAGTAACAACATACTGAAGTTTGTAGCCATTTTACACTTTGGACCCATAAGGGATTGATCTGGTTGAATGTAGCTTAGAGTGATTCCTCATGTTTGGATGTGAAAGAGGACCATGCATAGTATAAACATACATATTTGAATGCATTGGAATAGTTCATTTGGTCACATGAGTTGTAGAATGAAAGTTGCACCACTTTGCAACTTTCCACTGCTTGCATTTGACACTTTTTCCATCAACAGAAAACTGAACACCATGGGAAAACCACTCCGAAATAACAAAAATTGAGAGAGGTTATTGTAGAAGGGCCCAACACAATCCCATAGAATTAGATAAGATTTTTTTAAGCATCATAGTATCTGAATAATAGAATGTTGAAGTTTGCAGCCATTTTGCACTTTGGACCCTTAAGGAATCGATCTGGTTGAACGTAGCTCAGAGTGATTCCATGTGTTTGGGTGTGAAAGAGGACCATTCCTAGCATAAAAATACCTATTTGGATGTGTTGGAATAGTTTTTTTGGTCATAAGAATTGCATAATGAAAGTTGCATCACTTTGCAACTTTCCACTACTTGCATTTGACACTTTTTCCATCAACTGAAAATTGGACACCACAACAAAACCACTCTGAGATAACAAAAACTAAGAGATTTTATTGTAGAGGGGACCGACGCAATCCCATAGGACTAGATGAGAAGTTTCTAAGCATCACGGTATCTGAGTAACAATATGTTAAAATTTGTAGCCATTTTGCACTTTTGACCCTTAAGGGATCGATCTAGTTGAATGTAGCTTGGAGAAATTCCACATGTTTGGGTATGAAAAAGGACCATTCCTAGCATAAAAATACCTATTTATATGTGTTGGAATAGTTCATTTGGTCACACGATTTGTAAAATGAAAGTTGCACCACTTTGGAACTTTCCACTACTTGCATTTGACGCTTTTTCCATCAACTAAAAACTAGACACCACAGGAAAAACACTCCAAGATAATAAAAACTGATAGATATTATTGTATAGGGTCCCAACACAATCCCATAGGATCAAATGAGAATTTTCTAACCATCAGAGTATCTGAGTAGCAACACATTGATGTTTGTAGCCATTTTGCACTTTGGACCCTTAAGGGATCGATCTGGTTGAACATAGCTCGAAGTGATTCCATGTGTTCGGGTGTGAAAGAATACCATGCCTAGCATTAACATACATATTTAGACACATTATAATAGTCTGTTTGGTCACACGAGTTGTAGAACAAAAGTTGCACCACTTTGCAACTTTCCACTGCATTGCATTTTACACTTTTTCCATTAACTAAAAACTGGACACCACAAGAAAACTACTCTGAGATAACAAAAATAGAGAGAGGTTATTGTAGAGTGTCCTAACATGATCCCATAGGTTTGGGTGGAGATTTCATAAGAATCATAGTATTATAGTAATACCTCATCAAAGATTGGTACCCTTTTGCACTTTGGGATTTGATGTTTCATTGAATTATATAGTTTTGTATAGGGTGATTGTGCTATTTTTTTGATAAAATACAGCGGGAAGTAGACTTAAATCTATTTTAGTTTTGGTTTGGTTGTATTTCAAGTTATTTTGTGCATTTAAGAAGCCAATTACTGAAGGTTGATTTGTATACCATGTTTTAAGGGTTTTGAGTGCATTAAAATGCTATATTAAGCCTTTCACCCACTGTATATTTCTATAACTCAATGGAAATGCTTAGTTATGGTTATAAAATATGTGTGCAATTTTTTTTGCACAAGGGAGGCGAATAGATGGTTTTTAGGTGACGAACTAGATGTCAAATGGTGCATTTTTTAGTGAAAAATGGTGGTTTACTGCTAGGGTTTGAAGAAATCTTTGGGGGCAATGATATCTCTTAAACTTTTAAGCTTGTGAAAAACTTTTGAAGGTGTTTTAGGGTTTGGTTTGTTGTGGGAAGGTTTTGAGCATGGGTTTTCAATAAACCCTTGCCTAACTTGTGAAAGAAGAGGGTTTTGGGGTTTGCTATGTTAGAGGGCTTGTTGATTCAATTCAAGGTGGAGGAACTCTTTTCAACATCAACTAATTAGACCTCAACAGGACACCAACCTTGAAATCACAATCACCCAAATTGAATCAACTAAAAACAATAGGCTTATAGTCTCAAAATCTCATCAAATGGGCTTATTTTTTAGAGAAGGTCATCCAATGGCCAACCAAAAATCAATAAAGCTTTAACATAGACCCTAAGACAAATTCTCAAGAGATCATACCATGTTTCTTTTAACCATCATTAAGATCCAATAGACTACCTTGCACAAAGGCTACTAAATTAGCCCTATTTACAAAGAGATGACCTTTTAAACACTAGATCTTCACTCAAACTCCTCAAACAATAGTATGTTATGTGTCAAAACCTCCAATTCCATGACTGGTTTCCATGTCCAAGACCTCTAGACCCCTAATACATCAAACCCTCAATTTCAAGCAAAATACTTGGGGTTTTAATGAAAATCCTATCTCCCAAACCTTCTAGACCCAAACAAAGAACCAAACACTTACCAAAACCTGCACATGGTGAATAATACATTACATGGATAGTTCTTCCCACATTTTGTCAAAACACCACTTGAAACCCTCATTTTCATCATGAAAATACCCTGCTATAGCCCTATAACATCATCCCAAACACCCAAACTTGACTCCACAACATTCTAAATAGGTTAGGCATGTATTTTACAAGTTAGAGGACCCATTCCACAAGTTACAGTAGAAAAAAAAGTGGAATGGGTCGAATTATAGTATGAAACCCTTCAATCCAAGAACACTGTGAAAGTAGGTAGCAGTAGTAAGAACAAGATAACTTTCACTATACAAAGAGTTAGAACCTCTAAATAGGTGAAAATGAAAGATAATTCATCAATATACAACATCCAATAGGTTTCAAATCATCTTACCAATTATATAGGTCATTCAACAACAATAAAACTGAGAAATACTAATAAATTTATGGAAAATAATGTTCTTCTTGATCAAAAATGGGTTACAAATCAACCAACAACCTATCCTTCAAGGAATTGAAGGTTATTATACATGTTTACCAAAGGAACAATAAAATCAGAGGCTTTAAAAGGAAATCCATGAAAACCAAGCTCTCTAAATGGTATATCAAACTCTAGTTCAAAATCTTTTAGATGAGGCTACTCCCAGAGCTCTCTTACTCACTTGAAAAATAGTTGAAACTATGTATTGATTTTATTTTTCCTATCCCTCTCTTGCTATTCTTACTCAATTTCATTAGGATCATACATTTACCTTCTTTCCCCTCCTAAAGTTTGGACCACATCCATTACCTCCACATAAAACTGGACATCCTTGGTCTTCTTGGTTCCCACACCTTTATATGGTTATGCAAATGAAAATGAAGCATAGTAATCATCTCCTTCTCTGCTGGTTGGAAGAATTCATTCTTAATGTTTTGATACATGATGTTAGCTCTCTCTTCTACTCTCATGGTTGAATATTGAAATCTAGTATGGTGGGCCTCCAGATTTCCAATCATCTTTCTTCCTCTTCCACCAAATGTTGGCCTGGTCCACACGTCTTCCAGCATATTTGACTTTGTTTTTCAAAGTTAAAGTTTCTCCTGAGTCACCAATGTATCTCTCTCTGCCTTTTTAGACTCTTTCATTGCTATAGATCATCTCTGGAATTTAATCATTTGTACCACATGGTTGATGTTGTTTGAATCCTTGCATCTAAAGAAAATTTCCTCAACATAAATACTGCTAGGGAATTTCAATGTTTCCATTGTAGTTGGTATTAAAGCCGGTACCTGCAACATTGAAAATTATCCTTATATAAGAATTCCTCCATCTTGTTGGCTTGTAACACTCTTGATGGTGGCTACATGAAATTTGATTCTGATTCCTCTTCTACATCATAGGGTTCATATCCTTGTTCTGACTCTTCTAAATTATTAGAATTAGAATCACTAGCTTCCATATTCAATAAATTTATCTAGATCATCAGTAATACTCTTCAAAATTGGCCACCTGTTCAAGTTCATTTTGCTTTCATAATACTTTATATCCATGGCGTTCAACCATTCTTTGATGCCATCAAGTGAATATTGAGGAATGGCGTCAATGCGGAGTGCATCCCACTTGAAGTCTTTGAAAATAATAGCCATATAAAATTCCTTTTTCCCAAGTCATACTCTCTCAAGGTTAACAATCTCAATCTCACTAATAGTGATTACTAAGAAAGGTAATTCCACCAACTCTATCAAACAGTTTACTATAGGAACAATAAAACTAGAGGATTTGAAAGGAACTCCATGAAAAAAAAGCTCTATAAATGATATATCAAAGTTTTAGACCTCATTCTTGTACATTTACAACCAAATTTAAAGAGTTTCCTTCAAAAGGCTACAAATTCAAATATTGACAATTTTGTAGCAAGAATGCATTTTTTTGCACATTTGACCACCGAGACTCAAAAACTCACCTTAATACACCTTAAATGGTCTTGATTGACCTTATTTAGCATAAATAAATGCAAAATACCTTAATCTAATCTATTGACCACCTATCAACTTTCAAAAAGTGAAATTTTGCAACTAGGAGACTAGGTTCTCCTGCACCAAAATTACATTGTGTCTAAGCCTTCAAGAGGCTTTAAATAGCCTTTACAAATGATTCTACATATTTCCAATCATGCCTAACTTTTGAGCTTGTAACTAACATGACTATTACATTATAAATTAATTGAGTATCTTCAAATGAGTAACTTGAGATTCCCTCGCAAAGCTTCACACGCTCTTTTATAATGGCTTCAAATAAGAATTGAGATTTGTCAATATCATAAAAGTAAGGATGTTGCATTTATTTTTTGGCTGAGATTCTCTTTGATGGTTCAAAAATTATCATTTTATGCAAGGAGAGACCAATCAATTTTTACTAGTTTAGTTACAGATGTATGCAAAGTAAAAGAATAAAAAGAAAGAGCTCATCCAAAATAGAAATGAAATGAAAATAGATGGAAGGCACTTATAGATAGGCATGGAAATCACTCAACTTAGTCACTCCTGGTCATATATCTTCACTGGGAGTTCCAAGATACCTATTGCACACAACACCTCTCATGAATAGAATATCTTGAAATTCGAGATGCTTTTATAATGTCTACATCATAGGTGCTCATGATAAGGTTAACTTCAAATGAATAACTTGAAATTCCCTCGCCAAGCTTCACACACACTTTTTTAATGGCTTAAAATCATAATGTTTATTTGTCAAGATCATCAAAATAGGAATGTTGCATTGCTTTTCTACCTGAGATTCTCTTGGATGGTTCATAAATATACATTTTTTGCAAGGGGACACCAATCAATGTTTACTGGGTTACTTACAGATACACAAAGTAAAATAAGATGATAGAATTGGCATCAAAAAAATTAACATGGATACAAGTACAAATTAATAATAACCATTGTGCATATGCTTACAAATTAATCCAATGAACCATCCAGGTCTGCTCTACTCTTTATTGTGTCAAGTATTGCCTCATGGTTAGACTCTCGAACCTTCCACAAGGTCTTGTTCAAAGGTCTACCCCCATATTTTCTCAAATTAAAATTGGATGCTACAACAAGGTTCAAGTAATGAAGAATCTTACGATGCATGTCAAAGTCCTCAAACAACCAATGTTTAACACTCTTATGTGGGTACCTTCTAAGCCACGTTCTAGTAACAACAACTGAGCTTGTAGGGTATTCAATGTTTTCTCCATCTATAACTGGGGCTTCCAATTTCTTTTTGGCCTCAACACAATGACACAAGTAATAGTCTATTCCCTCTTCATTTTCTTCATCTGGAATAACTGCATAAACATGCCCTACATTGATATGTACAACAAATCACTTGAAATTAGTCAACATTATGAATACAATACAAAGTAAGATAACAATATGGAATTTCAAAAACTAAGCAAGTAGATATATTACCTTGTTGAACTAGATCTGATACGTGGTCAAAGTCGACTGATGATTCCATCTGTGTTAGTTCCAATGCCGTCAGAGGGTGATATGTGTGAAGTGGACTAAGATAACTTGTCAACCATTTTTCAACCCACTCCCCTAACTCACAATCATTCTAGGCTTGCATTGTACATGAAAAACAAAAGCATGCCATATTACGTGTATCAATACTCCATGAACTTGCATTTGAGCTAAGGAAAGAGCGTAGCTCACTCGATCCTATTAGTGTACAACAATATTCATATGGTGCAATGTTAGTATCATCCATCAACCAAAAAAATATATGAACTGAAGACATACCTTCATTACCTGGACCCATTGAAGCATTACACCACTCGACGATTGATCTTGCATCTGTCAACTTTGCACTATCTTTATACTTTAACTCTTCTTGTGCTAATGCTATTTTCGTGCATGCTCTTTCACCATCATGCTCCCCCTTTCCATGGTCAACCTCATAAAAGTTCCACATATGATGAACACCTGTAGTGAGATGCATCCTGCACAACTAGTAGAACATGCGTGCATTCTTGAACTGTGTTTCATAGTTATCCAACCATATTATATGTCTACCGTATGCTATGCCCCTCTAAGCCAAATCACTGTAGAACATTTGGAAGCAACCTTGCACAAACTCTAGAGAATGTGTGTGATCATCACTAATATAAAATTGATACTCCCTCAATACCTTCCTTTGGTCCTTTGTACTATTAGCTTCATGAATGAATGTTAGGTGCACAAATATCAAAACCTATGTGGAGTTGTAATACTGTGACTACACCTCACACTGTGGCTATAGAGTGTAGTTCTCTACAAATTCAACCACTGATACTATACTACCAACTGGAAAGGTGTCCTTGCATAGCTTGAATTCATGCCAAACTTGTAAACCCTTGTTTTATGCACTATTCAAGAGGGTTTATTGAATATGCTACTTCCACAACCTCCCATACTTTAAAAAAAACTTGAAAAAATAAAATTAACCATGTACATGCCTAAAATTTCAAAACATCATGACCTCCCATAGAGATTCTTCCAAACCCTAGGCCTAAGCCCTCATTGACATGCATTTTTGTTCACAAAACTCACTATAGCAATAGGTTTATTACTCCTATTTCTTTCCTAGAACTCAAATCATGCATGATACACTTAAATTATACATCATAGGGTCCCTTACACAAGTTACAGTTGCCACAAAAGATGTAAGGGCCCTTTAAATCATGTTTTGTTCACAAAACCCTCAAAATAGGGGTTCTCGGGCTGTGCACAAAAAAACCCTTAAATAAAGCTTCAAATTCTTTATTAAGCCCTCAAAATAGATGTAAATAATGGAAGACTAATTCCCCTACACTATTCCAAAAGATACTTTCATAATACAAGACTATACATTACCGTACAGGTCAGGAAAAAACTAGAAAACACAGAAAATTGCTGCTAAACTTGAGATTTCAATGTATTTTCTTCTCAAAAACACTAAATAAAACTTACATTCCATGTATACATGTCATTTAAAGGCTTCTTATTCAAATCCCATTGACCAAATACCTTGCAACTGAATTTCAAATCCTTAATGACCGTTGAAGGCCAAGTTTACATCATTTACACATGATATAACAATAATATTACTCATATTGTAAGTTTGCACCCATAAAACCTATAACTCAATAAAACCACACCAATGGCTTGAAATGAGCCTTATTACATCCAAAAAGCACTAATTTTTCACACTTTACATGTAAATTCAAAAACTTTCCTTCAAAGGCTACAAAGATACTTTAGTGCAAGATCACCATTTTTCACATTTTAACACCTAAACTCAAAAACTCAACCTAAGACATGCTATGTGGTCTTGATTGACCTTATTCAAAAAAAAAATCTCAAAGACTCATCCACCTACCTATTAACCTCCTAATTACCATCAAATGATCAAATAAGGAGGATGAGGTGTAGGTGCTCTTGCACCAGGGTTGTAAAAGTGTATTAAAGAGGGAGAACAACGGTCACCTATTTCAAATGTTAGTTTTGGAAGTTGAAGTGGTTTATTTTAGGAGGGAAACATTATAAAGGGCCATGAGAAACTTGAATGGAGGATGATCCTTGGATTGTGCATCAAACCAAATGAGGAAATGTTGAGTTTTCCTTAAGAAAATGAGGTTTTGGTGAGTTAAATTGTATTTCTAAGTTGGGAAACATTATTTTATGTTAGATTGAGCATGGGAATGGTATTTTAGGCTTGTTTGAACAGTTGTCAAGTTTTGCAGAGTTTGGTAAGTGCTACTTTCAATAAAACCTAGGGTTTCTAAGCCTAGGGAGAGGGTTTTTATGGTTTGGGTAGTAAATGATTGAATCTCTACAATCTAAGACTATAATTTGAGATTTTGACATATATAAAGTTCTTCCCCAAGGTTTCAAGATATTTGGACAAGTTTTGAAGGTGGTCCCTTTGTAAAAGTGGGCTAATTTGGGCCCTTAAAAGTGTAGAAAACTTGATTTGTGTAGTTTGGTACAAAAAAAGTATTGATGATTGTTGGATATGTTTAAAGGCTCTGTAATGGGTCCCTGATGTGTGTTGTGTTGTGAGTTGAAAGGTTGTATTAGTGGAATTATACCTAATTGAGTGACTTTGATATGCTATAAGGAATAGTGTGAATTTGTTGAATGAAGAGGTCTTTGATAAAATTGTAAACTAAAAATTGTGTTTGTAGATTGGAGTTGTGTGTTTGTGTGTTGTAGGCCTCCATATACTGCATTAGAAGTATATTCTAATTTTTTGGAGACATGTATGGAAAATTTGGTAGCATAGACAAGGCAATCAACTGGTTTGTATAACTATTTGAGAAAATACCTCAATGAAAGCTTTGGAAGCATACACAAAGTAAGTCAATTGTTAAGTAACAAAATGCCTCAAAGAGATGTGGTTTAAAAATGTAATTGGAAAGTGTATAGAAATGTGTAATTAAAAATTTCCATTGACAACCTAAGGTTGTAACATGACAAACAAACAATGATCAACATGGAATATGCAAAACAACGAAAATGAAAGAAAGCCATAATAGAGTGAAATAAAATGTACAAAGACTTCACATACCTAAAAAACTATAGTTTCAAATGGAGGAGTTCTACCCAATTATGTAGCATTTGCTTCTTCTTTCCTCAAACTCCTCAATAATTTGACTTTTTCAAAAGCTTGTTCCCCTCCAAACTTCAATTGTATATCAGTTCTCACTAGAATTGAAAATTGAATTGATATTATATGCCTTTCAACCTAAAAACTCTGATATTTCATGCAAAGGTGGTGGGAAGATCATGAAAAAGGTGGTGGAATCTAAAAATAATGCATGGACACTTCACTCAATCATCAAAAAGGTACTTTTTGTTGGAGCACGCATAGAACCAAGAGAATATGTAGAATGTGGGCTGACATCACAGGTATATTTAGTTTTTTTACCATTTTTAGTGCAAGATAAAATTCCCTTGCCTTATAACGCACTCGCATTATCATGTGAACACATTATTTCTTTCTAGAATAGTAATGTCTCTACCTCTTAAAAACGTACTTGCGTTATCATAAAGTTTTTTTTATAGATTTAATTTCACTCTTTGTCTATACTCTATCCAACTCTCTAACACCC
>VDFB02373365.1:39731418-39751187 GCA_007258455.2 Sequoia sempervirens
TATTTTTACCACTTTCGTCCTAGCATAATTAAGACATTTAATTATGTCCTTGGTCCACATTCAGCTATTGATTAAATAATTCATAATTATTTAATTAATTCATGTCCTTTTATTCTTCATGATTATTAAATAAATAAATTATATTTATTTATTAAATACGTCATTAATTATCTAAGTCTTCCCCTAATTAAATAAATTTCTTAATTTGTTTAATTACCTTTCTCCATTTATTTCTTCTAATTATTAAATAAATAAATTTTTATTTATTTATTTGTATCACTAATTGTCATAATTAAATGAATTGATTAATTTATTTAATTAATTAATATATTTAATTGTCGAAATTATATTTTAAATAAATTTTAAATAAATAAATTAAATTATTTAAAATGTCATCACAATCTTAACTGAGAGTTCACTTTGGTAAATAATTGGAAAATCAATTATTTATTATTTCATAAAATCCATAATTTGAATTAACTCAATTCAAAATGGAAACTAATCTTCCAAAAATCAAGTAATTAGGCAGATTCTTGATTTTCCAAATCGAATCTTCGGTTCAACTCTTATCTTCTTGATTTTTTGAATCTCACAAATCAGGTAATCTTTATCTTCTTGATTTTTGAAAATCTTTATTTTCTAATTAATTTATCTCATTTATTCTCCATCGTTGATCCGATTATCTGAGATATTATCTTGACTGTTCGATTAATGAATTTTCCCTAACCGTAATTAGGAATTCTTAGATTTAATCTAGACCTCTCATTCTAGGTCTTTCTTAGAATTCGATCTCGCCCATCCATTTGAAATGGCATTTTCTATAAAATGCCATTTTCCTCACTTTTTGATTACACATAGACATAATATACATTCTTACACTTGCACACTTAGACTTTCATAGCAATTATTATTTTTATTTGATCAAGTCTTAGCATTGTTTAGGAATAAGCATTGCCCATCATAGGCATTTAGGCATAGGCTTTAGACATTTTATGCAAATCCTTCAAAGCTTGTTGTAGGACATAGGCATATATTTGTAGATTGCTCGCATGACAGATCTGAGGGCAAAGCATTATCCAACAAGTAAGAAGGTGTTACAAAGGTGAGTCATGGAAGTTTCAGCAATTATTAGGTATACTTGTTCTTTTAAATTTCGCTTCCTTTGCACTTTGTAATCACTTTGGGTTTTTGTCTTTTATATTGATTTGATTGATATAATCTAAACCTGAAAATTACCCTCAATTACATTGGCGAACCCAACTCCATTTTTCTGGTTATTTCTGTGTGATTTTTTGTGTTTTTCTGCTATTTTGCAGGTACAAGTATGGAGCGACGCAACCGCTTTTTTTTAAAATAGTGACGCATCTGATGTGTCACGACTCATCGGCCAACAGAAAAACCATAATCGCTCTTTTGTGACGCAATCAACCTCAGGAAAGCCGCATTTGAAATATTGGAATGCATCTGATACGCAGAGTGATGCAATCACTTTGTAGTGACACAATCGTCTGGTAAGATTTTCTATTAGTTTACATTCAGTTTTTTTTCTATTTTCTGCATTTCTTTTATCCTGTTTATTTCCTGCATTCTGCCTAGCATAGGATTTTTGTTATTAATTGAGATTTGTAGCTTGTTGGTGGTTACTTTTCATGGGTGGAAGACAAACACTAAAACTAATAACGGATTGTCTTGTAGGTTTGATTGTCAAAGGCCAAACATCAAAACAATGTGTTTGCATTTTTAGTAGTGTAACTCATATTTTGGTGCAATTAAAATGAACCTCTGTTCTCTTTGTTTGAATGTGTTTGTAAAACAATAGGGGAGTATGCTCTCACCTTGTGAAAACTTGGTGATCAAAAATCTAGACTCATTTTTATTTGTTCTTACCTAACGATTTGGTATATCAGAGTATCCTCTCCCCTTGCGCTTTCAAGCAATCTTGGGTGTAAGAGAAACAGTTACCAACTCTAGAAATTGGGCCTACTTGGGGATTTCATCACCTCAACATGACTCAAACCAGCAATAGAGCTAAGGCCAAGCTACTCCCGACCGATATATAAATGTAAATATTAAGGGAAAACCTAAGATTGCGAGTGCGGATGTGTCATATGGACAGAGTTGTACTCCTTTAAACCCTATTGAGCTTAACCTATTTAGGTTGGAGTGCCACCTTATTGGTGATTAATCTCTTTCCCCATGTATGGCCACTTGAACGGGGGTCCCGAACTAAAAACCTTTGTGTAGTAAGCCAAAAACCCTCTATTTGCTAGCGCAGCACCGGTCGGTGTGAAGGCATCCACACTTTCACAGTTTGTAGTAGAGGTGATCAACTTTCCATGGGAGTTTCATGGGGGTTGGAAGCTTGGTTGGCCTGAGAAGAGAGTGCACTATAAGGGGGAGCCCGTGTAGCCAAGCTTCTGAATTCACATGCTATAGATATGCAGTTGGGGAAACCTGCGTGGAATCTAGCGAATACTATCCTGGCCTAACCTAGGATTGTACTTATCTGATGTGCAATTGGTTATATTCAAAATATTGTGTTTGTCAAGTGCTTTATGGTCTCATCACAGTTCTAAACAAAACATTCAACACCAAATAGATCAAACTTGCCATCAAAATGAGAAGAAAATCAATGTTAAACAAAATTGTGTCGCATCTGTTGAACCACAATTGATTTTCTGCACTGCAATTGCTCTGTTAAACTACATTTGACATTTAAAACACCAAATTTGTATGTGTTGCAATGCATTTGAACACTACAGAGCCGCATATGCAAAACCGAGTCGCATCTGATAGTTTGAAAGCCGAAATCACAAAAGCAAACCGCATATGACAAACTATGATGCATTCACAGCTTCAAACGATGCATTTTCCTGTCACAATTTAAAACTTCATACAAATTCAAAACCTGAAGTCTTCATCTTGTCAACCATTTTTCAAACACTGTTTCCAAGGAGATTCTGTCAGAAACCAAATTTGAAATTGCTCAAAGTTTCAACCATTAGTTTGCATTCGTCACCATAGGTTTCATCCTTCATTTTTTTTAGTTGCATACATTCGGCATTAGGTTGTCCCTAGGTTCACATTTTGCATACTAAGGATTAGGAAAATCTCAGCACAATTTGCAATGTCATTACTTTCAAAACTAGGCTCTTTTGGACTAAGTTGTCAAAACCTTTTTTTAATCATTGTCCTCTTTTGTGAGATTTTCCAACTCAAAAGTCTAGTTAGGAAAACTCACTAGTCATTTAGACCTTGTCACCTTGTCATTTTCAACAAAGTCCTTTAGTAACCGAAATTGAAAACAAAGTTTGAGCTTAGAAGTGCTTAGGTACCCTTGTCTTAAATTGCATTTTAAGTCTAAACATTGCATATCCTATTCACAAAAATCCAAAAACATTAGTCATCCTAGTCATCAATTTGAACTTAGACATTACATAGTGTCATCACTACATTTAGTTGTCATTTTTCATTTGAGCAATCTCATTTCATGGTGGAAACTAGACTTCAAAAACAACAATGACAAATGGAAAACTTTCAGAAAGACCCCACGTCCACTGTCAACAATCCAACATATGACCCAAACTGGACCTTTGATGATCCATTTGGCAGTACAAACAATCAACCTCTAACGACGACACCACCCTCATCAAACAGTCCATTTGAACCATTCTTGTGTAAATATGAGTATGGTCAAATACTCAAGGAAAACTTAGATGTAGCAGTGCAAGACCCAAAGGCCTCTCAATTTGTTGAAACAATGGTCCTTTATGACAAAGACAGATACTTGGCCATACTCTTGAGTCAAGGAGCCAAATTACCCCAAGGATTTGAAATTACCACGATACAATCAACACCTCCAGACCCTAATGTCAAAAACATGCATAACATGTCACATAGTGGTCAACCTCCAAACACTATGAGCAATACCTTCTTTGACACCACAATGACAGTGCATGCTACTCCCAATGTCCCAAACACTCCAGCTCAATAAACACAACATCCATTGGAGGATCACAATCATCCACAATGCCCACAACATCCATGACACTATCACAATTAGCTGGAACAACTCTTGGCTCCTCAGCAATGTGGGCAAGTTACTCCAATCCTCTCTTTACCACTATGGTAAATACAATGGGGGCATCATCAAGTCACACTAATTCCCCCTTGACAGCTACATCTACTACCACGAGCACACCTTCGACATATCCACTCAGTGGTATCTCGCAAAATCCTTTGGGAAGAGGTAAAGGACATATCTTTATCCAAGGACAACAACAAAATGTTAACATGACAATGCAATCACATGCCATTACCTCCAAAGGTATGAATACAAATGTTCCCCTTGTGTAAACCCAACAATTCACACAAGGTAGCCAAGTAACACAACCCATGGCATCATTAACACATCATAACATTCATGGTCATCACATCCCCCAGATAACGACATACATGGCTGGGGGACACATCCCAACCTACTCATCTAACGTTCATACTCATCAACATACACCCAATCATAACTTTCAATATCAACAACATGCCAATCCGCACACATCATACATGTCACAACAATCCATACCGCCACAATACACCAATATTCATGCACAACAAATAGGAACCTATGGTGTAACAAGAAATCTAACGTATGGAAACACAAATGACCCTGTTATGGATGCCCTCCAAACAAGACTGATGGGTTTAGAAAAAACTATTCAAAACATATACATTTCAGGCAAGAAATCGGAAATCTCATATGACCTAAATGTATACCCATTCGACATGAGCTTATACATGCCCCCATTTCCTCCGGGATATTTGTCACCCAACTTCACAAAATATAGAGGCAAGACAAACCGCATTGAACATGTTCGAGAGTTTGCAACTAATTGTATGGACATCACTTATGAACAAACATACCTGATGAGACTTTTCTCTTAAATTCTAGCGGGTCCTACCCTTGAATGGTTTTCCAATCAAAAGGATATCCAAACATGGGATGAGCTTAAACAAAAATTCATAAAAAATTACGCGTACAACATTGACATGGATACCTCTATCACTAGCTTGTACAATCTCACACAAGAGGATGCTGGGGAGACTTTCATCCCATTCTTTCAAAAGTGGAGAAGTCTAGCTAGTCGATGTCATATTGATGTACCTGAAAGGGAAAAGGTCATGTTCATGCAAACACTCCTTGGGCCCCTAAAATATGCATTGCAAGTACATTGTTGCACAAACTTCATAGACTTAGTTGAAAAAGGGGTCCAGATTGAGAAAGCCCTTATTGCAAAAGGAGAATTGAGGCATGGTCCCAAAAACACAAAAGTTAATCCACCCGCCAACAAAAAAAAATATTGGGTTAAAAAATAAACACGTTACAAATGATGGAATTGTTGACGCCAAGGCTACAAACATTATGGGTCCTATACTGGCCCTAAAAGGGGTTCAACAACAAAACAAACCAACAATGACATTGACACCTTCTCCCAATGTTCCTTCAAACAACCAAAGTGGTCAAAACAATCAGGGACAATACCGTCAAATGAGACAATTTCCTAAAGGTCGCACATACACTTCTTTGGGGGAACCCATTGAGGAAGTCCTTAAGAAATGCATCCAGACTGGCGTCATCACACTTTAGGAACCAAAACCATATGACCTAGGACAATTCAAACCAGCATGGTGGGACGATAATGCATTCTGCGATTATCATCGTACAGAAGGACATAAAACCTCTAACTGTCGACAATTGAAAAATCTAGTACAAGATCTTATTGAAAGCTGTATCATTAAAGTAGGTGGATCTCAATTCACCTCCAATTCAGATCATACTATCCATAAGAACCCACTGCAGGTCCATGGTTCTCATAATGCTTCCACCTTAGGTCCATAAACAAACAATAATCAAGCTAACTTCACCCGAGCCAAGTACGATTATTCTAGTGGACCAATTATAAATAATGTATGAACTTACAATGAATACATCAATACCATTACGGTCAGGAGAGCACCCCAATGTAACACTACTACTCGCAGTGACAAGGTTACCATAGTTGGTCCACCTTTCGCTAGACAACCCAAAATAACCATACCTGGCCCATCTGCTAAACAGCCAAAACCTGTCTCAACCACAAAGCAATGGAAACCCCAAAGTTAATTCAACCTCATTGACCAGCTAGGAAAGACTCCCGCACAAATCTCTATACTTGAGCTACTTCGTATATCTCTCACACATAAAGATATCCTAGATAAAACCCTACTTGATTCGTCAGTCCCCAAGGACATTGATGTTAATCAATTTGAAACCATGGTGGGATATCTCACTACGCCTCACCACGTCACCTTCTCGGAGCAATATTACTCATCACCTAAAACCAACCACAATGATGCATTGCACATAGAAAATTTTGTCCACAAGCACAAAATTAGACAGGTTTTAGTAGATGGTGGAGCAGGATTGAACATATGCTCCCTCAAACTGGTTAAGGCTCTAGGGTTCTCTGATGCGTGCGTAGACCCAACAAAGAGTATAGTGATCAAAGCATATGATGATGAGGAATTCTCTTCACGTGGTGTTATCTCTCTCCCTATCAGAGTGGGACAAGTCATTATGGACACAACCTACCAGGTCCTAGATTTGGAACTACCATATAACATCTTGCTTGGTCGTCCATGGATTCATGCCTTAAAAGCCATCCTGTCCACATATCACCAATGCCTAAAATTTCCATTTGACGGCACAGAAATAACCATATATGAAGACCCTAACCCGTTCCAATATTGTACCAACCTAAGGGGTATTTTTGAAAACCGAGTGCCTATTAATCGGGAGGCACCTGGCTCCTCATCTTCCAAGTACATTGACCCATCCACCCTTGCACCATCTTTCATGTCAGCTCCATCCACGTCTTCCACCACACCACCACCTACTACAAACACTCAGACAGAATCCACTGTCAAAATCTAGGACCTCGGCTGCGGAGAGTTCAAACTAAATATAGCATTCAACACAACAACAATACCCAAGTCTCCAAAGATATATGGTCGGCCATGTTTTAGAATGGAACCCAGGGAAACTTTCAAAGTTCCACTAAAAATAGTTTTTATCAAGTGGGGAGACATGAGTAATGAAGGCCTTGCTGACATTACAAGATGGATCTATAAGGATACTGTCGCACTACCCCCATTACCAGTTCAAAAATATGGTAAAGGTTATGACATCATGAAGGCTAAAGGCTACAATGGTACTAGTGGCCTAGGAAAAAATAAAACTGGCCAAAGGGAACCCATAGAAACTTTTCAAATTCTAAAGTATCTTGGATTAGGGTTTGGATCACCCGACAATGATGATCGATGTATCATTGGGCTTTCGAGTGAGCAAGTACATGCTTCAAAAAGCATCGAGACCACTAAGGAAACCCTCACCAAAACTGACTCCCAAGAGTGGGAATTTGGCTCAAAATGATCCCTAAGTGACTGTTGTCTTGATGATTTGTTTGTCGAACCAGGGGAACTGACCTTTGAACAATGGTTTTGGCAAACATTCAAAATTGAACAAGCACCAAATATTCAAAGTCCCACTACCATTTCCCATGATGTACAACACCCATCATCTGAACCCCCTTAGTCCAATCAATCTGAAGTATCAGATGACAATGACAACCAGGGCTCTAAAACCTTCACCCCTTATTTTGACAATGAATATGACACTAGTGAAGGAGAATATTGGATAGAGTCCGATGTAGAGTTGGATGATGATAATATCATCTACAACATCACTGAATTCATCTGCATGCTATCTACATCCTCACCTCAATTCACCAGCATTAATGATGGCATTTCCTTAGTTTACCCTGAGCTAGTCGATTGGGACCAACAAGGATCGCCAGTCCTGGACACATTTCAGAATGATGAGGCAATTGTTGAATTTATGGGATTACAAGAAGACATACCCAATGGGGACTACAAATTAGGTTTCACCATTGATTTAGATTGCACGACATACTTCGGCGAGACTACTCCATCCTCTAGTCACAAAAGTAAAAAATAAAAATAAAATAAAAAATGAAACGTCTCTAGGTGAAAACCAAAAGGCACCTTTTGACGATAAAATAGTAAAAATAAAGGACGTATTTGAGGGTAAAAACCTCTTTGAGGAACCCAAAGATGGAGGAATGGACTTTCTCCCTATGCAACAAGAGAAATCGGCCATGCTTATCGAAGACACAATAAAGGATAACATATCAACTACAAAAGATCCCAAGATGGTCCTCTTTGCTACATCATTGATTGAAGAAGAGAGACTAGAATTTCATAAATTCTTTGCAAAATGAAAAATCAATTTTGCATGGTCCTATGCTGACATGCCAGGATTGGACCCAGAATTGGTTCTGCACCATCTACCACTATTACCTAATGCTAAACTAGTCAAGCAGAAGTTGCGCAAAATGCACCCTCAAGTTGCTCTATTGGTCAAGGCTGAGTTAAAGAAATTGCTAGATGTCGGATTCATACAGTCTATTGACTATGCTGAATGGATTTCTAATCTGGTGCCAGTCACAAAGCCAAATGGGCTGATCCGTGTCTGTAGAGATTTCTGAGACCTAAATAAAGCATGCCCAAAGGATGACTTTCCTTTGCCAAACATTGACATCATAGTTGATCTTACAACAAGATATGAGATGCTATCCCTCATGGATGGTTTCTCTGACTATAATCAAATCCGCATTGCTCCTGAAGACCAACACAAAATGGCATTTACTTGCCCATGGGTTACATACTGTTGGAATGTCATGCCATTTGGTCTCAAAAATGCAGGTGCCACATATCAAAGGGCTATGACCATGATCTTCCATGACATGATGCACAAAATAATGGAAGATTATGTAGATGATCTATTGGCCAAATCAACAACTAGGAAAGATCATTTGAAGGTACTCGACACAATTTTCAAGAGGCTTGAAGAGTACAAAGTTTGGCTAAATCCTAAGAAGTGTGTTTTCGGGGTCACATCAGGTAAACTATTGGGATACATAGTTTCCCGAAGAGGCATAGAGGTCGATCTGACAAAGGTCAAAGCCATCATAGAAATGCCTCCGCCCAGAGGAATCAGTGAACTTAGAACTCTATAAGGCAGGGTACAATCTATTCAGTGTTTCATAGCCCAATTGGAAAACAAGTGTCACCCATTCCAGTATTTGTTGCACAAGGGTATCCCCTTTGTATGCATAGATAAATGTCAAGAATCCTTTTAGCAAATCAAAGATTACCTACTGTCAACACCAGTCCTCATACCTCCCATTCATGGAAATCCATTGATCCTATACATCTCGACTACTAGTTCAACACTGGGGGCATTACTAGCACAAAATAATCATGAGGGAAAAGAAAGAGCCATCTATTACATCAGCCACACACTAATAGGGTATGAGTTGAACTACACAAACATTGAATGTGCATGCCTTGATGTTGTCTTTGCATCCCAAAAACTAAAACACTATATGCTCAATCACCAGACACACCTGGTCACCAAGATTGATCCACTGAAATATCTCTTAAGTTGGGTGGCATTAACAGGACGGTTGGCAAAATGGGTCATGATACTAAGTGAGTATGACATACAATATGTCGAGTGTAAGGCAATAAAAGGACAGGTAATAGTAGATCAACTAGCGGATGCATCGATTCAAGTCACTCATCCACTAGTAACTGATTTTCCTGATGAGTCCATTTTTCATGCGGAACTGGCCGTACCATGGAAGCTATATTTTGATGGGTCTCATACTGGTCATGGCTTAGGCGCTGGAATCTTGTTTATCACACCATAGGGGGATTCAATTCCTATGTCATTCCAGATTGCCTTTCCTTGTACAAATAACATTGCTGAATATGAAGCACTAATCACAGATCTCAAGATGGCAATTAAATAGAAAATTCAAACGTTGCTTGTATTTGGGGATTCCCAACTCGTTATCAACCAAGTGAATGATGACTATGAAACAAAGGATGAGAAGTTGCTTCCCTACAAGAGGATGGTGGATAGTTTCTTGACATACTTCCAATTGATTTCTTTTGAACAAATCCCTAGGACACAGAATAAGGCAGCTAATGCAATGACTACTATTGGTTCTCTCTTGGACATCCCTAAAAATGTGTCACAATTTGAGTTCTTAGTAGAACAGCTTTTGATGCCAGCATATGATATCCCAGAATTAGAAATGGTTTGCGAACTTGTTGGTCCCAACTCTCCCTGGTATCAAGATATTTATGACTACCTAAAATCTCAAGTCCTTCCATTGAACCTGTCTTATAACCAAAGGAAGTCCTTCATCCAAAAATTTGCAAGGTATGCCATCATCAGTGACACCCTCTACCGCCGTAGTTTTGATGACACCCTCCTTATATGTCTCAACACCAATGAAGCACGTACGACCTTATGCGAAGTGCACGACAGTATATGCGGGTCTCATTCGAGTGGTCCTACTCTAGCTAAGAAATTAACGAGACTGGGTATTATTGGCTGACCATGGAAAAAGATGCAATTGAATATGTCAGGACTTGTCGCAAATGTTAGATTCATAGTGATTTGGTCCATGCTCCAGCACAGGAACTTCGGCCGATCAGTTCTCCTTGGCCCTTCGCTCAATGGGGACTCAACCTCATGGGTAAGATTCATCCAACCTCATCTAATGGCCATAAATTTATCATTACCGCCACTGAGTATTTCACGAAGTGGATTGAAGCCATCCCATTGACATATATTACCAACAAATAAATATCCAAGTTCATCCTTAACTACATCATTTGCTGGTATGGCCTTCCATAATCCATCATCATTGACAACAGACGTCCATTAAAAACCAATATGTTCAGGAGTTATGTGAGCGATTTCACATTCAACACCACTTTTCATCTCCATACTACCTACAAGGAAATGGTCAAGCTGAGGCGTCAAATAAAACCATTATCAAAATCCTAAAAAAGGCTGTCAATAGCACTGGTCGTGACTGGGATATACAACTCAACCCTGCTCTGTGGGCTTACCGAACTAGCATTCGTATGCCTACAGGAGCCACTCCTTTTTCCCTAGTCTTTGGAATTGAGGCCATATTTCCCATTGAGGTTGAAATTCCTTCGCTACGAGTCTCGCTGAAGGGTTTAACTAATGAAGAGGAGTATCAACAATCACGCTTGCACAAGCTAGAAATGTTGGAAGACAGAAGGAAAAATTCACTAAACCATCTCCAAGCATATCAGAAACATCTTTGTCGCAGCTACAATAAGAAGGTTATGGTCAGAAAGTTTGACATTGGTGACCTAGTTCTCATGCAGAACCCCAAGAACCAAGCTGATAGAGAAAAGCTGGGAAAGTTTGAACCAAACTGGCTGGGTCCCTACATTATCATATCTTCTTTCGGTTCTGGAGCTTATTAGTGAGCCACACCAGATGGAGAACAACTGACAGAGACCATCAATAGTTTACGTCTATGAAGGTTCTACGCATAGCATCAGAGGATTGAGTTGAAAACTGTGAAATACAAAAAAATTGAAAAAATTAAAAAAATCGTCACCTTGATGAAAACCTGGAAAACAAGCATCTTGGTGACACCAAAAAAATAATAATTAAAAAGTCAAGAAAATAGTAAAGAGAAAAATGATTCGTTCAATAGTGAAAACCTGGCAAACAGGCGCCATGCATAATCAATCATTGCTCTGCCATCTACTATCACTTTGTCTGCCTTGGCCTAGGATGAAAGGTATTTCTGCCATTATTACGTAAATCGCCACCACATTCTACCCTACCTGTCATAGTGGATAAATGATTGACATCAAGTCCTGACGACTGTCCATCTAGTAAACCAGCACCATCTTGTCCATGTTCCTTAAAAATGGCTAAGTCTTGGACCTGACTGGGGGCAAAAAATTTATCATGAAATTGCAGTGGATGTCGCACATGATCTTGGAAATTGGAAAAAATTCCTAAAAAAAGACAAAAACATTGGCAAAAAAGTCCTTAAAAAAGACAAAAACACTAGCAAAAAGTCCTAAAAAAAGACAAAAATATCATAAAAAGTCTTGAAAAAAGACTAAAAACATCGTAAAAAGTCCTAAAAAAAGACCTAAAAATCATAAAATGTCCTAAACAAAACCACAAACAAAACATCAGACTGCTCGAAGAATGCAAACGTGGTGTCATCTCTTGTCAATGTCAGCCAGGTCAATCAGTCTTTGTCATTTGTCTAAACTACGTTGTCTCTACGCACTTGCTACGTAGGCAAGACTCACATTTGAGTCCCTGAGGCATTAGGTCAGTCCATTTAGGTTTGTCAGAATAAAATCATGATTCAAACTTCTATCCTTTGGACAAAGTCATTATTCATGCCGAACTACGAGGTCTCTGAGTGTATGACGTAGGGAAGGCCATCTGTCGATGAGCCCCCGAGGCTGCATTAGGTCAGTCCATTAGGGTTCATGGTACCAAACTGGCACACACGTCAAAATATATTTAAGGCAAAGTGAATCACTCCCAAAGGGGTAAAATCCTAAAAGTAAATCATGACAATCAATTATTTCAATATGACAATCTCATCAATAGGTCAATCATATCATCATGACAATATTGGCATATAGTCAAACACAAGTCAAACTTGGTCAAAGCAAGTCAAATCATCATAACCCGTCAAACTGTCAAATATCGGTTAACCTTCATATGTGTCCTTCTGAAAGATAACCTCTATCATTCATGCCTTAGGATGTGTCCTTCCTAGGCATTGTCATTGTCATTCAACATTTTGAGGGATCCTCTCAGCATCTAAAGATCACTCCTCTCGACATCAGTATTTTCAAATGTGTCCTTCTGAAGAACCAACTGTGTCGTGTATGCCTCAGGATGAGTCCTTCCTAGGCATCGTTATCATCACCGTCACATGATATTTGGAGATCAATTCTCTTGGCATTAATTTTATTCAGGATGTGTCCTTCCTGAATTTAGAAAATTTGGACATTTATCGTCTGAACATCGTCAAAGCTTTAACACTCGGGCATCTCATCATCATTAAACCTTAATATCTTGACATCAAAACAATGGATATCCAGACACACTTGGAAAACACTTGACAATTGTCTTTTTGGTTTTTTATCATGTTATTAGTTTTTCAACGAGATCCCACTAAGTAGGATTTAGAGAAGCAGTGACGTATCATGACGATTGACACGCATGACTACTAATTTCTCAGTGAGGTCCTGATTCTAGGATTTAGAAAAATAACGACATATCATGGTAAGGGCTCTATTTTTTTATTTTGACAATCATGCCGCTAGTTTCTCAAGGATGTCCTGGAAATAGGATTTAAAGAAGCAACAACATTTCATGATTTGTCCTTGTCTTTTTCTACTTGTGGTTGACTATGACAAAAAGAATGGGGCAATCATGCTCTTAGTATGAGTCATGATCATCCTTGTCTATGACTGATTGTCTTACATAATGGTATGACCTTGCACACCTTGATTTATGTCATATCCTACTGTTTGTTGGCCATTACAATAGTCTGTCCAATGATGATTAAGAGCAATAAATATTAAAGTCCTATAGTAAAGCTTTGAAGGATTTGGTCTAGGAATTAACATGCATCTCCGTCGATCTCGTCATCTTCTCCTCTTTGGTCTGATCATCTTCTCTCATTAGTCTCGTCATCTTCTCTCATCCATCTCATGATGATATCCTGTGACATCCAAAAACATCAGTGCATACATTATCATATAAACATTGCATTAGGTCCATACATATATCATCCATAGCATTAAATCATATACATAATCACAAACATTGCATTAACATAATCATCAATATTGCATACATTATGCACATCATTATCATTATCATCTCATATAAATAAGCATTGCATCATCATGACATCATAATCACAAATAAGCATCATAGGACATACATGCTACATCATAAATCAACATCATACATCATACATATCACAATACATTAAATCAAAGAGCATCACATAACACATATAGGCTGCATCAAAACTATATCATCATATAGTATCATCTCAAAAAGGTACAATGTCACAGGATAAAGTCAAGAGATATCCCAAAAATGGAGCTCGCAGGCTCAATAATCTATGCATAGTGTGTCATAATAACAAAATGCCCCTAGGGTAGACTCTCATCATCCCCTCGTGGTGAAGAATGTCACAACTGCAACTCTAAAACTAGGACTAAACCAATAGGTGAACCTGCAGCAACCTCTATCTATGCTACCGGTGGAACTAAGAATGAAGGTCTCATCTCTACGGTAATGAACATCTGTGATGTCACTGCTGCCTAACTCTGAGAGGTAGATGGATCAACTACTAGTGGCTGTCCCTGTACTGACCTCTGTGCTAAACCAGTCAACCCATGGCTGTGACTCGAATGGTGACTCAGGGTGTACCGGTGTGAGTGATGTGACCTATGCCCTAATGTGTGCCCTGTTGAGGTAGACCCTCCGATGCTGGTATGACTCCTACTGCCACTAGCACTGCTTGATCTGTGGCCACTGCCTGTCCTCATCTGTGAACATGACAAGGTAGGATCCCATCGCTCTGGTGGCACTACCTGCTCGTACAATGTCCTGTACTACCCCAATCTTGTGCTCACCCTAGCCAATTCATGAGTCATATCCCCTACAAGCCCTGTAAATAACTCTGCAAACTGTGTGCACCACTAAGCCGAGTCCTGCTGGCGGATCACTGCTTGACCCCGCTCTACCCGAGCTACCCCCAGCACTAACTGCAATGATCTAACCTAGGCCAAGCTCTTGTCTAGTCTCCGTTGTAGGTCCACCACCCTCTGATCTATCGTGGCATCCTAGGGCAATCCCGAGGAGGATGGTATCTCCTCCTCTCCCTCCACCATCCACCATCTAAGGAGTCTCTCGGCCTCATCCATGGCATCATCCTCATCATTATCATCATCCACCACATCCTCCACCTCCTCCTCCTGTCCTCCCACACCCACCTCCACCTCCTCCTCCTATCCTCCCACACCCACCTCCTCCTCCTATCCTCCCACACCCACCTCCAACTCCTCCTATCTCTCCTCACCCTCTCCCTCCTATCTGGGCTGCTCCTCTCTCTCCCCCTCCTTGCCAACCTCAAGGATCGCATCTAATGCTACCCTCAACATGCGTTGTTGCACCCTATGGCCTTGTCTCTGACCATCTCTCCTCCTCCAGTGGCCATCTCCCCCATCATCCCCATCATCTCCCCCCAGCCTCCGTCCCTGACTCCATCCCTGCCTCTGTCCCAGCCTCCATCTCTCCCCCTACCTCCATCCATGCCTCCATCTCTACCCCAACCTCTACCCTTATCACCACCTCTGCCTCCCCATCTGGCCCTCGGCACATGAGGTACCACTGACCGCCTATCCACAGGTGCTGGCCCATTAGGATCTATCAATGGCACTGGTCTGTGTGCCTGCCACCATAAATCATAGTCTGCTATGGTCCCAGGATTGGCTGCTCCTCCCCTCCATCCCCATGCCTGGGCTCTTAGCCCATCAATTTTCTGCTTTGCAAAGGCCACTGGAAATGGCTAGTCCCCAGGCATACTCTCTTGATGACCGGGCATACTCGGTTGTCCCTGCAAGTACACCCTGCTGCTCTCTGAACTGCCTTAGAATATGCTGTGGTAAATACATCTCAATAATCAATGATGTCTGCATTGTCTTGCTAATCAAATACCTATACTATCTACAAAGGCTAAGGTTCTTGTCCTCATTGTCCCACTGCGCGCAATCTCTGTACGGTCTATAGATGAAGGACACCATCGTGTCAATCTTGTGTCACCACCAGCCTGTCTCACCCATTTGAGTCTATTGTAGGGTACCAGCGTAGTAATAAGCATAGGGAATACCATCGGCCAACTGTGGTCTATCAATCAGTGGACAAAATATAGATATGTACTCCCAGGCCCATATCATCATCAATGTAGTCCCACATGAGATGCTCTCTCCTCTCCTATAGGCAATATCATGTAGCTGATGGTAGAGTGTCCCTAGTAAGCAAGGACCCAAAGCATACACTATCCTATCACGTCTCATGCCAACCAAGACGTCTCCCCAACCAATAGGAAATTTGTGTCCTTGACGGTCGGGAATCAAGACCTCCCTAATCAGAGTCGCAAGGAAGGCATCAAAGCGACCATAGTGATCTTGCATGAACTCCCATCTAATCTCATAACCCTGGATGCCCAATCCTGCACCTTGATCTTGGTAGTATGCTTGGAAGGTCTGCTTGCCATGACAAGGGTCGTAGATGATCCGCTCCCCTTGGATTGGCACTCATAGAATTTGATAGACATCCTCTAGAGTGATGGTAGCCTCACCTGTTGGCAGGTGGAACGAACAAGTCTCTGAATGCCACTGCTCACACAACGCAGTCAGTAATCCCCTATTTTCCTGAATGGCGGGCATGTAAGCAACATACAATATTCCCAGTCACATCAATCGTTGCCACTCTGGCGGGCTCAATTGGTCAGCAAACTGAAATGTGGCCAGTTTACTCTCTTGCATGTAGATAGGGGCAAGCTACCTCTGCAAAAAGACAAACAATATATCAGTACTTTCTAGACAACTGTCAGCATCATCAAAAGTATTAAGGGTTTCACAAGTATCACAATTGGTCTCAGTAAAAGGGAAAAACCAAATGCGTCGCGTTATAGCAGTTGCGTCGCAAATATTTGATTACGTCTCTAAAATCCTCAAATGCATCGCAATATGATAGTTGCATCGCTTGGTTGCCCAAATGCATTACATTATGGCAATTGCATCACAAATTCTGGCAATTGTGACACAAAAAGGTGAATGCATCGCTCAAATGTGCAATTGTGGCACAAAATGACAATTGCGGCATTCCAAACCTCATATGCGACTTGGTTAGGCGAATGTGTCATAGTTTTTATCAAATACGTCACACCGTATCACCCACCCTACGATTGACTGGTCATTCGCATTGCAACGCATCATATGTATCGAACGCGCAGACGATTGCGGCTTACGCGAATGCAGTTGCGTCGTAGCACAGTTGTTGTTTGCCCTAGAAACCTAAAATTGACACGCAAAATGAGAAAATTACAAAGTGGGACAGGGGTGCATACTGCTGGCTCTGAACCCTCTGGCTGCTTGAATGTCTGCACGATCTCCCCGTGATGCTCTATCACTGGAATCACCATCCTCGTTGTGCTCCTTTTCGCTCTGGGCTCTTGAAATTTGCAAAGTAAATAGTAGAAATGAATTGACTTTTACCCCTTTGTCAACCTATTTATAAAGTCAAAATAAAATTTCTCAAACAAGGTTAATACTGGAAGGTCATTTGACCAAGTTTGACCACCTCGTGGGATACCTTAAACATGTCAGAATTCAAAACCGACTGCGCCATTATTTTTCTAGACACCAAGGTGACTTATCGGGACCCTTTTCAAAATTTTCTACTGCCGGCTCAAAATCTGAAAAATTTTCTGAGGGGGCAATGATACTTCATACCTTTACTGGGGCATATCTTTGACTTGTTTTCTTTGTCACAACGTGACAAGCAACATTATGACAAAGAGGGGCAAAATGTAGACACCCAAAAATGACCTAGGCCTGCAAGCTTCATTTTTACCAATTTCGTCCTAGCATAGTTATGACATTTAATTATGTCCTTGGTCCACATTCAACTATTGATTAAATAATTCATAATTATTTAATTAATTCATGTCCTTTTATTTTTCATGATTATTAAATAAATAAATTTTATTTATTTATTAAATACGTCATTAATTGTCTAAAGTCTTCCCTTAATTAAATAAATGTCTTAATTTATTTAATTACCTTTTTGCATTTTTTTCTTCCAGATTATTTTATTTATTTATTTATTTATTTAATGTCACTAATTGTCATAATTAAATGAATTGATTAATTAATTTAATTAATTAATCTTATCTGTTAAATTAAATAATTATCTTTAATTATTTAATTGTCGAAATTAATATTCCTCTCATTTTAAATGAATGAAATTATTTAAAATTTCATCACAATATTAACTGACAGTTCACTTTGGTAAATAATTGGAAAATCAACTATTTATTATTTCACAAAATCCATAATTTGAATTAACTCAATTCAAAATGGAAACTAATCTTCCAAAAATCAAGTAATTGGGCAGATTCTTGATTTTCCAAATCGAATCTTCAGTTCAACTCTTATCTTCTCGATTTTTCGAATCTCACAAATTAGGTAATCTTTATCTTCTTGACTTTTGAAAATCTTTATTTTCTAATTAATTTATCTCATTTATTCTCCATTGTCGATCCGATTATCTGAGATATTATCTTGACCATTCAATTAATGATTTTTCCCTAACCCTATTTAGGGATTCTCATATTTAATCTGGACCTCTCATTCTAGGTCTTTCTTAGAATTTGATCTTGCCCGTCCATTTGAAATGCCATTTTCCTCACTTTTCGATTACACACGGACATAATATACATTCTTACACTTGCACACTTAGACTTTCGTAGCAATTATTATTTTTATTTGATCAAGTCTTAGCATTGTTTAGGGATAGGCATTGTCCATCATAGGCATTTAGGCATAGGATTTAGACATTTTATGCAAATCCTTCAAAGCTTGTTGTAGGACATAGGCATATATTTTCAGATTGCTTGCACGACAGATCTGAGGGAAAAGCATTATCTAGCAGGTAAGAAGGTGTTACGAAGGTGAGTCATGGAAGTTTCAGCAATTATTAGGTATATTTGTTCCTTTACATTTCACTTCCTTTGCACTTTGTAATCACTTTGAGTTTTTGTCTTTTACATTTATTTGATTGATCTAATCTAAACCTGAAAATTACCCTCAGTTACACTCCCACTCTCTTCCTCCCTCCCTCCCACTCTCTCCTACCCTCTCCCAATCTCTCCCACCCTCTCCCACTCTCTCACACCCTCTCCCTCCCTCTCCCACTCTCTCCCTCTCTCTCCCACCCTCTCCAACTCTACTACTCTCTCAAACTCTCTCCCACCCTCTCTCCCACTATCTCCAACTCTCTCCCACTCTCCCACTCTCTCCCACTCTCTCATAACCTCTCTCCCACTCTCTTCCTTCCTATCTCCCACTCTCTCCAACTTTTTTCTTCCCTTTCTCCCTCCCACCATATTACACCCCCTCCCACTCTCCCACACTCTCTCACACTCTCTCCCACTCTCTCCCACCATCAATCCCACCCTCTATTACTCTCTCCCACTCTCCCCCACCCTCTCCCAATCTCTCCCACCATCTCTACCACCCTCTCCAAACCTCTCCACTCTCTCCCTCCCTATCTCCCACTCTCCCACTCTCTCATACCCTCTCTCCCACTCACTCCCACTCTCTCCCACCCTCTCCCACTCTTCCAATCTCCCTCCCGCTCTCTTCCTCCCTCCCTCCAACTCTCTCTCACTATTTCCCACACTCTCTGACTCTCTACAAATCTGTTATACCCTCTCCCACTCTCTTCCTCCCTCCCTCATCTCTCACTCTCTCCCACTGTCACCCACTCTCTCCCACTCTCTCCCACCCTCTCTAACTCTCTCCCACTATCTCCCACACTTTTTCTCCCTCTCTCCCTCTCTCTCTCACTCTCTTGCACCCTCTTCCAATCTCTCCCAAACCCTTTCACACCCTTTCGAATTGTCTCTGACTCTCTCCCACACTCTCCCACTCTCTCCCACTCTCCAACTCTCCCACACTCTCTC
>VDFB02373365.1:39752608-39763276 GCA_007258455.2 Sequoia sempervirens
TCTCCCACTCTCTCCCACTCTCTTCTTCCCACCCTCTCCCAATCTCTCCCACCCTTTTCCACCCTCTGCTACCCTCTCCCACTCTCTTTGACCCTATCTCACACCATCTCGCACACTCTCCCACTCTCTCCCAACCTCTAACACTCTCTACCACTCTCTCTCTCTCTCACCATCTCTCTCACCCTCTCCCACTCTCTCCCACTCTCTCCATCCCTACCTCCCAATCTCCCACTCTACCAAACTCTCTCCCACCCTCCCTCTTGTTAGCTCTTAAAAATGTAGGTTGAATGTCTCAAGAGGTTGCCAATCTCTTGATACGCTTTAGGGTAATAGACAAGGTCAAGAGAACTCAACCTTCTACTCTTTAGGTGTTGCTAAACCTGGGTGGGTGTACCTCTTCGAATAGTGCAGACTTAACTTGTGATTATCTCCTTAAACCAATTTGTTCACAATGGCAATTGGAGGTGAACAAATAAAATCCAACTTGAAAACAGTAACAATCTTCTGATCTAAAAATGCTGAATTAACAAATATAAAGAAATTGAATGAGTTCAAAATGATGAAATGTAGAAACTAGTTCCTTGTTGTGTATGTGGAGTCAAATGAGATCAAGATGAGCAACACTCTCTGGAGAAGAAAAATTATCTGGAATACATTCTATTTACAACTTGTATAAACATACAATACTGTAACTACTAAGTTCTACTTCAATAATCCAAACGAATCTCTCTGATTACTATGATCAACAAAAATGATTTAATCTTTGCTTGAAAGAACCAATTGATTAATCACACAAATATAGCAAATGTGTATTGATAAACTAAACATAAAATTGTTATGTCAATTTAAACAACCATAAAGCATAAATCTTGGAGACAACTTAGCAGTATTTTTATTCAATTCAACAGACAATTGACACCAGAGAAATGCAACAACATCAACTGATTTTCATAAATACCTTCATTCTGAAAT
The DNA here is from genome assembly GCA_007258455.2 of Sequoia sempervirens. Lineage (NCBI taxonomy): Eukaryota > Viridiplantae > Streptophyta > Pinopsida > Cupressales > Cupressaceae > Sequoia > Sequoia sempervirens. The sequence goes on from VDFB02373365.1 coordinate 39,753,581, forward strand.
CATGCAACAAGTCTCTGATCTGATAATTTTATTCTACTATATCTACTTGTAGTGTATCGAATATCTAATAACTAGTGGTCATTTTATAATTACAATATGTCTATTTATACACCAGCATGAGAAAATAAATCATATTGAAAAACATGTCGGCCCTCCACAAGATTTAGGCTACAATCAAGTTGGCCAGCAACATCATAATGAACTCACATGTTGGCCACAGTGATTTGTATTTATGTTGTTCACTAGTGAACAGTCGGTGAGATAACCACATCGTCATGCCGAAGGCAATTCAATCATCATCGGCTTGTGTCCTTATTCGCTATCACCATAACTATCGACCGTCAGGGAGATGTCATAAAGATTTCATCATGTTTCACCAAGAGCTCCTCATTAATTATGTATGTTGCAGTGACACATTGCATGCTACATCGAAGTCAAAGAGTATTATGTTATTCCTTTATGTTTCGCTGTGACCTCGTGGAGTCGGGGAAATGTCATGTAGATAGCAGAATGTTACATCGAAATATATTTTTTTTACATGCTCTCATTCACTGAGACACATGATATCTCTCACCGATGAATTCCTTTGGTTTTGTTCATAGTTGCCGTAACATTCTGACATCACAAGAACTCCTGTAGATTGTTATGTTTCACCGAAAGCCAACATCCATATTCAAGTCACTGAGACATAACATTTTTCCTGCCGACGAGGATCCTTTGTCGCTATAACCTTGAACCCTTGGTGAGACATCTTGTAGAGCATTTTGTTACACCAAAACAACCGAGCACACCAAGATCACCAAGAGAAAGCAAAACTCTCACCGAAAGCTATTTGTTATACCTGTTGGCAAGACCAAATGGGCTTTCCAAGACCACACATTGAAACATAAGTCTCACCGAAGCACCTCGAGCACACATGATCGCCGAGAAAAATCCATTCTCACACCAAGAGAAATCCATTTTGAACATTGTCGGAAAGACCTGACCTTTTCGCTATGGCCTCTTGCCGCAAACTCATGCCTTTGCTGATGAACCACCACAAGCATAGTCGGGGAGACATACAGAATTCAGTGAGATACTACCCTGATAGCCAAACTATATGCCGATAGATGTCTCTGTTGTCACCAAAACAATATGAACATTACGCCGATAGCCCGCAAGTGAAATCCAGTCGTTGTGACAATACAGAGGTCCTGCCAAATGCTGCCTGCATACACACTTCAATCATTGTGACATCAAATGAGTCTTGCTGATAGGCAACATAGACTCATGCAAGTGGAAAATGCAAAATTGATTGGGTAGACAAAAATGAACCTACACTAATAAGGACCAAAATGTGGAAAATGCAAACACAGATGAATTCTAAGGGGAAAAATGGGCAAGATGCAAGTAAACATACCACGAGATGAGGAAAATGCCTATAGAAGGACTCATATGGAGGCTCAAGGGTTATGAAAGGTATGAAAAAATTCATCAAATTTTGATAGTTCCAATAGTGGCTCCATCTGGGGATGAATGATAGTCAGATCATTGCAAGGATCCAGAATCTTGGGCGAGCAAACCAGGCATAAAATGATGAACCAGTGAGCAACAATGGAATGAATAGCAATGGAAATGAATGAAAAGTGGAAGTGAATGGAAAATGATAGTGAAATGGAGATGGACTAAATCCTAGAGTACTGTGCATGAAAAATAATTTTAAAGAGGATACACAAGAGTTTTCCATGCACTGGCAACCCTTAATCCTCTGTGTTGCTCAAGAGAAGAAAAGCTTCAAGAATTTCCCATGAATAGGCAATTCCTGATCTTCACCAGCTATGTTCTGTAGATAATATGAGTCTTCACCCTTCTTTCCAACAACAACAAAAGGCCCCAGCCACAAGGCTTCAAACTTACCATGCTTGCCCTTCTCCTGACACCTTGCATTCCACATTAACACCAAGTCATTTTCTTCAAATTTTATATTCTTTGCCTTCTTGTCAAATAGATATTTCATTTGTGCCTGTAACTTCATGTTTTGGCTTTGGGCCTCTCTCCTTACTTCATCAAGTTCAGCAAGTTGCTCCATTCTATCTTCCATAGGCTCAGGAACTTCCACATCTTCCTGTAAGACAAACTTGTAGACTGGTAACAAATTCTACAAAGGCATCCTGGCTTGTGCTCCATACACCAATTGAAATGGGGATTTTCTAATTTATTTCTTCATAATGATCCTATTAGCCCACATAGCCAGTTTTAACTTTGAATCCCAAGCCTTCTTGTTCTGTCCTAGCATCCTCTTTATAATCTTCAAGAGACTCTTATTGTTGGACTCTGCTTGACTATTGTCTTGCGGATGATAAGGGGATGCATAAGACATAGTAATGCCATAATTACCACAAAATATTTTGAATTCATCTGATCTGAAGCACATCCCATTGTTTGTGATTATCCTCAATGGTGTACCAAACCTAGTGATAATGTTGTCCATCATAAAATTATTCACTACCTTACTTGTAGCTTGCTTAGTCGGGATTGCTTTTACCCACTTAGTAAAATAATCAGTGGCAACTAGTATCCACTTGTGTCCACCACTTGAATTTTCTTGTATCTCTCCAATGAAATAAATTCCCCATTGATGGAAAGGGGCATCAGCCTACAAGGGTCGAAGTGGCAAAGCACCTTGATACTTCAATTTTCTAGAAAACTTTTGGCAGGCCTCACATCTTCTCACATGTGTAAAAGAGTCATTAAAAACCTTTGGCCAATAATAACCTTCCCTGAGAATTTTGTGTGCAGTTGTATTTATTGAATAATGTCCTCCACAAACTCCTTCATGCATTTCACTTAAAACATGCTTGGCTTGTGACTCATCCAGTCTGTAACATAATAGCAGCAGTAGTATGCATTGAAGAAAATGAAATAATCTGAAAAGGCTTTGCAAAATCTAGAGACTTAAGTATAGGAGCCTCCTTGATAGCCCTTTTGATAGATATAAAAGCATCTAAAGCTTCTGCAATCCAATCCATTTTTTGTCCTTTCTTCAACATTTTTGATATGGGCTTAATGATCTCAGCAAAATTAGAGACAAATTTTCTAACAAAATTAATTTGTCCAAAGAATGACTGCATAGCCTTGATAGTTTTGGGAACAAGAATTTTATCAATAGCTTCAACCCTCTCAGGATCTATCCTAATTCCCTCTTTTGAAACAATATGTCCTAAAAGCTTACCCTTTGTGACTACAAAATGACACTTCTTTGGAACTAATACCATATTCATGAGCTTTAATAAATACCTTTTCAAGATGTTGCACATATCTTCAGCCTTCTTTGAATAAGCAGTCAAGTCATCATGGTATACTACCATGATAACATTGATCAAGTCTACAAATGCTACATCCATGGCTCTTTGGAAAGTTGCTCTAGCATTTGTAAGACCAAATGGCATTCTTATATATACATATGTTCCCCAAGGAGTTGTGAATGTTGTCTTGTATTGCTTAGATTCTTTGACTTTAACCTGGTTATACCCTGAAAATTCATCCATCATGGACAGTAACTCACACCCTGTCACCTTATGCAATATAGCCTCCATATTGGGTAGAGGATAATTATCTTTGAGAGATGCCACATTCAGATTTCTAAAGTCCACACATAATCTGATATCACCATTCTTCTTTCTCATAGGAACTAGATTTGAAACCCACATTGAGTGCCTAATTGGTTTGATATTTCCTCCATCTCTGAGCTTTGTCAATTCTTCCTACATATTAGGCTCCAGTGTTAGATTTATAGGCCTTTGCTTCGGTCTAAAAGGCATGGTGTCTGGCTTCAATGGTATTTCATGCTGAAATAAATCTTCCCTGTATGCTTTCAGATCTTTAGAAGACCATACAAAAACATGTTTATACTTTCTCAATAACTCTATCAGCATTCTTCTGATTGTAGGGCTTATCTTCTTGCCTATGTACACCTTTCTTGGTGCTATTTCAGTCCCCAGGTTAATCTCTTCAACATCTTCCTTTATGACTGGTGTTTGCTTCATAAGGGACCAATCATTTCCATCATACACCCTTTCTAGTGCCACTAAGCCTTTAGGAAGCTTATTCGTTTTAAGCTGTAATATTTCCTTTCCAAACACAGTTTGCTTCCCATCTACTTCTTCAACAAAAGCATTGAAATCAATTTCTTGGGCTTCATATTGATCTATACAATGAAGAAAATTTAGCAGGTCAGTATCATCATTGAAGACTTGCCAACTATAAATGTTGTCAGGAACAGCAGGCCTTGTTTTGAACTCAATTTGTGATACCCCAGCCAGTGTAATATTATCTCTTTTGAGTGCCACATTTGCTAAAAAGTCAGCCATTATATTCTTTCACCTGTCAATCCACTCAATTGAAAATGCATCAAACAATTCAATTGTATCCCATAAAACATTTCTATATTGTTTTAATCTTTTGTGCTTTGCTGCATATTTTGATTTGATTTGTGAAACAACCAACTCAAAATCACCCAAAACAGCCAGTAACTTGATTTTATGTTTCAGAGCTATGTTCAAGCCTATCAATAAAGCTTCATACTCTACCACATTGTTTGTACATTCGAATGCTAACAAAAATGAATATTTAAAAGTAATACCTTCAGGTGAAACAAATTTAATCCTAGCTCCATTACCTTCTTGGCTGCAGGCTCCATCAAAATACATCTTCCAGACACCATTGCAATTCTGTGCAGTGTGTTTTTCAATTGCATCACTATTCTTTAATTCTGGCTGAGCTGGTTAAATTTTAAAATTCCCAAGATCAACATCACAAAAAAAGTTGATCTAATTTTGTGGTACATAGTCAACAAGCTGGTTCATTCTTGGCTCTCTATACAACTTGACTTCCTGACCATTCACTGGAATAGTAGCATAAGATAGATCAAATTGAACATTTCCACCAATAGCTACTATCCATTGCCTTGATAAGAGCATCCCAAATTGAGGATTATATATCACTGTTATATCTATATTATAAGCCACCTATGGATAAGTAGCCAGTTTGACTTCAACATCTTTCATAATACCAACCACAAGAACAGGCCTGTTATCCATTGCATAACACTTTCCTCTAGTAGTATCAACCCACATGCCAAGCTACTTCATAACTCCAACTGGCATAATGTTTATAGTAGCACCATAGTCTATCATGCAATTTCTCAGCAGTTTGTTATTTATAAGCAATGTAGTCAAAAAAGGATCAACTTGAGGGGGAGTTGTTAATATATCACTCATGCAAACTTCAGAATTATTTATTTTCTCCTGTCTACTGACTGCTTTAACAGATACTTTGCTTTCAGAATTCATACATTTTTCATTTCCACTTGTTATCAATTGAATAGCAGTATCCCTATACTCTTTAATCTTCATCATCTCAAGTAGTGGAATAGACATTTTTACCTAGGATAATGCCTGAGTGAAGTCAAAAGAAGAGCCCTCCACCTTAACAGTCTTTTTCAGTTCTAGTGCATCTCCTTTGTTTTCTTCCTTTTCTTTTTTATTAGGTTGACCAGACACTTGTGTCTCCTTATGTAATTCCTTCACTTCTTCCTTAATTTCTTGTCTTTGGATAGGATTTTGTTCATCTTTATCAGGTAGTCTCTTTTCTGACTTCTTCACAGTTCCCTTTGTTGCCTTCTGATCTTTCATAAAAATTCCCCCAGGAATGCTTCTACATCATTTAATTTTCTATTTCTCAACTAGTATTTACTTCTTGCTTCCTTAACTGTAGCAACAGTTATTCTCTCTATTTCATCTTCAGTAAATCTCCTCACACTGCATTGAGTAGGTGCCTCATCAGAATGTGGCTCAGTACAATCTTCATCAGAATCACAAAAGACTTGTTGGTCAGCCATATGGACATTATATTTCTAATTTGAAACATCATATTCATATCCTTCATCCTCTGAAGATGAGTACCTCTCCTCCACATGGTGAAAAGTACTTGAAGTCAAATACACTGTGTGATCATCTCCATTGTTTTCTGTTAACATTCCCTCCTCTTGCAATCTTTGGGCTACAACACAATAATCTAGGTAATGTGGCTGATTACAAACTTCACAGAAGTAATTATTACTCACCATATAAGTTCCTTTCTTTCTCAATGGATCAGGAGTCTCTTTGTTTCTTGGCCTTGCTATTATAGGTTTTCCATCCTTCCAGTCTGCATTATAAGGCATATCATGTAACCTTGGCCTCTCATTTCTATTCTCATTTATATATGTATTCTCATGTCTATACTGATAATTATTGCTTTGCTGAGGAGGCCTCGGGTTGTCTCTTTTACTAATTATGCCAGTAGCCTTCTAGTTATTTTCAATTGTTAATACAATCTTATGTGCTTCAGCTAGATCTCTTGGAAATCTATTTCTCAGTTCGTACCCTATTTTGGGATCAAATACATTTAAATAAACACTTAAAGCTACAAAATCTGGCAACCTTGATCTAGGAGGTACCTTAGTCTACAATTTGTTGAATTTTCAGTTGAAGTCATAAACTGAGTCATTTTGATTTTTCTGAATCCTCATCAGTTCATGAAGAGCTACATCTAGTGCATTCAGATTCCCATACTGCTCTAGGAATCGATCTTGGAATACTTGAAGATAATTAATTGAATACATTGGCAAGCTGTTAAACCAATCCCTGGCATCTTCAATAAGTGACATCATAAACAGCCTCATGTGTAAATCTTCATGTGGCATACCTATGTCTTGAATGAACACATTGAAATTCCTTAGATGTTCTTCAGCAGTGACTGCATTGCTCCCAGTAAACTTGGGAACTAGACCTCTCTAGCTGCTATCCATAGGGTAAGGGCATATATGGAACCCTGCCAAATAAAACTGTCTAATCATTGTTGCGTACTGGTGAGGGGGAGGGATAGGTGGATATTGATACTGATGCATAGGATTATTGTATTGTGCATTATGCTGGGGGATATGATGTTGACCTAGAGGTGGATGCATATTTGTATGTTGTGTGGGAATATGAGGCAGATGATTTGGCTACTTGTGATGATTTCTCATCTGATGGTGAGGAGATACATGTGGACCAGAAGGCCCTGTGCCATGATTTTCCTGCTTATGAGGTGGCACATACTTTGGGGGGTGATCAGCTGTCAAAGCAATGTTTTGATTTTTCTACAATTCAAATTCTTTCATTGCTTGTATCATTCGGGCCTTTTCCTGTTCTTCTCTCTCCTTCTTTTGAGATTCAAACTGTGCTTTGACTTCCTCATAAGTCAAAGATTCATAATCAGTCTGAGAAATCACATTCTCATTAATCTGGTTTTGATCATTTTCCATCTTCTGATCATATTCATGCTGAATTCTGATTCGTTCAGGCTCAAGTCTAGCTTTAAACTCAACCTACTTCTAAGGATCGAGATAAGAGAAAGAATTTCTTTGATCTTCAAGGGTACAAAGTTTTGTACTTGAATCATCTCTCCATGTATCATAGCAATTATATGTTTCACCATGTGCTCTTGGTACTTTGCCTTTGTTTGTTATGCACATGTCCTCATTGATCCTCTTTCCTTTACCAGCTTTGTCATCTTTGTGTGTCCACTTACTGTTGCCAATAGGGGCTCCAGTATGACCTCCCCTATACTGATATATTATTCCATTCATGATGAATAGCTGTAAAAATTTTGTCAGAGTCACCACTCACTTTTATCAAAAATGAGAAAATACTTGATATTTCTTATTCCCAGTAGAGTCTGTATATAGTTCCTCACTCTATGATTAAGGCCTTGATTCTGAATGTATTCCCCAGTAGAGTCACCAGTTTGTTAGCTCTCAAAAATGAAAGTTGAATGCCTCAAGAGGCTACCAATCTCTTGATATGCTTTAGGGTAACAGACAAAGTCAAGAGAACTCAACCTTCTACTCTTTAGGTGTTGCTAAACTTGGGTGGGTGTACCTCTCTAAATAGTGTAGAATTAACTTGTGATTATCTCCTTAAAGCAATTTTTTCACAATGGAAATTGGAGGTGAACAAATAAAATCCAACTTGAAAATAGTAACAATATTCTGATCTAAAAATGTTGAATTAACATATATAAAGAAATTCAATGAGTTCAAAATGATGAAGTGCAGAGACTAGTACCTTGTTGGGTATGCGAAGCCAAATGAGATCAAGATGAGCAACACTCTCTGGAGAAGACACAAATTATCTGGCATACATTCTGTTTACAACTTCTATAAACATACAATACTATAACTACTAAGTTCTACTTCAATAATCCAGACGAATCTCTATGATTACTATGATCAACAAAAAGGATTTAATCTTTTCTTGAAAGAACCAATTGATTAATCACAAAACTACAAAAAATGTGTATTGATAAACTGAACATAAACTTGTTATGACAATTTAAACAACAAGAAAGCATCAATCTTGGAGACAACTTAGCAATATTTTCATTCAATTCAACAGGCAATTGACACTAGAGAAATGCAGCAACATCAACTGATTTTCATAAATACCTCCATTCTGAAATCATGCAACAATAGTCTCTGATCTGATAATTTTATTCTATTGTATCTACTTGCAGTGTATCGAATATCTAATAACTGGTGGTCATTTTACAATTACAATATGTCTATTTATACACTAGCATGAGAAAATAAATCATATTGAAAAACATGTCGGCCCTCCACAAGATTCATACTCCAATCAAGTCGGCCAGCAATGGCATAATGAACTCACATGTCAGCCACAGTGATTTGTATTTCTGTTGTTCACTAGTGAATAGTCGACGAGACAACTGCATCGTCATGCTGAAGGCAATTCAATCGTCATCAGCCTATGTCCTTATTCACTTTCACCGTAACTATCGACCATCGGGGAGATGCCATAAAGATTTCATCATGTTTCACCGAGAGCCCCTCATCAATTATGTATGTTGCCATGACACATTGCATGTTACATCGAAGTCAAAGAGTATTTTGTTATTCCTTTATGTTTCACTATGACCTCGTGGAGTCGGGGAAACGTCATGCGGATAGCAGAATGTTAAATCGAAATGTATTTTTTTTACATGCTCTCATTCACTGAGACACAGGATATCTCTCACCAATGAATTCCTTTCATTTTTCTCATAGTCGCCATAACATTTTGACATCGGCAAGACCTCTTGTAAATTGTTATGTTTCACCGAGAGCCAACATCCATATTCAAGTCGTTGAGACATAATATTTTTCCTGCTAACGAGGATCCTCTGTCGCTACAACCTTCAACCCTCGGCGAGACGTCTTGTAGAGCATTTTGTTACACCGAAACAACCGAGCACACAAAGATCGCCAAGAGAAAGAAAAACTCTCACCAAAAGCCATTCATTATACCTATCAGCAAGATCTGATAGGCTCGCCAAGACCACACATCGAAACATAAGTCTCACCGAAGCACCCTGAGCACACATGATCGCCAAGAAAAATCCATTCTCACACCGAGAGAAATCCATTTTGAACATTGTCAGAAAGACCCGACCTTTTTGCTATGACCTCCTACCACAAACTCATGCCTTTTTCGATGAACCACCACAAGCATAGTCAGGGAGACATACAGAATTCAGTGAGATACTACCCCGATAGCCAAAACATATGCCGATAGATGTCTCTGTTGTCGCCAAAACAATATGAACGTTATGCCGATAGCCCACAAGTGAAATCCA
>VDFB02373365.1:39771766-39805097 GCA_007258455.2 Sequoia sempervirens
CATTACATCATTTAGGCATCTTGTGGCATGTTTTTCCCTAGGTACCCATGTCATCATCTAATTAGTTAAATTCATATTCATAATCCATTCATTTCGCTAAATGTTAATTAAATAATTTATATTATTTAATTAATTAAATCATTTCTATTCATTCTTCTAATGTTAATTAAATAATTTATATTATTTAATTAATGAAATCATAAATTCAATGATTAAATAAATCCAAAATTTGTTTAATTAATAAAATCCTAAAAAGATCTTCTTGCTTTCTTTCCAAAACTGAACTCGTGTGCATCTAATTAATTTATTTAATTAGATAATTCATCAATTATCCTTCTCGTCTTTTTCAAGATTTATTTCATTTAAAACAAGAAATGAAATCTTTCTATCTTTTTTGAAATCTTATCTCATCTCGTTGTATTTCCTCTTTTTTCAAAAATCAAATCCTTGTCAAATCTTGTCAAATCTTATCTTCGTCAATGTCACGGCTCTATAAATACGGCCTCTCACAATCCATTTAGGGGGTTGATTCTTCTAGCATCCAGACTCTATCAAAATCAGTCTTCTATCTCTATCTATCATTCTCTCTATTTATCATTGTCATTGTCAAGTCGTTATGCTGCAGGAATGAGCACTCAACATTCCTCCATTGTCAACCCTTCAAAATCTCGCATTCTCATGCAGGTGGAGAAGATCAATGGAGATAAATCGAATTAGCGCGGAGATCAGTTTGCATTTGTGTTGTTTATTGTGATTTTCATATTATTTTGTACTCTATTGTGCTTGATAGGAATTAGTTAGATTATTGTTTTCATTACAATAAATCTGCTGATTTTTACCCTATCTACATTTGGTGAGCCTGACGTATTTTGATTGAATCATACATTTTGCAGATTTTTCTTCTAAAAGTTTGCATTTTCTAACCCTCATTTGTCAAGTTTTGAGAGTAAATTGTTGTAGACTTGGGCATCATTGGCAACGTACTTGGTGGGAGACTCCGATTTCCACATATCGATTTTGTATTCAGTAGTGTGGATGGTTTCTCAATTGCTGGTACAAATTCATCTTTGTTGTCTTGAATTTCATCATAGAAGGCATGTGTCATCCTTCAATTATCATCATAGTCAGATTTTTTTTATCACTCTCATCTGTTAGTATTGTGGTCACTGGCCACTGTCATATCCATCACCTGTGTCGTAGCTATCACCATTGGCTCCCACATTTTCATTTAGACTTTTTGTATCATGGTGGCCTACTTTGCTTGCCTTTGTCTTTCTACAACACCCAGTATTGTGCCCTGCCCATACTGTGTCACCATTATCCAACCTAGCATCCCCCCTCTGCACATTCATCAGTGTTTATCTATTTTTTTGATGTTTACATCTATGCTGCCTCCAATATGAATTAAGGTTGTTTTTTTTTAATTATCCTAAGTCACCTTGATTCGGTTTAATATCCTACACATCTGCAAATGTGACTCTGTTTGGCAGATTTTTTAGCCCTTTTGCAAGCCTTTGTCGCTACCCATTTTCAACGGTTAAATCAAGGCATTCAGATTTGACTTCGCTACATTTTGGATTTGACTCATATATCCTCTCTTTGTTTTTTATTTCTCTACTCTACATTGGAAATTGGTTTGAGTTGATCACATTCGAGCTTTATCTGTGTTGTGTGAATATTGTCATCACTTAGCATAGACCCTATTCCACCATCTTATTTTCATTGTGATGGCATGAAGGTCCCCTTCAGAGATTGCGATCAGCCCAGAGAGGACACATTCCCACATAGGCCATAGTATTTGTTGTTCTCAACAGTAGTAGAGAGCCTGTGCGCTACTCTATTTTGGGAGCGATGACCTTTCTTTCCATTGCATGCAACCCTTGGAAATTTGTGGCCATCTAAAGTGTATACCCACTCTCATTTTTCCATCATCCACCATTCATTCCTGCTGTGAACCTCCATTTCACCACCGCCATTGCTATGAGAATACTCACTCTTAGTGTCACATCTTTGTATTGGAAACAAAGACTTTCTAATCTTTCCTTTACCTCATTCATTACTCTTGTCACTCAGTCTCTTTCCTCATCGGATGAGTAACACCACTTTCAATAACATTCCATTCTGAATATATCCTCCAGTCACGCGTTTCTTTCCTGGCATATCATGCAGTCACATCATAGCGTATCCTAAGGGCTTTCCTATATTGTCACCATTCTGATTTTTTTTGTCTTTTTCGAACTTTGGATTAGACTAATGTTGATTTCAATTAATTTAGTTGAGTTTTTAATTTAGTCTTAGTTTTAAATCTCTAATTTAGTTTTAGTTTAGTTTTATTTTTCTAATGTGATTTGAATTTCTAATCTAGTGTTAGTTTTATCTTTCTTTTCTGATTTAGTTTTAGTTTCTAATTTTTAAAATTAGATTTTTTGTTTTAGTATTTAAATTAGAATCTTTTTAGTTTCTAATTTATATTAGACTTTAATTCTAATTTAGATTAGATTTTAATTCTAATTTAGATTAGATTTTAATTCTAATTTAGTTTACATTCTAATTTTAATTTAGTTAGATTTCTAATTTCTCATTTAACTTAGATCTTTTAACTTTTTAATTTAGTTTAGACCTCTAATTTTTTATTTAGTTATATTTTTAATAGATTGGATGTTTTGGGATCTAATATCACTTTTGTTTGCATGTTTGTGTTTTTTTTTGTCTTGGCGACTTGTCGGTGAATCACACAGAGATGGAACAACATTGGCATCAATCACACACATCAAATTGGAAAGAGAATAATCAGGTGCATACATTCTAAGCTTTCATTTCTCATTAATCATTACTTGTCAACATATTTCAATTTGGGACATAAAATCAATCTTGTTTGATCACATATTTGAAATTGGGCTTAAAATGAATTTTGTCTTCAATCACACATCTTTATTTGGGGTTAAAAATAATAAGTGTTTGAACTGTTTTACACACATTTCATTTCTAAGGGAAATTAATCTTTGTGAGTGTGAATCAAGTGTGTGTGTCCTCCAAAACACCTCACTTGGTTTACTGTTGTCATACCCTTTGTAGGAGGCCTACTTGGAGCACACACCCCTCCAAGGGACGACCTCAATAGAGTGTGAATCCAAAGACATGCTTGTTTGGGAGTTGAAATCTTGTCACTATGAGCTAAGCCCCAAATAACTTTATACCTTTGGGAAGTGAAGGTGAAGGGTGGGTTACCCCTTTCTCCCAGCTTATTGGCAAGATTTTGCTTCCAAATCATCCTTATTCAACTTGGTGCAAACTAGCTTGAGACCTAATTGGCCATACCCCACTTGACTAGTCATAGGGCTTGTTGTTGTGTATTCAAGTGATTGTTTAATCATAACATTTAATCTTCAAAGACAAATTTTTCATTGTGTTTGGTGTGTGCGTTCATGCATTTACATGTGAAATATTGTGTTTGATCATGCCCAAGTCAAAATTCCAATAAACACTTGCCACATCATCCAAATCATACAATCTTGTCATTCCACATCATATCCTAAACATCATCATTTCTTTAATCCAATCAGCATCATTTTACACCATGAAAACATTGGAAGACATAGCACAAGAGCTTGTTCACATACTTCACGTAGCTCAAAAAAGTCAAGCACCTTTAAACCAACAGATCATTCAAAGAGTCCATGACATGATCCAACAACTTCAAACAAACCAATCACCTCAAATGCAACAACTTGTAGCACAAATCCAATACCTCATGGCCAATTTTCAAGTCTAACAAGCACATTATCAAGTCCAATCACCACATCAACACATTTCACATCAATCCTATGTGTCACCTATATCATCATATCAACCTCATTCCTCCACATATCATGTTACCCCTTTGTCAAACTATCACACATTTTATAATGTCAACCCTTATCCATACCAATCCACCTCTCAAAAATCATTATCCTATACAACCCCTCAATCATGATTACAAGAACAAATCATCTCAGAAGTCCAAACACCATTTCAACCTCAACACATTCAACCCTAATCCTATGTGTTACCTTCATCATTATGCCAACCTAACACATATATCTATCATGAAAATACCACATCAACATGTCCACCCATATCACAACAAGAATATAGGATCCCAAGTCCACCTTGGCAACAACATCAAGAGCCTTTAAGTCTTAATGACACCTTTGACAAGGGGAACACCAATCTAGTCCATGCACCATTACCACCATCCAATAAAATGCCTATCCATAAGCCACCATGTTTGATTCCTAATTCATTGGCCTCTTTACCTTCTAACCAATCAAAATCTTCATTACCCCCACCATCATCTAATCCTCCATCAAATCAATGCCCTACATTTAGATATTTAAAACAAAAATTGATGGCATTATATAAATCCACCAATCCACCTACAAAGGATGTGACCCAAGGGCTACAAGCAAGGAATCAATTGTCTCCATGTCATTCAACACATATACTTGAACATACCAAAGAGTCCTCAAATGTCATGCCAAGTCCTTCAAGTCAACCATGTCATCCACAACCCCTTGAGCCAATTCGAGAGTCTCCCGTCATAATTCCAAGTCACCCTCTTTCATGCTCCTATGTTGTTGACCATCAAGAACATGTCAAGTCTCTTCAAGAGTCATCCCCTTCCACTTCGATGCAAGAAACCCAAGAGTTATGCCACGAGTCTACTCCCAAGCATGTGGAAACATCAAGCCCTAGTCCTAATCAAGATCAAATCATTTTCATCCAACCTGTCCATAATCTATATCTTTTTAATGATCAAGATGATATCCATAATGATGAAGAGCCTATCCAAGAGCAATTTTATCTTATACACATCCATAAGAAAGATATTCCAAATTCACCTCCACCTAGTCCTATTAATGATCCATCAACATTCACTTCCCTTGATGAGACAAGTGCCTCCCAAGCACACATAGAATATCAAACAAATACCTTGGATCTAAGTGAACACAATGCTAATCAAGATCCCAATGATCCCATGTCACCCACTATCGACCCCATTACAAGTCCTCCATCATATCCTATTGTTCTTTCTACCCTCATTCATGAATGTTCCTCCTTCGAACAACAACCATTATCTTCTCCATCCAATAAGGAACTCATGTCTAGTGTTTCACCTACACCTAATCCCATTGTCCATTGCACACTCCAAAATATGAACCACCAAGGTAAAGGTTTAGTCCTTCATGAACAAGATATTTTGGAGCCCATCCATGTCAAAGTCCCTCCACGCTCTTATGGCCTTGGACATATATCTCAAGGACACCAATCTCAAGATGTTGGTATTTCCTCCATGCATCCTAAGTCCACTTTCCATCATAAATCCTATCATATGCCTAAAACATATGTTTCCATTCCACCATCGTCATCCTACAAATGTCAAAATCATGTGACCATACACTTCCCTCCATCCACTCTACCACCATTGCTTACAACTCCTAATATCCCTCCATCCACTCTACCACTATTGCTCCCAACACCTAATATCCCTACCATTCAATCCTCTTATCCATTTATCCCTAAATCTTCTAAACATCTTAATCATGACCAATCAATGCACACATTGTCTAAACATAAAGCTTCCACTCATTCCACCAAACCCAAGGGATTCCAAAATAAAAATTTGGATGCCTCTACACATAAAGTCAAAAATTCTAATGGTCCTAATGCCTTGGCATACAATTGCAAAATATCAAAGCTAAGTACATCTAAAAGGCTATATAAGCCCATACCTCCAAAAGTAAAGGCAAAAACTAAAATGGTTTGGGTACCTAAGCAAAAGGAAATCAAGTCAACCGAGGCATCCACATAAAAAAAATCCCAACCATCCCCTCCCATCCAAAATGCACATTCCATTCAAAAATATCATAGTCCATCCCACAAGCCAAACAAATATCATACAAATATCAAGTCTATGTGGGTACCTAAGGCACTTCATCCACCATCTCCTAAGAAAACATCTCCATTGCTTCCTACACCTCGTCCACATGAAAAGCTTCAATGTTTATCACAATGTGTGACCATTGGTCATGGTTCCCTTCCATCTCACAACAAATCCACATAACTCCTTCACTCATTATCCTACATATCTCCCCCATCATCTTCCTATGGTCCATGCTTTTGGCTAAGCCTCCCCATTCATCTTTTGCATAAGTCCCATATAATCCCTATCATCTTCCCGACATAATCTACATCATAATCCATTATTGTCCTCCATAATCCACATCATAATCCATCATCTACCTACTCCATCTCCTTTTTTTGTCATCCCTTACCAACATCTATGAGCATAATGGCATTTGACATGGTCCATGCAATGACAACCATCCCTCGTGGGACTATCACCTTTCATGCAACTAGACACATGAGTCCCTCCTATCCACAAGTCAAAAAGTCAAAAAGTAAAAATAAACAAAAGAATAAAAAATAAAAGTAAAGATAAATCCCTTCGTCCAACGGTGAAAACCTGGTAAACAGGCGCCTTGGATAAGTACCATGATGAAAACCTGGCAAATAGGCATCATGTGTAGGTTGATCTTCTATGTCACTTACACTTGGGGGCACAATGTCTTATCTATCCAACCTATCCTTCATGTCATATCATTTTCATCCTACCTACCATCTTTAGCCATTTTCATTCCACTTATCCACCCTTCTCCTTTTGATCTTGTTGAAGATATAGGGGCAAAGTGTTATATCTCTTGACATACCTCATCTTTCCAAACAAGCCTATCATTATCCTATTGTCATACATTTTATCCAGAAAAAATCCTACATCTTGTACCTAGAATGGGGCATGTTATTCCTATGAGACATAGTCTTTGGAGCTCACATCCTTGCTCTATTATGATGCATACATCCATACCATCCATTTATCTATCATGATCCTTTTATCCCTTATCCCATCACCCACCCTTGCACCTAGACTTGGTTTTCCCCTTATCATTGGTATCTAGCACAAAGGCTACTCAAATTTTCATCCTTTGACACCTCAAAACATTCCAAAAGTAAAAAAAAATCAAAACATTCCAAAAGTCCAAAAAAATCAAAAGTCATTCCAAAAGTCCAAAAAAAAAAAAAAAAATTTCAAAATCCAAAAAAATCAAATAGCCAACAAAAATTCAAGCAATAATTCAAATGCAAGTCAATCCTTAATCCATATCAATCAAGACAATCAATCTTGTCAAGTTATCCAATCACATTCTTTGGTCTTGATCCTTATCTTCTTGTAAACCCAATCAATCAAAGTCAATCAGTCAATTATTAATCATCCTTGTGTTGATCTAGGGATATGTCATTCCCCACAATGACAACACTATCATCATCAAAATCAGTCAATCAATCAATGGTTTACAACTTGACAAGGGCAATACCTTGTTTGTTTTTGTATCACTTGTGCATTCTTGCTTGCTTGCTTGCGTTTGTTATCATTTTATCTTGCATTTGTATCAAATCCATATCATTCCAGCTAATATTCATATCTTGTGTGTGTTGGAATATCTTTTTGCATTATCCTTTGCATCTAAGGTCACATAATACCTTTTGTGCATTAGGACTTTAATGCTCTAAGTCTACTTCCTCATACATCTAGACAAGGTTGTATTACACTAGGGCATGAGACACATCGTCACCTTGGTCCTTATATCTTGGTGCATAACATCTAGTGCTATATCAAACATCATGGTTGCTCATCTTTTATTGTAGCATAATGTATCATCCATTCCTTCATCTTTAGTTCTTGACCCATCCCTTTCATTTTGAGAGCCTACCTGTGTTTGTTCAACCTGCCTATCCTCTCGAGGGGGCATCATCATATTCTGATATCATTATCCATTTTCCTCTATCCTGTATCTTAACTTCTTTGAAATGATGTTACTCGACACAAATCTAATCATCTTGAACATCATCTCAAAGAGGGGAAAACTATAGACACCCAAAATTGTCCTCTTGCAACACCTATCTCGGCATTACATCATTTAGGCATCTTGTAGCACACTCTGACCTAGGTACCCATGTCATCATCTATTTAATTAAATAAATTTTATTTATTTAATTAAATTCATATTCATAATCCATTCATTTCGCTAAATGTTAATTAAATAATTTATATTATTTAATTAATTAAATCATTTCTATTCATTCTTCTAATGTTAATTAAATAATTTATATTATTTAATTAATGAAATCATAAATTCAATGATTAAATAAATCCAAAATTTATTTAATTAATAAAATCCTAAAAAGATCTTCTCACTTTCTTTCCAAAACTGAACTCGTGTGCATCTAATTAATTTATTTAATTAGATAATTCATCAATTATCCTTCTCGTCTTTTTCAAGATTTATTTCCTTTAAAACAGGAAATGAAATCTTTCTATCTTTTTTGAAATCTTATCTCATCTCGTTGTATTTCCTCTTTTGTCAAAAATCAAATCCTTATTGAATCTTGTCAAATCTTATCTTCATCAACGTCATGGCTCTATAAATATGGCCTCTCACAATCCATTTAGGGGGTTGATTTGTCTAGCATCTAGACTCTGTCAAAATCAGTCTTCTGTCTCTACCTATCAGTCTCTCTATTTATCATTGTCATTGTCAAGTCGTTATGCTACAGGAATGAGCACTCAACATTCCTCCATTGTCAACCATTCAAAATATCACATTCTCATGCAGGTGGAGAAGAGCAATGGAGATAAATCAAATTAGCGCGGAGATCAGTTTACATTTGTGCTATTTATTGTGATTTTCATATTATTTCGCACTCTATTGTGCTTGATAGGAATTAGTTAGATTATTGTTTTCATTACACTAAATCTGCTGATTTTTACCCTATCTACACTACCATCTCCCACTCTCCCACTCTCTCCCACTCTCCCCCAGCCTCTCCAACTCTCCCACTCTCTCCAAATCTCTCCCAATCTATCCCACCTTCTCCAAATCTATCCCCCTCTCTTGCACCCTCTCCCAATCTCTACCACTTTGCCAGCCTCTCCCACTCTCTACCACTCTCTTGCTCCCCCCATCCTTCTCTCTACCACTCTATCCCACTCCCTCCCACTCTCTCCCTCTCTACCTCCCACTCTCTACCACCCTCTCACACACTCTCCCAACCTCTCCCACTCTCTCCCACTCTTTTCCTCCCTTCCTCATTTTCTCTCCAACCCTCTCCCACCCTCTCCCACCCTCTCCCACTCTCTTCCACCCAACCTCCATCTCTCTCCCACGCTCTCCATTCCTCTCTCATTCTCTCCCTATCTCTCCTAATCTCTCCCACCCTCTCCCACTCTCTCTCACTATCTCCCACCCTATCCCACTCTCTCCCTCCCTATCACCCACTCACCCACTCCCCAACTCTCTCTCACTCTCTCCCACCATCTCCCACTCTCTTACTCTCCCACTCTCTCCCACTCTTTTTAACTTTGTACCACCCTCTCTCACACTTTCCCTTCCATTATCCCTATGTCCAAATCTATCCCACACTCTCCCACTCTCTCCCACCCTCTCCCACTCTCCCACTCTCTCCAGCTCTCCTGAGTCTCTGAGTCTCTCCAGCCTCTCCCACTCCTATCCCTTCTCTCCCACCCTCTCCCAATCTCTCCCACTCTCCTAATCTCTCCCACCCACTCCCACTCATTGAGAATCTCTCCCACTCTCTTCCTCCATCCCTCCCTCTCTCTCCCACTCTATCCCACCCTCTCATATTCTCTCCCACCCTCTTCCACCCTCTCTCACTCTTGCACACTCTCCCCACTCTCTCCCACTCTCTTCCACTCTCTCCCACCCTATCTCCCACTCTATCCTACTCTTTCCCACTCTCTCCTACCCTAACCAAATCTCTATCACTCTCCCAACCTCTCCCATTCTCTCATACTCTCTTCCTCTCTCCCCCATCTCCCCCACTATCCCAACCTCTCCTACCCTCTCATAGTCTCTCCTAGTATCTCCCACTCTCTCGCTCTCTCTAGCTCTCTCCCACCACCTCCCAATTTCTCCAACACATTCCTCCTTCCAAACCGGTTGCACCCTCTCCCACTCTCTCCCACTCTCTCCCACCCTCACAAACTATCTCCTACTCTCTTCCTCCCAATCATCCACTCTCCCACACTCTCTCCCATTCTCTCCCACCCTCTCCCACTCTCTCCCACCATCTCCTAGTCTATCCTAGTCTCTTCCACTCTCCCAACCATTCCTACCCTATCCCACTCTCTCCCTCCCTCTCCCACTCTCTACCAATCTCTCCCACTCTCTCCCACCCTCTCTCACTCTCTCCCAATCTCTCCCACTCTCTTCCTCCCACCCTCATTCTCTCTCCCACCCTCTCCAGCCATCTCTCCCCTCCTCCCACTCCCAATTTCCTCCACCCTCTCCCACCCTCTCCCACTCTCTCCCACCCTCTTCCACCCTCTTCCACCCTCTCCCACTCTCCCCCACTCTCTCCCACCCTTTTCCAGCCTCTTCCACTCTATGCCACTCTCTACAACCCTCTCTCCCAATCTCTCCCACTCTCTCCCACTCTCTTCCTCTCTTCCAACCTCTTCCACCCTCGCCCACTCTCTCCCACCCTCTCCATCTCCCTCCTACTCTCTCCCTCCCTACCTCCTACTCTTCCACTCTCTGATACTCTCTCCCACTCTCTCCCACCCTCTCCCACTCTCTCCCACCCTCTCCCTCTCTCTCCCTCCCTCTATCCCACTCTATCCCTCTCTCTCCTACTCTCTCCCACTCTCTCCCATTCTCTCCAACTTACTTGCATCCTCCCTCCCTCTCTTTCCTACTCTCTCCCACCCTTTCCCACTCTCTCCCTCCCACCCTCCATCTCTCCTCTCTCTCTCACTCTCTTTTTCCCTTATCTCTCTCTCTCCCACTCTCTCCCTACTATCTCCTCTCTTCCACCCTCTCCCACTCCTATCCCCCCTCTCTCCCTCTCCCCTCTCTCCCATTCTCTCCCACTCAAAGCTAGCCCCTCTCTCCTCCTCCCACTCTCTTCCTCCCTCCCTCCTTGTCTCTCCCAGTCTTTGGAGCCTCTCCCACCCTCTCACACTCTCCCCCAACTATCTCCATCCTCCTCTCTCCCACTCTCTCCCACTCTCTCCCATTGTCTTGCACCGTCTCCCATTGTCTCCCACTATCGCACACCCTCTCCCACCCTATCCCACTCTATCCCACCTCTCCAACCCTCTCTCCCACCCTCTCTCACCCTCTCCCAGTCTCCCCAACTATCTCCCACCCTCTCCCACTCTCTCCCTCTCTCTCACACCCTCTCCTACCCTCTCCCACTGTCTCCCTCCCTATCTCCCACTCTTCCACTCTCCCACACTCTCTCACATCATATCCCACTCTCCCACTCTCTCCCATAGTTTCTCTCATGTTCTCCTACTCTCCCAATCTCTCCCAACCTCTCCCACTCCCCCACTCTCTCCAAATCTCTCCCAATATCTCCCACCCTCTCTCTTCCCCCCTCTCCCAATCTCCACCACTCTCCCAACCTCTCAAACTCTCTACCACTCTCTTCCTCCCTCCCCCATCTCTCCCACTCTTGCCCACTTTATCCCACTTTATCCCACTATCTACCACCCTATCCCACTCTCTTGCATCCTCTCCCAATCTCTCCCACTCTACCAACCTCTACCACTCTCTCCCACTCTCTTCCTCCCTCCCACATTTTCTCTCCCACCCTCTTCCACCCTCTCCCACCCTCTCCCTCTCTCTCCCATTCTCTTCCACCTACCCTCCATCTCTCTCCCCCTCTCTACCATCCTCTCTCACCCTCTCCCTTTCTCTCCTACTCTCTCCTACTCTCTCCCACCCTCTCACACTCTCCCTCTCCCACCATCTCCCCTCTCTCCTCCCTCTCCCACTCACCCTCCCATCAACTCCTCACTATCTCCCACTCTCCTAGTCTCTGCCACTCTCTTCCTCCTCCCTCATTCTCTCTCACTCTCCCACCCTCTCCCGCTCCTCTGGCTCTCTCCCACTCTCTACCACCACCCTCTCCCCGTTCTCTTTTCCCTCCCTCCTCTTCCTCCTCCTCATTTCTCTCACACACACCACTCTCACCCTCTCCCACTCTGTCGATTTCTCTTACAACCACCCTCATCTCCCCACTCTCTTCCGCCTCTATCACCTCCTCTCTCTCCTCTCCCACACTAACTTCCCGCTCTCCCATCTCTCCACCCTCTTGCACTCTCTCACCCCTATCCTCTCACTCCTTGCTCTCCCACTCAGTCCCACTCTCTCCCACCATATCCACTCTCCCGGGTCCTAATCCTAGTGCCCCCACTATCTCCCACTCTCTCCCACCATCTCCCACTCTCTCTCTCCCTATCTCCCACTCTCTCCCACTCTCCTAGTCTCTACCACTCTCTTCCTCCCTCCCTCATTCTCTCTCCCACACTCTCCCACCCTCTCCCACTCTCTGGCTCTCTCCCTCCCACTCTCCACCACCCTCTCCCACTCTCTTCCACCCTCTCCCACTCTCTCCCATCATCTACCATTCTCTCCCACTCTATTACTCCCTCCCTCATTTTCTCTCCCACCTTCTCCCACCCTCTCCCACTATGTCCCTTTCTCTTACAACCACCCTCTATCTCTCTCCCACTCTCTTCCACCCTCTCCCTCTCTCTCCTACTTTCTCCCACCCTATCCCACTCTCTCCCACTCTCTCCCACCCTCTCCCACTCTCTCCCTCCCTATCTCCCACTCACCCACTCTCCCACTCAATCCCATTCTCTCCGACCATCTCCTACTTTCCCAGTCTCCCGATCTCTTTCCCACACTCTCCCACTCTCTCCCACACTTTTTGTCCCATTCTCCCACTCTCCCACTCTATCCCACTCTATCCAACTCTCTCCTACCCTCTCTTAGTCTCACACTCTGTCCAACTCTCTCCCAGTCTCTCCCAATCTTTCCCACTCTATCCCCCTCTCTCCCACCCTCTGCTAATCTGTCCCACTCTCCTAATCTCTCCCACCCACTCCAACTCTTTTTGACTCTCTCCCACTCTCTTCCTCTATCCCTCCCTCTCTGTCCCTCTCTCTCCCACCCTCTCTCTCTTTATCCTACCCTCTCCCACCCTCTCTCACTCTCCCTCACTCTCCCCACCCTCTTCAACCTTCTAAAAATCTCTCCTACACTCTTGCACTCTATCCCACCCTATCTCCCACTCTATCATACTCTTTCCCACTCTCTCACACACTAACCAATTCTCTAACACTCTCCCAACCTCTCCCACTCTCTCACACTCTCTTCCTCCATCTCTCCTCTCTCCCACTATCCAAACCTCTTCCACCCTCTCCTAGTCTCTCCTAGTATCACCCACTCTCCCAAAATATCCCGCTCTCACCCACCCTCTCTCACTCTCTCCCACTACCTCCCACTCTCCAAACCTCTCCCACTTTCTCCAACACATTCCTCTCTCCAAACCTCTAGCACCCTCTCCAACTCTCTCCCAACCTCACCCACTCTCACCTACTCTCTCCCTACCTATCTCCCACTCTTCCCCTATCCCCCTCTCTCCTACCCTCTCCCACCCTCTCCCACTCTTCCCCACTCTCCCCACCCTCTTCAACCTTCTACAAATCTCTTGTACTCTCTCCTAATCTCTCCCACCTTGTGTCCCACTCTATCCTACTCTTTCCCACTCTCTCCCACCCTAACCAACTCTCTACCACTCTACCAACCTCACCCACTCTGTTGCACTCTGTTCCACTCTCTTCCTCCATCCCTCATTCTCTCTCCCACCCTCTAACGCAATCTCCAACTCTCTCCCACTTCGTTCCTCCAACCCTCACCCAATCTATCCCCCTCTCTCCCACCCTCTCCCACTCTCTCCCATTCTCTCCCACACCCCCAGCCACTCTCACTCTCTCACAATCTCTCCCTCTCCCTACCTCTCACTCCTCCCCCAGCTCTCTCCCACCCTCTCTCTGGCTCTCTCCCACCCTCTCCGGCTTAATCTCTCTCCAACCTCTCCAACCCTCTCTCCAGCCTCTCCCACTCTCTCACACCCTCTCCCACTCTCTTCCACACCCTCTCACACTCGCTCCCTCTCTATCCCACTCTCTCCCACCCTCTCCCACTCTATCCCACTCTCTCCTTCCATAATCCCATTCTCTGACTCTCCCACACTATCTCCCACTCACTAGCACTATCTTCCTGCCCCCTCCCACTCTCTCCCACGCTCACCCACTCTCTCCTAATCTCTGCCTCCCTATCTCCCACTCTTACACTCTCCCACACTCTCTCCCATTATTTCCCACCCTCTCCCACTCTCTCCCACACTCTCCCACTCTCTTCCACCCACCCTACATCTCTCTCCCACTCTCTCCAACCATCTCTCACCCTCCCCCTCTCTCTCCCACCCTCTCCCACTCTCTCCCTACCTATATCCCACTGTCCCGATCTCCCACTCTCTCCCACTCTCTCTCACCATCTCCCACTCTGCCACTCTCCCACTCTCTCTAACTCTCTCTCTAACTCTCTACCACCCTCTCCCACTCTCTCCCACACTTTCCCTCCCATTCTCTGACTCTCCCAATCTATCCCACTCTCTCCCACTCTCTCCCACCCTCTCCCACTCTCCCACTCTCTCCAAATCTATCCCAATCTCTCCCAGTCTCTCCCACCCTCTCCCACTCTATCCCTCTCTCTCCCACCCTCTCCCAATCTCTCCCACTCTCCCAACCTCTCCCACTCTCTACCACTCTCTACCTACCTTTCTCTATCTCTGTTCCACTCTCTCCCACTCTCTCCCACTTTCTTTCTCTCTCCCTCCAACTCTCCACCACCCTCTCCCACTCTATCCCAAGCTCTCCCACTCTCACAACCTTTACCAGTCTCTCCCACCCTCTCCCGCACTATCCCACTCTCTTCCACCCACCCTCTAGCTATTTCCCACTCTCTCCCACCATTTCTCACCCTCTCCCACTCTCTCCCACTCTCTCCCACCGTCTCCCTCCCTCCCTACCACTGTCCCCCACCCTCTCCCACTTTGTCCCTCCCTATCTCCCACTCTCTCCTACCATCTCTGACTCTCCCACTCTCTCCCACTCTCTCTAAATCTCTACAACCCTCTCCCACTCTCTCCCATAATTTCTCACATTCTCCCACTCTATCACTCCTTCCCACTCTATCCCCCTCTCTTGCACCCTATCCCAATCTCTCTCAATTTTCCAACCTCTCCCACTCTCTACCACTCTCTTCCTCGCTCAATCCTTTTCTCTCCCACTCTCTCCCACTCTCCCTCCCACTCTCTACCACCCTCTCCCACTCTCTTCCACCCTCTCCCACTCTCTCCAACTCTCCCAACCTCTCCCACCCTGTTAACTCTCAAAAACATAGGCTCAATGCCTCAAGAGGCTACCAATCTCTTAATACATTTCAGGGTAATAGACAAGGTAGAGAGAACTCAACCTTCTACTCTTTAGGTGCTTCTAAACCTGGGCGGGTGTACCTTTCTGAATGGTGCAGACTTAACTTGCGATTATCTTCTTAAAAAAATTTGTTCACAATGGCAATTGGAGGTGAACAAATGAAATCCAACTTGAAAACAGTAAAAAATTTCTAATCTAAAAATGTTGAATTAACAGATAAAAAGAAATTGAATGAGTTCAAAATGATGAAGTGCAGAGACCAATGCTTTATTGGGTATGCAGAGTCAAATGAGATCAATATGAGCAACACTCTCTGGAGAAGACACAAATTATCTGACATACACTTTGTTTACAACTTGTATAAACATGCAATACTGTAACTACTAAGTTCTAATTAAATAATCCAGACGGATCTCTCTGATTACTGTGATCAACAAAAAGGATTTAATCTTTTCTTGAAAGAACCAATTGATTAATCACACAAGTATAACAAATGTGTATTGATAAACTGAACATAAACTTGTTATGTCAATTTAAACAACTAGAAAGCATCAATCTTGGAGACAACTTAGTAGTATTTTCATTCAATTTGATAGAAAATTGACACTAGAGAAATGCAACAACATCAACTAATTTTCATAAATACCTTCATCTTGAAATAATGCAACAATAGTCTTTGATCTGATAATTTTATTCTGCTGTATCTACTTGCAGTGTATCGAATATCTAATAACTGGTCTCATTTTACAATTACAAAGTGCCTATTTATACACCAGCATGAGAAAATAAGTCATATTGAAATAACATGTCGACCCTCCATCGAATTCAGGCTCTAATCAAGCTAGCCAGCAATGGTCATCCAAGCAGATACATGTCAGCCTTAGTGTTTGAATTTTTTTTATTCATTAGTGAATAGTCGGCGAGACAAGATGATAGCTATGCTGAAGGCAATTCGCTCGTTAATCACTTCCCTTGTTCTTTTTGTTTCACCTTGACTCTATGATGTCAATGAGACATCTCATAGAGGACCCCAAAGTGTTATTGATAGCCCCCAGACCTACCATTGCAATACAAGAACATCCCATACCGATGTGCCCATATCATTTCATTCACAATTACCTTAACTTGCCTGAGTTGGGAAAGATGTCACACAGACTACCCAAGTGTTACCGATAAGCCATTCCTCACTTGCCTTCCATTCATTGAGACTTAGGGATATCTCTTACCGAAGTGTTCCTTTGGCTTCGTTCATAATCGCCGTAACATTCTGACATCGGCAAGACCTCTTGTAGATTTCTATGTTTCACCGAAAGTCTTCAACCATCCCTGAGTTGCTGTGACAAAATAAAACTCTCGCCGAGAAGCATCATTCATTTGATTCATTGTTGCTGTGGCACACTACACTTGGGGAGACCCTATAGAGATTTCCCAAGCTATAGCGAAAATCCAAACAAAACATATCAGTCACTGAAACATATGATTTTTCCTGCCAATGAGTACAACTGTCGCTATAACTTGCAACCCTCGATGAGACACCACATAGAGTAAATTGCTATACCGAAACAACATAGCCCACACCTATTCACCAAGACATAGCCAATATCTCACCGGAATCCATTCAATAGAAACCCTTTAGTAACCCATCGACGAGACACATATACTTCACTATGACCTCCTGCCACAAACTTCAACTCTTACCGAAAGGTCTATAAGAGGAAATGAATGTGTAAGGTCAGTGAGACCAAAGGTCACTCACCAAGACCTTACAATGATAACAATATGTCCCACCGAAATTCATTTGGAAAAAACTTACGTGCTCCGTCAATGAGACAAATGATACTTGCCAAGACCCTCCGCTGATAACCCATAGCCTTTGCCGATAGTTGTCTCCATTGTCACCAAAACAACATGGATGCTATGCCGATGGCCAACCAGAGATGAATGCCAATCACTGCAACAAAGAACATGTCATGCCAAACCACCACGAGATGAGGAAAATGCCAATAGAAGGACTCATATGGAGACTCAAGTGGCATGAAAGGTAATTAAAAAAATCATCAAATTTTAATAGCTCCAATAGTGGCTCTGTCTAGGGATGAATGATAGTCATATCATTGCAAGGATCTAGAATCTCTGGTGAGCAGACCAGACAAAATGAAGAACCAGTGAGCAACAATGGAATGAATGGTAATGGAAATGAATGCAAAGTGGAGGTGAATGCAAAGTGGAAGTGAATGCAAAGTGATAGTGAAATGGAAAATGACAAAATCCTAGACTACTATGCATGGAAAATAATTTTAAAGAGGATACACAAGAGTTGTCCATGCACTGGCAACCCTTAATCCTCTGTGTTGCTCAAGAGAAAAAAGCTTCAAGAATTTCCTACGAACAGGCAATTCCTAATCTACACCAGCCATATTTTGTAGATAATATGAGTCTCCACCCTTCTTTCCAACAACAACAAAAGGTCTCGGCCATAAGGCTTCAAATTTACCATGCTTGCCCTTCTCCTGACATCTTGCATTCCACATCAGTACCAAGTCATTCTCTTCAAATTTTCTATCCTTTGCCTTCTTGTCAAATAGATACTTCATCTATGTTTGTAACTTCATGTTTTGACTTTGGGCCTCTCTCCTTACCTCATCAAGTTCAGCCAATTGCTCCATTCTATCCTTCATAGGCTCAGGAACTTCCAAATATTCATGTAAGACAAACCTATAGACTGGCAACAAATTCTGCAAAGGCATCCTAGCTTGTGCTACATACACCAATTCAAATGGAGATTTTCCAATTTCTTTTTTCACAGTGATCCTATTAGCCCACACAACCAGTTTCAATTTTGAATCCCAATCCCTCTTGTTATGTCCCAGCATCCTCTTTATAATCTTCAAGAGACTCTTATTGCTGGACTCTACTTGAACATTGGCTTGTGGATGATAAGGGTCTACATAAGAAATAGTAATGCCATACTTACCACAAAAGCTTTTGAATTCATCTGATCTGAAGCACATCCCATTGTCTGTGATTATCCTCAATGGTGTACCAAATCTAGTGATAATGTTTTCCATTAGGAAATTATTCACTACCTTACTTGTAGCTTGCTTAGTTGGGATTGCCTCTACCCACTTAGTAAAATAATCAGTGGCAGCCAGTATCCACTTATGCCCTCCACTTGACTTTTCTTGTATCTCTTTAATGAAATCAATTCCCCATTGATGAAAAGGGGCATCAGCTTGCAAGGGTCAAAGTGGTAAAGCACCCTGATACTTCAATTTTCTAGAAATTTTTTGACAAGCCTCACATCTTCTTACATGTGTAGAGGAATCATTAAAAACCTTTGGCCAATAATAACCCACCCTAAGAATTTTGTGTGCAGTTGTCTTTGCTGAATAATGTCCTCCACAAACTCCATGCATTTCACTTAAAACATGCTTGGCCTGTGACTCATCCAGACATAATAACAATATGCCATCTCTATTTTTCCAAAATAGATCCCCATCCATGAAGACATACTTTGATGCTTGCAACTTCAAAGTTCTCTTTTGGCTATCACTCAATCCATCTGGACACTTCATGTATTTAAGATAATGCATAACATCAGTATACCAAGGAGTGTGCTCAATGCTTGCAATTGCAGTCCCCTCTTCTACATTATATACTTGACTTGCTTCAATATTTGATTCTGCCATCAGTCTAGCCAAGCCTTGACCTTTCACTAGCTTAGTAATCTGTATCTCCATGTCAAACTCTTGGATTTTGTTAATCCATCTACATTTTTTTCCTATAACCTCAGATTGTGTCAGAATATCCTTGACAACCACGTGAGGGACATAAGCAATCACCTTTGCTCTAACAAGATATGGTCTGAAGGCTTTTGTAGCTTTCACTAAAGTAAATGCTTATTTTTCCATTATATCATACTTCAGCTCAAACCCTTGTATGATTTACTAAAGAAAGACACAAGTTGTTCATGACCATCCTCACTTTTCTATAACATAATAGCAACAATAGTATGCATTGAAGCAAATGAAAATATCTGAAAGGGCTTTGAAAATCTAAAGATTTAAGAACAAGAGCCTCTTTGATAGCCTTCTTGATAGACATAAAAGAATCTAAAGCTTCAACAGTCCAGTCCATTTTTTGTCCTTTATTCAACATTTTTGATATGGGCTTAATGATCTCAGCAAAACTAGAAACAAATCTCCTAACAAAATTAATTTCTCCAAAGAATGACTGTATAGCCTTAACAGTTTTGGGAATAGGGATTTTATCAATAGTTTCAACCCTTTCAGGATCTATTCTAACTCCCTCTTTTGAAACAATATGTCCTAAAAGCTTACCCTCTGTGACTGCAAAATGACATTTCTTTGGATTTAAACTAATACCATACTCAAGGGCTTTAATAAATACCTTTTCCAGATGTTGCACATGATCTTAAGCCTTCTTCGAATAAGCAGTCAAGTCATCTTGGTACACCACTATGATAACATTAATCGAATTAGCAAATGCTACATCCATAGCTTGTTGAAAAGTCGCTCCAGCATTGGTGAGACCAAATGGAATTCTTATGTATACATATTTTCCCCAAGGAGTTGTGAATGTTGTCTTGTATTGCTCAGATTCCTTGACTTTAACTTGATTGTATCCAGAAAACCCATCCATCATGGACAACAATTCACACCCTGTCACCTTATGCAATATAGCCTCCATATTGGGTAAAGGATAATTATCTTTGAGAGATGCCATATTTAAATTCCTAAAGTCCACACATAATATAATATCACCATTCTTTTGTCTCACAGGAACCAGATTTGAAACCCATGTTGAATGTCTGATTGGTTTGATAATTCCTCCATCCCTGAGCTTTGTCAATTCTTCTTGCATTTTAGGCTCCAGCATTGGATTTATGGGTCTTTACTTTTGTCTAAAAGGTTTGGTGTCTGGCTTCAATGGTATTTCATGCTTAAATAAATCTTCCCTATACGCTTTTAGATCTTCATAAGACCAAGAAAAAACATGCTTGTACTTTCTAAGCAACTCTATCAGCATTCTTCTAATTGTAGGGCTGATCTTCTTTCCAATGTATACCTTTCTTGGTGTTGTCTCAGTCCCTAATTTAATTTCTTCAATATCTTCCCTTCTGACTGGTGTTTGCTTCATGAGAGATCAATCATTTCCATCATACAGCCTCTCCAATGCCACTGAGCCCTTAGGAAGCTTATTTGTTTTGAGTTGTAAGATCTCTTTGCCAAACACAGTTTGCTTCCCATCCACTTCTTCAACAAAAGCATTGAAATCAATTTCCTGGGCCTCATACTGATCTATACAATTGAGGAATTTCAAAAGATCAGTATCATCATCGAAGACTTTCCAACTATAAATGTTTTCAGGAACAACAGGCCTTGTTTTAAACTCAATCTCTGATACCCCATCCAATGTGACATCATCTCTTTTCAGTGCCACATTTGCTAAGAAATCAGCCATTATGTTCTTTGATTTGTCAATCCATTCAATTGAAAATGTATCAAACAATTCAGTTGTATCCCATACATCATTCCTATATTGTTTTAATCTCTTGTGCTTTGCTGCATACTTGGATTTAATTTGTGAAACAACCAACTCATAATCGCCCAAAACAGCCAGCAACTTAATTTAATGTTTCACAGCTATGTTCAAGCATGTCAATAAAGCTTCATATTCTGCCACATTTTTTGTACATTCAAATGCCAACAAGAATGAATATTTAAAATTAGCACCTTCAGGGTAAACAAAAACAATCCCAGCAACATTACCCTCTTGGCTATAGGCTCCATCAAAATGACACCATTGCAATTATGTGCAGTATGTTTTTCAATTGGATCACTATTGGTTAATTTTGGCTGAGCTGGTTCAATCATAAAACTCCCAAGATCAACATCACAAAAATAATTGATCTAATTTTGTGGTACACAGTCAACAAGCTGATTCATTCTTGGCTCTCTATACAACTTGACCTCTTGACCATTCACTAGAATTGTAGCGTAGGACATATCAAACTGAATGTTTCCCCCAACAACTGCTATCCACTACCTTGACAGAAGTATCCCAAACTGAGGAGGAGTATCAATCACTGTTATATCCATATTATAAGCTACCTATGGATAAGTAGCTAGTTTGACTTCAACACCTCTCATAATGCCTACTACAGGCACAGGCCTATTATCCATTGCATAACACTTCCCTTCACATGTATCAACCCACATTCCAAGCTATTTCATTACTCCTACTGGCATAATGTTTATAGCAGCACCAAAATCTATCATACAATTCCTCAGCAATTTATTATTTATAAGCAATGTGGTGAAGAAAGGATCCACTTGTGGGGAGGTTGTTAAAACATCACCCAAATAGACTTCTGAATTATTTATCTTTTTTCTTGCCTGTTGACTTCTTCAGAATTTATATGTTTTTCATTCCTATTTGTAATCAATTGAACATCATTATCTCTGTACTCCTTAATTTTAATCAATTCAAATAGTGGTACAAACATTTTTTCTTGGGATAATGCCTGTGTGAAGTCAAAAGAGGAGCTCTTTGTCTTAACAGTCTTCTTTAGTTTTGGCATTTCTCCTTTGCTTTCTTCTTTTTCTTTTTTACTAGGGTGATCAGACTTTTGCATTTCCTTGTGTAATTCTTCAACTTTCTGCTTAACTTCCTATTTTTGGATAGGCTTCTGTTCATCTTTATCAGGCAATCTCTTTTCTGGCTTCCTCATAGTTCCTTGTATTTCCTTCTTATCTTTCATAAATATTCCCACAGGAACGCCTTCTTCATCATTTACTTTTCTATTTCCCAACTAGTATTTACTTCTTGCTTCCTCAACTATTGCAACAGTTATTCTCTCCATTTCATCTTCAGTGAGTCTCCTCACATTGCATTGAGCAGGTGCTTCAACTAAATGTTGTGTGATCAAAAATAATATGCGTAAATGAATTAAATAAATACTATTTAAGCACACCGATAAGAAATTGTATCAAAACAGAATATAAAAAAGTAAATAGATGCAAACTCAGTATTCTACTTCGATTGTCATCCTATCATCCTCTATCTTCAGTGTTTTTGTCGATTCCAGCTTTTTTTCTTAGATTGTAGGCTAGGCTCAACAAACTGTCTTCCTAAAGAATGAGATTTTGATATGATGTATGATGCAAGATTAAGCTATGATAATGAATTGAACTAATAAGCTTGAAATAAACATGATGCTATGATAAATGAATACTAAATGAATTAAATGCATGAACTCTAATTAATTGTCTATTATCAATGCTTGGATTCACACAGGTATTTATAGAGTTTTTCGAATGATTTTGATTGGCTATCTTGATTAATGGTTGTGATAATTCCTAGCAGATCGAATGGCTGAAGAAAGATGAAATTGAAGAGAAAATAGAAGAAACCTAAAAACAAGATTTTTCTATTTTTATGACAGAGGAAAAAGATAAGAAGATAAGAAATCATATTTATTTAAAAAGATAAAAGAAAGATTTAAAAGCTGATAAATAATGAATTAAAAATTCAAATATTTATTTGTGGATGACATTCAGCTTTTCTTAATTAAATAAAATATTTAATTAAGCTTTTAAAGCAGAAGAAAGCTAGTGATGAGAATAAAGCTTTAATCAGGTTTTATTGAAAAAAGAAGATCTCATAATTAAATAAAATATTTAATTATGATGTGAGAAGATTTCACAATCAAATAAAATACCTAATTGTGATTTAGAAAGAAAGCATAAGATATTTTTAATTAAATAAGATTTATTTAATTAAATCACTTTTATGAAATTAATTAAATGAAACATTTAATTAACTAGAAGAAGAATTTAAAATAGAAGAAAAAGAGATATTTAAATTAAATCAAAAGATTTAATTTTAAATTCAAACAGTGATAATTAATTTAAATAAATAAAATGTATTTATTTAATTAATTAAGTGGACATATGAAAATAATTAAATAAAATTTATTTATTTAATTATGGAGGAAGAATAATATGAATGAACAATATAATTAAATTAATTAAATTTAATCATATGTAGAGGACTTTAGGAAAATTAATTAAATAATAAATATTTAATTAATTGCCAGGATTATAGACATGACCATTTTAATGCGTATACATTTTGCCCCTTTTTGAAGTGATGTGTGAAACACATTGCTTCAAAGAAAATAATAATAAAAATTTGCCCCTGATATGTTTCCGATTTTTGATGTCGATGATGCCCCCTCAGGAGATAAATCACAGAAGAGGAGGTTGATAGTGATAGGGGAACAGTGATTTAGCTCCCGATAGATGATGTGTATGATGGCCCAGTGAAAAATAGAATGAAAAATAGAAAATGCCATTAATTCCCACCCTAAAAGACCCTTATAAGGTAAAAGGGGTAAAATGAAGTGTCATTTTTACCCTGCTGCTACAGTAAAAATTGAGCTCTGATAGTGACTTGGTGAGATGGAGATCCTAGTGCACAGGCATAGATTCGAGTGAGCGCGACGATACCAGAGACCAGCGGTGTATGGACCACCGGTGAGTGATTACAACCGTTTATGTTGTCAAATTTTGCATTTTAGATCAATTTTTGAATTGTTTTAAATCGGATTGCATTTTTTTCTGCACGTTTTAGCGCATATAGAAAAAGTTTTAGCGCATTCGACAAATCCTTTAGCGCATATAGGAATAGGGTAAAAACTGATTCTTTAGCGCATCCGATAGATAGAGTGGCGCATCTAGGGCAAGATTGGCTAGATTGATTCTGTAGCGCATCCAGGGCATAGAGTTGCGCATATGAGAAAAACTTTAGTGCATCTGGATTTTAGCGCATATGGGCAACAAAATTGCGCATTTAGGAAATTTTGCCCAGAACACTTGTTTGATGAAAAATGATGATTAAAATTGCTTCCTTAGTCAATAGATAGATAAATTGTAGGACCATCATGCTGATAGGATAGAAAATTTGATAGAGAACTGATAACGTTGCCTTCAAAATAGAAAACAAAGAGTAAATAGCTGATAACTTTGTGACAAACGACAAAGAGTAAAGTGATTGTTTGATTGATTTGCGGTTGATAATGTTGCTTCTCGCGAATGAAAAAAAAAGAGTAGATTTTTGATAAATTTGCATTCTGCAATAGAAAATAAATAGTAAAATGAAGATAAAAATTTACATTCATGATTGAAATACAAATAGAAAATGATATGTGTGTTGATAAATTTGCTTTCCTGAAAAGAAAAAACAAATAGTAGAAGATGATAGAGTAACTTGTTTTGATATTCAGATAGATTGATGTAGTACTTGATATGGGTCATTGATTGAATTTGGATAGATAGATCACATGATATGAGTCTGATTAATGTGTCCTTGTGATGGTCAAACAAAATAGGAGGCTCTTAAAAGCCTCCAGATTAGAGAGCAGTTCCCACTATGTTGGGAGCGGATAGGAGAGCTTATCACTGCCGAGTTATAGTTGATATTAGATTATGGATTGGGACTATTGTTGGTGATGCCGCAAGGCATTCGGGCCAATAGGGGACTGTTGACCGCTTTGGCAGAGAGATGGCATTCAGAGCATAACACCTTTCACCTACTGATAGGTGAGATGAGTGTGATGCCTGATGATGTGTATCAGATTCTGGGGATTCCAGTTGTTGGTGCCCTTATATTTTATGACCACAAGGAGATTGGTGGTACCGCGATGTTACAGTGGCTATGTGGCGATCCAGGCATATATGGTTACTGGATAGACTGGGAGGATTTCAGTAGGTATCTTGCTTTAGTTGCTATGTTGGCTGCATTTGTTGGAGGCTTCCTTGGACCGGACCATCAGTCAAAGGGATTCGCAGTTGGTTGGGGGAGGATGCTGGAGTGGATGATTACACAGCCATGGAGGTTTGCCTGGGGGAGCTGTGTCTTGGCCGACCTGTACCACGATCTCCATCAGATTGTATATAGAGGATCTACGAGTTTGGCGAGTGGAGTGACGCTGCTACAGATCTGGGCGTGGGAGCACATTGTAGTCATGAGACCACTTTGTACAAGAGCTGGGATAGCAGGGAGGCCGTATGTGTATGCATATTCTAGTGCAGTTGTCCAGCAAAAGCTAGGCAAGGTAGAGTATTGGAGACGGGTACTAGATGAAATTGATGCAGTGATATGGAGACCCTACATAGACTACAAGGCATGGGTGAAAGATCACTTGGAGATGCCATTTGTCTACAGGCCGCGATATCTGATAGGGCGGACACCCTTTATCATTGAGAGATTTGTGGCATTACGGGTCCTGAGGTAGTTTGGATTCACGCAGGGGATGCCCCAGGGCATTGCTCATTATGGGCGACGCAAGGGGGATCCAGGATGGGGACCATGCATTGCATATTAGGCAGCATATACAGAGTATTCCACCTTACAGCCCGAGGTATGGACTGACAGGCCAGAGGTACAGGATGCAGGGATGATGGATGATTATGCACAGTATTTTCATACACATCCATTTCCACGGTTTACAGTGCCAAATGAGCCACAGGCGATCGGGGTAGCGCCACAGCCAGGGGCAGGGATATAGGGGGATGTGGCCGGTGGAGAGCAGGCTATGGGCAGAGGAGAGGAGGAGGGAGAGGAGGAGGAGGGAAGGGAGAGTGAGGAGGGTGAGGAGAGCGGAGATGAGGAGGGAGACAGCTCAGATGACAGAGATGATGGGGATGATGGGGATAAGGAGAGGCAGCAAAGGTTGGATAGTCTGGGCAGAGCACAGATTCTTCAGTGGGCCAGATCTGGTGGCAAGCCTTGGATAGTGATTAGGGTGTCATCCTCTTCCCAGCAGGCACAGATAGCTACACTGCAGAGTCAGATCCAGACTTTTCAGGGACAACAGGCATAGTTACAGAGCCAGCTAGCGCAGGCTTAGAGTATGATAGTGCAGTTATAGGCACAGCTTGCCCAAGCCCAGGCATAGGCACAGGTTCAAGCATAGGCACAGATTCAGGCTCCGGCACAGGTTCAGGCTTAGATGCCCGCCCCTGATTCCCAGGTGGCACAGTTGGTAGCAGAGAGGGATGCCCTTAGACGACAGGCACTAGAGGCCGAGGGTATGGCACAAAGACTCATGGGTACCGTAGAGAGTACCTCGTTGCAAGAGGCCATTGCAGAGGGATTTGAGGCAGCCAGAGAGGCCAAGTATTATAGAGTTCGATATAAGGAGTTGTGTCCTCTAGAGTGTTGAGAGCCTTACCCCCGATCTCACAGCAGGACCAGGACCCGATCACGGACATCGACACATGGTAGAGAGGTTACAGGGCCTTGACGGGATCCTGATGCAGGTACGAGTGGCAGGCCACCTCCTTTCGGACTAGCTCCTTCGAGGGCATCCACCAGTTAGCCGTTTGGGACCGATTTGTTATGTATATTGAGTTTTGATCATGTCTCATGTATTATGTTTTGAACTCTTTAGTTTCATTGGACATTGGACACTTGTATTATTTTGATGAGCGATGATATGCAGCGGCAATGGTATTGATGATGATAGGTTTGTGCATTATGTGATGTGATATGGATGTTAGTTTTATGCATGTATGATATGAGATGGATTTTGATATGTATTTACTATTTTTGCAGACTAATCTTATGATGCAGGATGATTTAATGATGTGATGTGAATGAATGATCTATGATGTAGATGCAATGTTTTGCGATGATGTATATATGAGTTTTTAGTGATTTTTGAAATTTTGCTTAAAATGCAGGAATGAATAGTGTGTATATGAAAATGCATCATGGAATTGAATGTGATACGGATAATAAGAATGATGAAAAGATAAATGATATGTTGTAATGGTAATGTGATGATAATGAGAGTAACAATGATAAAGGATAATGATAAAATGATAAAATGATAGTGATGAGAATGAAAAATGAATGAATGACATGGTAAATTGAGGATGATAATGATGAAGATGAAATGAAT
The DNA here is from genome assembly GCA_007258455.2 of Sequoia sempervirens. Taxonomy (NCBI): domain Eukaryota; kingdom Viridiplantae; phylum Streptophyta; class Pinopsida; order Cupressales; family Cupressaceae; genus Sequoia; species Sequoia sempervirens. The sequence continues at coordinate 39,799,168 of VDFB02373365.1, forward strand.
GAAAATGATACATGATAAATGAGAATGAAATGATAAATGATAATGATAAAGATGAAGTGATAAAATGAATGAAATGATAAATGATAAATGAGAATGAAATGATAAATGATGAATGATAATGATAAAGTAATAAAATGAATGAAATGATAAATGATAAATGAGAATGAAATGATAAAATGGATAAATGATAAATGATAAATGAATGAAATGATAAAAAAATGAATGGATGCAATGAATGATAATGATGAAGTAATAAAATGAATGAAATGATAAATGATAAATGATAAAATGGATAAATGATAATGATAAAGATGAAGTGATAAAATGAATGAAATGATAAAAAAATGAATGGATGCAATGAATGAGAATGATGATGATAAAAAACGATAATGATGAAGTAATAAAATGAATGAAATGATAAATGATAAATGATAAAATGGATAAATGATAATGATAAAGATGAAGTGATAAAATGAATGAAATGATAAATGATAAATGATAAAATGGATAAATGATAATGATAAAGATGAAGTGATAAAATGAATGAAATGATAAAAAATGAATGGATGCCATGAATGAGAATGATGATGATAATGATAAAAATGATAATGATGATAAAATGAATCAAATGTCCAAATGTCCTCCACAAAAAGCTCAAAACTACATGACAACCGTTAATTCCTTCCTTCAGCCTTTCAAAACATTGATGTGAATCCAAGATGCAGATATATACAATGATTTTACAAATATGCAACTAAATGAGCTTAACCAGTTTGTTGAGCCTGTTATGAGCCTTTTTGAATCATCCTAGAACATTTTTAAAATGTTGGAAGTGTGTACAAGCATCAGAGGGGAAATTAGCGCCAATGATGACCAGAGTACAACTTTCATGATTTTTGATATAGCAAGTGAACACAAGCATCGAGGTATAATTGAACCGAGATTACCTGAGCATTTCTTACATAAACAGGAAAAGATTAACCACACATCTGATGCAAATGTGGAACTGTCATCGATGATATTGCTTTGGGCATCATGTCCTGTGACATATTTGCATCAGATTGACCATTAATCTCAAGACAGCAGACAAAGAAAAATCATTCTCGTTCCTTGCCACTCTAGCTTAGTACATCATTGAGTGTGCTCCAGAGTAATGATATCAAAAATCAAACAACTTTTTGGTCAAACATGCAATACTGTTATTTCATACATTATTCAAATTTTTGGATCTTCCAATAGACAATGACATGGTATCTGCTGAAAAGTATGTCATGGGAAGGCTTGATGATCGAATAATGTTTCAGGTGAGTTGATTGTTTGTTTTTATGATCAGATCCTAGGACATAGTCTAGCTGTTTTAGTATGCTCTGAAAGTTAAGTGCCCCCAGTTTAGTTTTTGCCCCGTTTATTGACACAACTTGCAGAAAGGAATATGTACAATAGTCAAGCCATGGTAAGACATTTTATCATTCTTAGGCAAAATGACGGCAGGATGATGTGGTTAAAACCCTAAGATGCAGAAAAGAATGCGGAAAGAAGGAAAGCTAAAAAGCCAAAGTGCAAAACATGAACTAATAGATGGAGAGGTACAAATAGCGTCTGTTTTCCAGATTTTCACTTTTTGTATTTATTGCATTTTTCTAATTTCTTTTTGATTTTTTTGTATTTTTCTGCCAATAGACTGTCTGTTTGCCAGGTTTTCACCCTATGACATTTTTGATTTTTTTATATTTTTCTGTCAATAGACTGCCTATTTTCCAGGTTTTCACCTTGACATTTTTTGATTTTTTTGTATTTTCTGTTGTTTTTGGGTTTCTTCAGGACTTTTTCTATTGTTTTTGTATTTCTTCAGGACTTTTTCTATTGTTTTTGTATTTCTTCAGGACTTTTTCTACTGTTTTTGTATTTCTTTAGGATTTTTTCTATTGTCTTTTTATTTCTTCAGGACTTTTTCTGCTACTTTTGTATTTCTTCAGGACTTTTTCTGCTATTTTTGTATTTCTTCAGGACTTTTTCTGCTGTTTTTGTATTTCTTCAGAACTTTTTCTGCTATTTTTGTATTTCTTCAGGACTTTTTCTGCTGTTTTTGTATTTCTTCAGGACTTTTTCTACTGTTTTTGTATTTCTTCAGGACTTTTTCTACTGTTTTTGTATTTCTTTAGGACTTTTTCTGCTATTTTTGTATTTCTTCAGGACTTTTTCTGACTTAAACATAATATTTCTTAAGATGCATACTGTTGATGGGTTCATCAAACAGGTCTCCTTCTGGCGTTGATAACTTGTATGCTCCCGAACCGTAGACTGCAATAACCACATAAGAACCTAGCCAATTTGGTTCAAACTTTCCTTTCTTTTCGTTGTCTTGCTGATTTCATGGGTTTTCTTTCAGAACTAGACCACCCACCTGAAAGGTACGTGGCTTTACCTTGTGATTATAGCTACGAGACATCATTTGTTGGTATGCTTTCAAATGGTCAGCTGCTCTCTGTCTCTTTTCATCTAGGAGTTCTAACTCTTGTAGTCAGGAAACTCTGTATTCATCATCTGTCATGAGACCGTTCAATGATACTCTCAGTGAAGGTATTTCAACCTCTAAAGGCAATATGGCTTCTGCTCCATAGACAAGGGCAAAAGGTGTTGCTCATGTTGGCGTTCAGACACTAGTTCTGTAAGCCCACAAGGTGAGATTGAGTTGAACATGTCAATCTTTCCCTGAATTATTTACCGTCTTCTTCAAAATCTTTAGTATAGTTTTGTTCGAGGCCTCTGCTTGGCCATTCCCTTGTGGATAATAAGGCGTTGAATATCTGTGTTGAATATGGAATCTTTCACAAAGTTCATCAACATCCTGATTTTTGAAAGGTCGACCATTATCTGTAATAATGGCATTAGGAATACCATATCGACAAATAATGTAATTGAGTATAAAGGATGAAATCTATTTTCCGGTGACTTTAGAGAGAGGTACTGCCTCAATCCACTTAGTGAAATATTATGTTGCCGTGATGATGAACTTATGCCCATTTGAAGAAGAAGGATGAATTTTTCCTACTAGATCTAACCCCCATTGAGAGAATGGCTAGGTTGGTGTGAACGAGTGAAGTTCTTGTGTAGGAGCATGAATAAGATTCCCATGAATCTGACATTTTGAGAATGTTTTAACAAAAGTGAATGATTCCCTCTCCATTGTAGGCTAGTAATAACCCATTCTAATCAATTTCTTGGATAAGGTTAGTCCACTCGAATGATTACCACAAATGCCCCCATGAACTTCTTGTAAAGCTTTATCAGATTCGTCACGTTCAAGACATCAAAGTAAAGTACCATCAAGACCACGGCGATAAATGGTATCAGTGATAAGGGTATAACGAGAGGATTGTCGGATAAAGTTACATTTTTGGTTACGGGATAAGTCAGGTGGTAAAATTTCATCTTTTAGGTAGGTATAAATCTTACCATACTAGGGTGAATCGGATCCTACTAGGTGGCAAATAATTTGGCTTTCAGGTGTGTCATAGGCAGGTGTAAATAATTGTTCCACCAGAAATTCATAGTGAGTCTGTTTTTCTGGGAGTTGTACTAATGAGGCGATTGTGGCCATAGCGTTAGCCGCTTTGTTGTCAATCCTTGGAATTTGTGTGAACTGAATGTCCACAAAGTACTTTTTGAAGTCATCAATCATCTTCTTGTATGGCAACAACTTGTCATCTTTAGTCTAATAATCATCATTGATTTGATTAATAACTAGTTGTGAGTCACCATAAACTTGTAGCTCGGTAATCCTCCATTCCAATGTTGTTTTTAGTCTAGTGATTAGTGCCTCATATTTGGCTATGTTATTGGTGCATGGAAACATTAGCCTATATAACTGAGGAATGGTATGTCCTTGAGGGGTGACAAAGAGAATGCCTGCCCCCGATCCATGTTGAGTAAAAGAACCATCAAAGTATAAAGACCATAACTGCTCAGAGTCTGCCGTGAAAACATCAGCATCTGGAAATTCAATGTGTAACGGGTGCTCTGCTTGTAGAGGAGCGTCAGCTAGTTGATCAGCAATAACTTGTCCTTTGATTGCTTTGCGATCAAAATAGTGGATGTCAAACTCACTCAAAATCATGACCCATTTTGCTAACCTTCCTATTAGTGATGCTTTACTTAGTAGGTACTTGAGTGGATCAATTTTTGAAACAAGATTGATTGTATGAGTTAGCATGTAATGTTGGAATTTCTGTGAAGCAAAGACTACTGCTAAACAATCCTTCTCAATGAAAGTGTAGTTAAGCTCATGACTTGTCAGCATTCTGCTAATGTAATAGATTGCACGTTCTTTCCCTTCATGGTCTTCTTGCGATAATAATTCCCCCAAGGATGTCTCGGTTGCAGCAATATACAGGATCAATGGTTTGTCTAGATTTGGTGGTATGAGAACTGGTGGGTTCATTAGGTACTACTTGATTTGTTGAAATGTATTTTCACATTTTTCATCCCATTTAAAAGGAACATTCTTATGCAAGAGATGTGTGAATGGTAGACTTTTGTCAGCCAATTGTGCATTGAATCTTCTGATGGACTGAAGTCGCCCTTGTAATGATCTCAATTGACTAATGTTCTTTGGGGGAGGCATCTCCATGATTGCCTGAATTTTAGCAAGATCCACTTCAATTCCCTTTTTTGAAACGATATATCTTAAAAAATTTCCAGACGTGACCCCAAAAACACATTTCTTAGGATTTAGGCGAACCTTGAATTTTTCCAATCTGGTAAATATTTTTGATAGTATTTCCAGGTGTCCTTCTCTAGTATATAATTTTTCCAATATGTCATCCACATAATCTTCCCATGAATGTATCATATCATGAAAAGATCATAGTCATAGCTCTTTGATAAGTAGCCCCAGAATTCTTTAGACTGAAAGGCATGACATTCCAATAGTATGTTCCCCACAAACAAGTGAAAGCTATTTTCTCTTGGTCTTCTGGTGCAATCTTGATTTGGTTGTAACCAGAGAAACCATCCATTAATGAGTACATGGCATGGCCTGCTGTCAAGTCAACTATAGTGTCGATGCTTGGAAGCGGAAAGTCATCCTTTGGGCAAGCTTTATTCGATCTCGAAGTGGTATACTCTTATTACATTGTCGGCTTTCTCTTGGTACAATATTAGTCCATTACGCGCCAAACGAATTGAATCTTATAAAGCACACCATCGGCTTCTTGATTCTTCTTTAACCGATGAGTATACGAGGATTCATCTTCTGAATTTTGCTTTGCCTGGTTTAGCTCTAGTTGATAGATAAATGGTAAATTATGAATTAGGGTCAAGACCTGGCATGTCTGCATATGACCAAGCAAAATTAACTTGATTTTCTTTGAGAAAATTCATGAACTCTGGGATTTCTTTATCTGTCATTGATTCAGCTAGCTGTAGAATCCTTGAATTATCTGTAGTTGCAATATTGATTTCCTTTGTAGGCTCGATCAAGATGGGCGATCGCTCATGATAGTGCTCTGGGAGAGTGTCAAGTTTCCCATCAGTTGGTGCCTTAAAAAGGTTTTCACCATCTGATATGCTCTTTCTTTTATCTTTTGTTTGATCTAGTACTGCCAGATTCTGGTTTTCACCACTAGATCGTTTTTCTTTATTTTCATTTTTGCAGCTAGGAGACTTGACACTCTCCTGATTAAAGACTTCATACCAAAAATTGCTAGTGGAACAATCATTTACATCATCTGCAGCAAGGAAGTTTATGATAGCTTCATCATTTGGAAAAATAGGTATATCAATAGGTTCGGTTAGATCCCAGTCAATGAGATCAGGATGGATTAAAGGTAATGCATCATTTGGTCATGTGAAATCGGCGATGGTTAGGGTCAAGACTGAGTTATCGGTAGGATCCAAGGTATGAGGTAGGTCAATGATGGTACTATTCT
>VDFB02373365.1:39805197-39846279 GCA_007258455.2 Sequoia sempervirens
AGTCTTGTAGAAGTTTGGTAATTTGAATTATAGGTTAAGATGGCAAGCATGTTAGGAAAGATTGAAATTGAGAAATTTAATGGTAGCAATTTTGAGTTGTAGAAACTTAAAATGGAAGATCTATTGGTTGATTGTGATCTATGGCTTGCTGTGTCTAGAATGAAGCCTACAAGCATAAAGCAAGAAGATTGGGACCTTACAGATAGAAAATCAAAGGGGCTAATAAGGCTCTATTTAGCAGACTCTATTATTCTGAATGTTCATGAAGAAAAGACTACACCTTTCTTGTGGAAAAGATTGGCAATTATTTATCAGGGCAAGTCCTTGGTGAATAAATTATTCTTGAGGAAGAAGCTATACACTTTAAGAATGTAGGAGGGAGGGTCTGTTTCTAATCATTTGAATGCTTTCAACATATTGATTGCTCAATTAGCATCTGTGGGTGTGAAAATTGATGAAGAAGATCGATGTATGCTACTATTATGTTCTTTTCTAGATTCTTGGGATCACCTGGTGATGGCTATTGGGAGTATGAAATCCACTTTTAAGATGGAAGATGTTGTTGCTTCTTTGTTATCAGAAGAGATGAGAAGGAAATCTTCTGAGATGGTGAAGGAGGCTCTTGCTATTAAAGGTAGATCGAAAGAAAAAGGCAAGAAGAAGGACAAGAAGTCCAAGTCCAAATCAAAAGGGAGATCAAAGTCTCTTGGAAAGAAGTCCAAGGTGAAGTGCTAAAATTATGGGAAACCTAGTCATGTCTGAAAGGATTGTCAAGAGGAGAAAAAGAAGAAGAAGAATTATTCCGATAATGATTCTTCTTAGAGTGATGCAGATGCCTTCATTACAGCCTTGGCTACATAGGCATCAGATGATGTTTGGCTGATTGATTCTATAGCATCTTTCCACATGACATCTCATAGAGGTTGGTTCACGAAGTATGAAAAATATGATGGTGGAAAGGTATATTTGGTGAGTGATTCATCTTTAGAAATTTTTGGCCATGGGAGAGTCAAAATTCAATTCCCTGATGGAAGAGTGAAGGGAATCAATGATGTAATGCATATACCAGGTCTGGCTCAAAATCTACTTTCTGTTAGTAAGCTGAATGATATTGGAGTGCAAGTCACGTTCTCTAGAAATGGTTGCAAGATGACTAGAAGATCTATGGTGCTAGCAAGGGGTGCTCATATTGGTACCTTGTATAAGCTAAATGCACATGTTGTACATTGTAATAGTGTCTCTACAAAGTCATAGAAAGCTACTCATGGGGAAAAAGAGGAAAAAGTTCTTGATAGTGTAAACTCTATGGAAGTTAAACTTCCAGCAGAAAAAGCTATGCTCTGGCATCATAGGCTAGACCACATTGGAGAGAAAGGTTTAAAAACCTTGAAGAATAAAAACCTAGTTGAAGGGCTTGATGATTGTAACCTCAAATTTGAGTTTTGTGAACATTGTATATATGGAAAATAACACCGTGTTTCATTTTATTCCAGTCCTCACAAATCTTCTAGTTTTCTTGATTATATACATTCTGATGTTTTTGGTTCAGTGAATGTTCCTTCTTTGTCTAATTCAAGGTACTATGTATCATTCATTGATGATTATTCAAGAAGAGCATTTGTTTATTTTTTGAAAAGTAAATCAGAAGTGTTCAGTTGGTTTAAGGAATTTAAGAACCTTGTAGAAAATTAGACTGGAAGGAAAATAAAATTTTTAAGGACTGATAATGGTGGTGAGTTTTGTTTTGATGATTTTGAGAGGTACTATAAAGATCATGGGATTAAAAGACATAAAACTACGCCTTACACTCTGCAACAAAATGGAGTTGCAGAAAGGTTCAATAGGATAGTGATGGGAAGAGCACAAAGTATGTTGAGTAGTGTTGGCTTGGAGGAGAAGTTCTGGGATGAGGCAGTTGCTACAGCATGTTACTTGATAAACTGTTCTTTGAATTCTACTCTTGTTGAGAAAACACCTTTGAAAACATGGTCTGGTAAGAAGCCCTCTCTGAGACACATTCAAGTCTTTGGCTATGAGGAATATGCACATGTGCCATATGAGAAAAGATCTAAATTATAGAACAAGGTTGTTAAATGTATTTTTATTAGCTATAGTGCTAGCATATAAGGATACAAGCTTTGGAATCCTGATAAAGAGAAGGTTCTATATAGCAGAAGTGTTATCTTTCGTGAGCTAAAGCCTTCTACCTTGGATCTATAGTCAGAGACAAAATCAGAAAATAAAAAGGATGCAGTTGAAATTCCTCCAACACCAGATAAAGAGGAATTGAAAATTCAAAATGTACCTAAAACTGAGGAGAGCTCAAGTAGTTTTAAGAGTTCTAAAGAAGAAAAACAATCTCAGCCTCAACCAATGAGGAGGTCAACTCATAAAAGAAAGAAACTTGATAGGTATGGGTTCTCTTTGATAGATTCTACTTGTGCCTATGCTTTAATTTCTAGCACTGATGAGCCTAGGACTGTGAAAGAGGCATTTAGAATTACTAATTCAAACTCTTGGTTGGAAGCCATGAATGAAGAAATGGCATCATTAGAAAAGAATGATACTTGGAGTTTGGTGCCCTTGTCTAAAGGTAGAAAAGCTATGGGCTGCAAATGGGTATTTAAAAAGAAGATAGGTCTAGATGGTAGTGTGGAAAAATACAAGGAAAGGTTGGTTGCAAAGGGTTATTCCTAGGTAGAGGGAATTGATTATGAGGAAATTTTTTCTCTTGTAGCTAAGCTGACATCTATTAGATTTATTTTGTCACTTGCAACAGTGTATGAATTAGAGGTTGAACAAATGGATGTGAAGACAACATTTCTTCATGGTGATCTTGAAGAAGAAATTTGTATGTCTTAGCCTGAGCACTTTGTGGAGAAAGGTAAAGAAAAACTAGTTTGCAAGTTGAAAAAATCTCTATATGGATTAAAGCAGTCTCCTAGAATGTGGTACCAGAAGTTTGACACCTTTTTTTTATCATTGGGATTTGTAAGATCAAAATCTAATCATTGTGTGTATTACAAAGATGAAAGTGATCAAGTTCTTATTATTGCTCTCTATGTTGATGATATGTTGTTCATAGGCAATAGTAAGTTAATGATTTCTGATCTTAAGTCTCAGTTGTCTACAAAGTTCAAAATGAAAGATCTTGGTGCATCAAGCTATATTTTGGGAATGGAGATATCTAGGGACAGGAATAGTAGAAAACTTTGGCTCAGACAAAGTAAGTATATTAAGACTGTTCTAGAGATATTTTGTATGAATGATTGCAAGTAGCTAGTTGTTCTAGTTTTGTAGGGAACGAAGCTATCTATTAAAGACTATCCAAAATCTCCTATTGAGATGGAGGGCATGACCAGTGTGCCTTATGCTAGTGCGGTTGGCAGTCTAATGTATGCAATGGTCTATACAAGGCCAGACATTGTTCAAGTAGTGAGAGTACTTAGTTGGTTTATGGCTAATCCTGGAAGAATACATTGGGATGCTGTGAAAAGAGTATTTAGATATTTGAAGGGAACTTCAGAATATGCTTTGTGTTACCATGGAAACTTGTTTGAATCACAGAGGACTCTTAGCATTCAAGGCTATGTGGATTTTGATTGGACAAGGGAGATTGATAGCAGAAGATCCACCAGTGGATATATTTTCATGATGAATGGTGGTGCAGTGAGTTGGATGAGTAAGTGGTAGGCTGTAGTCGCTTTGTCCACTACAGAGGTAGAATACATCACAGCAACACATGCCTATAAAGAAGCAATCTAGTTAAAACATTTGTGTTCTAACATTGGTTTTGATGCAGGGAAAATAACAGTTTACTATGCTATTTGTTTGGCAAAAAATCCTACTTTCCATTCCAGGACAAAACATATAGATGTACAGTATCATTTAGTATGAGATATGGTGGAGGATGGAAAGGTCTCTTTAGAAAAAGTGGATACTCTAGAGAATGTTGTAGATGCATTGACGAAGCTAGTGAGCACAGACAAGTTCAGGTGGTGTGCCAGTTCCATGGGCCTTAGTGCCCATAAATTCCATTAGTTATGTTGTGCTTTGGAGGTGCCTATGTGATCTTCATCAAGTGGGAGTTTGTTGGAATTGTGTGCCTCAATCTTAAGGGTTGAAACCTCTGAAAGAGAAAAGTCGGTGTGACATACTTTTTATCTGGCTGACTAGTAGTTGTGTAACCTTGTGAAATGTTCAGGTCAGTGAGACCTTGTTGTTGTCTTACCAACTGGAGCTATCACTATGACATTTCTTGTCATTGTGATCTCTCTTCACCCGGTAAGAACTCTTGCCGATTGTGGTTCATAGTGGTTGTTGGGGAGACTTGTGGTGACAACAGTTATTGGGGAGAGATATGAATGTTTGATATGACTCATCCCAACAAGAGATGTCTCGCCGAATGGTTATACACTTGGAGTCATTGGAGTAACATGAAGGCTTTGGTAAGAACTCTTGGTGATGGATGATTGTCTCACCGATGGTGTAGTTTGTTGTCGGTATGAATCCTGGTGAAGGATGGTCTCAGGGTGACTTGGAACCTATGGAGTGACTCTTAGTGACTACCTAAGTCTTGCCGATGGATGTTCATATTGGTATGACTTGAGGGCTCGTTATGACTCTCACTGAATAGTGATAGTCTTGCCGATGGGAATGCTGATGTTGATGTGACTTTTGAACGCCGGTATGATCTCTCACTGAATAGTGATAGTCTTGCCAAATAGCATTACATGTGATGATCATTAGTATGATGTCTCAGCGATATGACTTGTCTCATCGAAAACTTTTCATGATGATCATCGGTATGACATAAAGATCTATGAGACTCTTGGCGATAGTGAAAATCTTGCCGAAAGATCTTCTCAAGATGGATTTGCATTTGGTATAAGGTCTTGCCGATGGTGATGACTCTTGGAAATAACAATGATCAGGTCTTGTGGCATCAGGGAGACATGGTTAGTGTCTCACCGACATGAAAATACTATTTGAATTCCTTCACTAATTGGAAGACTATCCTACGTGGTTTGTCTTTGACCAATCAAAGGAGTAGAATGGGAACTGCTAGCAGTTGGACTGTTGTGGCCATTATTGTGAGGAAGATTGACAGACTAGGAGTGACATGGATATACTCAGGAATTGAAGATGATGATAGGTTAGGTAATAGTTGGATGAATAGTTTGATATGTGATTAGTGAGAATTCAATTCTAAGAGAATTATAACTTGAATGTTTTGTACAAGGTTGATCATTGAATCTATTGTTGTAAATTGACATCAGAAAGATAAGTCTAATCTCTATATGTAATTTCCATTACTGTAATACAAAGAGGCTTTTCTTGGTGTGGTGGGTTTTTCTCCCCTAAGGGTTTTCCCACATAAATCTAGTGTTCATATGTGTATGTTAATTTCTCTGTTTCAGTTATTTCTTTCAAGTGTATCTAAATTGGACTGTCATTGAAAATTTAATGTCACCTCTACATTCTTCCTTGAGGTTTTGACGTTAGGAGAGTTAGTTACCCACCTTAGCTTTCCTTACATCCCACTCTTTTTGACCCTCTCCCACCCTCTCCCGCTGTCCCTAACTCTCTTCCACCCTCTCCCACCATTTCCAACTCTCTCCCACCCTCTATCCCACTCTCTCCAACTCTCTCCCACTCTCTCCCACCATCTCCCATCCTCTCCCACTCTCTCCCACTCTCTCCCACTCTCTTCCTCTTTCCCAACCCCTCCCACCCACTTCCACTCTCTCCCGCCCTCTCCCACTCTCTTCCACTCTCTCCCTCCCTCTCTCTAGCTCTTCCACTCTCCCACACTCTCTTCCACTCTCTTCCTATTTCTTCCTCCCTCCCTTCCACTCTCCCACCCTCTCCCACTCTCTCCCAGTCTCTCCCAGTCTCTCCCAGTCTCCCACAATCTCTCCCACTCTCTCCAACTCTCCCATAGTCTCTACCACTCTCTACCATAGTCCCACACTCTCTCCCACTCTCTAAAACTCTCTCCCACTCTCTCTCACTCTCTCCCACCCTCTCCAACATTCTCCTACCCTCTCCAACCCTCTCCAACCATTACCCACTCTCGTCACCCTGTCCCACTCTCTCCCACTCTCTCCCACCCTCTCTGACTATTTCCCACTATGTCCAACCCTCTCCCACTCTCTTTTTCCCTCCCTCCTCTTGTCCACTCTTTTGCATGCTGTCCCACCCCCTCACACCCTGTCCCACTCTCCCCAACTCTCTCCCACCCTCTACCACCCTCTCCCACTCTCTCCCAATTTATCTATCCCTCTCCCACTATTTCCCACTCTCTCCCACTCTCCCAACATCTCCCACTCTCTCCCACTCTCTTCCTCCCTCACTCCCACTCTCTCCCACCCTCTCCCACTCTCTCCTACCCTTTCCAACCCTCTCCAACCATTACCCACTCTCCCCACCCTATCCCACTCTCTCCCACTCTCTACCACCTTCTCTAACTATTTCCCACCCTCTCTCACTCTCTCCAACTCTCTCCCACTCTCCCAACCTCACTAATTATCTTCCTCCTGTTAGAACTATAGAATTTTAAATATTTTACAGTCCATTGCATTGATGAGTTTCCAAAATAAGTCCTCATCAGAAGCATAATGTTCCTTCCTCACGAGGTCTTGCTCATATTTTGTCATATGATCCATTAGAATTCATCTAGTCTTTGATATTTCATTATATTACCCATATCGGCAAGACTGAGTGAGGGTCTCCCTGATCCATTTGACATTATTACTAATATATGATTTTGTAGACTATCGACAAGACACATCTTTTGTTTTGGTGATAGAAAAGTCATGTCGGCAAGATAATTACTATCAAGATGAATCATAATGAACTCATATATGTCTCACCGACTAGCGCATGGAGTGAGGTCCTGCCGATAAAGCAGAAAGGGGTTCCATCAGAAGGCTATCGGGAAGAAGCTATGTAGTCTTTCTGACTCAAATGTCACACCAATAGAGATGAGCATTGGCAAGAGAAGAAGTCTTTAGCATGAGTTTCACTGAAAGTGAAAGTTACACTGAAGAGGTACTTTGGGGAGAGTCTCACTAAATGAAACATATTGGAGAAAAAGGGTTCGACAAGACAATCAATATCGGTATGAGTCTTTTCAAATTTTTAAAATTATGTCAAGGTGTGGTTTCATCAGTGAAAGGGTGATTACGTCTCAGCAACCAAAAAATTTACCATGATGTGCATCTCGGTAAGACGCAGTGTGATCTATGAAACATCTCCCCAACTTGGGATTCTCACAGTGACATGTGAAACTAAAGTGTTACCTATCAGTGAGACTTGAAGGTTTTGGGGAGACTACAGGATGTTATGGTGAAAGATCTAATGAATTTTGCAAAATAGCTTTTGCCCCAGATTTGAAATTTTCTCACCGACAAGACACTTGATGTGACAGTGCCAGTTTCAAATAAGTATTCGTTCATACTTCAGCTAACACATTAATGGTGCGACGGATATAACAGGGAAAATCTAATCAAATGCATTAGTGTCGAATTGATAGCAGAGGAGCTAGTAAAGCAAATGGAGAACCAAGTCAACTTTCAGTCTAAAGAATTCTTACAAGATACTATAAGTAACTACATCACAACTTTTCAAATTTTAGCTTCTATAACTCTGAAGAAATGGAGTCCCCTAGTTCTAGAAAGATTAAAAGTAGAAAATAGGGTGAAAGTAGTCAATCAAAAGGAAAGAAACAAAAAATTGATAGAGAACATGAGGGCACTAAGCGAAGATTAAACTAGGACCTCATTGACCAGTTACCTGGTTCAGGGCCTAAAGCCAGAAGGTCCGCACAACTTAGGGAAGAAGTTGATAAACTAGATGACAAATGCAAATTCATAGGTGACATCTGGACTACCATAAGGGGGTATGAATTGCTCAATTTCCATTATCATAGGTGAAATCATTTTGAACCAGTCTGCAATCCATGGAAGCTGAATTTGGGAAAACTGGTGTGCCCTAACATGTTTGTGAATGTCAAACTGGTAAAATTGTTAGCTGACCATTATGACCCAGGGCACAAAGCTATATGTGACCCATCTGGAAAACCACAGATATTTTTGTCAAAAGAGGCAATTGGACAAGTTTTCAATTTAGAAGGGTTTTGCAATGAGGAGATCATACACAAGGAATTAGAGAAGGAATTCTTGAGAATGGATACAATCTATAAGGGTTGAAGGTTGCCAATTCATAGAGTTAAATAAGGCAGTAAGCCAGATCCTCTACAAGATAGTGAGGGACCCCCTTATCATGTGTACTTGTTTGAACCCTATATGAAATACACTTATTTTTCAGTGTGTCAAGTATTGGGAATGGATGCCCTAGAGTATATGTCAATTGTGCCCATGATTATCATAGTAGATATCCAGTATCATAATTCTCGGCCATTTGAATATGCCTCATAAATTTCTAAGGGACTTGATTAAGGACTAATGGCTATAAAAGGTGGATCATCTACTCTTCATCTTAGGCATTATTCATTGTTGATGCATCTGGTACTCTATTTTGGACAAGAGTTGGAAGTATGGCCTCCGGAAATGAGAATTTCTCAGCTTGGTAAAGATGGTGAAGCATTACCTATTCAATTGTGGACTACTATTTGGGATAGCAGGTTTGCTAATGCTAGTTTCATTCATTTTGAGGAATATTTTGTGAAAACATTGTAGAGATTGTATAATTATCCCTGTAATTATTCATTATCTGATGAGATAAAGAGATTTCTTTGGCCAAAATATTTCAATGGGCCAATTGATCATAATTGGGGAGATTGGTATTGTTTAGAAGGATCTACAATGATCAGAGTTTATGGGTTTGAAGATGCCCCTTTCATTCTACCAAAAATAGTCCCAAATAGGATTTGCATATCTAGAGATTGTCAGGCAGATGGATTACTGCAGTGTAATGAATTTTAGCTCTTTTGGGAAGTAGGCTTTCATGCCTAGTACATTATGTTTTGGTGACTTTACTATATTGGCCAAAGAAGGATATAATTTGATCCTTGACAATTTGCTTTAGTACAATATGAAGAGAGGACCACCCAGGAAGAACTTTGACCCAGAAGGATATATCAATTCTACCAAAATGAAGATAAAATTTGGAGGGTATCAGCATGTGCCCTATAACTTGGATGATATGATTCAGAATCTTGAGGAGGAAGAAGCTGAAATAGTGGTTGAAAGATATAAACAAGGGCTACATGATGTAGAGAAATTGTCTTCAAGGGAAGAGACACCACAAGATAATGTGCCACAGAGCCAACCAAAAGGGGTATCTAGATTGAGAACTCAATAGTATGTTTGCCCAACTAGAGAGTTGAATGTTGAAAGTGGTGATGCAGATGCAAGGCATATTGAGTATAGATCATTTTTTTTAGATGACGAGCTCATAAACTCCTCAAAATTCAAAACAATTTTGTATAAACAGAAGGGGAAGGAAATAAGAGAAAAGGTTGTTGATGTCACTACAGGAAATTAAGAACAATTTCTAAACGAATTGAGGAAATGTGTGGATGATGAAATGACAAATATGACCCCTAAAAAGGGGAGGAAAATGTTACAAAATGCTAGTGTAACTAAGGATTTCTTTTAGGTTTGATTAAAGTGTTAGCAGTAAATCAATGAATGACAATGAAACCAAAAGATTTATCGAGTACAAAGGAAATTAAACAATAAAACAATTATACCTGTTAATCAAATTTTCCATGATTACCTCCATAGTACCTTCTAGCTTGTTGGTTGATGTATTGCCCTTAGATTCTTCGTGCGAGCAATCTGAAAATAGATGTCTAAGTCCTACACCAAGATTTGAAGGATTTGATCAAAGTCTAATGCCTTTGCCTAAAGGACTAAGAGTGACTATTCCTAAAGATGTCAAAACTCAATGAAATGTGCCAATAATTGCTATGAAAAGTTTAAGTGTGCAAGTGCGAGAATGGATAAAGTGAATGTGTAATATGTCAGTGTAATTGAAAAATGAGAGGAAAATGGCATTTTATAGAAAATTCCATTTTGAATGGACAGGTGAGATTGAATTGTGACCAAAACCTAAAACTAGAGGTCTAGATTAAATCTGAGAATCCCTAGTTAGGGTTAGGGAAAAATCATTAATTGAGCGGTCAAGATGTCATCTCAGAGAATCGAATCGGCGGTGGAGAATAAATGAGGAAATTAATTTGAAAATAAAGATTTTTGAAAATGAATAAGATAAAGACTCGACTGAAGATCAGTTTTGGAAGGGTCAAGAACCTGCTTGATCACTTGATTCTTGAAGGAAAGTTACTATTTTGGAATTAAATTAATTCCAAATGTGAATTTTGTGAAATAATAAATAATCAAATTTTTAGATTATTTACCATAATGAGCTGATAGTTAAAAATGAGATGACATTTTAAATAATTTAATTTATTTAAAATGAGAAGAACTTCAAATTTGGCAATTAAATAACTAAATTTAATTATTTAATTTAGGAGATAAGACTAATAAATAAATAAATTCATTCATTCATTTAATTGTGACAATTAGTGACATATTAAATAAATAAATAAACTTATTTATTTAATAATCAGGAAGAATAAAGTGAATAGAAGGTAATTAAATAAATTAAGGAAACTATTTAATTAAGGGAAGACTTAGACAATTAATGATGTATTTAATAAATAAATAAGATTTATTTATTTAATAATCATGAAGAATAAATGGACATGAATTAATTAAATAATTATGAATTATTTAATCAATAGTTGAATTTGGACCAAAGACAATTAAATGTCATAATTATGCTAAGACGAAAGTGGTAAAAATGAAGCTTGCAGGCCTAGGTCATTTTTAGGTGTCTACAGTTGGTGTCATGATATTTCCCGAGCTAGATCTCAATTCAACCCTTGTCTTTGATAGTTTCTTGAGGGACAGTAATGCTACACATAAGCTTGACAAAGAAAGTGTAATAGAGGTGTATGATGGATCAAAATACAATACTGATGAAGGGTCATTGATGATTTGGGCCTTATACCCACCCCACAGGAAATCAATATTTATTGATACAGAAAAGGAATTTGGCCATGTCATGAATCTAAAGGTTGGAGAGGTTGATCTTGTGGCTACTACAAAAATTGGAGTAAATATTGAAAAGTTGAATAAAGCCCAAATTCAGATGTTGATAAAGGAAAGAGAGATGTATAAATCAAATAATGAAAGGATATTGAGGGAAAATGATAGATTAAAGGATTTGGTAGGCATCACTATGAAGACACCCAAGATGCTTACTCAAGGTGAAAGCTCTTAGTTGAAAGATCATTGGGAAGGATCAAGTGCTTATTCCCAGGGAAGGCATGATGCAATTGTAGCAATAATCAAGAAAAGGAAGGATAATTTAACTCCTTGGTTGAATAAAATTTGGGGAAAACATTCACATACTCTTGCTACATTAAAGGAGCATAAAAGGATGGATGGATGGATTATGGAGAAGTTTCATGAAATAGACCAAAGAGATTCTTCTAACAGTGTAGCAATTGAAGCTGCAAATCATATTATAAATCGACATCGAAACTTCTACAATGAACTGCAAGGGGATGAACAGGGGTTGATAAACGCTACCAAGAAAACATTGATTGCATTCTCTGATGACAAAGGGGAACTTAAGGAAGCTGCCAAATGGAAGAATGAGAGTGAGTAATTACTAAATGAAGTCATGAGGATAGCTTCTGCAGAGGATACAATGTTAGATGAAGTGAGCGAACAGAGTGAGAAGATGATGAAGATGGAGATCACGATTCGAAACGCGGCTGGTGATGCAGATACATATGAGCACCAGGATTATTTGGATCATCTTGCTAAAACTCACTAGTGGCTAAATAGAGATTAATTATCCTCTAATCCTTTTGTTATGTAAACATGTGATATTTCAATTTTTGAAAGGACGCATCATTTCATATTCTCAATGTATAAATATCCATTTCGGAAATGAAATGAAGAGAATATATAAGTAGAGTAGGATAGAGGATAGAAGATATACAATATAATACAATGTTTCACCAATATGAGACTATGTTGCATGTTTAAAATCATGAAGATATCAATTGATATCTAATAATATGGTGTAGTTGTTTCTAGTATCAGTTGTTTACAGTGTTTGTTGAAAGCATTATTGAAGTTGTCTCCAATGTGGTGTTTTCTGGTTATTTAAATTGGTGTAACAAGTTTATATCCAGTTTTTCAATGCACATTTGTTGCATCTATATGGTCAATTGATTGGTTCTTTCCAATAAAGATTATATCCTTTAAATTGATCATAGTAATTAGGGAATCTCAGTTGGATCACTAAGAAGAACTTGGTAATCATAACCTTGCATGTTTATACAAGCTATAAACTAAATCATATGTAGAAAAACTTGAATGTTTGCCAGAACGAAGTACTTGTTTCAGATTTCTCTTGACTCTGCACACCCTATAAGGCACTAGTCTCCACAGTTTCATCATCCAGTTTCATTCAATTCTTTTTTACATCTGTTAACTGAGCATATTAGGATTTAGTCTTGAATATTGGTATATAATTTATACCAAATTTGATTTCATTTGTCCACTTCCATCTGCCATCATGGACAAATTAGTGCAAGAGAGAAGATCATAAGTCAAGTCTGCCCAATTCATATAGGTACACCCACCTAGGTCCAACAACACCTAAAGAGTAGAAGGTTTAAGCCATTTAACCTTGTCTATTACCCTAAAATGTACCAAGAGAGTGGCAACCTCTTGAGGTAGTCTTACTAGCATTTTTGAGAGATAACAAATTGATGACTCTGCTAGGGAATACATTCAGAATCAGGACCTTAATCATAGAGTGAGAAACCCATATAGACTCTACTGGGATAACAAGTAACAAACATTTTCTCACTTTTAAGAAAGTGAGTGGTGACTCTGATAAAAAAATTTCAACATGAATGGAAGAAGATCTCAATATAGGGGAGGTCATACTAGAGACCCTACTGGAAGTAGGAAATGGAAACACAAGGATGATAAAGTTGATAAGGGTAAAAGGATAAATGAAGACATGTGCATGATGAACAAAGACAAAGCATCAATACCACATTGTGAAACATATGACCGTTATGATACATGGAAAGATAATTCAAGTGTAGAACCTTGTACCCTAGAAGATCAAAGAAATCCCTTTTACGATCCTCAGAAATAGGCTAAGTTTAGAGCTGAACTTGAGGCTGAACAAATCAGAATTCAGCAGGAGTATGATCTAAAAATGCACGGTGATGAGAATGGACCTATTGATCATGAATCTCCTCAAGAATATTATAAATATTTAACATATGAAGAAGTAAAAGCACGGTTTGAATCTCAAAAAAGGAAAGAGAAGAACATGAGAAAGCCCAGATGATACAAGCAATGAGAGAATTCAAGTTGTAGAAAACTCACAACATTGCTCAGATAGCTGGTTTCCCCCCAAAGTATGTACCACCTCATAAGCAGGGTAATCATGGGGTAGGGACTTCTGATCCACCAAGGGTCCTTCACCATCAGGTAGGGAATCAATATAGATAGCCAAATCATCCACCCCATATTCCCACACAATATACAAATGTTTAGCCACCTCATAATCAGCATTATGTACCACAACATCATACCAAATTCAATAATCCGATGTACCAATATCATTATCCACCCAACCCTCCTCATTAGTATACAACGATGATCAGACAGTTTGATTTAGCAGGGTTTCAATTATACCCTTACCCTATGGATGGTAGTTGAAGAGGTATGGTGCCTAATTTTATAGGGAGTAGTGCAATTTCTATTGAAGACCATTTAAGGAGTTTCAATGCCTTCATTCAAGATGTGGGTGTACCCTATGAAGATTTACATATGAGGTTCTGGTGCCTAAGTTTATAGGGAGTAGTGCAATTTCTATTGAAGACCATTTAAGGAGTTTCAATGCCTTCATTCAAGATTTGGATGTACCCTATGAAGATTTACATATGAGGTTATTCATGATGTCACTTACTAAAGAAGCCAGAGATTGGTTCAATAGCCTAACAATAGCCTCTATTGATTCCCTCCAAATATTTCAGGATTGATTCCTTGAGCAATATGGGAATCAAAGTGCACATTATGCTTCTCTTGATGAATTGATGCGAATTCAGAAAAATTAGAATGACTCAATTTATGTTTTCAACCAAAGATTCAATAAACTATAGAACAAAATTCCTCCTGGATCAAAATTACCAGACTTTGTGGCATTGAGTGTATATTTGAATGTGTTTGATCCTAAAACAGGGTATGAACTAAGAAATAAGTTCCCAAGAGACTTGGCTGAAGCTCAGAAGATAGCATTAACAATTGAAAATAATAGGAGGGCTGTTGGGATAATTGATAAAAGAGAAAATCATAGGGCTTCTCAACAAACAAATAATTATCAATACAAATAGGAAAACACATACAGGAATGAAAGGTCGAGGTTACATGACATGCCCTATAATACAAACTGGAAGGATGGAAAACCTATAATAGATAGGCCTAGAAACAAAGAAAATCCTGATCCATTGAGGAAGAAGGGAACCTATATGGTGAATAACAATTATTTCTGTGAAGTCTGTGATAAGCCACATTCCCCAGATTATTTTGTTGTAGCCCAAAGAATGCAAGAAGAAGGAATGTTGATGAATAGTGGAGAAGATCACAATGTGTATTTGACTTCGAATACTTTTCACCATGTGGAAGAGAGGTACTCATCTTCAGAGGATGAAGGTTATGAGTATGGTGTTTCAAATCAGAAATACAATGTCCACATGGCTGAACATCAATCCTTTCTGAATTTGAGGAAGATTATACAAAGCCACATTCTATTGAAATACCTACTCACGACAATATGAGGAAACTTACTGAAGAGGAGATAGAGAGATTAACTGTTGATGTAGTTGAAGAAGCAAAGAGTAAGTACTGGTTGAGAAATAGGATAGTAAATGACAAGTAAGGTGTCCCTAGGGGAATCCTTATGAAAGAGCAAAAAGCGACTCAAGGAACTGTGAAAAAGGCAGAAAATAAACATGATTAAGGTAAGCAAAAGCCTGTCCAAAAGGATGAAGTGAAGGAATTACACAAAGAAATGCAAAAGCCTGATCAACCAAGTAAAATAGAAAAGGAAGAAAACAAAGGAGAAACGTTAGAGAAAAAGAAAGTGGTTAAAGTGGAGGGTTCTTATTTTGACTTCACTCAGGCTTTATCTCAGGTAAAGATGTCTATACCACTACTTGAGATGATGAAAATTAAAGAATATAGAGATAGTGCGGTTCAATTAATAAAAAATGGGAATGAAAAACATATAAATTCTGAAAGCAAGATGGCCACTAAAAATAAGCAAGAGAATGTGAATATCCTAGAGGTGTGCCTTAGTAATGTATTTCCCCCACAAGTTGATCCTTTTTTCACTACATTACTCATAAATAATAAACTGCTGAGGAATTGCATGATAGACTCTGGTGCTACTATGAATATTATGCCAGTAGGAGTGATGAAACAACTAAGCATGTGGGTGGATACATATGAAGGGAAATGCTATGCAATGGATAACTGACCTGTTCCTGTGGTAGGTATAATGAAATATGTTGAAGTCAAGTGAGCCGCTTATCCTCAAGTGGCCTATAATATTGATATAATAGTAATAGACACCCCTCCTTAGTTTGGTATGCTTTTATCAAGATAGTGGATGGCAACTGTTGGTGGAAATGTCTAGTTTGATGTCATATGCAACAATTCCAGTTAATGGTCAGGAAGTGAAGTTGTACAGAGAACCAAGAATGAACCAAGTTGTTGACTATGTGCCACAAGATCAAATTAATTGTTTTTGTAATGTTGATCTTGGGATTTTTAATATAGAACCAGCCCAGCCAGAGTTGGTCAATACTAACCAATTGAGAAGCATGCTGCACAAAACTACAACAGTGTGTGGAAGATGTAATTTGATGGAGCCTGCAACCAAGAAGGTAATAGAGCAGGGATAGTATTTGTTTCACCTGAAGGTATTACCTTTAAGTATTCATTCGTATTAACCTTTGAATGTACAAACAATGTGGTGGAATATGAAGCTTTATTAACATGACTGAATATAGTTGTGAAACATAAAATCAAGTTGTTGGTTGTTCTTGGGGATTCAGAGTTGGTTGTTTCATAAATTAAATCAAAATATGTAGCAAAGCACAAAACAATGAAGCATTATAGAAATGTTGTATAGGATACAGTTGAGTTGTTTGATGCCTTCTCAATTGAGTGGATAGATAGATCAAAGAACATAATGGCTGATTTTCTAGCAAATGTAGCACTAAAAAGAGATGATATTACATTGGCTGGGGTATCACAAATTGAATTCAAGACAAGGCCTACTATGCCTGATAACATATATAGTTGGTAGGTCTTTAATGATGATACTAATATTTTGAAATTATTCTACTGTATAGATCAGTATGAAGCCTAAGAAATTGACTTCAATTCCATTATTGAAGAGGTGGATGGGAAACAAATGACATTTGGGAAAGAGATCTTATAGCTCAAAACAAATAAGCATCCTAAAGGCTTAGTGGCATTGGAGAGGGTGTATGATGGAAATTATTGGTCTCTCCTGAAGTAAACACTAGTTAGAAGGGAGGATATTGAAGAAATTAACTTGGGAACTGAGATGGCATCAAAAAAGGTGTACATAGGGAAGAAGATAAGCCCTACAATTAGAAAAATGTTGATAGAATTACTAAGAAAATATAAACATGTGTTTTCTTGGTCTTATGAAGATCTAAAAGCATATAGGGAAGATTTGTTTCAACATGAAATACCATTGAAGCCAGATGCTAAGCCATTCAAACAAAAGCAAAGACCCATAAATCCAACATTGGAGCCTAAAATGCAAGAATAATTGGCAAAGCTCATTGATGGGGGAATAATCAAACCAATCAGGCATTCTACGTGGGTCTCAAACTTGGTTCCTATGAGAAAGAAGAATGGAGATATCATGATATGTGTAGATTTTAGAAATCTAAAAATGGCATCCCTCAAAGATAATTATCCTTTACCCAATATGGAGGCTATATTGCACAAGGTAACAGGGTGCAAACTGTTGTTTATGATGGATGGGTTTTTAGGGTATAACCAGGTTATGGTCAAATAATATGAGTAATATAAGACAACATTTACAACTCCTTGGGGAACATATGTATACATAAGAATGCCATTTGGTCTCACTAATGCAGGGGCAACCTTCCAAAGAGCTATGGATGTGGCATTTGCAGATTTGATCAATGTTATCATGGTGGTGTATCAGGATGACCTCACTACTTACTCAAAGAAGGCTGAAGATCATGTTCAACATCTAGAAAAGGTATTTATAAAAGCTCTTAAATATGTTATTAGCTTGAACCCTAAGAAATGTCATTTTGCAGTCATAGAGGGTAAGCTCTAGGGACATATTGTCTCAAAAGAAGGGATTAGGATAGATCCTGAAAGGGTTGAGGCCATTGATAAAATTCCTATCCCTAAAACTATTAAGGCTATACAATCATTCTTTGGACAAATTAATTTTGTTAGGATATTTGTTTCTAATTTTGCTGCGATTATTAAGCCCATCTCAAAAATGTTGAAGAAAGGATAGAAAATTGAGTGGACTGCAGAAGCCTTGGAAGCTTTTGTATCCATCAAACAAGCCATCGAGGAAGCTCCTATCTTTAAATCTCTGGATTTTGCAAAACCTTTTCAGATATTTTCATTCACCTCAATGCACACTATTTTTGTTGTTATGTTACAAAAAAATGAGGATGGTCATGAACAACCTATTTCCTTCTTCAGTAAGTCATTACAGGGGTCTAAATTAAAGTATGATATAATGGAAAAACAAGAATTTGCACTAGTGAAAGCTATAAAAGCTTTTAGGCCATATCTTGTTGGAGCAAAGATCGTTGCTTATGTTCCTCATGCAGCTGTCAAGGATATTCTGACACAGTCTGAAGTAACAGGAAAAAGATGCAAATGGATTAACAAAATCCAAGAGTTTGACATGGAGATACAAATTACTAGACTAGTAAGAGGTCAGGGCTTGGCTAAGTTGATGGCAGAAGCGAATATTGAAGCAAACCAAATTTGCAATGTAGAAGAAGAGATTGCAATTGTGAGCATTGAGCATAATCCATGGTATACAGATATCATGCATTACCTTAAATACATGAAGTGTTCAGAGGGATTGAGTGAAAGCCAGAAAAGAACTCTAAAGTTGCAGGCATCTAAGTATGTTTTCATGGATGGAGATTTGTTTTGGAAGAACAAGGATGGTATACTATTTTTATGTCTAGATGAATCACAAGCCATGCATGTCTTAAGTGAAATGCATGGAGTTTGTGGAGGACATTACACAACAAAGACAACTACACATAAAATTCTCAATGCAGGGTATTACTCGCCAAAGGTTTTTAATGATTCTTTTACATATGTAAGAAAATGTGAGGCTTGCCAAAAAATTTCTAGAAAAATGAAGTATCTGAGAACTTTGCCACTTCAACCCTTGTAGGTTGATGCCCCTTTTCATCAATGGGGAATTGATTTCATTGGAAAGATACAAGAAAAATCAAGTGGTGGACATA
This sequence comes from Sequoia sempervirens, assembly GCA_007258455.2. NCBI lineage: Eukaryota > Viridiplantae > Streptophyta > Pinopsida > Cupressales > Cupressaceae > Sequoia > Sequoia sempervirens. Next base: position 39,823,853 of record VDFB02373365.1, read on the forward strand.
GATGGATACTAGTGGCCATTGATTATTTTACCAAATGGGTAGAAGCAATCCCAACTAAATAGGCTACAAGTAGATTTGTGACAAATTTTCTAATCGACAACATCATTACTAGATTTGGTACACCAATAAGATTGATCACTGACAATGGGATGTGTTTCAGATCAGATGAATTCAGAAATTTCTATAGTACATATGATATTACCATTTATTATACAGCCCCTTACCATCCACAGGACAATGGTCAAGATGAGTCTAGCAATAAAAGTCTTCTAAAGATTCTAAGGAAGATGTTAGGTCATAACAAGAAAGCTTGGGATTCAAAATTAAAACTGGCTGTTTGGGCTGATAGGATTACAGTAAAAAAGGCAATTGGAAAATCCCCATTTGAATTGGTATATGGAACACAAGCTAGGATGCCTTTGCAGAATTTGTTACCAATCTACAAGTTCATCCTTCAGGAAGATTTGGATGTTCCAGAACCTATGGAGGAAAGAATGGAGCAACTAGCTGAGTTGGATGAAATCAGGAGAGTTGCCCAAAACCAAAACATGAAGTTATAGACACAAATGAAATATCTATTTGATAAAAAAGCAAAGGATAGAAGGTTTGGAGAAAGTGACTTGGTACTGATGTGGAATGCAAGGTGTTAGGAGAAGGGAAAGCATGGGAAATTTGAAGCTTTGTGGCTATGACCTTTTGTTTTTTGTTGGAAATAAAGGAGAAGATTCATACTATTTATAGAAATGGCTGGTGAAGATCAAGAGTTGCCTGTACATGGGCAATTTCTAAAACATTTTTTCTCTTGAACAACATAGAGGATTAAGGGTTGCCAGTACATGGACAATCCTAATTTTCCTTCTTTCAAAATAATTTTTTCCATGTATAGTAGTATAGGGTCACATTCATTTCCATTGCCATTCATTTCATCATGCTCACATGATCCATCACCTTGAATTTGGTCTGCTCACCTAGAAATATGGATCCTTGCAATGATCTTACTATCATTCATCCTCAGATGAAGCAACTGTTAGAACTGTAAAATTTTGAATATTTTACAGTTCATTACATTCATGATTTTCCAAAATAAGTCCTCATCAGAAGCATAATGTTCCTTCCTCATGATGTCTCTCATATTTTGTCATATGATCCATTAGAATTCATCTAGTCTTTGATATTTCATTATATTACCCATATCGGCAAGACAGAGTGAGGGTCTCCTCGATCCATTTGACATTATTACTAATATATGCTTTTGCAGACTATCGGTAGAACACATCTTTTGTTTTGGTGACAGAAAAGTCATGTCGGCAACAGAATTACTATCAGGATGAATCATAATGAACTCATATATGTCTCACTGACTAGCACATGGAGTGATGTCTCGGCTAAACAAAAGATCATCAGAGTGAGGTATTGCCAATAAAGCAGAAAGGGGTTCCATCAAAAAGCTATCGGGAAGAAGCTATGTAGTCTTGCAAACTCAAATGTCGTACTGATAGAGATGAGCATCAACAAGAGAAGAAGTCTTTGGCATGAGTTCTGCCGAAAGTGAAAGTTACACCGATGAGGTACTTTGGGGAGAGTCTCACCGAATGAAACATATTGGAGAAAAAGGGTTCGGCAAGATAATCGATATTGGTATGAGTCTTTTCAAATTTTTAATGTCACGCCGAGGTGTGGTTTCATTGGCGAAAGGGTGATTACATCTCAGTGACCAAAAAATTTACCACGAGGTGCACCTCAGTAAGACGCAGTGTGATCTATGAAACATCTCCCCGACTTGGGATTGTCATAGTGACATGTGAAACTAAAGTGTTACCTATCGGCGAGACTTGAAGGTTTCAGGGAAACTACAGGATGTTACGGCGAAAGATCTAATTGTAGACACCTAAAAATGACCTAGGCCCAAGCTTCATTTTTACCACTTTCATCCTAGCATAATTATGACATTTAATTATGTCCTTGGTCCACATTCGACTATTGATTAAATAATTCATAATTATTTAATTAATTCATGTCATTTATTCTTCATGATTATTAAATAAATAAATTTTATTTATTTATTAAATCATTAATTTTCTATGGCTTCCCTTAATTAAATAAATTTCTTAATTTATTTAATTTCCTTCTTGCATTTTCTTCCGATTATTAAATAAATGAATTATATTTATTTATTTAATCGCGATTGTCTTAATTAAATAAATTGATTAATTTATTTAATTAATTATCTGCTAAATTAAATAATTAAATTTAATTATTTAATTGCCAATTAATATTCTTCTCATTTTTTAAATTATTTAAAATGTCATCTCAATCTGCAGTCCATTTTGATAAATAATCTGAAAAAGATTATTTATTATCTCATAAAATCCATAATTTGAATTATCTTAATTCAAATTAGTAATTATTCTTCCAAAAATCAAGCAATCGGGCAGATTCTTGATTTTCAAAATTTGATCTTCAGTCCAAATCTTATCTTCTTGATTTTTCGGATCTCACAAATTAGGTAATCTTATCTTCTTGATTTTTTGAAAATCTTTATTTCTTTAATTAATTTCCTCATTTATTCTCCACCGTCGATCCAATTATCTGAGATATTATTCTGACCGTTGGATTAAGGATTTTTCCCTAACCCTAATTAGGGATTCTTAGGTTTAATCTGGACCTCTCATTTTAGGTTCTCATCATCAATTAATCTCGTCTGTCTGCTCAAAATGATATTTTCTATAAAATGCCATTTTCCTCTCACTTTTCGATGACACACACACATGCTGACATTTTACATAGACATTCTAGGCATTTCCTTGCACACTTAGTTTTCATATGCAATTTCAATATTTATTCTAGTCATTTGGTCAAATCTTGGCATTTGTTTAGGCATAGACATTGACAATTGTAGTCATAGGCATAGGCATTTAGACTTTTAAGCAAATCCTTCAAAGCTTGTTGTAGGACTTAGACATTTGCAGATTTGCTCACATGACGAATCTGAGGGCAACATCATCCAGTAAGTAAGAAGGTATTACAAAAGGGAATCATGGAAGTCTCGACGATCAGGTATAATCATTTTGTGTTTTACTTCCTTTTTGTTTTGTAAGATCTTAGGGTTTCATTGTCTTTATTGTTTGTTGCTAACACTCCTAATCAAACCTAAAAAGAAATCCCTTGATTACATTGGTGAACCCGACTCTGTTTTTCTAGTTTTCCATACATTTTTTGTGTTTTGTGTTGTTTTGCAAGTACAGGTACAAAAAGACGCAACTATTTTTTTAAAATATCATGACACATTTGATGCGTCACGATGCATCCACTGATAGAAGAGCCACAATCGCCCTGATAAGCCGCAACTAACATTTGGAATGATGCATCTGATCAGTCATGCCACATTTGAAGTCCAGAATGATGCATCTACTCTGTCAAGCCGCATTCGACTGGTAAGGTTTTCTTTCAGTTTTAACATTCTAATTTTTGGATTTAAGAGCTTTTCTGGTCTCTGGTTTCTTTTCTAGTTTTCTGGACTCCTGATTTCCTAGTTTTTCAGTCCTTCATGTTAGCTAGATTAGATTTTTGTGTTACTAATCTTCATTTGTAGCGTGTGGCGATCACTATTCGGGTGTCGAAGATCATTGCATAAAGAGACTACTAATATTTTGTTTGTAGATTCGAATGTCAAAGACAAGATAAACAAACATTGTGCTTATTTTTCATAGATTAGCAAACATTTGATTTTGGTGCATATAAAAAGAACATTCATTTCTTCTTTGCTTGATTGTGTTTGCAAGATGGTAGGTGAGTATGCTCTCACTTGGTGAAAACCTCATGATCAGAAAAACCAGACCCATCTTTATTTGTTATTACCCTGACTTGGTATATCGGAGTATCCTCTCCCCTCGTGCTTTTAGACGATCTTGGGTGTAAGAGAAATGGTTACCAACTCTAGAAATTGAGCCTACCTAGGGATTTCATCACCCCAATGTGACTCAAACTGGCAATGGAGCTAAAGCCAAGCTACCCCCAACCGGTATATAAATGTAAACCTTAAGGGAAAACCTAAGGTTGCTTGTGCGGATGTGTCATACGGATGCAGTTGTACTCCCTTAAACCCTATTGAGCTTAACCTCTTCAGGCTGGAGTGCCACCTTAATGGTGATTAATCTCTTACCCCATGTATGGCCACTCGAACGGGGGTCCCTAACTAAAAACTCTTGTATAGAAAGCCAAAATCCTTCTATTTGCTAGCGCAGCACCGGTCGGTGTGAAGGCATCCACACTTTCGCAGTTTGTAGTAGGGGTGATCAGCTCACCATGGGAGTTTCATGGGGGTTGGAAGCTTGGTTGGCTTGAGAAGAGAGTGCACTGTAAGGGGGAGCCCATGCAGCCAAGCTTCTAAATTCACACGCTACAGATATGCGGTTGGGGAAACCTGCGTGGAATCTAGCGAATATTGTCACGGCCTAACCTAGGATTGTGCTTATCTGATGTGTGTTTGGTTACATTCAAAATGATGTGTTTGTCAAGTTTCTTCTGGTTCTATCATAGTTCGAAACAAAACATTCTCCAAACAAATCAAAATTTCCATCAAAACGATAAGAAAATCATTTTGAATTTAAACTAAGTCACATCTATCAAACCACAACTAATTTTCTGCAATGCAACTGCTCTATTAAACCACATCTGACACTTAGAATGCCGCATCTGTAGGCATCACGATGTATTTGAACACTGAAAAGCCACATATGCTAAATCAAGTCACATTTGACAGTCCAAAAGCCTCAATCGATAAAATGAACCGCATTTGCTAAACTGTGACGCATTCGCAGCTTCAAACGACGCATTTGCCTTTCAAAATTTAAAAATTCACATTCAACACCTAAGGTCTTCAGATTGTCAACCATTTGTCAACCATTCTTTCCAAGGAGATTCTATCAGAAACCAAACTTGAAATTGCTCAAAGTCTTGACCATTAGTTTGCATTCGTCACCATAGGTTTCATACCTCATTCTTTCTAGTTGCATACATTTGGCATTAGATTATCCCTAGGTTCACATTTTGCATACTTAGGATTAGGAAAATCTTAAGCACACTTTGCAAAGTCATTGTTTTCAAAATTAGGCCCTCTTGGACTAAGTTCTCAAACCCCCTTTTTATTCATTGTCCTCTTTTGTGAGATTTTTCCAACTCAAAAGTCTAGTTAGGAAAACTCACTAGTCATTTAGACCTTGTCACCTTGTCATTTTCAACAAAGTCCTTTAGCAATCAAAATCAAAAAAAAATTTCAAGCTTAGAAGTGCTTAGATAACCTTGTCTTACATTGCATACACATTGCATATCCTATTCACAAAAATCCAAAAAAAAAAAAAATATTAGTCATCCTAGTTGTCGTTTTGAGCTTTAGATCTTGCATACTATCATCATTATTAGTTGTCATCCCCATTTGAGCAATCTCATTTATGGTCGAAACTAGACTTCAAAAACAAAAGAGACAAATGGAAAACTTTCGACAAGACCCCCCATTTACTGTCAACAATCCTCCACATGACCCAAACTGGACCTTTTACGATCCATTTTCCAATTTAGACAATCAACCTCCAATAACAACACAATCCTCATCAAACAGTCCATTCGAACCATTCTTGCAAAAAGATGAAAATGGCCAACTTCTTGCGGAAAACTTAGAGGCATTGGCACAAGACCCAGAGGCCTGTCAACTCATTGAAACAATGGTCTGTCATGACAGAGACAGATTCTTAGCTATGCTCTTAAGTGAAGGAGCTAAGTTACCACAAGGATTTGATGTCAACATGCTAAATTTGACACCTCCTGACCCTAATGCCAACAACGCACATAACATGTCACATAGTGGTCAACTTCCAAATACTATGAGCAATACTTCCTTTGGGACCACAACGACAGTGCATACCACTCCCAACGTCCCAAACACCCCCAACATCCCCAACACCACAAATATCATGACAATCAATGCCACGATAGTAAATGCCACGGGGGCATCATCAAGTCACAACAATCCCCCCTGACAACTCCATCTACTACCATGAACACAACTTCACCATATTTTTCTAGTGGTATTTCACAAAATCCTTCAGGAGGAAGCACAAGTCGTGTATTTATCCAAGGACAACAACAAAATGTTAACACGACAACATAGTCAAATGTCATTGCCTCTCAAGGTACTAACACAAACGTTCCCCTTGTACAAAATCAACAATTTACACAAGGTGGCCAAATAACACAACCCATGACATCATTAACACACCATAACATCCATGGTCATAACATCCCCCAAATAACGACACACATGGCTGGGTGTCACATCCCAACCTACTCATCTAATGTTCATACTCATCAACATGCACCCAATCATAACTTCCAATACCAACAAAATGTCAATCCACACACGTCATACATACCACAACTATCCATACTACCACAATACACCAATATTCATGCACAACAAATAGGAACACATGGTGTACTAGGAAATCCAATGTATGGAAACATAAGCGACCCTGCCATGGACGCCCTCCAAACAAGAATGAGGGATATGGAGAAAACTATCCAAAACATGTACATTTCAGGCAAGAAATCAGAAATATCATATGACCTAAATGTATACCCATTCGACATGAGCTTATACATGCCTTCATTTCCACCAGGATATGTGTCACCCAACTTCACAAAATATAGAGGCAAGACAGATCCCATTGAACATGTTTGCGAATTTGCAACCAATTGTATGGACATCGCCTACGAACAAACATACTTGATGAGACTTTTTTCTAAAAGTCTGGCGGGTCAAGCCCTTGAATGGTTTTCAACTCAAAAGGATATCCAGACATGGGATGAGCTTAAACAAAAATTCATAAGAAATTATGCATACAACATTGACATGGATACCTCTATCACAAGCTTGTGCAATCTCATGCAAGAGGATTCTAGGGAGACATTTATCCCATTCTTTCAAAAATGGAGAAGCCTTGCTAGTCGATGTCACATTGACATCCCCGAAAGAGAAAAAGTCAACATGTTTGTCCAAACACTTCTAGGGCCCCTAAAATTTGCATTGCAAATACACTGTTGCACAAAATTCATAGAATTAGTTGAAAAAGGGGTCCAGATTGAGAAAGCCCTTATCGTAAAGGGAGAACTGAGATATGGTTCCAAAAACACAAATGTCAATCCACCTGCCGACAAAAACAAATATTGGGTTAAAAATAAGCACGTTACAAACGACGGTGTTGTCGACACCAAGACTGCAAACACTGTAGGTCTTGTATTGGCCCTGAAAGGGGTTCAACAACAAAACAGACCAAAAACGACATTGACACTTCCTCCCAATACTTCTTCAAACAACCAAAGTGGTCAAAACAATCAGGGACAATACCGTCAGATGAGACAATTTCCTAGGGGTTGCACATACACCCATTTGGGTGAACCCATTGAAGAAGTCCTTAAGAAATGCCTCCAGCATGGGGTCATCATACTTCTGGAAATAAAACCATATGACCCAGGACAATTCAAACTAGCATGGTGGAATGACAATGCACTTTACGAATACCATTTAGCAAAAGGGCATACAACCTCTAACTGTCGACAATTGAAAAACCTAATACAAGATCTTATAAAAAATCACACCATCAAAGTAGGTGGATCACAATTCACCTCTAATTCAAATCATACTATTCACAAGAATCCACTGCAGGACCATGGTTCTCATAATGCTTCCACTTCAGGTCCACAATATCAAGCTAACTTCGCTTGAGCCAAGTATGATTATTCTAATGGACCAATTATAAATAATGTATGAACTGACGATGAGTACATCAATACCATTATGATCAAGAGAGCACCCCAATGTAATGCTACTACTCGAAGTGGCAAGGTCACTATAGCTAGTCCACCTCCCGCTAGACAAGCCAAAATCACTATACCGGGCCCATCGGCTAAACAATCACAACCTGCTCCATCCGCTAAATAGCCAAAACCTGTCCCAACCACACAGCAATGGAAACCCAAAAGTTAGTTCAACCTCATTGACTAGCTAGGAAAAACTCCTGTGCAGATATCTATCCTTGAGCTGCTTCGTATCTCTCCCGCACATAAAGAGATCCTAGAAAAAACTCTCCTAGAGTCGTCGGTCCCCAAGGACATCAATGTCAATCAATTTGAAACTATGGTGGCATATCTCACTATGCTGCACCATGTCACCTTCTCGGATCAAGATTACTCATCATCTAAAATCAACCACAATGATTCATTGTACATAGAAACTTTTGTCCACAAGCACAAAGTTAGATGGGTTTTAGTAGATGGTGGAGCAGGATTGAACATATGCTCTCTCAAATTGGTTAAGGCTATAGGGTTCTTTGATGCATGTGTAGACCCAACAAAAAGTATAGTGATCAAAGCATACGATGATGAGGAACGCTCTTCATAGGGCGTTATCTCTCTCCCTATCAGAGTGGGACTGGTCATTGTAGACACAACCTGCCAGGTCCTGGATTTGGAACTACCATATAACATCTTACTTGGCTATCCATGGATTCATGCTTTAAAAGTTGTTCCGTCCACATACCACTAATGCCTCAAGTTTCCATTTGACGACACAGAAGTAACCATATACGGAGACCCCGACCCTTTCCAATATTGTACCAACTTAAGGGGTATCTCCAAAAATTGAGTACCTATTAACCGAGAAGCACCTGGCTCCTTGTCATCCAAATACATCAACCCTTCCACACTCACATCATCTTCCACATCCACTCCATCCACGTCTTCTACCATACCACCACCTTCCACTAGCCCTAAGACTGAATTGATTGTCAAAATCTAGGACCTCGACTACAGAGAGTTCAAACTAAATACAACATACAACATAACTACAATACCCATGCCTCCAAAGATATATGGTCGGCCATGTTTCAGAATGGAACCTCAAGAAACCTTCAAAGTTCCACCGAATATAGTTTTTATCAAGTGGGGAGACATGAGTGAGGAAGACCTTGCTGACATCACAGGATGGATCTATAAAGATACTGTCACACTACCCCCATTACCAGTTCAAAGATATGGCAAAGGTTACAACATCATGAAGGCTAAAGGCTACAATGGTACTAGTGGCCTAGGAAAAAATAAAACTAGTCGAAGGGAACCCATAGAAACTTTTCAAATTTTGAAGTATCTTGGATTAGGGTTTGGATCACTCGACAATGACGATCGACATACTTCTAGACTTTCAAATGAGCGATTACATGCTTCTGACAGTGTCGAGACTACTAGGGAAACCCTCACTGAAATGGACTCCCATGAGTGTGAATTTGGATTAGAACGATCCCTAAGTGACTGTTGTCTTGATGATTTGTTTATCGAACCAGGGGAACTAACCTCTGAACAATGGTTTTGGAAAGCATTCAAAATTGAGCAGGCACCAAATGGTCAAAGTCCCACTACCAATTCCCATGCCATACAACACCCGTCATTTGAACCCCATCAGTCCAATCCATCTGAGGTATCAGACGACATTGAAAATCAGGGCTCTAAAACCTTCACTCCCTATTTTGAAAACGAATATGACACTAGTGAAGGAGAATATTGGATAGAGTCTGATGTCGAGTTGGATGATGATAACCTCATCTACAACATCACTGAATCCATTTGCATGCTATTTGCATCCTCACCCCAATTCACTAGCCTTGATGATGGTATTTCTTTAGTTTACCCTGAACTAGTTGATTGGGACTAACAAGGACTACCAGTTCTGGACACATTTCAGAATGATGATGTAATTGCCAAATTCATGGGATTACGAGAAGACATACCCAGTGGGGACCACAAATCATGATTTTCCATTGATTTAGACTGCACGGCATACTTCGGCAAGAATGCTCCATCCTCTAGTCGCAAAAGTAAAAGTAAAAATAAAGTAAAAAATGAAACGTCTCTAGGTGAAAACTGAAAGGCACCTCTTGACAATAAAATAGTAAAAATAAAGGATGTATCTGTGGGTGAAAACCTCTCTAAGGCTCCCAAAGATGGAGGACTGGACTTTCTCCCTGTGCAATAAGAGAAATCAGCTATGCTTATTGAGGACACAATAGAGGATAACATTTCAACTGCAGAAGACCCCAAGATGGTCCTATTTGTTGCATCATTGACTGATGAAGAGAAACCAGAATTTCATAAATTCTTCGCAGAATAGAAAATCAACTTCGCATGGTCCTATGCTGACATGCCAGGATTGGACCCAGAACTGGTTCTGCACCATCTGCCACTATTACCTATTGCTAAACCAGTCAAGCAGAAATTGTGCAAAATGCATCCCCAAGTTGCCCTATTGGTCAAGGTCGAGTTAAAGAAATTGCTAGATGCTAGATTCATAAGGTCTATTGACTACGCTGAATGGATTTCTAATTTGGTCCCAGTCACAAATCCAAATGAGTTGATTCGTGTATGTACAGATTTCTGAGACCTAAATAAAGCATGTCCAAAGGATGACTTTCCTTTGGAAAACATTGAAATTATAGTAGACCTTACAGTAGGGTATGAGATGCTATCACTCATGGATGGTTTCTTCGGCTATAATAAAATCTGTATTGCTCCTGAAGATCAGCAAAAAATGGCATTTACTTGCCCATAGGGTACATACTGTTGGAAATTCATGCCCTTCGAACTCAAAAATGCAGCTGCCACATATCAAAGGGCTATGACCACGATCTTCCATGACATGATGCACAGTATAATGGAAGATTATGTAGATGACCTATTGTCCAAATCAGCAACCAGGAAAGATCATTTGAAGGTACTCGACATAATTTTCAAGAAACTTGAAGAGTACAAGGTTCGGCTAAATCCTAAGAAGTTTGTTTTTGGGGTCACATCAGGAAAATTATTGGGGTACATAGTTTCCTGAAGAGGCATAGAGGTCGATCAGGCAAAGGTCAAAGCAATCATAGACATGCCTCCACCCAGAGGAATCAGTGAACTTAGAACTCTACATGGTAGAGTACAATCTATTCAACGTTTCATAGCCCAATTGGCAAATAAGTGCCACCCATTCCAGTATCTGTTGCGCAAAGGGGTCCCCTTTGTATGGACAGATAAATGTCAAGAGGCCTTCCAGCAAATAAAATATTACCTACTATCAACACCAGTCCTCATGCCACCCATTCATGGAAAGCCATTGATTCTATACATCTCAACTACTAGTTCATCACTAGGGGCATTGCTGGCCCAAAATGATCATGGAGGTAAAGAAAGAGAAATCTATTACATCAGCCGCACACTGATAGGCTATGAGTTGAACTACACATACATTGAATGTGCATGCCTCACTGTTCTCTTTGTGTCCCAAAAACTAAGACACTATATGCTCAGTCATCAGACACAACTGGTCACCAAGATTGATCCACTGAAATATCTCTTAAGTCGGGTGGCATTAACAGGCCAGTTGGCAAAATGGGTCATGATACTAAGCGAGTATGACATACAATATGTCAAGCATAAGGCAATAAAAGGATAGGTAATAGCAGATTAGCTGGCAGATGCACCAATCCAAGTCACTCATCCACTAGTAACTGATTTTCCTAATGAGTCCATTTTTCATGCAGAACCGGCGGCACCATGGAAGCTATATTTTGATGGGTCTCATATTGGTCATGGCTTAGGCACTAGAATCTTGTTTATCACACCACAAGGGGGATTCAATTCCTAAGTCATTCAGGATCACTTTCCCTTGTACAAATAACATTTCCAAATATGAAGCACTAGTCACAGGTCTCAAGTTGGCAATCAAATGGAAAATTCAGACGTTGCTTGTATTCAGGGATTCCTAGATCATGATCAACCAAGTGAATGATGACTATGAAACAAAGGATGAGAAGTTGCTTCCCTACAAGAGGATGGTGGACAGTTTCCTGACATACTTCCAATTGATTTCTTTTGAAAAAATCCCCAGGGCATAGAATAAGGTAGCTAATGCAATGGCTACTATTAGTTCTCTCTTGGACATCCCTAAAAATGTGTCACAATTTGAGTTCTTAGTAGAACAACTCTTGATACCGACGTATGATATCCTAGAATCAGAAATGGTTTGCAAACTTGTTGGTCCCAACTCTCCCTGGTATCAAGACATTTATGACTACCTAAAGTCTTAAACCCTTCCACTGAACCTGTCCAATAACCAAAGGAAGTCCTTCATTAGGAAATCTGCAAGGTATGCCATTGTCAGTGACACCCTTTACCATCGTAGTTTCGACGATACCCTCCTTAGATGTCTTGACACCGACGAAGCATGTACGACCTTATGAGAAGTGCACGACAGTATATGTGGATCTCATTCGAGTGGTCCTACTCTGGCTAAGAAAGTAATGAGACTTGGGTATTATTGGCCGACAATGGAAAAGGATGCAATTGAATATGTCAGGACTTGTCGCAAATGTCAAATTCACAGTGATTTGGTCCATGCTCCAGCACAAGAACTTCATTTGATCACTTCTCCTTGGCCCTTCACTCAATGGGGACTCGACCTCATGGGTAAGATTCATCCAACCTCATCCAATGGCCACAAATTCATTATTACCGCCATTGAGTATTTCACAAAGTGGATTGAAGCCATCCCATTGACATATATTACCGGCAAACAAATATCGAAGTTCATCCTTAACTACATCATTTGTCGGTATGGCCTTCTGCAATCCATCATCACAGACAACAGACATCTGTTTAAAAACCAAGATGTACATGAGTTATGTGAGTGATTCCATATCCAACACCACTTTTCATCTCCATACTACCCACAAGGAAACAGCCAAGCTGAGGCGTCCAATAAAACCATTGTCAAAATTCTCAAAAAGACTGTCAATGACATTGGCCGCGACTAGCACATACAACTTAACCCTGCTCTGTGGGCTTACCAAACTAGCATTCATACACCTACAAGGCCCACCCCATTCACCCTAGTCTTTGGTGCGGAGGCCATCTTACCCATTGAGGTATAAATTACTTCACTACGAGTCTCCCTGGTCTAACTAATGAAGAGGAGTATCAACAGTCATGCTTGCACAAGCTGGAAATGTTGGAAAAAAGACGTAAAAATTCACTAAACCATCTCCAAGCATATCAGAACCATCTTTGTCGCAGCTACAATAAAAAGGTTATGGTCAGAAAGTTTGACATTGGCAACCTAGTTCTCATGCAGAACCCCAAGAACCAGGCAGACAGAGAAAAGCCAAGAAAATTTGAACCAAACTGGCTGGGTCCATACATTATCATATCTTCTTTTGGTTCTGGAACTTATCAACTGGCAACTCCAAATGGAGAACAATTGATAGAGCCCATCAATAGTTTACATCTTTGAAGGTTCTACACAGCATCAGAGGATGGAGTTGCAAACCATAAAATACAAAAAAATTGAAAAATTAAAAAATCGTCACCCTGATGAAAACCTAGCAAACAGCCATCTTGGTGACACCAAAAAAATCAAAAAGTCACAAAAATAGTAAAGAGAAAAATGATTCGTTCAACAGTGAAAACCTGGCAAATAGGCACTTTGGACAAGTACCATGGTGAAAACCTAGCAAACAGGCACCATGCGTAATCAATCATTGCTCTGCCATCTACTACCACTTTGTCTAACTTGGCCTAGGATGAAAGGTATTTTTTCCATTATTCCACAAACCGCCACCACATCCTACCCTACCTTTCATAGTAGATAAATGATTGACATCAAGTCTTGAAGATCATCCATCTAGTAAACTAGCAGCATCCCTTCCATATTCCTTACAAATGGCTAAGTCTTGGATCTGACTGGGGGCAAAACATTTATCATGAAACTATAGTGGATGTCACACATGATCTTGGCAATTGGCAAAAAGTCCTGAAAAAGACAAAAACATTGGCAAAAAGTCCTAAAAAAAGACAAAAACATTGGCAAAAAATCTTTAAAAAAAGACAAAAACATTGGCAAAAATTTCTGAAAAAAGACAAAAACATTGGCAAAAAGTCCTTAAAAAAGACCAAAAAACATCGCAAAAGGTCCTAAACAAAGACCAAAAAACATCTCAAAATGTCCTGAAAAAAGACCTAAAAATCATAAAATGTCCTGAAGAAAACCACAACAAATCATCAGACTGCTCGACGAACACAAACGCAGTGTCATCTCTTGTCAAAATCAATCAAGTCAATTAGTCCTTGTCATCTGTCTAAACTACGTTGTCTCTACACACTTGCTATGTAGGAAAGACTCACATTTGAGTCCCCAAGACATTAGGTCAGTCCTTTTAGGTTTGTCAAAATAAAATCATGACGCAATCTTTTCTCATCAAGACAAAGTCATTGGTCGTGTCGAACTATGAGCTCTTTGAGTGTATGACATAGGCAAGGCCATCTGTTGATGAGCCCCCGAGGCCGCACTAGGTTAGTCCATTAGGGTTCATGGCACCACACTGGCAAACATGTCAAAAGTCTTCAATCATTTTCCACATGGCAATCTCATCAGCATGTCAATCATATCATCATGGCAATATCAGCTTACAGTCAAACACAAGTCAAACTCGGTCAAAGTAAGTCAAATCATCATAAACTGGTCAAACTGTCAAATTTCGGTTAGTCTTCAGATGGGTCCTTCTGAAAAATAACCTCTATCATTTACGCCTTAGGATGTGTCCTTCCTAGGTGTCGTCATTGTCATTCAACATTTTGAGTGATCCCCTTGACATCTAAAGATCACCTTCCTGACATCAGTATTCTTCATATGTGTCCTTCTGAAGAACCAACTCTATCATCTATGCCTTAGGATGTGTCCTTCCTAGGCATCGTCATTATTTCGAGGGACCCCTTATGACCATTAGGGATCAAATCCTCTTGACATCGACATTATTCAGGATGTGTCCTTCCCGAATTCACCAATTCTTGACATTTTTCAAGATCATCAAAACTTTAAACATTTCGACATCTCAACATTATCAAATGTGGCATCTCGGCATCAGAACAGTGGATATCCAGATGCACTTGACAAACACTTGACAATTGTCTTTTAGTTTTTATCATGATATTAGTTTTTCAGCGAGATCCCACTAAGCAGGATTTAGAGAAGCAGTGACGTATCATGTCAATTGACACGCATGACTACTAGTTTCTCAGTGAGGTCCTGATTTTGGGATTTAGAAAAACAACGACATATCGTGGTAAGGACTCTTTTTCTTTGTATTTTGACAATCATGCTACTAGTTTCTCAAGGATGTCCTGGAAGCAAGATTTAGAGAAGTAGCGACATTTCATGATTTTCCCTTGTCTTTTTTTTCTACATGTGGTTGATTATGGAAAAAAGACTGGGCAATCACACTCTTAGTATGAGTCATGATCATCCTTGTCTATGACTGTTTGTCTTACGTAATGGTACGATCTTGCACACCTTGATCTATGTCATATCATGGTGTTTATTGGCCATTACAATAGTTTTCCCAATGATGATTAAGAGCAATAAATATTAAAAGTCCTACAGTAAAGTTTTGAAGGATTTGGTCTAAGAATTAGCATGCATTTCCGTCAGTCTAATGTCTTCTTCTCTTTGGTCTGATCATCTTCTCTCATCAGTCTCGTCATCTTCTCTCGTCCATCCCATGATGATATCCTGTGACATCCAAAAACATAAGTGCATACATGGTCATATAAACATTGCATTAGGTCCATACATACATCATCCATGGCATTAAATCATATAAATAATCACAAGCATTACATTAACATAATCATCAACATGGCATCTTTTACTAAGAACATTATGCACATCATCATCTCATATAAATAAGCATTGCATCATCATAGCATCAATCACAAATAGGCATCATAGGACATGCATGATACATCATAAATCATACATCATACATATCATAATACATAAAGCAAAGAGCATCACAAAACACATATAGGCCGCATCAAAACTACATCGTCATATAAATATCATCTCAAAAATGTACAATGTCATAGGATAGAGTCAACAGATATCCCAAAAATGGAGCTCGCAGGCTCAATCATATACATAATGTGTCACAAATAGCAAAATTCCCCTAAGGTAGACTCTAATCACCCCCTCATGGTGAGGAATGTGGCGGATGAAGCTCTGTCACTAGCTTTGAAGCAATAGGTGGACCTGTCGCAACCTCTACCTGTACCATTGATGGAACTGCGAGGGACGGGGTCATCTCAATAGTATAAAACATATGCGATGTCACTACATCCGGACTCTGAAAAGTAGAGGGATCAACCACTGGTGGCTGTATCTGTCCTGGCCTCTGCACTGAACCAATCGACCCATGACTATGCTCTGAATGGTGACTCGAAGTGTGCCTGCATGAATGATGTGACCTGTGCCCTAAAGTGTGTCCTGTCGAGGTAGACCCTCTGACACTGGTGTGACTCCTGCTACCACTGCCACTGCCTGAACTGTGTCCACTGCCTGTCCTCGACTATGACTGGGACAAGGTAGGATCCTACCGCTCTGGTGGTACTACCTGCTCATATAGGGTTTTGTACTACCCTAGTCTAGTGCTCACCCTGGCAAGTTCATGAGCCATGTCTCCCATAGGCCCTGTGCATAATGCTGCAAACTCTATACACCACTAAGCTGCATCCTACTGACGGATCACCACCTAATCCTGCTCTACCCGATCTACCTCCAGTGCTGAATGTAATGATCTGACCTATGCTGTGCTCTCATCCAATCTCTGCTATAGGTCGGCCACCCTCTGATCTGCTATGGCATCCAGCGGCAACCCTAAAGTAGAGGGTATCTCCTCCTCTCCCTCCACCATCCGCCATCGAAGGAGTCTCTCGACCTCATCCATGGTATCATCCTCATCATCGTCATCGTCCACCTCCTCCTCCTGTCCCCTCACCTCTGTCTCCTCCTCCTTTCCCCTCACCTTTGTCTCCTCCTCCTATCCCGTCATCGCCACCCCAAAATTTGAAAAAATTTCCAAGGGGGAAATGATACTCCGTACCTTTATTGGGGCATGAATTTGACTTATTTTCTTTGTCACAATGTGACAAGCAACATTATGACAAAGAGGGGCAAAATGTAGACACCTAAAAATGACCTAGGCCTGCAAGCTTCATTTTTACCACTTTCATCCTAGCATAATTATGACATTTAATTATGTCCTTGGTCCACATTCGACTATTGATTAAATAATTCATAATTATTTAATTAATTCATGTCATTTATTCTTCATGATTATTAAATAAATAAATTTTATTTATTTATTAAATACGCATTAATTATCTAAGTCTTCCCTTAATTAAATAAATTTTAATTTATTTAATTTCCTTCTTGTATTTTCCCAATTATTAAATAAATGAATTATATTTATTTATTTAATATCACATCGATTGTCTTAATTAAATAAATTGATTAATTTATTTAATTAATTAGTCTTATCTGCTAAATTAAATAATTAAATTTAATTATTTAATTTCCAATTAATATTCTTCTCATTTTAAATAAATTAAATTATTTAAAATGTCATCTCAATCTGAACTGTTAGTCCATTTTGATAAATAATCTGAAAAAGATTATTTATAAAATCCATAATTTGAACTATCTTAATTCAAATTAGTAATTATTCTTCCAAAAATCAAGCAATCGGGCAGATTCTTGATTTTCCAAATCTGATCTTCAGTCCAAATCTTATCTTCTTGATTTTTCAGATCTCACAAATTAGGCAATCTTATCTTCTTGATTTTTCAAAAATCTTTATTTCTTTAATTAATTTCCTCATTTATTCTCCACCGTCGATCCGATTATCTGAGATATTATTCTGACCGTTGGATTAAGGATTTTTCCCTAACCCTAATTAGAGATTCTCAGGTTTAATCTGGACCTCTCATTTTAGGTTCTCATCATCAATTAATCTCGTTCATCCGCTCAAAATGACATTTTCTATAAAATGCCATTTTCCTCTCACTTTTCGATGACACACGCACATGCTGACATTTTACATAGACATTCTAGGCATTTACTTGCGCACTTAGTTTTCATATGCAATTTCAATATTTATTCTAGTCATTTGGTCAAATCTTGGCATTTGTTTAGGCATAGACATTGACAATTGTAGTCATAGGCATAGGCATTTAGACTTTTAAGCAAATCCTTCAAGGCTTGTTATAGGACTTAGACATTTGCATATTTTCTCAAATGACGAATCTGAGGACAACATCATCCAGCAAGTAAGAAGGTATTACAAAAGGGAATCATGGAAGTCTCGGTGATCAGGTATAATCGTTTTGTGTTTTACTTCCTCTGTGTTTTGTAAGATCTTTTGGTTTCATTGTCTTTATTGTTTGTTGCTAACACTCCTAATCAAACCTAAAAAGAAATCCCTTGATTACACTAATGAATGTTGCAAAATAGATTTTTCCCCAATTTTGAAATTTTCCCACCGACAAGACACTTAATGTGACAATGCCAGTTTCAAATAAGTATTCATTGATGCTTCAACTGACACATTAATGGCGTGATAGATATAACAGGGAAAATCTAATCAAATGCGTCAGTGTCGAATTGATAGTAGAGGAGCCAGTAAAGCAAAAAAAGAACTAGGTCAACTTTTAGTCTGAAGAATTCTAACAACATAATATAAGTAACTGCATCACAGATTTTCAAATTTTAGCTTCTGTAACTCTGAAGAAATGGATTCCCCTAGTTCTAGAAAAATTAAAAGTAGAAAACAGGGTGAAAGTAGTCAATCAAAATGGAAGAAACAAAAAATTGATACAGAACATGAGGGCACTGAACGAAGATTAAATTGGGACGTCATTGACCAGTTATCTAGTTCTGGGCCTAAAGCTAGAAGGTCCGCACAACTTAGGGTAGAAGTTGATAAACTATATGACAAATGAAAATTCATAGGTGATGTCTGGACTACCATAAGGGGTATGAATTGTTCAATTTCCATTATCATAGGAGAAACCTTTTTGAACCAGTCTGCAATCCATGGAAGCTAAATTTGGGAAAATTGGTGTGCCCTAACGTGTTTGTGAATATCGAACTGGTAAAGTTGTTAGCTGACCATTATGACCCAGGGCACAAAGCTATATGTGACCCATCTAGAAAACCACAGATATTTTTGTCAAAAGAGGAAATTGGATAGGTTTTCAATTTAGAAGGGTTTTGCAATGAGGAGATATACATGAGGAATTGAAGGAATTCTTGAGAATGGATACAATCTATAAGGGTTGAAGGTTTCCAATTCACATAGTTAAACAAGGCAGCAAGCTAGATCCTCTACAGGATAGTGAGGGACCCCCATATCATGTGTACTTGTTTGAACCCGATATGAAATACACTTATTTTTCAGTGTGTCAAGTATTGGGAATGGATGGCCCAGAGTATATGTCAATTATGCCCATGATTATCACAGTAGATATCTAGTATCATAATTCTTGGCCATTTGACTATGCCTCATACATTTCTAAGGGACTTGATTCAGGACTGATGGTTGTAAAAGGTGGATCATCCACTCTTCATCTTAGGCATTATTCATTGTTGATGCATCTGGTACTCTATTTTGGACAAGAGTTTGGAGTATGGCCTCCGGAAATGAGAATTTCTCGGCTTGGTAAAGATGGTGAAGCATTACCTATTCAATTGTGGACTACTATTTGGGATAGTAGGTTTGCTAATGCTAGTTTCATTCATTTTGAGGAATATTTTGTGAAAACATTGTAGAGATTGTATAATTATCCCTGTAATTATTCATTATCTGATGAGATAAAGAGATTTCTTTAGCCAAAAGATTTCAATGGTCCAATTCATCATAATTGGGGAGATTGGTATTGTTTAGAAGGAGCTACAATGATCAGAGTTTATGGGTTTGAAGATGCCCATTTCATTCTACCAAAAACAGTCTCAAACAGGATTGCATATCTAGAGATTGTCAGGCAGAGGGATTACTACAGTGTAATGAATTTCAACTCTTTTAGGAAGTAGGCTTTCATTCCTAGTACATTGTGTTTTGGTGACTTTACTATATTGGCCAAAGAAGGATATAATTTGATCCTTGACAAATTGCTTTAGTACAATATGAAGAGAGGACCACCCAAGAAGTACTTTGACCCAGAAGGATATATCAATTCTACCAAAATGAAGATAAACTTTGGAGGGTATCAGCATGTTGCCTATAAATTTGATGATATGATTCAGAATCTTGAGGAGGAAGAAGTTGAAGTAGTGTTTGAAAGATACAACCAAGGGTTGAATGATGCAGAGCAATTGTCTTCAAGGGAAGAGACACCACAAGATAATGTGCCACATAGCCAAACAAAAAGGGTATCTAGATTGAGAACTCAGCAGTATGTTTTCCCAACTAGAGAGTTGAATGTTGAAAGTGGTGATTCAGATACAAGGCATATTGAGTATAGATCATTTGTTTCAGATGATGAGTTCATAAACTTCCCAAAATTCAAAGCATTTTTGTATAAACAAAAGGGGAAGGAAATAAGAGAAAAGGTTGATGATGTCACTACAAGAAATTAAGAACAATTGCTAAACGAATTGAGGAAATGTGTGGATGATGAAATGACAAATATGACCCCTAAAAAGGGGAGGAAAATGCTGCAAAATGCTGGTGTCATGATCTTTCCCAGGATAGATCTCAATTCAGCCCTTGTCTTTGATAGTTTCTTGAGGGACACTAATGCTACACATAAGCTTGACAAAGAAAGTGTAACATAGGTGTATGCTGGATCAAAATACAATACTGATGAAGGGTCATTGATGATTTGGGCCTTATACCCACCCCACAGGAAATTAGTAGTTATTGAGGTAGAAAAGGAATTTGGCCATGTCATGAATCTAAAGGTTGGAGAGGTTGATCTTGTGGCTACTACAGAAATTGGAGTAAATATTGCAAAGCTGAACAAAGCCCAAATTCAGATGTTGATAAAGGAAAGAGAGATGTATAAATCAAATAATGAAAGGATATTGAGGGAAAATGATAGATTAAAATATTTGGTAGGCATCACTCTGAAGACACCCAGGACGCTTACTCAAGGTGAAAGCTCTTAGTTGAAAGATCATTGGGAAGGATCAAGTGCTTATTCCCAGGGAAAGCATGATGCAATTATAGCAATAATCAATAAGAGGTAGGATAATTTAACTCCTTGGTTGAATAAAATTTTGGGAAAACATTCACATACTATTGCTGCATTAAAGGAGCATAAAAGGATGGATGGACGGATTATGGAGAAGTTTCATGAAATAGACCAAAGAGGTGCTTCTAACAGTGCAACAATTGAAGTTGCAAATCATATTATAAATCGACATCGAAACT
This sequence comes from Sequoia sempervirens, assembly GCA_007258455.2. NCBI lineage: Eukaryota > Viridiplantae > Streptophyta > Pinopsida > Cupressales > Cupressaceae > Sequoia > Sequoia sempervirens. Next base: position 39,845,197 of record VDFB02373365.1, read on the forward strand.
TCTACAATGAACTGCAAGGGGATAAATAGGGGTTGCTAAATGCTGCCAAGAAAACATTGATTGCATTCTCTGATGACAAAGGGGAACTTAAGGAAGCTTCCAAATGGAAGAATTAGATTGAGTCATTACTAAATGAAGTCATGAGGATAGCTTATGTGGAGGATACAACATTAGATGAAGTGAGCGAATAGAGTGAGAAGATGATGAAGATGGAGATCACGATCCGAAATGCGGTTGGAGATGCGGATACATACGAGCACCGAGATTATTTGGATCATCTTGCTAATACTCACTTGTGGCTAAATAGAGCTTAATTATCCACTAATCCTTTTTTTATTTAAACATATGATATTTTTATTTATAAAAGAACGCGTCCTTTTGTATTCTCAATGTATAAATATTCGTTTCGGAAATGAAATCAAGATAGAAGTAGAGTAGGATAGAGGATAGAAAATATACAATATAATACAATGTTTTGCCAATATGAGACTATGTTGCATGTTTAAAATCATGGAGATATCAATTGAAATCTAATAATATGGTGTAGTTGTTTTTGGTATCAGTTGTTTATGGTGTTTGTTGAAAGCATTATTGAAGTTGTCTCCAATGTGGTGTTTTCTGGTTATTTAAATTGGTGTAACACGTTTATATCCAGTTTGTCAATGGACATTTGTTGCATTTGTATGGTCAATTGATTGGTTCTTTCCAGTAAAGATTAAATCCTTTAAATTGATCATAGTAATTAGGGAATATCAGTTGGATCACTAAGAAGAACTCGATAATAATAACCTTGCATGTTTATACAAGCTATAAACTAAATCATATGCTGAACAAATTGAATGTTTGCCAAAATGAAGTACTTGCTTCAGATTTCTCTTGACTCCACACACCCTATAAGGCACTAGTCTCCACAATTTCATCATTCAGTTTCATTGAATTCTTTTTTACATCTATTAATTGAGCATATTAGGATTTAGTCTGGAATATTAGTATACAATTTATACCAAATTTGATTTCATTTGTCCACTTCCATCTTCCATGATGGAAAAATCACTGCAAGAGAGAATATCATAAGTCAAGTCT
>VDFB02373365.1:39846379-39904299 GCA_007258455.2 Sequoia sempervirens
CCATCCTTATCTCCCACTTTCCTACACTCTCTCCTACTATCTTCCTCCCTCCCTCTCACTCTCTCATGCCCTCTCCCACCCTCTCCCACTCTCCCCTACCATCTCTCCAACCGTTTCACACTCTCTCCCACCCTCTCTCACACTCTACCAATCTCTCCCACTTTCTCTCCCACTATTTCCCACTCCCTAAGCATGAGAGAATATTTTAATATCTTACTAGACCGAGAATGATATAAGCTCATATATGTCAAAAATAGGGATTCAAGAAAAATGACAGATGTTGTTTTCTGTTGCCTATATGCACTTCATAAATAGGGATATGTGCTAGAGAAATGGTCAAATGTGCTTCAATATGTCCCAGATGTGCTACTCTATATCCTATATGCACTACAAAAAAAAAGTTGTGACAATGACCGAAAGTTTTGTTTTTAGAATAGCCAGCGTATGCGCTAAAAGACTCAATGTGCTAAAAAAGACACTAAAAGTGCTGAATTAACTAGTGAATGCACTAGAATAGACCATATATGCACCAGAATATACCCTAGATGCGCTAAAACCATTTTTCCAAGGCAATTTTCTGAACAGTGTATGAGCAATTTTAGCTAAAATTTGACATTCATTTTGGATGATCGTTTATCTGAATTAGTGTGATTGAAAACATAGAAAACACTCTGAAAATAGTTGTTTTTAAATCTTATACTAAACATCAAGTGTATGTTCAAATTTTTTTTTCAAAAAGTGTTTTCATAGGTTTTGCATATGATAGAAAATTCAAGAAGACTCACTCTTAGTACTCAGGTAGGTCATCATAATAATCAACAGCCCACATCTTAGAACTACGTTGACTCACATAGCCATGTCACCCTTGAAGGGGCGCCTGTGTTTTTGTCTTTTCTAGGTGCATACTCAGAGTGATAGAAGTGGATACCGAATCCCCTGAGCAAACGGTCCTTGGCAGTTATATGGTGAGTATCTTGGGGGAAGTTTCTTCCCTCCCCTTGCACTGTGATTATTATGATGTTTAGAAATTGAATTTGACTGGATACTACACTAGGTTCGTAGTAAGGGTTTCCATTTAGTGCAGGAATAATAAACTCCCTCAGGAGACCTCCCAACCTTTAGAACAAAGGCTTTGCAGATGGTTATCTTGCACACTACCAGAAAAAGAGGATTTCACCTGATTTACTTTAAATTTTATAGTGGGGAAAAATAGCCTGGCTTTGGCTTGAACCCACTTGAGTCGTTCCTCTTGGGTGAGTACTTTTTCCAACAAGAGTAGGCCCTCTACAGGATGTAATAAAGCAGTAAAATTGCATGAATGTAAAAGGAAATTCTGGTATTTTGGTCACCTAGTTAAGGGGAGAGCATAGACCTATTGCCACAAACACTTAAGACACTGTTCTTTTTAAAACCCAAATCAAAATGATCTAAACTATGTGAAGATGTTGCTTCACAAAAGCATGGGATTCACATTAACCACAAAATTAGTGTGTGATGACTATCCTAGATTACTTTATTTTAAATCCATGGCTATCCTAGGGTTGCTTCCTTTTAAAACCAACTGTGACTCCTAGATTGGTTCTTTTTAAGCCAGAAAAAGGTTCTATCTATGGAAGGCATCAGACTCAGAAACCCATTTAGTTACAACTTGTATGTGTGTGAGTGAAATATTGAATGTATATGAAATCAAACACATATTAATAAAACATTGTATCAAGGAAAACCGAAAAAGAAAATAGAATAAGAAAACTATGACTATAGCTTCCCTGAAATCGTCTTATCTCTCTCTAACTCCAGTGTTTTGTTGTTTCGAATAGCTCTCAGATCAGCAGATCAAGCTCAACAAAATGAACAGCTGAAGAACGAGATTTGAAAATGCACACTATGCTAAATGCAAGGATTATGCTAAAATCTAAATATTACTAGAATATGAATATTGTTGGAAGATTTCGAAGGTTGATTGTTGGTTGCTCAATTCTACAGCATAACGATGTGATGAAGATGGTAGATGGCGATTAAAGATTGATTTTGACAGAATGAAGATGCTAGAAGAAGATTCAATCTAAATAGCTTGTGAAAGGTTTGATTTATAGATTTTTCAAAGGCAAAAGCTTAGTTGGAAAAGATCAATGGTTGAGATTCAATCTGGTAAGATGAATGGTAAGAGATTTTTGAAAGTCAAGTGAGAGAAGTAGAAGGTTTCCCTTTTCTTCAATTTTTCTCATTCAGATCCGAAGGAAGGTTGTTGTTTTGAAGAGTGAGTTAAAATGAGATTCATAATTAAATTAATTAATTTATTTAATTATATGTGAAGATGGATTTAGAAACTCGCATAATTAAATAAGTAGTATTTAATTATGTAAGAGAGGCGAATTTAGAAGGCATTAAATATTTAAAAATATTTAATTATTTGTGGGGTGAAAAAGACATTAAATTAAATATTTAATATATTTAATTTAACTACGAGATGAAGGGGTTGTTCAAAGAATATTCCATTATTTGAATATTCAAATATTCAAACTTTAGAATGATATGATAATTAATATAAATAAATAATCAAATTTATTTAATTTAATTAAGAGGAATATGGAAGATGGTAATAATTAAATAAGGGTATTTATTTAATTAAGGTGGAAGAATTATAAGAGTGAACAATATAAATAAATAATTACATTTATTTATATGTAGATGACTTTAGAGGATTAATTAAATAATTTATATTTAATTAATTAACAAGCTTGATTAACATTGACCATTTTTAGACATATACATTTTGCCCCTCTTTGAGATGATGTTTGAGATGATGAGATTTTTTTGTCGAGTAACATCATTTCAAAGAAGTTAAGGTATGGATAGAGGAGAATGGATAATGATATAAAGATAGGATGATGGAATAATGATGCTCCCTCGAGAGGATAGGCGGGTTGAACAAACACGAGTAGGCTCTCAAAATGAAATGATAAAGGGAGGGATAAGACGAATAATGCAAGATAGAAAGTGGATGAAGGAGATGAATGATACGTTATGCTACAATGAAGGTGAGCAACCATGATGTTTGATATAGCACTAGACGTTATGCACCAAGATATAGTGACCAAGGTGACGATGTGTCTCGTGCCTTAGCTTAATACAACCTTGTCTAGACATATGAGGAAGTAGACTTAGAGCATTAAAGTCCTAATGCACAAAAGGTATGATATGACCTTAGATGCAAAGGATATTGCAAAAAGCTACTCCAACATACACAAGATATGAATATTAGCCGGAATGATAAGGATTTGAAACAAATGCAAGATAAAATGATAACACACACAAGCAAGCAAGCAAGCATGCACAAATGATACAAAAACATACAAGGTAGTGCCCCTATCAAGCTGTAAACCATTGATTGATTGATTGATTGATGATGATGGTAGTGTTGTCATTGTGGGGAGTGACATGTCCCTAGAGCAACACAAGGATGATGATAATTGATTGATTGGTTGATTTGGTTTACGACAAGATTAGGACCAAGGCCAAAGGATGTGATTGGATAATTTGACAAGATTGATCAAATTGATTGGTATGGATTAAGGATTGACTTGCATTTGGATTATTACCTGGAATGATTGAAGATGATTTGATGCAATGGTTTTGATGAAGTTGATTGATTTGGTTGAATGGTTGAATGATTGGATTGAGGTGATGGATTAAGTAGATGAAATTGATGGATTGATTTTATTGCTTGGATTTTTGTTGGCTATTTGATTTTTTTGGTATTTTTGGGGATATTTTGATTTTTGTGGATTTTTGAGATGTTTTGATTTTTTTAATTTTTGAGATGTTTTGATTTTTGGATTTTGGAATGTTTTGATTTTTTTTATGAAATGTTTTGATTTTTTTTATGAAATGTTTTGATTTTTGGATTTATGAAAATTTTTTGTTTTGATTTTTTGTATTTTTGAAATGTTTTGATTTTTTTGTATTTTTGAAATGTTTTAACTTTTGGATTTTTGAATTTTTTTTGGATTTTTGAAATGTTTTGATTTTTTGTATTTTTGAAATGTTTTGATTTTTTTGGATTTATGAAATGTTTTAATTTTTTTGTATTTTTTTGAAATGTTTTGATTTTTTTTGGACTTTTTGAAATGTTTTGAGGTGTCAAAGGATGAAAATTTGAGTAGCCTTTGTGCTAGATACCAATGACAAGGGGAAAACCAAGTCTAGGTGCAAGGGAGATAGATGGAAATGATGGATGAAAGGGTGGGTGATGGGAAAAAGTTTCATGATATATGGATGGATGGTATGGATAAGTCATAGTGAATGAAATGGATGTATGCATCATAAGAGAACAAGGATGTGATTTCCAAAGACTCTGTTGCATAGGAATAACTTGCTCCATTCTAGGTACAAGACTTAGGATTTTTCATGACAAAGCTTATGAAAATAGGATAATGATATGATTGTTTGGAAGGATGAGGTATATCAAGAGATACCCAAGACATGTTTCAACATTTTTCCCCTATATCTTCATCAAGATCAAAAGAAGAAGGGTGGATGAATGGAATCGATATGATAGGTATGATGGCTAAAGATGGTAGGTAGGATGGAAATGATAAGACATGAAAAGGATAGGCTAGATAGATAAGACATTATGCCCCCAAGTGTAAGCGATATAGAAGATCAACCTACACATGACGCCTATTTGCTAGGTTTTTATCATGGTACTTATCCAGGGCACCTGTTTACTAGGTTTTCACCATTGGACGAAGGGATTTCTCTTTACTTTTTACTTCTTTTTTTTTTTGTATATTTGACTTTTTGGATAAGAGAAGGGGAATATGGATAGGAGGGACTCAAATGTCTAGTTGTATGAAAGGTGATAGTACCACTAGATATGGATGTCATTGCATGGACCATGTCAAATGTCATTATGCTCATAGATGTTAGTAAGGGATGACATGAAAGGGATGGATTAGGTAGATGGAAGATTATGAAAGGCTTATGTAAGAATGGATGGGGAATAGTGGATGATGATGTGGATTGAATAGGACTTGTGAAAAAGGATAGATGAAAGGTTTAAGCAAAAGCATGGACCATAGGAAGATGGTGGGGGAGATATGTAGGATAATGTGTGAAGGATGAGGAGATGGAGGTATGTGGAATTGTTGTGAAATGGAAGGGAACCATGACCAATGGTTGCACACACTGTGATAAACGTTGAAGCTTTTGATGTGGATGGGGTGTAGGAAGCAATGAAGATGTTTGCTTAGGAGGTGGTGGATGAAGTGTTTTTGGTACCCACATAGATTTAGTATTGTTATGATTTTTATTTTGCTTGTGGGTTTTAGGAATTTGAGAATTTTGAATGGAATGAGAATGTGGGATGGAAGTGGATGGTTGGGATTTTTGTGATGTGAATGCCTCATTTGACTTGATTTCTTTTTGCTTAGGTACCCAAACCATTTTAGTTTTGGCCTTTACTTTTGGAGGTATGGGCTTATATAGCTTTTTAGATGTATTTTGCTTTGAATTTTTGTATTGATGTCCTAAGGCATGAGAACCCTTAGGATTTTTTACTTTATAGGTAGAGGCATTGAAATTCTTGTTTTTGAATCCAATGGGTTTGGTGGAATGGGTGGAAGCTTCATGTTTATACAATGTGTGCATTGATTGGTTATGATTAGGAATGTTAGGGTATTTATGGATGGAGGGATAAGGGGATTGGATGGTAGGGATATTAGGTGTTGGAAGTAATGGTGGTAAAGTGGATGGTGGAAGGTGTATGGTCACATGCTTTTGACATTTATAGGATGACGGTGGTGGAATGACAACATATGTTTTAGGCATATTGTAGGCTTTATGATGGAAAGTGGACTTAAGATGAATGGAGGAAGTACCAACATCTTTAGGTTGTTGTCCTTGGGGTGTAGGTCCAAGGCCATAAGAGTGTGGAGGGACTTTGACATGGATAGGCTCCAAAATATCTTGTTCATGAAGGTCTAGACCGTTACCTTGGTGGTTCATGTTTTGGAGTGTGCAATGGACAATAGGAATAGGTGTAGGTGGAACACTAGACACAAGTTCCTTATTGGATGGAGAAAATGAAGCAAGGGAAGATAATGGTTGTTGTTATTCTAAGGAGGAACATTCATGAATGAAGGTGGAAAAACCATCAGGATATGATGGAGGACTTGCAATGGGGTCGATAGTGGGTAATGGAGGATCATTAGGATCTTGATTAGCATTGTGTTCACATAGATCCAAGATGTTTGTTTGATCTTCTATGTGTGCTTGGGAGGCATATGTCTCATCAAGGGAAGTGGATTTTTGTGTATCATGGATGGATGAGGTGGAAATCTCTTGACCATGGAATTCATAAAGTTGGCTAAGAGGATCATCATGGTCTTCTTGATCATAAAAGGGGTCTTGATCAAAGATGGAGGATTGATCATGAATAGTATTAGGTATGTTATGAATGGAATCATTGGGAGGGTGTTGATCTTTATGTGGATGAGGGGGTAATGTTTCTGCATGTTTAGGATTGTGCTCTTGAAATACCTCATGACTTATTGGAATGGAGGTGGAAGGGGATGACTCTTGAATTGGATCAAGGGATTGTGGATGACATGGTTCGCTTGAAGGAATTGGCATGATGTTTGATGACTCTTTTGTATGTTCAAGTATATGTGTTGAATGACATGGCAATGTTTGATTCCTTGCTAGTAGCCTTTGGGTCACATCCTTTGTAGGTGTATGGGTGGAAGGTGTTGGCTTAGGGTTTTGGTTTTGATTGGATGATGGTAAGGGTGCATGAACTAGATTGGTGTTCCCCTTATTGAAAGTGGCATTAAGACTTGAGGAAGTTTGGCCTTGTTGCAAGGTAGAACTTAAGTTCACATGTGTTTGTCGTGATGTGGCATTGACATGCAAAGAAGTGGATGGATTAGATTGGTATGAGGTGGAAGGGTGATAATGAATGGATAGGGGATGATGTTGTGTTTGTTGAATTTGACAAGTGGCAATGAAATGATTGGCTTGAGCTAGGAGGTGTTGGATTTGAGTTGATTTAATTTGTTGAAAATTTTGGAAGAGGGTTTGAAGGCTTTGTATGGTTTGATGGTCTAGGGTTTTGGGTATTTGGTGAAGTGTTTGAAGGTGGTTTTGAAGTTGGGATGCTAGGGCTATGTGTTTGAATGTGGGAATGGTGTCGCACATGTGTGTAAGCTCTTGCATATCGATTTGTTCCTCAAAGTATGTAACATCATTCATGTCATCATTAGAGGTGCTAGGAGAAGCCCCTCGAAGTCTGATTTTATGTTTTGGTTTTGTTTCATTATTTGAACTAGAGAAAGGGACTCCTTGAATGATGATCTTGGGCTTAGGTTTTGTCTCATGATTTGGCCTAGAGGGATAGCCCCCTTAGATTATGATTTTGGGCTTATGATTAGAATTGGGCTTGTTTATGATTATGACCATTTTTACAAGTAGTGACTAGGACTTTATTGGTGATGGTGATGATGTGGAATGATTAGATTGGATTACTTGGATTGATTAGTATGAAATGAATAGGATGTGAATGTGTTGGAAGAACGTGTAGAGTGACTTGTCTTTATGTGTTCAGTGTTTAGCTTGATTTGGAAACATTTAAATGAATGATCACACATGCACACACATGAATCACACACGCAGGACACATAAGCAAGTTTGAATTTGAAATTATGAATGTGATTATTAAGCACACAATTGAAGAAGACACATCAACAAGTCCTAGAACTATTCAAGTGGGGTATTGCCAATTTGGTCTCAAGCTAGTCCGCACAAGGTTGACTAAGGATGATTTGAAAGCAAAATACTACCACACAGCTGGGAGAAAGGGGTAACCCACCCTTCACCTTCACTTCCCAAAGGTATAAATTTCTTTGGGGCTTAGCCAAGAGTGACAAAATTTTAACTCCCAAATAAGCGTGTCTTTCAATTCACACTTCGATTGAGGTCATCCCCAGGGGTGATGAAATCCCCTAGCAGGCCTCCTAGAAAGGGTTTGACAAAAGCAAACCAAGTGAGGTGTTTGTGATCACACACACACTTGATTCATACTCACAGTTGTTAATTGACCCTTAGAAAGGAAATATGTGCAAGAAAGCAATGAAGCACTCGTTCTTTTTAGATCCCAAATCAAATGTGTAGGAAGATAGTGATTAATTTTAGACCCAATTTTTGATATGTGATTGAAGAAAAAATTCATTTTAAGCCAATTTCAATGATGTGATCAAGCAAGATTTGATTTTACTGAAATGTGTGACAAACAAGATTAAGAGATGAAGGATGAAATGAGTGCACCTAGTTATTTTTGCTTTCCAATATGTTATATATGATTGATATTGCTGCTACTATAGCTCCTTATGATCACCTTAGCCTCTTGAGATGATGCACAAGACTCTATAAAAATATTGTAGAAAAATTCGCAGCTGTGTAGAAGATATGAATAAATTGGTAAAATCTAGGGTTTTGTCCAAAAACTGACAGATCTGCAAAAAAAAGTCAATAAAACCTACAAGAAGCACCGTTAAAAGCTTTGTATGCACTACAAAAACCCTCATATGCACTACATAAACCCTTAGATGTGCTAAAATGATAATTTTCGTCAGAAAGCCGAATTCCAGAATGCGAAATCCTGTCAAAAAACCTATAGATAAATGTTAAAAATGGGGCAAGGCCCCACAGTGGGTGCCATTTTATGTGTGAGTGAAATATTGAATGTATATGAAATCAAACACATATTAATAAGACATTGTATCAAGGAAAACTGAAAAAGAAAACAGAATAAGCAAACTATGACTATAGCTTCCCCGAAATTGTCTTATCTCTCTCTAACTCCAGCGTTTTGTTGTTTCGAATGGCTCTTAGATCAGTAGATCAAGCTCAACAAAATGAACAGCTGAAGAACGAGATTTGAAAATGCACACTATGCTAAATGAAAGGATTATGCTAAAATCTGAATATTGCTAGAATATGAATATTGTTGGAAGATTTCAAAGGTTGATTGTTGGTTGCTCAATTCTATAGCATAACGATGTGACAAAGATGGTAGATGGTGATTGAAGATTGATTTTGACGGAATGAAGATGCTAGAAGAAGATTCGATCTAAATGGCTTGTGAAAGGTTTGATTTATAGATTTTTCGAAGGAAAAAGCTTAGTTGGAAAAGATTAACGGTTGAGATTCGATCTGGTAAGATGAACGGTAAGAGATTTTTGAAAGTCGAGTGAGAGAAGTAGAAGGTTTCCCTTTTCTTCAATTTTTCTCATTTAGATCCGAAGGAAGGTTGCCATTTCGAAGAGTGAGTTAAAATGAGATTCATAATTAAATAAATTAATTTATTTAATTATATGTGAAGATGGATTTAGAAACTCACATAATTAAATAAGCAGTATTTAATTATGTGAGAGGCGAATTTAGAAGGCATTAAATATTTAAAAATATTTAATTATTTGTGGAGTGAAAAAAACTTTTAATTAAATATTTAATATATTTAATTTAACTACGAGATGAAGGGGTTGTTCGAAGAATATTCCATTATTTGAATATTCAAATATTCAAACTTTAGAATGATATGATAATTAATATAAATAATAATCGAATTTATTTAATTTAATTAAGAGGAATATGGAAGATGGTAATAATTAAATAAGGGTATTTATTTAATTAAGGTGGAAGAATTATAAGAGTGAACAATATAAATAAATAATTACATTTATTTATATGTAGATGACTTTAGAGGATTAATTAAATAATTTATATTTAATTAATTAACAAGCTTGATTAACATTGACCATTTTTAGACATATACAGTATGCACCAAAAGATCCCCTGTATGAGCAACAAAAACAAGTTAATGCACCAAAATAGATCATAAATGTGCTATAGAAAGTCCCAAATGTGCTACAAAAACTCCTAAATGCGCTAAAATAGAATGCAACTAAATATATTTTTTTCATTTTTCAAATTTTTTTAACAAACTAAGTCAGATATATGCACCATTTTGTCACATAAATGTGCCAAAATAGTTCCTAGATGCACCAAATTACCTGCAAAAGCACTGAAAGAAACCACATATGTGCTTCGGAAATCCCCGTATGCACTAAAACAAAAAATTTTGTCAAAAATATGAATTCCAGAACACAAAATCCTATCAGAAAACATGTAGATAAATATTAAAAATGGGGCAAGGCCCCACAGTGGGTGCCAATAATGTGTGGTCAATTTTGTGAGTGTTAAATATGTAAAAAAAATGAATCAAACACACCAATAAGACATTATATCAAAAATAGAATATTAAAATAATAAAGATTGCAAACTCAGTATCCTATGATCGATGTCATCCTATCATCCTCTATCTCCAGTATTTTCATTGATTCCAGCTGGCTCTTAGATTGTATGCTAGGATCAATGAACAGTCCTCCTAGAGAACAAGATTGAATATGAAATGTATGTAATGCTAAGACATGGTTGCTGAAAATGAAAGACTATGATGATGCTATGAATAATAAAACTATAATGCTATAGTGTTAGAATGCAATTAATCTCTAATTACTCTGATGTGTGTTGTGTAACCCTTGCTTGGATTAGTAGTGCTATTTATAGAGTTTTCAAAAGCTTTTGATTGGCTGATATGATCAACGATTGTGAAAATTCCTGCGAGATCAAATGGTTGAAGATGGATGAGAGTGAGGAAAAATAGAAGAAAGCAGAAAGCAAGATTTGTTTTCTTTTCTTTGAAAGAGGTAAGATAAGATGATAAATATTGAATTGTAAAAATCATTTTTTTGTGAGATTATGGAAATATTTTGAAGAAGATAAATAATGAATTATAAAATTCAATTATTTATTTATGGGTGACTCAAAGATTCTTCTTAAAATAGAATATATACCCTAGATTTGAAGAATAATGAAAGATTTCATAATTAAATAGAATATTTAATTATGATTCTGAAAAGATATGGAAGATAGTCAATTAAATAAGGATATTTAATTAAACTTTTAAAAAAATGGTATGTAAATGAAATTAATTAAATATGATACTTAATTAACTAGAAGAAAGATTTTGAAAATAAATATTTAAATTTAATTAAATCAAAAAGACTTAATTAAATTCAAAAAGTGATAATTAATTAAAATAAATAAAGTGTATTTATTTAATTAATCAAGTAGACATGTGAATGTGAAATAATTAAATAAAAATTGATTTATTTAATTATGATAGAATAATAAATTGAATGAACAATATAATTAAATTAATTAAATTTAATCATATGTAGAAGACTTCAGAGAAATTAATCAAATAATAAATATTTAATTAAATTTCAAAATTAATCAGATATGACCAATTTTATGCATCTACATTTTGCCCCTCTTTGAAGTGATGTGTGAAACACATTGCTTCAAAGAAAATATTCCTGCTTTCAAAATTTGTTGTGTTTGACTTTGCCCCTTTTCTGAAAAATATGCCCTTGAGCTAATTTTGATATGTTTCTGATCGAAAGATGCTGCTAGTGTTAATGATGCCCCCTCGGGAGATAAATCACTGATGATGAAGGGTTGTTGATAATGTTGGAAAAATTTGAGTTGATGATGAGATTTTGATGTTGATGTGAATTCAGTGATTTAGCTCTCGAAAAATGATGTATAAAGATGCCCCAGTGTGAAAATAAAGTCAAAGTGAGATAAAAAGATAAAAAATGTCACAAAACTCACCTTTGGTTGACCTTTAAAAGGTAAAAAGGGAGAAAAGGACAAATCATTTGCACTTTTTAACTTTTAGAATCTTGTTGCTCTAATAGTGACTTGGCGAGATGGAGATTTCGTACCACTGACACAGATTCGAGCGGGCCCACCGATACTAGAGACCAACTATAACTATGGATTTCTTTTAGGTTTGATTAGATCAATCAATATAAATATAAAAACAAAAACCCAATAGTCCTATCGAGTACAAAGGAAATTAAACAACGAAACAGTTATACTTGTAAATCGAGTTTTCCATGATTACCTCCATAGTACCTTCTTGCTTGTCGGATGATACTTTTCCCTCAAATTCGTTGTGTGAACAATTTGCAAATGTCTAAGTCCTACACCAAGCTTTGAAGGTGTAATCAAGGGAAAAATAGATTTGTTAAATGGTTAGCACAAATAACATAAAAATCCAATGAAATAACGAAGTACAATGGAAATCGAATGAAAACGAAAAGGAAATATATCACCAAGAGTCTCCATCTTCCATGATTGATCTTCGTTACACCTTCTTGCTTGCTGGAAATGTTGCCCTCAGATTTGTACTTTGAGCAATCTAAAATGCCTAAGCCCTACAACAAGATTCGAAGGATTTGATATGCCTATGACTATTGCCAATGTCTAAAAGTCAATGCCTATGCCTAGAATAAATGCCAATATTAATCAAATTCCTATGACAATGAATAAGTGAGAGTAAATAAATGCCTATAGTAATTACGTAAAATGTCAAGATATGAAAAATGAGAAGGAAAGGGCATTTTATAGAAAAGGCCATTTCGAACGGACGGACGAGATAAATTAGTGATGAGACCCTAAAATGAACGATCCAGATTAAACCTGAGAATCCCTAATTAGGGTTAGGGAAAAATCCTTAATCAAACGGTCAGAATAAAATCAGATCAACGGTGGAGAATAAATGAGGAAATTAATTAGATAATAAAGATTTTCAAAAAATCAAGAAGATAAGATTCAGACTGATTTGCAAGATTCGAAAAATCAAAGAGATAAGATCGCCTGATTTGCAAGATTTGAAAAATCAAAGAGATAAGATTCAGACTGAAGATAAGATTTGGAAAATCAAGAATCTGCCTGATTACTTGATTTTTGGAAGATTAATTACTAATTTGAATTAAAATAATTCAAATTATGGATTCCGAGAGATAATAAATAATCTTTTTCAGATTATTTATCAAAAAGGACTGACAGTTAGGATTGACATGATATTTTAAATAATTTAATTTATTTAAAATGAGAAGAATGTGAAATTAGCAATTAAATAATTAAATTTAATTATTTAATTTAGCAGATAAGATTAATTAATTAAATAAATTAATCAATTTATTTAATTGGACAGTTAGTGGCGTATTAAATAAATAAATAAAATTTATTTATTTAATAGTCAAGGATAATTAAACGCAGAAAGGGAAATTAAATAAATTAAGAAATATATTTAATTAAAGAAAGACTTAGACAATTAGTGACGTATTTAATAAATAAATTAAAATTTATTTATTTAATAATCATAAAGAATCAAAGGACATGAATTAATTAAATAATTATGAATTATTTAATCAATAGTCGAATGTGGACCAAGGACATAATTAAATGTCTTACTTATGCTAGGATGAAAGTGGTAAAAATGAAGCTTGTAGGCCTAGGTCATTTTTAGGTGTCTACATTTTGCCCCTCTTTGTCATAATGTCGCTTGTCGCGTTGTGACAAAGAAAAAGAAGTCAAAAAATGCCCCAGTGCAAAATAAGATGAGGAAGAATGACGAGGAGGGTTATGATATGCCCCCTCGAGAGGACAGACAGGTTCCAAGAACATGGGTGTGCTGTCGAAATTGACGAGAAGACTAGAATATGAAGAGACAAAGAAATGTTAGTGCAAAAGATATGGATGATGATATGGATGCAATGCCTATATGAGATGAGACAGAGAAGATGGCAAGACTAAAGAAGATGCATGTTAGTTCCTAGACCAAATCCTTCAAAACATTGCCATAGGACTTTAATATTTATTGCTCTTAATCATCATTGGGCAGATTGTTGTGATGGCCAAGAAACACCATGATAAGACATAGATCAAGGTGTGCAAGGTTGTACCATCACGTAAGACAAACAGTAATAGACAAGGATGATCATGACTCCTACTATGAGCGTGATTGCCCCAGTCTTGTTTTCATAATCAACCACAAGCAGAAAAAGACAAGGACAGATCATGAAACATCACTGCTTCTCTAAATCCTGTTTCCAGGACATCCTTGAGAAATTAGTGACATGATTTCCAAAATACAAAAATAAAGTCCCTATCATGATATGTCGTTGTTTTTCTAAATCCCATAATCAGGACCTCGCTGAGAAGCTAGTAGTCATGCGTGTCAATTGTCATGCTACGTCGCTGCTTCTCTAAATCCTGCTTAGTGGGATCTCGCTGAAAAACTAATAACATGATAAAAGATCAAAAGACAATTGCCAAGTGTTTTCCAAGTGCATTTGGATATCCATTGTTCTGATGTCAAGATGCCATGTTCGATGATGTGAAGATGTCAAAAATGTTTAAAGTTTTGATTGATCTTGGAAAATGCTGAGACTTGGTGAATTCAGGAAGGACACATCCTGAATAATGCCGATGTCGAGAGGATTCGATCCCTAATGGTCATTAGGGGTCCCTCAGAATAATGACGATGCCTAGGAAGGACACATTCTAAGGCATAAATGACAGAGTTGGTTCTTCAGAAGGACACATCTAAAGAATACTGATGTCACGAAGAATGATCTTTAGGTGTCAAGAGGATCACTCAAAATGTCGAATGACGATGATGACGCCTAGGAATGACACATCCTAAGGCATAAATGATAGAGGTTATCGTTCAGAAGGACTCATCTGAAGACTAACTGAATTTTGACAGTTTGACCTGCTTATGATGATTTGACTTATTTTTGACTAAGTTTGACTTGTGTTTGACTATACGCCGATGAGATTGCCATGCTGAATAAATGATTATTTTACTTTGTTTTAGGAGATTTCCCTATGTGGAAATTGATTGAAAACTTTTGACGTGTGTGCTAGTGTAGTGCCATGAACCCTAATGGACTGACCTAGTGCGGCCTCGGGGGCTCATCGATAGATGGCCTTGCCTACATCATACACTCAGAAACCTCGTAGTTCGACACGACCAATGACTTTGTCTTGATGACCAAAGATTGCGTCATGATTTTATTTTGACAAACCTAAAGAACTGACCTAATGTCTTGGGGACTCAAGTATGAGTCTTGCCTACGTAGCAAATGCGCAGAGACAACGTAGTTCAGACAGATGACGAAGACTATTTTGACATGATTGAATTTGACCAGAAATGACCAGATGTTTATGTTCTTCGAGTGGTCTACTGATTTTTGTTTAATGTTTTCTTCAGGACGTTTTACAATTTTTAGGTCTTTCCTCAGGACTTTTTATGATGTTTTTGTCTCTTTTTTCAGGACATTTTGCGATGTTTTTGGTTTTTTTTTTAGGACATTTTATGATGTTTTTTTTTTGTCATTTTATGATTTTTTTGGATTTTGACATTTAAGAGGATTGCTACAAATGCAAATAACGGATGCCTACACATGAGAATCCAAGGACAAACATGATTGTGCCCCTAGTCAAGCTGAATACCAATTGACAGGTGATGACAACGTTGTTTGACATGGGAAGGACGCATCCCGAAACAACGTGAAGACAATGACGATAATGTGCCAAAAGTATGGAGGTCTACAGCTGGGCCAGGAACACAGTCAAGTAAAATTTTGGATAATGTGCTTGTATGAATTGGACTCGTTGCATTTGGAATGACTTGGTTAGGGCTAGATGGGATGATGATTATCCTTAGACCGTTTGACAAGGGAAAGCCAAGACAGGTGATAGACATGAAAGGATAAGAGGTGGCCTTGGTAAAAGACAAGAGACATGAGACTAAGGGAATTGTCATATGATTTTCAATGACTATGTCATATAAGGACAATAAGACTATAGTGTTCGATGACATGATGTTTCATGAATCGTGTATGATCGAAGGATAGACATGTCAAGAGTTTTCCCAAAGCATGATTTATGTGTGTTAGTTTTATGTCAAGACCAAGATAGGTGGGAATGATATGGAAATGATAGGGTTAAGATGGACGGATGTCAATGTCATGAGGAAGGTATGGGAAATGAGATGACTTGCCCCCAAGTGTAAGAGTCCACATAGACGATTTATTTTACACATGATGCCTGTTTGCCAGGTTTTCATCATAGTACTTATCCAGGGCGCCTATTTGCCAGGTTTTCACCATTGGATGAAATTTTTCTCTTTACTATTTTTTTTGAATTTTTGATTTTTTGGTGTCACCAAGACGCCTGTTTGCCAGGTTTTCATCAGGGTGACAATTTTTTTAATTTTTTTGTATTTCTGATATGTGGATACCCTAGATGCTTTAGATAACCACTGACTGTTCTGAATCCACTGACAGTGCCGATGTAGAGACTGGTGCCATAATATTCCAATAATGACCTTGCTGCAGGAGTTGTCTTGTCAGGATCGTAGCACTTGTATACAACTGATCGATGTCATTGTGATCCTTTCTGATACTAGAGTTGGCCTTATCAAAATACGCACATCACAATAGAGTGCCATGAGAGTCCTTGTGGTAAAGAGTTGCTGCCATGATGTGACGGATTTGTGACGTAGGATTTTTGGACTTTAGGCGAGATGTAGGATTATGACAAATGATGGTGGACATGGAAAGGTTGTTTGGACGTTTGGATGAATCACTTTTTATTTTCCAAACTTGAGATGGTGGATGACGGATTTTGGAGGGATGGCGTTTGGAACCAACACTTTTATATGCCTTGATTGATGACCATTTTGAAGGAGGTGGACATGTGTTATATGTGGGAGTCCTCTTGTCTTGTGGCTCCACATTGTGATTGACTTTTGTATTTGACTTGGTGTCTTTGTTTGATCCACTTTCCTTAGGGATCCATTTTAATTTCATTTGTCCACTTTTCTTTTTGTTTGATTTGATGGCCTTTGACATTTGATTTTGATCTTTTGATTTGTAAGACTTTTGTTTTTGTTGGTCCCAAAGGGGAGGTTGATTCATGATAGAATGACGGTTCATGGTGTGGGTGGAGGGGGTGTTGGCAGCAATCTTATGACAAGGATTTCTCATGGACTCCATTTTGACATTTGTATCTGACAAGGTTGCCCCTAATATCGAGGAGGTACCACTGACATCGTTTGATTTGTTGTCTGAGGAATAACCAAGACCTTGATGTCTGTAATTTCCCTGAAGCTGTATTGGTTCAAGAATGCCTTGCTCGTGTATGCCTAGTCCTTTGCCTTGATATTGCATGCTTTGACAGATTCTATTTGCAATGGGGTATTTATTGTTTTGAAAGCAAGATGCTAACCCATCATGATGTCTATGGACACTGTCACTTGTAATATTTTCATTTGCAAGAAATCCTGCTCTAACAAAGATAGATGCCCCTAATTGATAAAGTGTCTTAGCTTCATTGTCTTGTTGGCCATATTCTTGACTGATATCTTTTGTCTGATCATGCGACATGTCAAGTTCAAATGACTCTGTTGGTGCTTTCAAGGCAATGTCAAAGCCATCATTATTTTTAGTGTCATAGAGTCCAATGATTTTAGCTATAACTTGATCATATGCAAGCATGTCCTTAGTGGAAGATTCTTGTTCTGGAGGAATATCATCTATGTGTCCCATGAAGGCAAGTGTCTCATCATAGGAAGTGTCAATAGTCGAGGCTTGTATAGGGTCGGCAAGTGTTTGATCATGAATTGCATAAAGGTCAATGAGTGGATCATTTTGGACTTCTTGGTCAATGGTAGGGTCTTGCTCGAAGATGGGGTTGTCATGGATTATATAGTCAGAAATAGAGCCGTTGTCAAGGAGAGGTGTGTTCTGGATGTCATGATTGTCTTGAAGGACTTCATGGATGGACTGAAAGATAGGGTCATTGGATGAACTACCTTGTTCTTGACATGAGGGTGACATTATAAGGTCATGCTTTGGGCTTTCATTTTGACATGTATCCTCAAGTTTATTAAATGGGATTTGACTTTGGACTATGATAGAATTTTCATGACTAGATGTGGCTTGTGAGGGGGTGACTTGAAAAGGATTAATGACCAAAGGACTAGGATAGGACGTGGGAACTTGGACTGGACTAGTATGTGAAGGACTAGGATATGACATGGGATCTTGGACTGAATATGTCATGGAGTCTTGGACTGGATTAATTGTTGAAGGAGAAGGATATGACATGGAGACTTCAACTGGATTGGTGTAAGGTTGATTGAAATGGGACATGGAGACTTGGACCGGATCAATATGGTATGATGTGGGGACTTGACATGAGTTGGTAGATGGTTGATAAGGGATGCAGACTTGGACGGGATTAATAGGTGAAGGACTAGCATATGATGTGGAGGTTTGGAATGGACTAGTTGATAGTTGGCTTCCCTTGTCAAGGTTAGGATAAGGGTGATAAGTGGATGTTTGTTGTGAATTATTGGTAGGATTTGTGTCAAGTGACTGTTGATTGTGAGGGTAGACAGATGGTGGCAAAGTATTTATGTCAAAGCCTTGTGGTAACTTAGCCCCTTCATCGAAAAGCATGGCTAGGTACCTTTGAGGGTCACGTAAGAGATATTTTTTTACAAAGGAGAATATATCAGGATTTTGCTTTGCAGCTTCTATGTCTTTGAAATATACTCGTCCATTTTGGTCTCTTTCTATGAATGGATCAAAAATGTTTTGTGATGAAGATGGCATGTTCATGGAAGATTGCATGTTCATGTTGTGAAATGGGTCAGAAAAAGTCCAATGTTTGTTCGTGTCGTAAGTGTTATTATCAATGTTGGGATAAGAATCTTGTCCAAAGTTTTTCATTTTTCGTTGTTGTCTTTGAAGCCTAGTCTCAACTGTAAAAGGGATTTTGCTCAAATGAGGATGATGAGAATGACAACTAAATGCAAGGATGACACTAGCCTATGTTTTTTGGATTCTTTTTGGATAAAGGATGACAATGCAAGACTATGTTTTTGGATTTTTGACAATAAGGGATGCAATATGACAATGTTGTCTAAAGAAAATGACTAATGCCAAAGGACAATGAAGACTAAGATGACAAGTTATGCCACTATTTTTTTTGTATTTTTGGAATAAAGGTTGACAATGCAAGATAATGATGACGTTTTCCTAAGAAAATGATTAATGCATGATGACAAGGTTGTCAAGGCCAATGCAAAGTCTAAGTTCAAAATGAGGACTGAGATTGTTTTCTAATGTCTTGCTCAAAAGTTTGATTTGTCCAAGGTCAATTGTTTGTGTTCAGATTTGTGAATGTTGTGTATATTATTTTGAAAAAATCCAATAAGCACTTGACAAGCACAATATTTTGGGTGTAAACAAACACACATAAGACAAGTACAATCTTAAAAGGCCAATAGGCCAAGGGTTTGTATACTTGGTATAGCCCACCGATATACCCCGGATTGGTGATAAACACCTTTCCTTCTCAAGAGCGGATAGCTTAGAATTTTGGTGGCATTGGCTCCCCTCCACGGCTCATTAACGTCATTCGAGCACACCAAATTCAGATTCTTTGGGTAGTGACATCCCAAGAATTGCTATCTCTACTCAAGGGGATCAGTAGTGAGTGTCTTCAGGCATGATACTGTACCCTGCACTATACCAAGCAACGGCCAATAGAACGGTTCGACACTAAGACAAGAGGTTTTTAATTCGGGCATTCCGTTCGTGGGGCGAGATCCATGCGGCGAGAGTCCCCTTTCGGATCCATCTTGTCGGAACCACGCTCATGATTCTTGGGCTTTCCCCAAGAACCCACTTTTATATACCGGCTGGAAGTCCCTCGGTGTCAGGGTGCTATCGGTCTGAGTCGTCTTGGGGTGAGTAATTTTTCCCACCAGAACAGGCCCAAGTTCTAGAGTCAGTAACCGTTTCTCTTACACCCAGGATCGCACGAATGCGCAAGGGGAGAGGATACTCTGATATACCGAATCGTGAAGGGTAATATAACAGAAAAGAATGGGTCTGGTTTTCTGATCACAAGGTTTTCACCAAGTGAGAGCATACTCACCTACCACTCCATAAGCACAATCAAGCATAAAAGACATGATTTCATTTTATAAGCACCAAAATCAAATGTTTGCTAATCTAAGAAAAACAAGCACAAAGTTTGTTTATTCCTTCTTTGACATGCGAATCTGCAAACAATGAATATTAGTAGTCTC
Organism: Sequoia sempervirens; assembly: GCA_007258455.2. Classification (NCBI taxonomy): domain Eukaryota; kingdom Viridiplantae; phylum Streptophyta; class Pinopsida; order Cupressales; family Cupressaceae; genus Sequoia; species Sequoia sempervirens. The sequence goes on from VDFB02373365.1 coordinate 39,866,466, forward strand.
TTATGCAATGGTCTTCGACACATGAATAGGGATCGCCACATGCTACCAGAAAAGATTAGTAACAAAAATAAAAAAAATAAAAAACTTAAATGAAAACAGCACACTTGAAATAGTGATAACTTCCTCCAAACTTAACAAAATTTCAAGTGGTAGATATCCATGGAACGCTGAAAATTTAATCTTCAAAACCGAGAAAATATTTTCCACGATTCTACACAAAAGGAAAGTTATAGACAAAAGAAAAACGCGGGTTTAAAAATGAAATTAAAAAAAACAACGATCACTAAAACAGCCATAACTTTGTCAAATCTTAACGAAATTTAAAACCGTTTGATGTTCTAGAAAGCTAAAACCGAGATCTACAAAACTCAGAAAATGTTTGAAAATATTTTATTCGTCCATTTTTACCGTCAAATTGGCAAAACTCTTAAACTATCAAAACTGTCAAACTGACAAGAATTCAATCTTTGGCAAACAAACATTGGCAAACAAAATTACATGGCTGTTAATCTTTATTGGCTATTTTGTCTTATATTTTTACTGTCTTGTCTTTATTGGTCATGTTACTAGCTACCTCGAGGATGTCCCATGAAGGATTTAGAGGTGCGATGACGTCTCCTGGCCTATTTTATTTTCTTTGACTGCTGTCTGTGGATTGTCTTGACAAAAAGACTGGGGCAACTTCGCCCTTAGTATGAGTTAGGACATTCCTTGTCTGTGACTATCTATTTTTCAAGTGGATGACCTTGCACACCTTGGTCTACATCATACCATGGTGTTTGTTGTCCATTTGTGTCATTTTTACTGCCCAATGATGATTAAGAGCAATAAATATTAAAAGTCCTATGGTAAGGTTTGAAGGATTTGGTCTAGGAACATACATGCATCTCCTTTAGTCATGTCATCTTCTCTTGCCCATCTCATATAGGCATTGCATCCATATCATCATCCATATCTTTTGCACTAACATTTCTTTGTCTCTTCATATTCTAGTCTTCTCATCAATTTCGAGAGCACACCCATGTTCTTGGAACCTGTCTGTCCTCTCGAGGGGGCATACCATAACCCTCCTCGTCATTCTTCCTCATCTTATTTTGCACTAGGGCATTTTTGCTTATTTTTCTTTGTCACAACGCGACAAGCGACATTATGACAAAGAGGGGCAAAATGTAGACACCTAAAAATGACCTAGGCCTGCAAGCTTCATTTTTACCACTTTCATCCTAGCATAAGTAAGACATTTAATTATGTCCTTGGTCCACATTCGACTATTGATTAAATAATTCATAATTATTTAATTAATTCATGTCCTTTGATTCTTTATGATTATTAAATAAATAAATTTTAATTTATTTATTAAATACGTCACTAATTGTCTAAGTCTTTCTTTAATTAAATAGATTTCTTAATTTATTTAATTTCCCTTTCTGCGTTTAATTATCCTTGACTATTAAATAAATAAATTTTATTTATTTATTTAATACATCACTAACTGTCCAATTAAATAAATTGATTAATTTATTTAATTAATTAATCTTATCTGCTAAATTAAATAATTAAATTTAATTATTTAATTGCTAATTTCATATTCTTCTCATTTTAAATAAATTAAATTATTTAAAATATCATGTCAATCCTAACTGTCAGTCCTTTTTGATAAATAATCTGAAAAAGATTATTTATTATCTCTCGGAATCCATAATTTGAATTATTTTAATTCAAATTAGTAATTAATCTTCCAAAAATCAAGTAATCGGGCAGATTCTTGATTTTCCAAATCTTATCTTCAGTCCGAATCTTATCTCTTTGATTTTTCAAATCTTGCAAATCAGGCGATCTTATCTCTTTGATTTTTCGAATCTTGCAAATCAGGCAATCTTATCTTCTTGATTTTTTGAAAATCTTTATTATCTAATTAATTTCCTCATTTATTCTCCACCGTTGATCCTGATTTTATTTTGACCGTTTGATTAAGGATTTTGCCCTAACCCTAATTAGGGATTCTCAGGTTTAATCTGGATCGTTCATTTTAGGGTCTCATCACTAATTTATCTCGTCCGTCCGTTCGAAATGACCTTTTCTATAAAATGCCCTTTCCTTCTCATTTTTCATATCTTGACATTTTACGTAATTACTATAGGCATTTATTTACTCTCACTTATTCATTGTCATAGGCATTTGATTAATATTGGCATTTATTCTAGGCATAGGCATTGACTTTTAGACATTGGCAATAGTCATAGGCATATCAAATCCTTCGAATCTTGTTGTAGGGCTTAGGCATTTTAGATTGCTCAAAGTACAAATCTGAGGGCAACATTTCCAGCAAGCAAGAAGGTGTAACGAAGATCAATCATGGAAGATGGAGACTCTTGGTGATATATTTCCTTTTCGTTTTCATTCGATTTCCATTGTACTTCGTTATTTCATTGGATTTTTATGTTATTTGTGCTAACCATTTAACAAATCTATTTTTTCCTTGATTACAGAAGGATTTATGCAATGTCTAAATGCCTATGTCTATGACCATGATTGCCAATGTCTATGCCTAAACAATGCTAAAGCTTGATCAAATACAAATACTAATTGCAATGATAAGCCTAAGTGTGCAAGTGAATAAGTAATATGCCTATAATATATCTACTCGTGTGTGTGTAATCAAAAAGTGAGAGGAAAATGACATTTTATGGAAAAGGTCATTTTGAATGGACGGGTGAGATTGACTTTTAAGAAAGACCTAGAATGAGAGGTCCAGATTAAATCTGAGAATCCCTAATTAGGGTTAGGGAAAAATCCTTAATTGAACAGTCAGAATAATGTCTTAGATAATCGGATTGACAGTGGAGAACAAATGAGGAAATTAATTAAAGAAATAAAGATTTTCAAAATTAAGAAGATAAAGACTGCCTGATTTGTGAGATTCAAAAAATCAAGAAGATAAGATTTGAACTGAAGATTCAATTTGAAAAATCAAGAATCTGCCCGATTACTTGATTTTTGGAAGAATAATATCTTTTTGAATTTAATTAATTCAAAATGATGATTTTGTGTGACAAGAAAATAATCTTTTTCGGATTTATTTACTAAAAAGAGTGAAAGTTAATAAAATGAAATCATTTTAAATATTTTCATTTATTTAAAATGAGAGAAAAGTGAAATTAGTAATTAAATAATTAAAATAATTATTTAATTTGGAAGATAAGACTAAATAATTAAATAAATTAATAAATTTATTTAATTGTGACAATTAGTAACATATTGAATAAATAAATGAAATTCATTTATTTAATAATCAGGAAGAATTAAATGCAGAAAGGTGATTAAATAAATTAAGAAATTTATTTAATTGAGGACTTAGACAATTAATGACGTATTTAATAAATAAATGAAATTTATTTATTTAATAATCATGAAGAATAAAAGGACATGAATTAATTAAATAATTATGAATTATTTAATCAATAATCGAATGTGGGCCAATGACATAATTAAATGTTTTAATTATGCTAGGAAGAAAGTGGTAAAAATGAAGCTTGCAGGCCTATGTCATTTTTAGGTGTCTACATTTTGCCTCTCTTTGTCATAATGTCGCTTGTCGCATTGTGACAAAGAAAACAAGTCAGAGATATGCCCCAGTAAAGGTACGGAGTATCCTTGCCCCCTCGGGAAATTTTTCAAATTTTGGGTCGGCAACAGAAAAATTTGTAAAGGGTCCCGATAAATGAATTTAATGACCAGAGAAACAACGACACAATCGATTTTGAATTCTGACATGTTTAAGGTATCCAACGAGGTGGTCAAACTTGGTCAAATGACCTTCCAGTATTGACCTTGTTTGAAAAATGTCATTTTGACCTTATAAATAGGTTGACAAATGGGTAAAAGTCAATTCATTTCTACTATTTACCTTGCAAATTTTGAGAGCTCTGAGCGAAAGGCATAGCAGCGAGGATGGTGCAGACCTACAGACGGCCAAAGGGATCAGAGCCAGCAGTATGTACCCTTATCCCACTTTGTAATTTTCTCATTTTTGGTGTCATTTTTAGCTTTCTGGGACCACCAATATTTGCGTCGTGATGCAACTGTGTTCGCGTAAGCCGCAATCGTCTACGCATTCGATGCATTTGATGCGTCGTGACGCAAGTGCAAAGACAATTTAGGGTGGGCTGGTGGTTTGCACCGCATTTGACAATTTCTGCGATGCATTTGACTTATCATGTCACAATTGAATGTCTAAATGCCACAATTGTCAAATTATGCCGCAATTGTTGTTTTGATCGACGTAATTGCGTTTATGTGACACAACTACCGTAATGCGACGCATTCGTCAAATTTCATGATGCAAGTGTGAACATGTGACAAATCTGATATTTTGGATCGCATTTGATGTACAGTACGACGCAATTGACTGTTTGAGACGCAATTGCCTGAATGCAACACATTTGTAATTTACCTTGACCACAGTTGATTTTGATATTTGTGTAACCTTAGATGCTTTTAATGATGCTGAAAGTTGTACAAAAGTACTGATGTATTGTTCATCTTTTTGTAGAGGCAGCTTGCCCCTATCTATACGAGAGAGAGCAGACCGACCACATTTCGGTTTGCCGATCAGCTGGTCCCATGAGAGCGGCGACAATTGATGTGTCTGGGACTATTCTATGCTGCCTATATGCCCGCCATTCGAGTGAACAGGGGATTATTGACTACGCTGTGTGAGCGGTGGCATTCAGAGACTTGTTTGTTCCACTTGCCGATAGGTGAGGCCATGATCACCTTGGAGGATGTCTATCGGATATTGCGAGTGCCGATCCGAGGGGAACAGATTATCTACGACCCTCGTCATGGTGAGCAGACCTTTCGAGCTTATTATCAAGACTAGGGTGCAGGATTGGGCATCCAGGGTTACGAGATCAGGTGGGAGTTTATGGCTGAGCACTATGGTCGCTTTGATGCATTCCTTGTGACTCTGATTGGAGGGATCCTAATTCCTGACCGCCAGGGACATGGATTTCCTATTAGCTGGGGTGATGTCTTGGTTGGTATGAGATGGGATAGGATGGTTTATGCTTGGGGTCCCTATTTGCTAGGGACACTTTACCATCAGCTACACAACATTGCCTATAGGAGAGGAGAGAGCATCTCCTGCAGGACCACAATGATGATGATCTGGGTGTGGGAGCATATTGCCATATTTTGTCCACCCATTGCGAGACCATAGTTGGCTGAGGGGATGCCCTATGCCTATTACTACGCCGGTGCATTACAATAGACATGAATGGGTGAGACTGGTTGGTGGTGGCATAGGATTGACACCATGGTGACCTTTATCTGGAGGCCATACAGAGACTGTGAGGCGTGGGACAATGAGGACGAGCACCTCAGCTTCTACAGATAGTATAGGTACCTGATTGGCAGGACAGTGCAGACATCACTGATCATCGAGATGTAGCTACCACAACATGCCTTGAGGTAGTTCAGAGAGTAGTAGGGTGTACCTATAGGGACAGCCGAGTATGCCCAGTCCTCTAGAGAGTATGCCTGGGGACCAGCCATTCCAGTGGCTTTTTTTGAGCAACAGATTGATGGGCTAGGAGCCCAAGCATGGGGATGGAGGGGAGGAGTAGCTGATCTAGGGACAACAGCTAATTATGACTTATGGTGGTAGACACGCAGACCAGTGCCATTGACAGATCCTGACGGGCCAGCACCAGTTGACAGACAATTAGTGATTCATCGTGTGCCATGGGCTAGATGAGGTGGTAGGGGTAGAGATGGAGGCAAGGGGTGAGGCAGAGGCAGAGACAGAGGTAGAGGTGGAGAGAGAGGCAGAGGTAGAGGTGGAGACAGAGGCAGAGGTGGAGACAGAGGCAGGGGTGGAGATGATGGCAGGGACGGAGGCAAGGGGAGATGATGGCAGAGACGGAGGCAAGGGGGAGATGATGGGAGAGATGGCCGGAGGTGGAGATGAGACGGTCAGAGACAGGGCTAGAGGGTGTGGCAGCATGTGGCGAGGGTAGCATTAGACACTATCCCCAAGGTTGGAAAGGAGGGGGAGAGAGAGGAGCAACCTAGATAGGAGGGAGAGATGGGAGGAGGAGGCAGCGGTGGGGGGACAGGAGGAGGAGGTGGATGTGGGAGATCAGGAGGGGGAGGTGGATGTGGGGGGATAGGAGGAGGTGGTGGATGTGGGGGTGGGAGGTCAGGAGGAGGAGGTGGATGTCGCAGGATAGGAGGAGGAGACAGAGGTGGCAGAGGATGTGGTTGATGATGAAGATGAGGAGGACGATGCTATGGATGAGGCCGAGAGACTCCTTAGATGGCAGATGGTGGAGGGAGAGGAGGAGATACTGTCTTCCTTAGGGTTGCCCCAGGATGCCATGACAGATCAGAGGGTGGCTGATTTACAACAAAGATTAGACGAGAGAACGGCATAGGTCAGGGTCCTACAGGCAGAGCTAGAGGTAGTCTGGGTAGAGCGAGATTAGGCAGTCATCTGCCAACAGGACTTAGCTTAGTGGTGCATAGATTTCACAGCTTTATGCATAGGGCCTGTAGGAGACATGGCTCATGAGCTAGCCAGGGTGAGCACAAGGCTGGGATAGTATTGAACACTATATGAGCAGGCAGTGCCACTAGAGCAACAAGATCCTACCTTGTCACGGTCACAGGCGAGGATAGGTAGTGGCCACAGATCAGGCAGTGCCAGTGGCAGCAGGAGTCATACCAGTGTTGGAGGGTCTACCTCGATAGGTCATACATCAGGGCACAAGTCACATCACTCCTGCCATCACAACCCTAGTCACCATTTAGGTCACAGTCATGGGTTGACTCGTTCAGTATAGAGGTCAGTACAGGGACAGCTGCCAGTGATAGATCCATCCACCTCTCAGAGTCCAGTGGTAGTGACATCACATATGCCCATTATCATGGAGATGATACTTTCATTTGCAGTTCCACCAGTATCACAGACAGAGGCCGCTACAGGACTGCCTATTGTTTCAGTGCCAGTGACAAAGCTTCCGCCTCCACACTCTTCACCATGAGGGGATGATGAGAGTCTACCATAGGGGCATACTTGTTTTTATGACACATTATGTATATTATTGAGCCTGCGAGCTCCATTTTTGGGATATCTGTTGACTCTATCTTGTGACATTGTACATTTTTGAGATGATACTATATGATGATGTAGTTTTGATGTGGCCTACATGTGTGTAATGTGGTATTCTTTGATTTATGCATTATGATATGTATGATGTTAGTTCATGATGTATCATGTATGTCCTATGATGCTTATTTGTGATTTTGATGCCATGATGATGCAATGCTTATTTATATGAGATGATAATGATAATGATGTGCATAATGTATTTAGTAAAAGCTGCAATGTTGATGATTATGTTAATGCAATTTTTGTGATTATGCATATGATTTAATACCATGGATGATGTATGTATGGACTTAATGCAATGTTTATGTGATCATGTTTGCACTTATGTTTTTGGATGTCATAGGATATCATCGTGAGATGGATGAGAGAAGACGACGAGACCGATGAGAGAAGATGACCAGACCAAAAAGGAGAAGATGACGAGACCGATGAGAGAAGATGACCAGACCAAAAAGGAGAAGATGACGAGACCGATAAAGATGCATGTTAACTCCTAGACCAAATCCTTCAAAGCTTTACTGTAGGACTTTAATATTTATTGCTCTTAATCATCATTGGGAAAACTATTGCAATGGCCAACAAACACCATGATATGACATAGATCAAGGTGTGCAAGGTCGTACCATTACGTAAGACAAACAGTCACAGACAAGGATGATCATGACTCATACTAAAAGTGTGATTGCCCCAGTCTTTTGTCATAATCAACCACAAGCGGAAAAAGACAAGGAAAAATCATGACACATCGTTGCTTCTCTAAATCCTGTTTCCAGGACATCCTTGAGAAACTAGCGGCATGATTGTTGAAATACAAAAGCAGAGCCCTTACCATGATATGTCATTTTTCTAAATCCCTGAATCAGGACCTCACTAAGAAACTAGTAGTCATGCGTGTCAATCGTCATGATACGTCGCTGCTTCTCTAAATCCTACTTAGTGGGATCTCACTAAAAAACTAATAACATGATAAAAAACCAAAAGACAATTGTCAAGTGTTTGCCAAGTGCATCTGGATATCCATTGTTCTGATGTCAAGATGTCTAGTTTAACAATGTCGAGATGTCCAAATGTTTAAAGTTTCGATGATCTTGAAAAATGTCAAGAATTGGTGAATTCATGAAGGACACATCCTGAATAATGCCAATGTCGAGAGGATTTGATCCCTAATCGTCATAAGGGGTCCCTTGAAATGATGACAATGCCTAGGAAGGACACATCCTAAGGCATAGATGACAGAGTTGGTTCTTCAGAAGGACACATCTGAAGAATACTGATGTCACGAAGAGTGATCTTTAGATGTCAAGAGGATCACTCAAAATGTCAAATGACAATGATGATGCCTAGGAAGGACCCATCCTAAGGCATAGATGATGGAGGTTATCATTTAGAAGGACACATCTGAAGATTAACCAAGGGTTGACAGTGTTGACAGGTTATAGTGATTTGACATGTTTTGACCTAATTTGACTTGTGTTGACCAGATGTCGCTATTGTCATAATAATATGTGCTGATGAGTTTTGTCATGTTGCAGTAAATGATTGCTAGAATTTGCTTGATAAGTGTCATTCATTTGGGAAAGATTTGCGTTGTCCTAAAGACCTTTTGGCATGCGTTCCAGTGTGATGCCATGAACCCTAATGGACTAACCTAGTGCGGCCTTAGGGGCTCATCGATAGATGGCCTTGCCTACGTCATACACTCAGAGACCTCGTAGTTCGACATGACCAATGACTTTTCCTTGATGACCAAAGATTGCATCATGATTTTATTTTGACAGACCTAAAAGGACTGACCTAATGTCTCGGGGACTCAAATGTGAGTCTTGCCTACGTAGTAAGTGCACAGAGACAACGTAGTTTGGAAAATGACATGGACTGACTGACATAACTAACTTTGACAGGAGATGACACTGCATTTGCATTTTTTGAGCAAGCTGATGTTTTGTTCATGGTTTTCTTCAAGACATTTTATGATTTTTAGGTCTTTTTTCAGGACATTTTGCCAATGTTTTTGGTCTTTTATTAGGACTTTTTATGATGTTTTTTGTCCTTTTTTTTAGGACTTTTTATGATTTTTTTGTCGTTTTTCAAGAATTTTTATGATTTTTTGGTGATCATATGTGACATCCACTGCAGTTGCATGATAAACGTTTTACCCCTAGTCAGGTCCAAGACTTAGCTCCTTTTTACGGAACATGGATGGGATGCTGCTGGTTTTCTAGATAGACAGTCGTCAGGACTTGATGTCAATCACTTATCCACTATGACAGGTAGGGTAGGATGTGGTGGTGATTTGTGCAATAGTGGTAGAAATATCTTTCATCCTAGGCCAAGTTTAGACAAAATGATAGTAGATGGCAGAGCAATGATTGATTACACATGGTGCATGTTTGCCAGGTTTTCACCATGGTACTTGTCCAAAGTGCCTATTTTCCAGGTTTTCACTATTGAACGAATCATTTTTCTCTTTATTATTTTCATAATTTTTTGATTTTTTGGTGTCACCAAGATTCTTGTTTGCTAGGTTTTCATAAGGGTGACTATTTTTATCATTTTTCATTTTTTTTGTATTTTATGATTTTTAACCCAATCCTTTGATGCTATGCCTAGAACTTTCAGAGATGTAAACTATTGATGGGCTCTATCAATTGTTGTCCATCTAGTGTTGCCTGTTGATATGTTCCAGAGCCAAAAGAAGATATGATAATGTAGGGACCTAGCCAGTTTGGTTCAAATTTTCTTGGCTTTTTTCTATCAGCTTGGTTCTTGGGGTTCTGCATGAGCACTAGGTCGCCAATGTCAAACTTTATGACCATAACCTTTTTATTGTAGCTATGACAAAGATGGTTCTAATATGCTTGGAAATGGTTCAGTGAATTTTTTCTTCTTTCTTCCATCATTTTCATCTCGTGCAAGCATGATTGTCGATACTCCTCTTCATTAGTTAAACCCTTTAGGGAGACTCATAGTGAAGGAATTTCGACCTCAATGGGAAAGATGGCTTTAGTGCCAAAGACTAGGGAAAATGGGGTAGCTCCTGTAGGCATACGAATACTAGTTCGGTAAGCCCACAGAGCAGGGTTGACTTGTATGTGCTAGTCACAGCCAGTGTCATTGACAGTCTTTTTTAGAATTTTGACAATGGTTTTATTTGATGCCTCAGCTTGGTCGTTTCCTTGTGGGTAGTATGGAGATGAAATATGGTGTTGAATGTGAAATCAATCACATAACTCATGTACATCTTGGTTTTTAAACAGACGTCCGTTGTCAGTGATGATGGACTGCAGAAGGCCATACTGGAAAATGATGTAATTAAGGATGAACTTGGATATTTGTTTGTCGGTAATATATGTCAATGGGATGGCTTCAATCCACTTCGTGAAATACTCAGTGGCGGTAATGATAAATTTATGGCCATTGGATGAGGTCGGATGAATCTTACCCATGAGGTCGAGTCCCCATTGAGCGAAGGGCCACGGAGAAGTGATCGACTGAAGTTTTTGTGCTGGAGCATGGACCAAATCACTATGAATTTGACATTTGTAACAAGTCCTGACATATTCAATTACATCATTTTCCATTGTCAGCCAATAATGCCCATGTCTCATTACTTTCTTAGCTAGAGTAGGACCAATCGAATGAGATCCGCATATACCATCGTGCACTTCGAGTAAGGTTGTACATGCTTCATCGGTGTCAAGACATCTAAGGAGGGTATCGTCAAAACTATGGTGGTACAGGGTGTCACTGACGATGGCATACTTTGTAGATTTTCAGATGAAGGACTTCCTTTGGTTATTGGATAGGTTCAGTGGAAGGGTTTGAGATTTTAGGTAGTCGTAAATGTCCTGATACCAGGGAGAGTTGGGACCAACAAGTTTGCAAACCATTTCTGATTCTGAGATATCATATGCCAGTATCAAGAGCTGTTCTACTAAGAACTCAAATTGTGACACATTTTTAGGAATGTCCAAGAGAGAACTAATAGTAGCCATTGCATCAGCTACCTTATTTTGTGTCTTGGGGATTTGTTCAAAAGAAATCAATTGGAAGTATGTCAGGAAACTATCCACCATCCTTTTGTAGGGACACAACTTCTCATCCTTTGTTTCATAATCATCATTCACTTGGTTGATAACAAGCTGGGAATCTCCGAATACAAGCAATGTCTGAATTTTCCATTTAATTGCCATCTTGAGACCTGTGACTAGTGCTTCATATTCAGCAATGTTATTTGTACAAGGGAAAGTGATTCGGTATGACTTAGGAATTGAATCCCCCTGTGGTGTGATAAACAAGATTCCAGCGCTTGAGCCATGACCAGTATGAGACCCATCAAAATACAACTTCCATGGTACCACCGGTTCTGCATGAAAAATGGACTCATCGAGAAAATTAGCTACTAGTGGATGAGTGACTTGAATCGGTGCATCTGCCAATTGATCTGCTATTACCTGTCCCTTTATTGCCTTATGCTCGACATATTATATGTCATACTCACTTAGTATCATGACCCATTTGGCCAACCAGCCTGTTAATGCCACCTGACTTAAGAGATATTTTAGTGGATCAATCTTGGCAACCAGTTGTGTTTGATGACTAAGCATATAGTGTCTTAGTTTTTGGGATGCAAAGACAACAACAAGGCATGCACGTTCAATATATGTGTAGTTCAACTCATACCCTATCAGTGTGTGGCTGATGTAATAGATGGCTCTTTCTTTTCCTTCATGATCATTTTGAGCCAGTAATGCCCCCAGTGCTGAACTAGTAGTCGAGATGTATAGAATCAATGGATTTCTATGAATAGGAGGCATGAGGACTGGTGTTGACAATAGGTATTCTTTGATTTGCTGGAAGGCCTCTTGACATTTATCTGTCCATACAAAGGGAACACCTTTGTGCAATAGATACTGGAATGGGTGACACTTATCTGCCAATTGGACTATGAAACGCCGAATAGATTGTACTCTGCCTTGCAAAGTTATGAGTTCACTGATTTCTTTGGGTGGAGGCATGTCTATGATTGCTTTGACCTTTTCCGGATTGACCTCTATGCCTCTTTGGGAAATTATGTAGCCCAATAGTTTACCTAATGTGACCCTGAAAACACACTTCTTAGGATTTAGCCGGACTTTATACTCTTCCAATATTTTGAAAATTATGTCGAGTACCTTCAAATGATCTTTCCTGGTTGCTAATTTGGCCAATAAGTCATCTACATAATCTTCCATTATTTTGTGCATCATGTCATGGAAGATAGTGGTCATAACCCTTTGATATGTGGTACCTGCATTTTTTAGACCAAATGGCATCACGTTCCAATAGTATGTACCCCATGGGCAAGTAAATGTCATTTTGTGTTGATCTTCAGGAGCAATGCAGATCTGATTATAGCCAAAGAAACCATCCATGAGGGATAGCATCTGATACCCTGCTGTAAGGTCCACTATGATGTCAATGTTTGGCAAAGGAAAGTAATCCTTTGGACATGCTTTATTTAGGTCTCAAAAATCTATACATACCCGGATCAACCCATTTGGCTTTGTGACTAGGACCAGATTAGAAATCCATTCAGCGTAGTCAATAGACTGTATGAATCAGGCATCTAGCAATTTCTTCAACTCGGCCTTGACCAATAGGGCAACTTGGGGGTGCATTTTGTGCAACTTCTGCTTGACTGGTTTAGCATTAGGTAATAGTGGTAGATGGTGCAAAACCAATTCTGGGTCCAATCCTGGCATGTCAGCATAGGACCATGTGAAGTTGAATTTCCGTTCTGCAAAGAATTTATGAAATTCTAGTTTCTCTTTGTCAGTCAGTGATGCAGCAAATAGGACCATCTTGGGGTCTTCTGCAGTTGAAATGTTATCCTCTATTGTGTCCTTAATAAGCATAGCCGATTTCTCCTGTTGCATGGGGAGAAATTCTAGTCCTCCATCTTTGGGCACCTTAGAGAGGTTTTCACCCGCAAATATGTCCTTTATTTTTACTATTTTATCGTCAAGAGGTGCCTTTCGGTTTTCACCTAGAGACGTTTCATTTTTTACTTTATTTTTATTTTTACTTTTGTGGCTAGAGGACGAAGCAGTCTCGCCAAAGTATGTCATGTAGTCTAAATCAATGGAAAATCTTGATTTGTGGTCCCCACTGGGTATGCCTTCTCATAATCCCATGAATTCAGCAATTGCCTCATCATTCTGAAATGTGTCCAGAACTGGCGGTCCTTGCTGGTCCCAATCGACTAGCTCAGGGTAAAATAATGAGATGCCATCGTCAATGCTAGTAAATTGAGGTGAGGAGGCGGATAGCATGCAGACATATTCAATAATGTTGTAGATGATATTATCATCATCCAACTCTACATCAGACTCTATCCAATATTCTCCTTCACTAGTGTCATATTCATTGTCAAAATAAGGAGTGAAGGTTTTAGAGCCCTGGTTGTCAATGTCGTCTGATACTTCGGATTGATTGGATTGAAGGGGTTCAGATGATGGGTGTTGTACGTCATGGGAAGTGGTAATGGTACTTTGGCTATTTTGTAGCTGTTCAATTTTGAATTTTTTCCAAAACTATTGTTCAGAGGTCAGTTCCCCTGGTTCGACAAACAAATCATCAAGACAACAGTCACTTAGGGATCATTCTGAGCCAAATTCCCACTCATGGGAGTCTATTTCGGTGAGGGTTTCCCTAGTAGTTTCGACACTATTCAAAGCATGTACTCACTCATTTGAAAGTGCAGAGGTACGCGATTGTCATTGTCAGGTGATCCAAACCCTAATCCAAGATACTTCAAAATTTGAAAAGTTTCTATGGGTTCCCTTCGACCAGTTTTATTTTTTCCTAGGCCACTAGTACCATAGTAGCCTTTAGCCTTCATGATGTCATAACCCTTGCCATATCTTTGAACTGGTAATGGGGGTAGTGCGACAGTATCCTTATAGATCCATCCTGTAATGTCAGCAAGGTCTTCATTACTCATATCTCCCCATTTGAGAAAAACTGTTTTTAGTGGGACTTTGAAAGTTTCTTGGGGTTCTATTCTGAAACATGGCTGACCATATATCTTTGGAGACTGGGGTATTGTTGTTATGTTGTATGATGTATTTAGTTTGAACTCTCCATAGCCGAGATCCTAGATTTTGACAGTGGATTCAGCCTTAGGGCTAGTGGAAGGTGCTGGTATGGCAGAAGACGTGGATGGAGTGGATGTGGAAGATGACATGAGTGTAGATGGGTCAATGTATTTGGATGATGAGGAGTCAGGTGCTTCTCAGTTAATAGGTACTCAATTTTTAGAGATTCCCCTTAAGTTTGTACAATATTGGAAAGGGTCAGGATCTCCATATATGGTTATTTTTGTGCCGTCAAATGGAAATTTTAGGCATTGGTGGCATGTAGATGGAACGGCTTTTAAGGAATGAATCCATGGATGGCCAAGCAAGATGTTATATGGTAGTTCCAAATCCAAGACCTAGCAAGTTGTGTCCACAATGACTGGTCCCACTCTGATAGGGAGAGAGATAATATCGCGTGAAGAGCATTCCTCATCATCATATGCTTTGATCACTATAATTTTTGTTGGGTCTACGCACGCATCAGAGAACCCTAGAGCCTTAACTAGTTTAAGGGAGCATATGTTCAATCCTGCTCTGCCATCTACTAAAACTCATCTAAATTTGTGCTTGTGGACAAAAGTTTCTATGTGTAATGCGTCATTGTACTTGGTTTTAGGTGATGAGTAATCTTGATCTGAGAAGGTGACGTGGTGTGGTGTAGTGAGATATCCCACCATGGTTTCAAATTGATTGACATCAATGTCCTTGGGAACCAACGACTCTAGGAGAGTTTTATCTAGGATTTTTTTATGCATGGGAGAGATACGAAGCAACTCAAGTATAGATATTTGTGTGGGAGTCTTTCCTAGCTGGTTGATGAGGTTGAATTGACTTTTGGGTTTCCATTATTGTGTGGTTGGGACAGGTTTTGGCTATTTAGCAGATGGGGCAGGTTGTGACTGTTTAGTAGATGGGCCTGGTATGGTGATTTTGGTTTGTCTAGTGGGAGGTGGACCAGCTATACTGACCTTGCCATTGCAAGTAGTAGCATTACATTGGGGTGCTCTCTTGACCGTAATGGTATTGATGTATTCATCATCAGTTTGGACATTATTTATAATTGGTACACTAGAATAATCATACTTGGCTTGAGTGAAGTTAGCTTGATTCTATGGACTTGAAGTGGAAGCATTATGAGAACCATGGTCTTGCAGTGGATTCTTATGGATAGTATGATCTGAATTGGAGGTGAATTGTGATCCACCTACTTCGATGGTGCAACTTTCAATAAGATCCTGTATTAGATTTTTCAATTGTTGAAAATTGGAGGTTGTATGTCCTTTTGCTCGATGGTATTCACAAAATGCATTATCATTCCACCATGTTGGTTTAAACTATCCTGGTTCATATGATTTTGGTTCTTGAAGTATGATGACCCCATGCTGGAGGCATTTCCTAAGGACTTCTTCAATGGGTTCACCCAAAGGAGTGTATGTGCGACCCCTAGGGAATTTCTCATCTAACGGTATTGTCCCTGATTATTTTGACTGTTCTGATTGTTTGAAGAAATATTGGGAGGAGGTGTCAATGTCGTTGTTGGTTTGTTTTGTTGTTGAATCCCTTTTAGGGCTAGTACAGGACCCACGATGTCTGTAGTCTTGGCGTCAACAACACCGTCATTTGTAACGTGCTTATTTTTAACCCAATATTTGTTTTTGTTAGTAGGTGGATTGACGTTTGTGTTTTCGGGACCGTACCTCAGTTCTCCCTTTGCTATAAGGGATTTCTCAATCTGGACCCCTTTTTCAACTAAGTCTGTGAAGTTTGTGCAACAATGTACTTGCAATGCATATTTTAGGGGCCCTAGAAGTTTTTGGACAAACATGTCAACTTTTTCCCTTTTGGGGATGTCAATGTGACATCGACTAGCAAGGCTTCTCCATTTTTGAAAGAATGGGATAAATGTCTCACCAGCATCCTCTTGTGTGAGATTGTACAAGCTAGTGATAGAGGTATCCATGTTGATGTTGTACACATAATTTCTTATGAATTTTTGTTTAAGCTCATCCCATGTCTAGATATCCTTTTGAGTTGAAAACCATTCAAGGGCTTGACCCACTAGGGTTTTAGAAAAAATTCTCATCAGGTATGTTTGTTTGTAGGCGATGTCCATACAATTGGTTGCAAATTCGCGAACATGTTCAATGGGGTTTGTCTTGCCTCTGTATTTTGTGAAGTTGGGTTACGCATATCCTGGTGGAAGTGGAGGCATGTATAAGCTCATGTTGAATGGGTATACATTTAGATCATATGATATTTCTGATTTATTGCCTAAAATGTACATGTTTTGGATAGTTCTCTCTACATCCATCAATCTTGTTTGGAGGGCATTCACAGCAAGGTCGTTTATGTTTCCGTACATTGGATTGATTGGTACACCATAGGTTCCTATTTGTTGTGCGTGAATATTGGTGTATTGTGGCGATATGGATTGTTGTGACATGTATGACATATGTGGATTGACATGTTGTCGGTATTGAAAGTTATGATTGGGTGCATGTTGATGAGTATGAACGTGGGATGAGTAGGTTGGGATGTGTCCTCTAGTCACGTGTGTCATTATTTGGGTGATGTGATGACCATGAGTGTTGTGATGTGTTAATGATGTCGTGGGTTGTGTTACTTGGCTGACTTGTGTGAATTGTTGAGTTTTCCCAAGAGGAATGTTTGTGTTTTCACCTTGGGAGGCAATGACATTTGACTGTGTTGTCATGTTAACATTTTGTTGTTGTCGTTGGAAAAATATACATCTTGTGGCTCCTCCCGAAGGATTTTGTGAAATACTAGTGAGTGGATATGTCAGAGTTGTGCTCATGGTAGTAGATGGAGCTGTCAAGGGGGGATTGTTGTGACTTGATGATGCCCCTGTGGTATTTACTTCCGTGGCATTTATTGTCATGATATTTGTGGTGTTGGGGGTGTTTGGGATGTTGGAGGTGTTTGGGACATTGGGAGTGGCATGCACTGTTGTTGTGGTGCCAAAGGAAGTATTGCTCATAGTGTTTGGAGGTTGACCACTATGTGACATGTTATGTGTGTTGTTGACATTAGGGTCTGGAGGTGTTAATTGTATCATGGTAATGTCAAATCCTTGAGGTAATTTGTCTCCTTCACTCAAGAGTATAGCAAAGAATCTGTCTCTGTCGTGACATACCACTATTTCAACAAATTGAGAGGCCTCTAGGTCTTGTGCTATTACCTCTAGGTTTTCCTCAAGTATTTGACCATGTTCATCTCTTTGCAAGAGTTGTTCAAATGGGCTATTTTATGAGGATTGTGTTGTCATTGGAGGTTGATTGTCTAGATTGGAAAATGGATCGTAAAAGGTCTAGTTTGGGTCATGTGTAGGATTGTCGACAGTGGAAGTGGGGTCTTGTCAGAAGTTTTCCATTTGTCTCTTTTGTTTTTGGAGTCTAGTTTCCACCATAAAATGATATTGCTTGAAAGGGAGATGACAACTAAATGCAAGTATGACACTACGTAAAGTCTAAATTTAAAATGACGACTAGAATGACTAATGCTTTTTGAATTTTTTTGAATAAGATATGCAATGTGTAGACTTATAATGCAATTTAAGATAAGGGTATCTAAGCACTTCTAAGCTTAAACTTTATTTTTGATTTTGGTTACTAGAGGACTTTGTTGAAAATGACAAGGTGACAAGGTCTAAATGACTAGTGAGTTTTCCTAACTAGACTTTTGAGTTGGAAAAATCTCACAAAAGAGGACAATGACTAAAAGGGGTTTGATAACTTAGTCCAAGAGAGCCTAATTTTGAAAGCAATGATGTTGCAAATTGTGTTGAGATTTGTCTAATCCTAAGTATGCAAATATGAACCTAGGGATAACCTAATTCCAAATGTATGAAACTAAAAGAATGGAGAATGAAACCTATGGTGACAAATGCAAACTAATGGATGAAACTTTGAGTAATTTCAGACTTGGTTTCTGACATAATCTCCTTGGAAACAGTGTTTGAAAAATGGTTGACAAGTTGAAGACCTCAGGTTTTGAATATGAAGTTTTAAATTTTGACAGGAAAATGCATCATTTGAAGTTTCAATTGTGTTTCAAATTTGCAAATGTGGTTCAGAATCAGACAAATGCGTCTCAGTTTAACAAATGTGACTCAATGATAGTCAGTTGCATCTCAGTATTGTGAATGCGACACAGAATCAGAAAAATGTGAATTGGTTTAGCAGATACGACTCAATGTTATTCAGTTGTGTCGCGACACATGCATATGTGGTATTTGAATGGTTGAATGTAGCTGATCAAAGCAATTGTGATTCAGAAAGTTAAATGCAGTTTGACAGATGCGAAAATTTTGTCTTGTCATTTTTGATGGAAAATTTGATCTGTTTGGTGTTTAGTGTTTTGTTTAGAACTATGAGGAAACCAGAAAGCACTTGACAAACATAGCATTTTGAATGTAACCAATCACACATTAGATAAGTACAATCCTAAAAAGGCCAATAAGCCAAGGGTTTGTATACTTGATATAGCCAACATATTATACCCCGGATTGGTGATAAACACCTTTCCTTCTTGAGAGTAGATAGCTTAGAATTTTGGTGGCATTGGCTCCCCTCCATAGCTCATTAACTTCATTCGAGCACACCAAATTTGGATTCTTTGGGTAGTGACATCCCAAGAATTTCTATCTCTACTCAAGGGGATCATTAGTGAGTATCTTCGGGCATGATACTGTACCCTGCACTATATCATGCAACAACCAATAGAACGGTTGGATACTAAAACAAAGGTTTTTAATTCAGGCATTCCGTTCATGGGGTGTGATCCATGCGGTGAGAGTCCCCTTTTGAATCCATCTCATCGGAACCACACTCATGATTCTTGGGGTTTCCCCAAGAACCCACTTTTATATACTAGCTGGAAGTCCCTTGGTGTCAGGGTGCTACCAGTCTGAGTCATCCTGGGGTGAGTACTTTTTCCCACCAGAACAGGCCCAAGTTCTAGAGTCAGTAACCATTTATCTTACACCCAGGATTGCATGAGTGCGCAAGGGGAGAGGATAATTCGATTACTAAATCGTAAGGGTGACACAAAATAAGATGGGTCTGGTTTTCTGATCACCTAGTTTTCACTAGGTGAGAGCATAATCACCTACCACCTTCAAGCACAATCAAATAGAAACAAACACACATCCATTTTAAAAGCACCAAAATGAAATATTTTTTACACTAGAAATCGCAAACATGTTGTTTTATAAATGAGTCTTTGACAAGCGTAGTTGCAAAACCACAAGTTAGCAGTTTTATCCATCAGTCTTGGACCCACAAAATGTAACTGCCACATGCTACGAGACACGATTAGTAACACGACAGCCCCTACTGGGTAGAATACATAAAATAAACCAAAATGCTAAAAGAACATAGAAAGAATAGAAAAACCTTAAAAATCTAAATGCAAATGAGAAGAAAACTTTACTAGGCAAATGCGTCACGACAGAGCAAATGTGTCACTTGGCTTATCAAATGTGGCTCAAAATTTCAACTACGGCTTGACAGAATGATTGTGGCTTTTCTATTTGTGAATGCGTTGTGATGCATCGAATGCGTCACAATTTTTTTTTTAAAAGATGGTTGCGTCGCTCCGTACCTATACCTGCAAAATGACAGAAAACACAAAACCGTACAGAAATAACAACAAATAACAGAGTCATGATTCACGTCGGGTTCACCAATGTAACTATGGATTTCTTTTAGGTTTGATTAGATCAATCAATATAAATATAAAAATAAAAACCCAATAGTCCTATCGAGTGCAAAGGAAATTAAACAACGAAACAGTTATACCTGTAAATCGAGTTTTCCATTATTACCTCCATAGTACCTTCTTGCTTGCTGGATGATACTTTGCCCTCAAATTCATTGTGTGAACAATCTACAAATGTCTAAGTCCTACACCAAGCTTTGAAGGATTTATGCAATGTCTAAATGCCTATGTCTATGACCATGATTTCCAATGTCTATGCCTAAACAATGCTAAAGCTTGATCAAATACAAATACTAATTGCAATGAGAAGCCTAAGTGTGCAAGTGAATAGGTAATATTCCTATAATATGTCTACTCGTGTGTGTGTAATCAAAAAGTGAGAGGAAAATGACATTTTATAGAAAAGGTCATTTTGAATGGACGGGTGAGATTGACTTTTAAGAAAGACCTAGAATGAGAGGTCTAGATTAAATCTAAGAATTCCTAATTAGGGTTAGGGAAAAATCTTTAATCGAACGGTCAGAATAATGTCTTAGATAATCGGATTGACGGTGGAGAATAAGTGAGGAAATTAATTAAAGAAATAAAGATTTTCAAAATTAAGAAGATAAAGACTGCCTGATTTGTGAGATTCGAAAAATCAAGAAGATAAGATTTGAATTGAAGATTCGATTTGAAAAATCAAGAATCTACCTGATTACTTGATTTTTGGAAGAATAATATCTTTTTGAATTTAATTAATTCAAAATGATGATTTTGTGTGACAAGCAAATAATCTTTTTCAGATTTATTTACTAAAAAGAGTGAAAGTTAATAAAATGAAATCATTTTAAATATTTTCATTTATTTAAAATGAGAGAAAAGTGAAATTAGTAATTAAATAATTAAAATAATTATTTAATTTGGAAGATAAGACTGAATAATTAAATAAATTTATTTAATTGTGACAATTAGTGACATATCAAATAAATAAATAAAATTCATTTATTTAATAATCAGGAAGAATTAAATGCAGAAAGGTAATTAAATAAATTAAGAAATTTGTTTAATTAAGGGAGGACTTAGCAATTAATGATGTATTTAATAAATAAATGAAATTTATTTATTTAATAATCATGAAGAATAAAAGGACATGAATTAATTAAATAATTATGAATTATTTAATCAATAGTCGAATGTGAGCCAAGGACATAATTAAATGTTTTAATTATGCTAGGACAAAAGTGGTAAAAATGAAGCTTGCAGGCCTATGTCATTTTTAGGTGTCTACACCAACTATGTATGGACCACCGGTGAGTCAACCCAACCTCTTTTTTTGTCAATTTTTTTCTGTTTGGAATCAATTTGCACTATTTTTCCCATGGATTTCAATTTTAAAAATCCGTTTTAGCCCTTTTAAAAAAATTTTAGCGCTTTCGATGTGTGTTTTAGCATATATCGGATAAATTTAGAATTTTCATTGTAGAAACCAATTTAGCGCATTTGATAGAAAGAGTAGCACTTCTAGGATGCCATAGAAAAATTAGGGTTTTAGCGCATCTAGGGAAAACATTAGCGCATTTAGGGTTGTCACGCATCCAGGGAACATAGTGGTGCTTTGGATTAGAGTTTTAGTGCATAGAGGGAAATAGCGAATAGAGGAAATGTTTGAGTGCATCCGGGGAAAAGAATGATGCATCTGAGTTTTAGCGCATTCAGGATACAGAATAGAGCATATGAGTTTTAGCGCATAGAAGTCATAGATTAGCGCTTTTAGAAAATGTGCCCGTTTGATAAAAATGATGATGTATATTGGATCCTTGGTCAATAGATAGAGAAATTGTCTTATCATCCTATTGATATGGATAGAAAATCTGCTAAATAATTGATAACTTTGTTTCAAAAATAGAAATCAAAGATTAGATAACTGATAACTTTGTTTCCCTAGTACGAAAAAATAAAGAGTGGATGATTGAGATGACTTCTGATAAATTTGTTTTTTGCGATAGAAAACAAATAGTAGATTATTGATTGAAAACATATTTGGATTCATGACTGAAATACAAATAGGATAATGTTTTGATTGTTGATAAATTTTCATTCTTGAAAAAGAAAACAAATAGTAATTGATGATAAAATAGATTGATGTGATATTCAGATAGGTAGATTGTGCATTGATTGTATGATATGAATCACCTAGAGAGAACACTTGATATGGGTCACTTGATATGGGTCTAATGAGTATGTGTCACTGATATGGGTCATAGATAGATATGAGTTAGATTGATTTTGCTTGATGGAGGTTGAATCATTGATATGATGCTGATTGATTGTCTTGTGTTACCCAAAAATAGGAGATTTTCAAAAACCTCCAGATTAGGGAGTGTCACTCAACAGGGTGGGATAGGATACTAGAGCTGACACCAGATGATGTAGAATTGATAGGGGCCTGTGGATTGAGATCATTTTTGTCCATGTCTCCGATTTGGGTCAATAGGGGACTGTTGACCGTGTTAGCAGAGAGGTGGCATTTGGAGTACAACACCTTTCATTTGCCGACTGGTGAGGTGACTGTGACTCCAAAGGATGTGTATAGGATTCTGGGTATTCCTATGGATGGCACCCTTATGTTCTATGGTCACAAGGAGCTAGGTGGTATAGATGCTCTGAGGAGAGTATATGGTGATGTGCACATAGCCGAGTACTAGGTGCCATGGGATAATTTCAGGGGGTATCCAACCTTGCCTATAGTTTTGGGTGCATTCATTGGAGGTTTCCTTTGTCTGGATCACCGGTCAAAGGGACTATCAGTGGGATGGGGAGGATCCTAGAGTAGATGTTGTTACAACCATAAAGATATGCCTAGGGGAGCTGTATGTTGGCTCACCTATATCATGATTTACATCAGGTGGTATACAGGGGTGCATCTAGTTTGTCATGCGGTGTGACACTACTTCAGATCTAGGCATGGGAGCATCTTACTATGATGAACCAGCTTGTCCTAGATTGAGGCCACCAGGTAGACTGTGTGTGTATGCATATGCTATGTTCCTTGTGCAACCTAAGCTAGGCAAGGTGGATTACTGGAGACGGTGCCTGGATGATATTGATGTAGTGATATGGCAGCCATACCTAGATTGTGAGCCATGGGATACGGATCACCTTGAGATGCCATTTGTAGGTATTCCTTTATTTTTGATAGGTCATACACCCTTCATTTTAGAGAGGTTCTTGGCATTGCGGGTGCAGTGATAGTTCAGTTTTACACAAGGGATGCCGCAGGGGGTTGCTCACTATGCACGAAGTAGGGATGAGGTGGGATGGGGGCCGTGTATTTCATATCAAATAGAATATACAGAGTATATGGCTTTAGTGCCCTTGGCATGGGATGATAAACGAGATATTGTTGATGCTAGTATGTCTAATGAGTACTCAGTTTATTATCATACACATCCCTTTCCACGGTTTACCTATCCTAATGAGCCAGCACCCATTTTGGTAGTACCACAGCTGAGGGTAGGGAGATAGGAGGATGTGGCAGGTGGTGAGTAGGCAGCAGTTGGGGGAGAAGAGGAGGAGAGTGGAGAGGAGGCAGAGGGCTCAAATGGGGATGACGTTAGAAATGAGGGGTAGGTGCCAGCGAGACAAAGGCCAGATATTTTGAGTAGTATCTAGATCATGTAGAGGCCGAAGACTATGATTGGGCGAAGGACAGTGATCAGGGTTGGTTCCTCATCACAATAGGGACAGATAGATACTCTATAGGCCCAGGTGCAGATATTGTAGGGACAACAGGTGTAGTTGTAGAGTCAGTTGGTGCAGGCACAGGGATTGGTCACACAACTAGAAGAATAGCTAGCACAGTCCCAGGCATAGGCACAGGCACATCCTCCTACCCTAGACCCATAGGTAGCCCAGTTGATTATAGTGAGGGATACATTTAGACAAAGGGCAGTGGAGGTAGAGGGTGTTGCTCAGAGGCTTATGGGCACTGTAGAGAGTGCATCATTGCGAGAGGCCATTGCAGAGGGCTTTTGAGATGGCTAGAGAGGCAGAGTATTATCGGGTCAAATATGAGGAGTTGTGTCCTCCTAAGCACAGAGAGCCTTCCCATGGTCCCACACTAGGACCGGAAGCATGACATAGATAGCCATATAGAGCATGGGTGTTACTAGTCCTCGATGGGATCCAAACTCAGGGACTAGTGGTATGCCACCATCTGCGAGACCAGCTCCATCAGGGGGTTCCACCAGCCAGCCTTGATGTATGTAGGATATTATGTGATGTATCTCATATTCTTTGGAGCATGTACATTGATTTTTTATCACATCTCCTATATATTTTCTAGACTTTTCAATGTCATTGGACTACTGGACATTTGTATGTATTTTTGATGAGCAATGATATGTAGCGGCGATGAGTTTTGATGATGTGTTGCATTGGTTATGATGATATGAGGTAGATATGCATTTGTTTCTTTGTTTATGTGATGTGGATATTGATATATGATCTGCTAACTAACATGATTTGTAGGATGATGTGATATGATTATGATATGATGATGTGCGATATGATATGTACTAATGATCTCATGTAGGTGGATGATGATGGTAAAAATTCAATGTGTTGAGATGATATGATATATGATATGAATTGTTATGAAAACATATGGTTGGAAAATGATGTAATAAATGAAATTTGTGTTTTTGAATCTTTCAAATGTTGTAAATGATGATGATGTGATGGATGTCATGTTTATGAAATGCATCATGGATTTATAATATGATATGTAATATGAATCAAATGTTGTATGAGTATTGAAAATGAGAAAAGATGTGAAAGGATTAATAATGATGAAATGTATGCTATGAAATGTAATGAATACGAAAAAGATTGATGAGATGATAAAATGAGATGGAATGATAAAACAAAATGAAATGTAATGATATGAAATGATGAAATGAAAATGAGATGAAAATGAAATGTAATGATATGAAATGATGAAATGAAATGAGATGAAATGATATGAATAAATAAAATGGAATGAAAGGAGATGATAAAATGTAAATAAATGTAATGGTAAAATAAAATGAATTATGAAGTGACCTGAGATGATAAAATGATATGATTCGATGAGATGATAAATGATAAATAATAATTATATGAATAATAAGGATATGATAATGATGACAAAATGATGTGATGAATATGAAAAATGATTAAATAATGAAATGAGATATAATGTAATGAGATAAAATGATAAAATTAAAATGATATGGAATGATAAGATTGAAATGATATGAAATGAAATGGAATGAAAAAATGAAATGAAATGATAAAATGGAAATGATATGGAAAATGTAATGATAAAATGAGAAAATTGAAATGATATGGAATGATAAAATGAAATGTAATGTAATGATATGATATGCAATGTAATGTAATAAAATGAGATGATATGAAATGGAATGAAGTGATAAAATGATAAAATTGAAATGATGTGGAATGATAAAATGAAATGTAATGTAATGATATGATATGATATGAAATGTAATGTAAAAAAATGAGATGATATGGAAAATGTAATGATAAGGTGGAGATGTAACGGAGATGGAAAAGAATGACGTAAACTAAAAATGACATGCAAAATGAAAATGATGGATGAGCTGATAATGAAAGTGATATGGAAAGGTTTAATGAATGCATGATATGAAATGATAAAGGATCAAAATGATATGAGAATGAAACAAAGAAGATGAAAATGAGAATGTCCCATGATATGCAATGAAATGATATGAAATATGAAAGGATAAAGCATCTTGAAGGATACATAAATGAGAAAGGATCCAAATGATGAATGTTTAAACTATATGATATGCACACAACCTAGATGAAATGATAATGAAATGATGATGAAACAAATGTCCAAGTGTCCTCCACATATAGTCCAAAGAGACATGACAACCGTTGATTTATCTATTCAACTTTTTTTTAAACTCTAATGTGAATCTAGTATGAAAAATATATGCATTGATCTAAATGAAATGCAATGAAATAAAACCAACTGTTCATTGAGCCTTTGGGTAGCTTTTGTGAATCATCATAGAGCCTTATAAAATGTTGGAAGTATGTACAAGCATCGTAGGGGATATTAGCACCGATGATGACCTGAGTACAACTTTCATGATTTTTGATATAGTAAGCAAACACAAGCATCAAGGTATAATTGAACTAAGATGACCTGAGCATTTCTTGCATAAACAAACAAAGACTAACTACATTTTGATGCAAATGTGGAACTGTCATCAGTGATATGCTTTAGAAATCATGTTTCACAACATATTTTGCATCAAATCAATAGTTAACCTCAAGACAACAAACAAAGAAAAATCATCCTCCTTCCTTGCCACTCTAGTTCAATACATCATTGAGTGTGCTCCAAAGAGATGATATCAAAAAATAAAACCATTGTTCAAAGTGTAACACCAATATTTCAATCATTATTCATATTTTAGATCATCCAGATATGAATCATAATATGGTATTTTTCTGAAAAACTATTATGATATGGATCAATGGTTGGATAGTTGTTCATGTGATTCCATTGTTTGTTTGCATGATTGAATTGGATGTTATTGTCTAGCCTTTTCTGTGAAACCTGAAATTTGGTTGCTCTCGAGTATGTCAATGTTTGCCCCCAGTTTTTGACACAACTTGCTGAAATAAATATGTACAATAATCAAGCCATGGTAAGATGTTATCGCTCTAGGAAAATGATGGAAACATGATGCTTGTATGACCCTAAGATGATGGAAAGATGCATGAAATGAAGACTAGGTAGTAAAATGCAAAACTTGAACTAATAGATGGAGAGCTACAAATAGCGTCTGTTTGCTAGATTTTCACTATTTGTTTTTATTGCATTTTTTGATGATTTTTTTTTTTGTCGCTACCGAGATGCCTATTTGCCAAGTTTTCACCAGGGTAACCATCTTTTCAGGACTTTTTCTACTATTTTTGTATTTCTTCAGGACTCTTTCTGATGTTTTTGTATTTCTTCAAGACTTTTTCTGATGTTTTTGTATTTCTTCAGGACTCTTTCTGATGTTTTTGTATTTCTTTAGGAATTTTTATGGATAATGATAACTTTTTTAGACATAATAATTTTTTAGGTGCATGCTATTGATGGATTCGTCAAACAGGTCCCCTTCTAGTGTTGATAGCTTGTATGCTCCTAAACCATATACTACTATGACCATGTACGGACCCAACTAATTAGGTTCAAACTTTCCCTTCTTTTCTCTGTCTTACTGATTACATGGGTTCTCTTTTAGAACAAGATCACCAGCCTAAAAATTACATGGTTTGACTCTATGATTATAGCTGTGAGACATCATGTGTTGATAGGATTTCAAATGATCAGCTACTCATTGTCTCTTTTCATCAAGAAGTTCCAGTTCTTACAATCAGGAAAATTTGTATTCATCATCAGTTATGAGACCTTTGAGTGATATTCTAAGTGATGGGATCTCAACTTCTAGGGGTAGGATGGCTTTTGCTCCATAGACAAGAGCAAACAACATTGCTCATGTTGGCATTCAGATACTAGTTTGGCAGGCCCATAATGCAAGATTAAGTTGGACATGCCAATCTTTCCCTGCATCATTCACAGTCTTCTTCAAAATTTTCAATATTGTTTTATTTGAGGCCTCTGCTTGGCCATTCCCTTGTGGATAATAAAGTGTTGAATATCTATGTTGAATATGGAATCTCTCACAAAGTTCATCCACATCCTAATTCTTGAATGGCCATCCATTATCTGTGATGATGGAGTTGGGAATGTCATACCGACAAATGAGATAATTGAGTATGAATGAGGAGATTTGTTTGCCAGTGACCTTAGTGAGAGGTACTACCTCAATCCACTTGGTAAAATACTCTATTGCTGTGATGATGAACTTGTGTCCGTTTGAGGATGAAGGATGAATCTTTCCAACTAAATCCAACCCCCATTGAGAGAATGGCTGGGTTGGTACAAACGGTTGTAGTTCTTGTGCTGGTGCATGAATGATATTTCCATGTATCTAACATTTAGAGCACTTCGTTATGAAAGTGAATGATTCCCTCTCCATTGTAGGCCAGTAATAACCCATTTTAATCAATTTCTTGGATAAGGTTAGTCCACTTGAATGAGTACCACAAATGCCACCATGAACTTCTTGTAAAGCCTTATCGGATTCATCACATTCAAAACATCGAAGTAAAGTATCATCAAGACCATAGTGATAGAGAGTGTCAGCGATAAGGATATAGCGAGAAGATTGGTGGATAAAGTTGTGCTTTTGGTTACACGATAAGTCAAGTGGTAAGATTTCATCTTTTAGGTAGGCATAAATCTTGCCATACCAAGGTGAATTGGATCCTACTAAGTGGAAAATTATTTGGATTTCAAGTGTGTCATAGACAGGCGTAAATGATTGTTCCACCAGAAATTCGTAGCGAGCCTAAGTTTTTGGGAGTTGTAACAATGAAGCGATTGTGGCCATAGCATTAGTTGCCTTGTTATCAAGCCTTGTAATTTGAATGAACTTGATGTCTACAAAGTATTTCTTGAAATCGTCAACCATTTTCTTATATGGCAACAATTTGTCATCTTTGGTCTAATAGTCATCATTGATTTGGTTAATGACTAACTGTGAGTCACCATAGACTTGCAATTTTGTGATTCTCCATTCCAATGCTATTTTGAGTCTAGTGATTAAAGCTTCATATTCAGCTATGTTATTAGTACATGGAAACATTAGCTGATATGACTGAGGAATGGTATTTCCTTGAGGGGTGACAAAGAGTATGCCCGCCCCTAATCCATGTTGAGTAAATGAGCCATCAAAATATAATGACTAAGGTTGCTTTGAGTTTGTTGTGAACACATCAACATCTGGAAATTCAATGTGCATGGAATGTTCTGCTTGTAGGGGTGATTTATCCAATTGGTCAGCAATAACTTGTCCTTTGATTACTTTGTGATCAATATAATGAATATCAAACTCGCTTAAGATCATGACCCAGTTTGCTAATCTTCCTATTAATGTGGCCTTGCTTAACAGATATTTGAGTGGATCAATCTTTGCAACAAGATTAATTGTATGAGTTAACATGTAGTGTCAAAAATTTTGTGAAGCAAAGACCACTACTAGAAAAGCCTTCTTGATGAAAGTGTAGTTGATCTCATGACCTATTAATTTTTAACTGATATAATAGATTGCATGTTCTTTTCCTGTAGAGTCTTCTTGTGCTAACAATGCCCCCAAGGACGTCTATGTGGCAACAATGTATAAGATGAGTGGTTTTTCTGGATTTGGTGGTATTAGAACTAGTGGGTTCATTAAGCACTATTTGATTTATTGAAAGGCCATTTCACACTTATCATCCCATTTGAAAGGAACATTCTTATGTAGTAGATGTGTGAAAGGTAGACATTTATCCACTGGTTGTGCAATGAATCTTCATATAGATTGGAGTCATCCCTGTAGGGATCTCAATTAACTAATATTCCTTGGTGGAGGAATTTCCATGATTGCTTGTACCTTGGCAGGATCTACTTCAATTCCTTTTGCTGAAAATATGTATCCCAAGAGTTTTCTAGATGTGACTCCAAAAACACATTTCTTAGGGTTGAGGCAAACTTTGAACTTTTCCAACCTTGTAAATATTTTGGATAATATCTTGAGATGTCCTTCTCTTGTGTATGATTTTTCCAGTATGTCATTGACATAATCTCCCATGAATGTGTGCATCATTTCATGAAAAATTGTAGTCATATCTCTTTGATATGTAGCCCCAACATTCTTTAAACCAAAAGTCATGACGTTCCAATAGTAAGTCCCCTAGGGACATGTGAAAGTTGTTTCGTCCTGGTCTTCGAGTCCAATCTTGATTTGGTTATAACTAGAAAAACCATCCATTAGTGAATACATGGAATGTCCAACCATTAAATCAACTATAGTATCAATGCTTGGAAGAGGAAAATCATCCTTAGGACATGCCTTATTAAGATCTCTAAAATCTATGCACACTCTAACACTTTTGTCAGATTTGGATATAGGAAAAATGTTGTAGATCCATTCTGCATAGTCAATTGATCTTATAAATCCCACATCGAGGATTTTCTTAATTTCTTCTTTAACTAGTAGTGCCACATGAGGATGCATCTTTCTAAGTTTTTGTTTCATAGGTTTTACTCCTAGTTTAATGGACAAGTGATGCATTATAAGATTAGGATCAAGACCTAGCATGTCTGCATAAGACTAGGCAAAGTTGACTTGATTTTCTCTAAGAAATTCCATGAACTCAGGTACTTCTTTATCTAACATTGATGTAGCTAACTATGGAATCCTTGATTTCTCTATAGTTTCAAGATTAACTACTTTTGTAGGCTCAATCAAGATAGGCAATCACTCATGATAGTGCTTCAAGAGAGTGTCAAGCATCCCATCATCTGGTTCCTTAAAAAGGTTTTCACCATTTGATACGCTCTTTGTTTTATCTTTTGTTTGATCTAATACTGCTAGACTTTGGTTTTCACCATTATATCTTTCTTTTTTATTTTTATTATTTTAGCTAGGAAACTTGACACTCTCCTGACTAAGGATCTTATGCCTAAAATCACTAGTTGAACAATCATTTACCTTATTTTCAGAAAGGAAGTTTATGATAGATTCATTGGTTGGGAACATAGGTATATCCAGTGGTTCAGATAGATCCCAATCAATGAGATCAAGATATATTAGTGGTAGTAGGTCATTAGGTTGCATGAAATCAGCTATGGTTATGGTCATAACAAAGGTGTCTATGGGATCTGAGGTATGAGGTAGATCAATGATGGTATTGTCCTCATGATAGTCTTGTTCGAGTAAATCTGACTCGGTATCACTAGAATCATAGTTGCACTGCAGTTCAGATTCTTGTGGTTGGGTCCCTGAGCCTTCTCCTTTGATTAGAGTAGGCATATACTTTTTTATTACATCAACCTATTTGTCCCTCTAGAATTCATCATTATGGATGGTATCCCATTCATATTCTCCAAAGTCTGTGTCAGAGTTATTATCGATGAAATTCTAAATTGTTGTCAAGCATGCTTCCCTTGGATCTGAAATTTCTTGCAATCTGAGTATAGTATCATTCAATTGTTTGGATGTTGTTTCTTTCGAGCTAGTATCATAGCCTAGTCCTATTTTATCTTTTTTAGCAAGTCCTGGAGGATCAATAGGCTCAACTACTCCTTTTCTTTTTCTGATAGGACCATTACCCTCATAGCCCATCTTTTGCATGATTGAATATCCTTTACCATATTTCGCAGTTGGTAACTTGATATTGAGAACTGTTTCATCTTCATCTTTGTCTCTATAGAGCCATTTTATCATTTCGCTATCCTCACAATCTTCCATTGGAAATTTCTCTTTGATAAATTGTCCATTGAACTTTTTGATTGGTTATGTTGTTGATTGTGTTGATGTTGATGCTACAGATATCTAATGTTGCGTGATAGAAGGTTTTCCATGTGACTGAGATGATGTAGGAAGATTATCCAGAGAGAGAATATTATCCTACTCCATTATCTTTGAACTGTAGTTGCTTGTCAAAGGTTTTGGTTAGTTGAATGATTTTTGTATCAACTTTTGGAGAAGTGCTAGTAGTTGCTTCTCGATTGTTAGGAACCAAAGTGTCTTGACTAGCTTTGATGGTAGCACAAGTTTGACTGTGAGAATTATTAGCTGATATCGTGATCTCCTGTCCATCATAAGGAAACTTAAGACACTGATGGCATGTAGATGACACAGCTTGCATTTCATGGATCCAAGGATGACCCAACAAGATGTTGTATGTGAGATCACGGTCTAATACTTGACAGAAAGTATTTTTGATAACAGGTCCCACTTTGATTGGTAGCATGATTAAACCTTTGGATGCTCTCTCCTCATCATCATAGGATTTGATAGTAATCTTTCTTCTAGGATCAATGGAATTCTTAGAAAATCCTAAAGCCCGAATTAATTTCATGGTACATATGTTTAAACCAGCACCTCCATCTATTAGAACCCGTCTAACATGAAACTTGTCAACCATGACTTCTAAGTATAATGATGAATTATGGGGATGTGTCATGGAAACATCATCTTTTTTAGAGAATGAAAGGCATGTGGGTGAGGAAAAATTTCCCACCATGGTTTGAAATTGATCTACATTTAGATCATTAGATATAGTTGTTTCAATGAGGGATTTATCTAAAATTTCCTTATGCGCTGGGGAAATCTTCAAAAGTTCCAAGATAGAGATCTGAGTGGAAGTTTTTCCAAGTTTATTGATTAAATCATATCGATGTTGAGGTGGTGGCACAATGGATTTTGAAGGAGTACCTTTTAGGACAACTTTAGCTTGTGCTCTTGTTGTTACGTTAACTTCTCGATACTCTGCTTTCTCTTTGACTTTTATAACATTAACTCACTCACCATCAGTGTAGATATGATTGATTATATGCTCATTGATATGATTCACATTCTTTCTAGAAAACTCACCCTTTTGATAGTTGGGAAAAGGATTACGAAATGATTGGTGGTCTTCGTTTGATTGTTGGTTCCCTTCTATTGTGACAATGTCTTTGTCAATTAAATCTTGAATAGCATTCTTCAAGGCTTGGAAATTATTCGTACAATGGCCTTTACATCTATGATATTCACAATAGTACGCATCATTCCATGAAGTCGGCTTCACACTAGGTTCAATGCTATGTTGAGGCAGTAGGGTAATAAAGTTCTTTGCCATCAAGTCTTTAAGGGTAGATTCCAGAGATTACCCCAATGCAGTAAAAGTTCTTCTATTGGAAAAAAATGAAGATCACTATGGATTCATGTTATTTCCTAAGGTGTTATTGTTGTTGTTTCCATGATACCCTTGGTTGTTGGTATTACTTTGATTTGGAACAAAAGTTGGATTTCTGTTATTCCTCAGAGGAGGAGGATTGTTTCCCTAATTTGTAACCGAGTTGACATTGTTGTAGTTGTTGTTGTGAGGAACATTAAGAACAAATGGCTTAGGTGATACATGATGTGCATCTACAACACCATCATTCACCACATTCTTGTTACAAGTCCAAAAATTTGATTTGTCATTGTGGTGATTTGATGAGCTAGGATTGTCTCTATCAAGTTTGATTATTCCCCTCTAGACTAATGCATTTTCAATTGTGATTGCATTTCCAATCATTTTCTAAAAATAGGGAGGACAATGAAGATTTAGGAGATAACTCATCTCTTGATCCAAGCTGTTTATGAATGTAGTGATCTTTTCCTTTTCAAGAACATGACGTGGATATCTAGCGAACAATCTTCTCCATCTTTGAAGTAATGTGATAAATGGTTCACTAGGTTTTTGTTTAGCCTTGCATAGATCAATCATGGTTATTTGGTGTTGTATGTTATAGGAATATTGTGAGATGAACTTGTTGATCAATTCCTCAAATGTTTTTATAGGAAGTGTGATTTTTGATAACCATTCCATAGATTGGCCTCCAAGACTTCGTGGGAACAACCGCATTAAGTATGTATCCTCATGATCAAATTCTAAAGTCATGTTTTGAAAGTCTCTAATATGGTCAATGGGATCCGATTTCCCGTTCTAATGATCAAACTTTGGAATTTCACAATGTTTAGGAAATGAGATCATGTTGAGACATTGATCAAAAGGATATGGATAGATATCATCAAGAGCGTATGTATTTTTTGTGGCTCCCCCTTGTAGATCTTTAATTTTCCCTTCTAATGTTTTAACATGTTGAGTCAAGGTACTAAGATCAGATAACGATGTTTCATCAGGATTACACTTTATGTTCTCTGTGTCAAAATCATGAGGCAATTTAGCTCCTTTGTCAGCTAGATATAGGAAATATTTTTGTTTTTCGCATGCTAAAATATTTTCTACTACTTTGAGAAAATTAGGATCTTGTTCGGCTTCTTTAAGGTGACATTCTTCTTCTTGTTCATCATCACTATCCTCAAGGGTTTTTCTTAGATCTCTGTCAGAAGTAAATGGATCCTTTGCTCCTTCGGCCATATTGTCTTCAAAAAGGATATTTTGACTCACACTGTAAAGGGGATCACCTTCTTCTTGAGTTGTTGAGGTATGATCTTCTTGTTGAATATCTTCCTTCAATTTATTGTATTGTGATCGTGTAAAAATAGGCATATGATTTCAAGATGTTCTCCTAAACTTATATCATAATTTGATGAGTGCAATCAATGATGATGTTTTAACCTGATAAGATGAAAATCTTATGATATGATCAAAACTATCTTTCCTAATTCGTGGTTGTGGCTTCCAATGGTAAAGGATGTCAAAATCCTATTGGAAGAAGTTGAACCAAGAATTTAGAAGTTTTTGATGGAAGGTGCACTTGTAAGATTTGATCCTTGTTTTCAAAGAATGATCAATATATCAAATAGCCTATTTCAACTCACTGAAGTATTTGACTAGGATGTGTCGAATATTCAATAGAAGGTTGTGGTATATAGTTGAAATCAAGAGCTTGATCATGATTGTATCATTGAGAGAGGGTTCTTCTTTGAAAATAGGCTCGTGAATCTAGAGGGTCCATAGTGTATTCGTCAGTAAATTCTCTGACAAAAATCTTGGTATCTATGGAGAGATTTGCGATAATGGAGCAAGACGTTTTGACTCTTGTATAAAAACTTCCTTCGTTGTAAGATTTTCTTGTAACTTAGAGGTTTCTTGGGTTTCCTAATCCTATTGGAAATTAACTTCTTGACAAAGTTGGTTGATTTCCACTCCCTAAGCATGAGAGAAAATGTTAATATGTTACTGGACCGAGAATGCTATAAGCTCAGATCTGTCAAAAACAAGGATTCAGGAAAAATGATAGATGCACTTTTCTGTTGTCTATATGCACTTCATAAATAGGGATATGCGCTTAGATAAATGGTCAAATGCACTTCAATATGTCCCAGATGCGCTACTCTATATCCTATATGCACTACAAAAAAAATGTTGTGACAGTGACCGAAAGTTTTATTTTCAGAATAGCCAGCGTATGTGCTAAAAGACTCAATGCGCTAAAATAGACTGTAAAATCACTGAATTAACCAATGAATGTGCTAGAATAGACCTTATATGTGCTAGAATATACCCTAGATGTGCTAAAACAATTTTTCCAAGGTAATTTTCCGAACAGTGTATGAGCAATTTTAGCTAAAATTTGACATGTTTATTTTGGATGATCATTTATCTAAATTAGTGTGATTGAAAACACAACAAACACTCCGAAAATAGTTTTTTTAAAATCCTATAGTAAACATCAAGTGTATGTTCAAAGTTTTTTTTTAAAAAGTGTTTTCATAGGTTTTGCACATGACAAAGAATTCAAGCAGACTCACTCTTAGTACTCAGGTAGGTCATCATAATAATCAATAGCCCACATCTTAGAATTGTGTTGACTCACATAGTCGTGTCACCCCCAAAGGGGCACCTATGTTTTTATCTTTTCTAGGTGTGTACTCAAAGTGACCGAAGTGGATACTGGATCCCCTAAGAAAATGGTCCTTGGTAGTTATATGGTGAGTATCTTGGGGGAAAATTCTTCCCTCCCCTTGCACTGTGATTATTATGATGTTCAGAAACTGACTTCGGCTGGATACTACACTAGGTTCGTAGTAAAGGTTTATGTTCAGTGCGACAATAATAAACTCCCTCAAGAGACCTCCCAACCTTTTGAAAGAAGGCTTTGAGGATTTTTATCTTGCACACTACCGGAAAAAGAGGATTTCTCCTAATTTTCTTTAAATTTTATAGTTGGGGAGAATAGCCTGGCTTTGGCTTGAACCCACTTGAGTCATTCCTCTTGGGTGAGTACTTTTTCCAACAAGAGCAGGTTGTCTACAAGATGTAATAAAGCAATAAAATTGCATGAATGTAAAAGGAAAGTCTAGTATTCTGGCTACCCAGTTAAGGGAGAGCATAGACCTATTGCCACAAACACAGTAGACACTATTCTTTTTAAAACCCAAATAACAATGATCTAAACTATGTGAAGATGGTGCTTCACAAAAGCATGGGATTCACTTTAACCATAAAATATGTTTGTGGTGACTATCCTAGATTGATTTATTTTAAATCCATGTCTATCCTAGGGTTGCTTCCTTTATAACTAGCTGTGACTATCCTATATTCGTTCTTTTTAAGCCAGAAAAAGGTTCTACCTGCAGAAGGCATCAGACTTAGAAACTCGTTTAGTTACAAATTGTATGCACAACAAAAACAAGTTAATGCACCAAAAAAGATCATAAATGCACTACAGAAAGTCCCAAATGCGCTACAAAAACTCCTAAATGTGCTAAAATAGAATGCAACTAAATTTTTTTTCATTTTTCAATTTTTTTTAACAAACTAAGTCAAAGATATGCACCATTTTATCCTGTAAATGTGCTGAAATAGTTGTTGGATGTGCCAAAGTACCTACAAAAGCACTGAAAGAAACCACAGATGCGCTTTAAAAACCTCAGATGCACTTCGGAAATCCCTGTATGCACTAAAATAGAAAATTTTGTCAAAAATCCAAATTCCAGAACATGAAATCCTGGCAGAAAACTTGCAGATAAATATTAAAAATAGGGTAAGGCCCCATGGTGGGTGCCAATAATGTGTGGTTGATTTTGTGAGCATTAAATATGTCAAAAAAAATGAATCGAACACACCAATAAGACATTCTATCAAAAATAGAATATTAAAATAATAAAGATTACAAACTCAGTATCCTATGATCGATGTCGTCCTATCGTCCTTTATCTCCAGTATTTTCATTGATTCCAACTGGCTCTCAGATTGTATGCTAGGCTCAATGAATAGTCCTCCTAGAGAATGAAATTGAATATGAAATGTATGCAATGCTAAGACATGATTTCTGAAAATGAAAGACTATGATGATGCTATGAATAATAAAACTATAATGCTATGGTGCTAGAATGCAATTAATCTCTAATTACTCTAATGTTTGTTGTGTAACCCTTGCTTGGATTAGCAGTGCTATTTATAGAGTTTTTGAAAGCTTTTGATTGGCTGATATGATCAACGATTGTGAAAATTCCTGGCAGATCGAATGGTTGAAGATGGATGAGAGTGAAGAAAAACAGAAGAAAGAAAAAAGCGAGATTTGTTTTCTTTTCTGTAAAAGAGGTAAGATAAGATGATAAAGGTTGAATTGTAAAAACCATCTTTTTGTGAGATTATGGAAATATTTTGAAGAAGATAAATAATGAATTATAAAATTCAATTATTTATTTATGGGTGACACAAAGATTCTTCTTAAAATAGAATATTTAATTATGATTCTGAAAAGATATGGAAGATAGTCAATTAAATAAGGATATTTAATTAAACTTTTAAAAAAATGGTATGTAAATGAAATTAATTAAATACGATATTTAATTAACTAGAAGAAAGATTTTGAAAAGAAATATTTAAATTTAATTAAATCCAAAAGACTTAATTAAATTCAAAAAGTGATAATTAATTAAAATAAATAAAGTGCATTTATTTAATTAATAAAGTAGACATGTGAATGTGAAATAATTAAATAAAAATTGATTTATTTAATTATGATAGAAGAATAAATTGAATGAAAAATATAATTAAATTAATTAAATTTAATCATATGTAGAAGACTTCAGAGAAATTAATCAAATAATAAATATTTAATTAAATGCCAGGATTAATCATATATGACCAATTTTATGCATCTAGAGTCTCTACCACT
>VDFB02373365.1:39904399-39922647 GCA_007258455.2 Sequoia sempervirens
TTCTTCTAATTAATTAAATATTTCATTTAATTAATTTCATAAAAGTGATTTAATTAAATAAACCTTATTTAATTAAAGGATCTTATGCTTTCTTTCTAAATCACAATTAGATATTTTATTTAATTGTAAAATCTTCTATTTTCTTCTCATATCATAATTAAATATTCTATTTAAATATGAGATCTGCTTTTTTCAAAAATCCTGATTAAAGCTTTCTTCTGCTTTTGAAATCTTAATTAAATATTTTTATTTAATTAAGAAAAAGTTGAATATCCTCCACAAATAAATAATTGAATTTTTAATTCATTATTTATCAGCTTTAAATCTTTCTTTTATTCTTTTAAAGAAAGATGATTTCTTATCTTCTTATCTTCTTCTCTTTCATAAAAATGGAAAAATCTTGTTTTCAAGTTTTCTTCTATTTTCTCTTTAGTCTCATCCTTCTTCAGCCATTTGATCTGCCAGGAATTATCACAACTGTCAATCAAGACAGCCAATCAGAATCATTCAAAAAACTCTATAAATACCTATGTGAATCCAAGCATTGGTAATAGGCAATTAATTAGAGTTCATGCATTTAATTCATTTAGCATTTTAATATCATAGCATCATGTTTATTTCAAGCATATTAGTCCAATTCCATATCATAGTTTAATATTGCATCATGCATCACATTTAAATCTCATTCTTTAGGAAGACAGTTTGTTGAGCCTAGCCTACAAATGTAAGAGCAAAAGCTGGAATCAACAAAAACATTGAAGATAGAGGACAATAGGACGACAATCAAAGTGGAATATTGAGTTTGCACCTATTTACTCTTTTATGTTCTATTTTTGATACAATGTCTTATTGGTGTGTTTGAATAAATTTTATTACGCATTATTTATTTATTTTTCGATCACACATTTTCTAGTGCCCAGCGTGGGGCCTATGCCCCCATTTTAGACTTCTTTCTTGCAGGTTTTCTTGCAGGTTTCTTGGAGGTTTTTTGACATCCGACAGCGCATCTAGGAGATCTATTTTTTTTTTGTTTTGCAGGTACTTTAGCACATCTGAAGACTGTTTCGGGGCATCTGGGGATTTCTGAAGCACATTTGGGAAATAGAGTGGCACATATGGGAATTTCTGAAGAGCATTTAGGAGTTTAGTTACCGCATATAGGACATCATTTAAGTTTTGAAAATAAAAAAAAAAGTTTACATTTTAGTTTAGCGCATTTAGTGTCTGTTCTCACACATATAGGTTCTATTTTTGTGCACTTGAGTTCTGTTATTGCGCATTTAGGTTCTGTTATTGTGCATCTGGGTTATGTTTTCATGCATCTGGGTAACAGAGTTGCACATCTTGGTTCTATTTTCGTGCATTTGGGTAACAGAGTTGTGCATCTGGGTTGTAACAAAAATTATGAGTTTGACACCTTCCGTAGATAGAATTTCTTTCCTTTTCTTGATGGTTTTAAAATGAATCAATCTAGGGTAGCCACCACATCTTTATCATGCAGTTAAAATGAACCCCATGTCTGTTGTGAAGCAAAATCTTCACTTAGATTAAATCATCTTTGATTTTGGTGCACCTAAAATGAATCTGTCTACTCTTTTTTACTGTGTTTGAAAGTGGTAGGTGACTATGCTCTCACCCTATGCAAACTAGGTGATCAGAAAGCCAGACCCACTTTTCCCTGTGTAACCTTGACTTGATAATCGAAGTATCCTCTCCCCTTGCGCACTTGTGCAATCCTGGGTGTAAGAGAAATGATTATTGACTCTAGAAATTGGGCTTGCTTGGGGATTTCATCACCTCAACGTGACTCAAACCGGCAATGGAGCTAAGGCCAAGCTACCCCCAACCGGTATATAAATGTAAATCTTAAGGGAAAACCTAAAGTTGCTTGTGTGGATGTGTCATATAGACGGAGTTGTACTCCCTTAAACCCTGTTGAGCTTAACCTCTTTAGGTTGGAGTGCCACCTTAATGGTGATTAATCTCTTGCCCCATGTATGGCCACTCGAACAGGGGTCCCGAACTAAATACCATTGTTTAGAAAGCTAAAAACCTTCTATCTGCTAGTCCAGCACTGGTCAGTGTGAAGCCTTCCACACTTTCGCAGTCTATAGTAGAGGTGATCAGCTCACCATGGGAGTTTCATGGGGGTTGGAAGCTTGGTTGGCCCGAGAAGAGAGTGCACTATAAGGGGGAGCCCGTGCAGCCAAGCTTCTAAATTCACACGCTACTGATATGTGGTTGGGGAAACCCACATGGAATCTAGCGGATATTGTCCTGGCCTAACCTAGGTTGTGCTTATCTTATTCTATGCTTGGTTACGATCAACTTAAATCATACTGTTTGCTATTTTTTCAAGAACATTAATTTAGATAAAGGATCATCCAAAACGAACATGAAAAACTTCAGCTGAATTTTCAAAACTGGTCAAAAAAATTGTCTTTAGAAAACTGTTTTAGCACATCTAAGAAAAACTGCAGCGCATATAAACTCTGTTATGGCGCATCCCCTAGCTGATTCAGTGCATCTGAGTCATTTTTTTAGCACATTTAGGGACTGTTTTAGCGCATTTGTGCTCTATTTCTACGCATTTAAGGTATTCTGCAATGCATTTGACTCTTTCTCCAGCGCATATACCTCTTTCTACATTGCATTTAGGGAATAGAATAGCACTTTTAGGTTGCTATCAAAATTTTACATAGGCCCAAATTTTTGACATTTCTCTCCCATGTTGAGGAAGTGGAAATCAACCAAGTTTGTCAAGAAATCAATCTTCAATAGGATCAAGAAGCCCAAAACGAACTTAAGTTACAAGAAAACTTTAGACCGTAGAGAATTTTTGTATAAGAGTCGACACGTCTTGCTCCATTATCACACATTTCTCCATAGATACCAAGACTACATTAGAGGATTCACTGATGATTACGCTGTAGAACCTTTGGCTACTCAAGCTTATTATCAAAGATTAGCATTATCTCAACATCACAATCTTAATCAACCTCTTGAGTTTGAGAATATACCACAACCTTCGATTGAATATTCAATGCATCCTAGTCAAATCCTTAAGTGACCTGTGATCATATCATAGGATTCCTTCCATATGCCTATTTTTACAAGATCTCAACACAACAAACTAGGAGAAAAATATCAACAAGAAACTCCTACCCACAACATTCAAGAAGAAGGTGAACATGATAATCCTAATTTTAGTGTGAATCACAATCCTCTTTTCAATGATGACAATATGGCTGATAGAGAGGTAAATCCATCTCATAAGAAAAAAGACATGAACAAAACTCCCGTAGATAGTGATGATGAGAAAGAGGAAGAACTTCACCTTAGAGAGGCTGAACAAGACCCCAAGTTTCTTAAAGCCATAGAAAAAATCCTACAACATGACAAAGAAAAGTATTTTCTCTTCCTAACCGATCAAGGAGCTAAACTACCTAAGGATTTTGATACTGAGAAATTAAAGAGCAAAGAAGAAGAAACATCCCCATCTGATCTTACTACTCTTATGCAACAATTTAAGGCACTCCAAGGACAAATCAAAGAGTTACAAGGGGGGACCACAACAAAGAAATACACTCTTGATG
This sequence comes from Sequoia sempervirens, assembly GCA_007258455.2. Classification (NCBI taxonomy): domain Eukaryota; kingdom Viridiplantae; phylum Streptophyta; class Pinopsida; order Cupressales; family Cupressaceae; genus Sequoia; species Sequoia sempervirens. Next base: position 39,907,996 of record VDFB02373365.1, read on the forward strand.
ACATATGTCCTTATCCTTTTGATAGAAGTCTCAACATGATCCCGTTTCCTAAACATTGTGAAATTCCCAAATTTGATTGTTATAATGGGAAATTGGATCCAATTGATCACGTTAGAGACTTCCAAAACATGACATTGGAATTCGCTCATGAGGATACTTATTTATTGTGATTATTACCTCAGAGCCTTGGAGTTAACTCTATGGAATGGTTATCTAAGATTACACCCCCTGTTCAAACATTTGAGGAATTGATCAACTTGTTCATAACACAATACGCCTACAACATCCAACACCAAATCACCATGATTGACCTTTGCAAAGTTGCACAAAAACCTGGTGAACCTTTCACTACCTTTCTTCAAAGATGGAGAAAAATGTTCGCTAGGTATCCATGTCATGTTCCTGAAAAGGAAAAAATGGTTACTTTCATCAATAGCCTAAATTCATAAATGAGCTATTGCTTGAATCTACATTGTCCGCCTTCCTTTGAGAAATTGATTGAGGATGCCATCACCATTGAAAGTGCTTTGGTCAAAGAGGGACAATAAAACTTGACAAGGACAATCCTAGCTCATCTAACCATTACAACAATCAAGACAAGTCAAAATTTTGGACTCGTAACAAAAACATTGTAAACAATGGTGTTGTAGATGCAAATCATGTCTTGAATAAGCCATTTGTTCTGAGTACTCCAAATACTCATTGTAACAATAATTACAACAATGTCAATTCTATCACGAATCAAGGAAATAATCTTCCCCCTCCAACGAACAACAATTAGGGGACTTCCAACAATCAAAACTATCGTGGAAACAACAACAACAACAACACTTTAGGGAATACCTCAAACACGAACCCACAACGCTTTTCATTCTTCTCTAGTAGAAGAACTTTCACTCCACTAGGAAAATCCTTGGAATATTCTTTTAAAGAGGTTATGGAAAAAAATTTCCTTACTTTACCACCTCAACACAATTATGAACCTAGTGTAAAACCTCCATCATGGAATGAAGCTTATTATTGTGACTATCATAGGTGCAGAGGTCATCGTACAAACAACTGTCAAGATTTGAAACATGCTATTCAAGACCTAATTAACAATGATATTATCACAGTAGAAGGACAACAAAAATCCAATGAAGATCACCAAGCATTTTGCAACCCTTTACCATATTATCAAAAGGGAGAGTCTTCGGACAAAAATGTGAATCAAATCAATGACACTGTAATCCGTCACCTCTATACGGATGATGAGCGAGTCAACGTTATAAAAATCAATGAGAAAGTAGACAATGGACAAGTTAATGTCACAACGAGAGCACAAGCTAAAGTTTTCTTGAAAGGTGCCTCTTCAAAATCCACTGAGCCCTTCCCTCAACATCGATATTACTTAATTAACCAACTTCAAAAAACTTTGGCCCAAATCTCCATTTTAGAACTCCTAAAGATTTCTCATGCACATAAGGAAATTTTAGACAAGGCCCTTTTTGAAACAACTGTATCCACGGATTTGGATGTGAACCGATTTCAAGCCATGGTGGGACATTTTTCCTCACCCACATGTCTTTCATTCTCTGAAAAAGATGATGTTTCCATGGCTCATCCCCATAATTCATCGTTATACCTAGAGGTCATGATCCATAAGTTCCGTGTTAAACGTTTCCTAATAGATGGAGGGGCTGGTTTAAATATATGTACCTTGAAGGTGGTTCAAGCTTTAGGATTTGCAGAGGACTCCATTGATCCTAGAAGGAAGATTACTATAAAATCCTATGATGATGAGGAAATAACATCTAAAGGTCTAATCATGCTACCAATCAGAGTGAGACCTATGATCAAAAATACCTTTTGTCAAGTTTTAGATCAGGATCTTGCATATAATATCTTGTTGGGTCATCCTTGGATTCATGAAATGCAAGTTGTTCCATCCACTTACCATCACTGTCTTAAGTTTCCATATGACAGACAGGAAATCACTATATCAGCTGATAATTCAAACACCCAAACTTGTGCCAATGTCAAAGCTAATCAGGATACTTTGGTTCCAAACAATCGAGAAGCACTTGCTAATACTTCTCCTAAGAATGATACATAAATCAGTCAATTAGCCAAAAGCTTTGACAAGAAACTGCAGTTCAAGGAAAGTGGAGTTGGGGAATATTCTCTTTGTCTTGCTAATCTACCTACATCTCCTCGATCACATGGACAACCTTCTATTACACAACAACAAATATTAGTAGCATCAACATTAGCACAAATACAAATAGAGCCAACTACCAAGTTCAATGGACAATTTATCAAGGAAAAATTCCCCATGGGAGATCCTGAGGATACAACAATTTTGAATTGGCTTTATAAGGATGAAGATGAAACAGTCCTAAATGTCACCTTACCAACTGACAGATATGGGAAAGGGTATTCCATCATGCAAAAGATGGGATATGACAATGGTCCTCCTGGAAAAAGAAAAGAAGGTGTAGTTGAGCCTATCCATCTTCCAGGGCTTGCTGCATATGATAAAACTGGACTAGGATATGATGCTACCCCATCCAACCAATCACAGGGTAATGTTTTTACACTGCAAGAAGGTTCTGATAAGAAAGAGGCATGCTTGACATCAATCCTGAATTTCATAGAAAATAACTCTAATATGGATTCTGCTGAATATGAATGGGATACCATTCATGATGATGAATTTTGGAGAGACAAAGAGGTAGATGTCATACACAAATATACACCAACTTTAATCATAGGACAAGGTTCAGGGTCCCAACCACAAGAATTTGAACTACAAAGCAACTATGAGTCTAGTGATACTGAGTCAGATTTTAACGAACAAGACTATCAAGAGAATAGTACCATCATTGACCTACCTCATGCCTCAGATCCTACCAATAACTCTATTTTGACCCTAACCATTGCTAATTTCACAAGACCAAATGACTTGTTACCTTTGATCCATCCTGATCTCATTGACTGGGATCTAACTAAACCTATTGATTTGCCTATTTTTCCAAATGACGAAGCTACCATAAAATTCCTTTCTGCAGATGATGTAAACGATTGTTCCACTAGTGATTTTTGGCACAAAGTCTTTAATCAGGAGAGTGTCAAGTCTCCTAGACGCAAAAATGAAAATAAAGAAAAATGATCCAGTGGTGAAAACTAGAATCTGGCAGTACTAGATCAGACAAAAGATAAAATAAAGAGCATATCAAATGGTGAAAACCTTTCCAAGGCACCGGTTGATGGGACTCTTGAAACTCTCCCAGAGCACTATCATGAGTGATCACCCATCTTGATCGAGCCTACAAAGGAAATCAATATTGCAACTACAGATAATCCAAGGATTCTATAGGTAGCTGAATCAATGACAGATAATGAAATCCCAAGGTTCATGAAATTTCTCAAAGAAAATCAAGTCAATTTTGCTTGGTCTTATGTAGACATGCCAGGCCTTGATCCTGATCTCATAATGCATCATTTGTCTATCAAGCCAGGAGCTAAACCAGTGAAACAAAAACTCAAAAAGATGCATCCTCATATTGCACTACTAGTTAAAGAAGAACTCAAGAAACTCCTAGATGCAGGATTTATAAGATCAATTGCCTATGCAGAATGGATCTCCAATATTGTTCCAGTAGCAAAACCAGATAAACGCATTAGAGTATGCACTGATTTCAGAGATCTTAACAAAGCTTGCCCAAAGGATGACTTTCTGCTTCCAAGCATTGACACTATAGTTGATTTAACAGCTGGCCATGCCATGTATTCATTAATGGATGGTTTCTCTGGTTACAACCAAATCAAGATTGCACCAGAAGACCAAGAGAAAACAACTTTCACTTGTCCGTGGGGAACATACTGTTGGAATGTCATGCCTTTTGGCTTAAAGAATGTTGGGGCTACTTATCAAAGAGCTATGACTATGATCTTTCATGACATGATGCACACATTAATGGAAGATTATGTGGATGACATATTCGCAAAATCATACACCAGAGAAGGACACCTGGAAATACTGTCTAAAATATTTGCTAGATTGGAAAAATTCAAAGTTCACCTAAATCCTAAGAAATGTGTTTTTGGGGTTACGTCTAGAAAACTTTTAGGATATATCATTTCAAAAAAGGGAATTGAAGTAGATCCTGCTAAAGTTTAGGCAATCATGGAGATGCCTCCCCCAAAGAACATCAGTCAATTGAGATCATTACAAGGGTGACTTCAGTCCATAAGAAGATTCATTGCACAATTGGCCGACAAAAGTCTACCATTCACACATCTCCTACATAAGAATGTTCCTTTTAGATGGGATGACAAATTTGAAATGGAATTTCAACAAATCAAGTAGTACCTGATGAACCCACCAGTTCTCGCACCACCAAATACAGACAAACCATTGATCATGTATATTGCTGCAATCGAGACATCTTTGGGGGCATTATTAGCACAAGAAGATCGTGAAGAGAAAGAACGTGTAATCTATTACATTAGCAGAACACTAACAAGTCATGAACTTAACTATACTTTCATTAAGAAGGCTTGTTTAGCAGTAGTCTTCGCTTCACAGAAATTTTGACATTACATGTTAACTCATATAATCAATCTTATTTCAAAAATTGATCCACTCAAGTATCTACTAAGTAAAGCATCACTAACAGAAAGGTTAGCAAAATGGGTCATGATTTTGAGTGAGTTTGACATCCACTATGTTAATCGCAAAGCAATCAAGGGACAAGTTATCACGGATCAACTAGCAGATGCTCCTCTATAAGTAGAGCACCCCTTGCACATTGAATTTCTAGATGCCGATGTTTTCACTACAAAATTCAAGCAACTATGGTCCTTATACTTTGATGGTTCTTTTACTCAACATGGATCGGGGGTAGGCATTCTCTTTGTCACCCCTCAAGGACATACTATTCCTCGTCCAAATAAGATAATGCTTCCATGCATCAATAACATAGCTGAATATGAAGCACTAATCACCGGACTAAAGATAGCATTGGAATGGAGGATTACTGAGCTACAAGTTTATGGTGATTCACAGTTAGTCATTAACCAAATCAATGATGATTATCAGATTAAAGATGACAAATTGCTACCATACAAGAAGATGGTCGATGACTTCAAGAAGTACTTTGTAAACATCCAGTTCACACAAATTCCAAGGCTTGATAACAAAGCAGCTGACGCTATGGCTATGATCGCATCATTGGTACAACTCCTAGAAAAATAGACTCGCTATGAATTTCTGGTGGAACAATTATTTACACCTGCTTATGACACACCTGAAAGCCAAGTTATCTGCCACTTGATAGGATCCGATTCGCCCTGGTATGGTAAGATTTATGCCTACCTAAAAGATGACATTTTACCACTTGACTTATCCTGCAACCAAAAATGTAATTTTATCCGGCAATCCTCTCGCTATACCCTTATCGCTGATACCCTTTATCGCTGTGGTCTTGATGGTACTTTACTTCGATGTCTTGAACATGATGAATCTAACAAAGCTTTACAAGAATTTCATGGGGGCATTTGTGGTACTCATTCAAGTGGACTAACTTTATCCAAGAAATTGATTAGAATGGGTTAATACTGGCCTACGATGGAGAGGGAATCATTCACTTTTGTTAAAACATGCTCAAAATGTCAGATTCACGGGAATCTTATTCATGCTCCTGCACAAGAACTTCACTCGTTCACACCAACCTAGCCATTCTCTCAATGAGGGTTAGATCTAGTAGGCAAAATTCACCCTTCTTCTTCAAATGGGCATAATTTCATCATCACAGCGACAAGATATTTCACTAAGTGGATTGAGGCAGTACCTCTATCTAAAGTCACTGAAAAATAAATTTCATCTTTCATACTCAACTACATTATTTGTCGGTATGGTATTCCTAATGCCATTATTACAGATAATGGTCAACCTTTCAAGAATCGGGATGTTGATGAACTTTGTGAAAGATTCCATATTCAACACAGATATTCAACACCTTACTATCCACAAGGGAATGGCCAAGCAGAGGCCTCAAACAAGACTATACTAAATATTTTGAAGAAGATTGTTAATGACTCAGGGAAGGATTGGCATGTTCAACTCAATCCTGCCTTGTGGGCTTACAGAACTAGTGTCCGAACACCGACAGGAGCAACACCTTTTTCCCTTGTCTATGGAGCAAAAGCCATATTTCCTTTAGAGGTTGAAATACCTTCAATCAGAGTATCACTGAAAGGTCTCATAACAGATGATGAATACAGAGTTTCCCGCCTACAAGAGTTAGAACTCCTAGATGAAATGAGATAGAGAGCAACTGACCATTTTGAAAGCATACCAACAGATGATGTCTCGCTGCTATAATCATAAAGTAAAGCCACGTACTTTTCAGGTGGGTGATCTAGTTCTGAAAGAGAACCCACGCAATCAACAAAACAAAGAAAAAAAAGGAAAGTTTGAACCAAATTAGCTAGGCCCTTACATGGTTATTGCAGTCTACAGTTCAGGAGCCTACAAGTTATCAACGCTAGAAGGAGACTTGTTTGATGAACCCATCAATAGCATGCATCTCAAGAAATATTATGTTTAAGTTAGCTACCATCATCCAAAAAAAATCTTGAAGAAATACAAAAACAGCAGAAAAAGTCCTGAAGAAATACAAAAACAGCAGAAAAAGTCCTGAAGAAATACAAAAATAGCAGAAAAAGTCCTAAAGAAATAAAAAAACAGCAGAAAAAGTCCTGAAGAAATACAAAAACACCAAAAAAAGTCCTGAAGAAATACAAAAACACCAGAAAAAGTCTTGAAGAAATACAAAAACAGCAGAAAAAGTCCTAAAAAAAATACAAAAATAGCAGAAAAATTCCTAAAAAAATACAAAAACAGTAGAAAAGGTCTTGAAAAAAATTCAAAAAAAGTGGAAAATTACAAAAAAATTAAAAAAAATGTCATAGGTGAAAACCTGGTAAACAGGCAGTCTATTGACAGAAAAATACAAAAAAATCAAAAAAAGTCATAGGGTGAAAACCTAGCAAACAGGCAGTCTACTGACAGAAAAATACAAAAAAATAAAAAAGAAATCAGAAAAATGCAATAAATACAGATAGTGAAAATCTGGCAAATAGACGCTATACGTACCTCTCCATCTATTAGTTCCTATTTTGCACTTTGGTTTTTCAGCTTTCCCTTTTTTTGCATCTTTTTCCGCATCTTAGGGTTATAATCACATCATCCTGCCATCATTTGCCTCGAGCGATAAAATATCTTACCATGGCTTGATCATTGTACATATTCCTTTTCGCAAGTTGTGTCAATAAATGGGGCAAAAACTCAAGTGGGGGCATTTCACTTTCATAGCATATTAAAATAGCTGAACAATGTCATACAATCCGATCATGCAAACAAACAACAAACTCACGTGAAACTTTATTCGATCATCAAGCCTTATCATGAAACACTTTTCAGTAGATATCATATCATTGTCTATTGGATGATCCAAAAATCTGAATAATGTATGAAATAACAGTATTACACTTTGAACAAAGGTTGTTTGATTTTCGATATCATTACTCTGGAGCACACTCGATGATGTACTGAACTAGAGTGGCAAGGAATGAGAATGATTTTTCTTTGTCTGCTATCTTGAGGTTAATGGTCAATCTGATGCAAATATGTCACAGGACATGATGACCAAAGCAATATCATCGATGACAGTTCCACATTTGCATCAGGAGGGTGGTTAATCTTTGTCTATTTATGAAAGAAATGCTCAGGTCATCTTGGTTCAATTATACCTCGATGCTTGTGTTCACTTGCTATATCAAAAATCATGAAAGTTGTACTTAGGTAATCATTGGTGCTAATTCCCCCTCTGATGCTTGTACATACTTCCAACATTTTAAATGCTCTATGATGTTTCAAGAAAGCTATAATAGGCTCAACAAATTGGTTAGTTTCATTTAGTTTCATATTTGTTAGATCATTGTATATATCTGCATATTGGATTCACATCAATATTCTGAAAGACTGAATGAAAACATTGACGGTTGTCATGTAGTTTTGACCTTTTTGTGGAGGACATTTGGACATCTCATTCATTTTATCATTATCATTTTATCCTCCATTATCAGTTCATCATTTTATCATATCATTTATCCTTCATTATCATCTTATCATTATCATTATCATTCTCATTCTCATTCATTCATTTTTACCATTATCATTATCATTTTATTATCCTCATTATCATTTCATCATTATCATTATCATTTATCATTTCTTTCATTCTCATTTTTATCATTGTCATTTTATTATCATCATTATCCTTCATCATCATTATCATTATCGTTTATCATTTCTTTCATTCTCATTTTTATCATTTTCATTTATCCTTCATTATCATTATCATTTTATCATTATCATTATCATTTATCCTTCATTATCATTTCATCATTTTATCATTCTCATTTATCCTTCAACATCATTATCATTATCATTTATCATTTCTTTCATTCTCATTTTTATCATTATATTTTATTATCATCATTATCCTTCATCATCATTATCATTTTATCATTATCATTATCATTTATCCTTCATTATCATTTCATCATTATCATTATCATTATCATTCTCATTCTCATTCATTCATTTTTACAATTATCACTATCATTTTATCATTCTCATTTATCCATCATTATCATTTTATCATTATCATATCATTTATTATTCATTATCATTCCATCACTATCATTATCATTATTGTTATCATTCTCATTCCCATTTCTCATTCAATTATTACTATTGCATTCATTCATCATTTCATTTTTCATCACATTGCCATTTTCATTACCAAACATATCATTTATATTTTCATCAAGTATCATTATTAGTATCACATTCATTATCCATCATTTTCATATCACAAATTCATGATGCATTTCATACACATACTATTCATTTCTGCATTTGAAACAAAAATCAAAAATCAACAACTCATATTTCCATTATCACAAATCATTGCATCTACATCCTAGATCATCCATTTGCATCATATCATTAGATCATCCTGCATCATAAGATTAATCCACAAAAAAAAAAAAAACATATCAAAATCCATCTCATATCATACATGCATAAAAGTAACATTCATATCACATCACAAATGCACAAACATATCATCATCAAAAACATCACCGTTGCATATCATCGCTCATCAAAATAATACAAATGTCCAATCTCCAAATGATGCTAAAAAGTTCAAAACTTGATACATGAGATAGGATCAATACTCAATATACATGCCCTGCATATGTGAAAAATATATCAGTCCCAAACACTAGCTGGTGGATGCCCCTGAAGGAGCTGGTCCGAAAGGAGGCGGCCTACCACTAGTCCCTGCATTAGGATCCCGTCGATGTCTATGATTAGGTCCTTGTCCTGCTATGTGATCGGCGATACGGCTCTCACCACTCGGGAGGGCATAGCTCCTCATATCAAACTTTGTAGTACTCAGCCTCTCTGGCTACCTCAAATCCCTCTACAATGGCCTCTCATAATGAGGTAATCTCTACGATACCCATGAGTCTCTGTGCCACACCCTCAGCTTCCAGTGCCCGCCGTCTAAGGGCATCCCTCTCTACTACCAACTATGCCACCTGAGAATCAGGGGTGGGAATCTGAGCCTATACCTATGCCTGTGCTTGAGCCTGTATCTACGTCTGGGCCTATGCAAGTTGTGCCTGTAACTGCACTATCATACTCTGAGCTTGAGCTAGCTAGCCCTGTAACTGTGCCTACTATTCCTGAGAAGTCTGAACCTGACCCTGCAATGTAGCTATCTGTGCCTGCTATGAAGAGAATGACACCCTAATCACTGTCTAAGGTCTGCCACCAGATCTAGCTTGCCAAAGAATCTGTGCTCTACCAAGACTATCCAACCTCTACCGCCTCTCCTCATCCCCATCATCTCCCCTATCATCCCCGTCATCCAAACTGTCCTCGTCCTCATCTCCTCCTCCGCTCTCCTCACCCTCCTCTCCCTCCTCCTCCTCTCCCTCCTCCTCTCCTTCACCCATCACCTGCTCTCCACCAGCCACATCCCCCTGTATCCCTACCCCTGGCTGTGGTGCTACCCCAATCACCCGTGGGTCATCTGGCACTGTAAATCATAGAAATGGATGCATATGAAAATATTGTGCATAATCATCTGTCATCCCTGCATCCTACACCTCTGGCCTATCGGTCCATACCTCGGGCTGTAAGGTAGAATACTCTATGTATGCTGCCTGGTATCGAATGCATGGCCCCCATCCTGGATCACCTGTGCAGTGCCCATAATGAGCAACACCCTTGGGCATCCCCTGTGTAAATCTAAACTATCTCAGCACTCGCAGTGCCAGAAATATCTCAATAATAAAGGGAATCTGCCCTATCAAATATCATGGTCTGTAGACAAAAGGCATCTCTAGGTGATCTGTTTCCCATGCCTCACAATCCGTGTAGGGTCTCCATATCACTACATCTATGTCATCCAACACCCGTCACCAATACTCTACCTTGCCCAGCTTTTGTTGGACAACTGCACCAAAATATGCATACACATATGGCCTCCCTGCTGGCCTATCTCTCGTGCAATGTGGTCTCATGATCGCAATGTGCTCCCACACCCAGATCTGTAGTAGTATCACCCCACTCGCCAAGCTAGTGGATCCTCTATGTACAACCTGATGGAGATCATGATACATGTCAACCAATACACAGCTCCCCCAGGAAAACCTCCATGGCTGTGTCACCAACCACTCTAGCATCCTACCCCAACCAACTGCAAATCCCTTAGACCGATGGTCTGGTCCAAGGAAGCCTCTAATAAATGCATCCAACACAACAACTAAGGCTGGATACCTGCTGAAATCCTCCCAATCTATCTAGTAACCACATATGCTAGCATCGCCGCATATCCATCACAGTGCCTCGGTCCCACCAATCTCCTTGTGGTCATAAACCACAAGGGCACCAACAACTAGGATCCCAAGAATCTTGTACACATCCTCAGGCATCACACTCATCTCACTAGTCGGCAAGTGAAAAGTGTTATGCTCCAAGCGCCATCTCTCTGCCAAGGCGGTCTACAGTCCCCTGTTGGCTCGAATGCCTCATGGCATCACCAATAAAGATCCCAATCCACAATCTGCTATCAACTGTAACTCAGCAGGGGTAAGCTCTCCTATCCACTCCCAACATAGTGGGAACCACTCTCTAATCTGTAGGCTTTTGAAAGCCTCCTATTTTGTTTGACCATCACAAAGGACACATTAATCAAACTCATATCATGTGATCTATCTATCAGTGACCCATATCAAGTGCTACATCAATCTATTATATCATCATCTACTATTTGTTTTTCTTTTTAGGAAAGAAAATTTATCAAAACACAAATCATTTTACTATTTGTTTTCTATCGCAGAAAGCAAATTTATCAAACATCTACTCTTTGTTTTTCAATCGCGAGAAGCAAAGTTATCAACCACATAATCAATCAATCAATCAATCAATCAATTTACTCTTTGTTGTTTGTCACAAAGTTATCAGCTATCTACTCTTTGTTTTCTATTGTGGAAGCAAAGTTATCAGTTCTCTATCATATTTTCTATCATATCAGCATGATGGTACTACAATTCATCTATCTATTGACTAAGGAAGTAATTTAAATAATCATTTTTCATCACACAAGCGTTCTGTGCAAAATTTCCCAAATGCGCTATTATGTTGCCCAGATGTGCTAAAATTTTTCTCATATGCGCTAAACTGTTTCCTCGATGCGCTAAAACTAGGGATGTGCTATTCCATCCTGCCTATGCACCACTTTAACTCTCAAATGCGCAACTCTATCAATTTCAAACCCTAGTCCTATATGCGCAATTTTGTGCCCTGTATGCGTCATAGGACCAACCTAGCCGATTCTAGCCTATATGCGCTACTATATCTGTCGAATGCACTAAACAATCCATTTTTATCCTACGCCTATATGCGCTACGAAATTTCCTATATGCACTATGGGATTTTTCGAATGCACTAAAACTTTTCTCAGATGCGCTAAAATGTGCAAAAAAACTGACATCCGATCTAAAACATTTGCAAATTCGATCCAAAATGCAAAATTTGAAATCATAAATGGTTGAAATCACTCACCGGTGGTCCATACGCCACTGGTCTCTGGTATCGGCGCGCTCGCTCGAATCTATGCTTGTGCAATGGCAAGATTACCCCTTTTTACCTTATAAGGGTCTTTTAGGGTGGGAGTTAATGGAATTTTCCATTTCTTCCATATTATTTTCACTGGGCCATCACAAACATCATTTATCGGGAGCTAAATCATTGTTTCCCTATCATTCTCGACACCATCTTCCGTGATTTACCTCCTGAGGGGGCATCATCGACATCAAAAATCAGAAACATATCAAGGGAAATTTTTTTTATTTTCTTTGAAGCAATGCATTTCACACATCACTTCAAAGAGGGGAAAAATGTATACACATAAAAATGGTCATGTCTATAATCCTGGCAATTAATTAAATATTTATTATTTAATTAATTTATCTAAAAGTCCTCTACATATGATTAAATTTAATTAATTTAATTATATTGTTCATTCATCTTATTCTTCCTTCATAATTAAATAAATTTATTTTATTTAATTATCATATCGTCCACTTAATTAATTAAATAAATACATTTTATTTATTTGAATTAATTATCATTATTTGAATTTAAATTAAATCTTTTGATTTAATTAAGTTTAAATATTTCTCTTTCTTCTATTTTTAATTCTTCTTCTAATTAATTAAATGTTTCATTTAATTAATTTCATAAAAGTGATTTAATTAAATAAACCTTATTTAATTAAAGGATCTTATGCTTTCTTTCTAAATCACAATTAGATATTTTATTTAATTGTAAAATCTTTTGTTTTCTTCTCATATCATAATTAAATATGAGATCTTCTGCTTTTTTCAAAAATCCTAATTAAAGCTTTCTTCTTATCACAAGCTTTCTTCTGCTTTTAAAAGCTTAATTAAATATTTTTATTTAATTAAGAAAAAGCTAAATATCCTCCACAAATAAATAATTGAATTTTTAATTCATTATTTATTAGCTTTAAATCTTTCTTTTATTCTTTTAAAGAAAGATGATTTCTTATCTTGTTATCTTCTTCTCTTTCATAAAAATGGAAAAATCTTGTTTTCAAGTTTTCTTCTATTTTCTCTTCAGTCTCATCCTTCTTCAGCCATTCGTTCTACCAGGAATTATCACAACCGTCAATCAAGACAGCCAATCAGAATCATTTGAAAAACTCTATAAATACTTGTGTGAATCCAAGCATTGGTAATAGGCAATTAATTAGAGTTCATGCATTTAATTCATTTAGCATTTTAATATCATAGCATCATGTTTATTTCAAGCATATTAGTCCAATTCCATATCATAGCTTAATCTTGCATCATGCATCACATTTAAATCTCATTCTTTAGGAAGACAGTTTGTTGAGCTTAGCCTACAAATCTGAGAGCAAAAGCTGGAATCGACAAAAACACTGAAGATAGAGGACAATAGGATGACAATCGAAGAGGAATATTGAGTTTGCACCTATTTACTCTTTTATGTTCTTTTTTTAATACAATGTCTTATTGGTGTGTTTGAATAAATTTTATTACGCATTATTTATTTATTTTTTGATCACACATCTCCCACTATTCCCGACTCTCTACCACCCTCTCCCACTATATCCTAGTCTCTGCTACTCTCCCCCACCCTCTCTTACACCTTCTCTCCCACCCTCTCCTACTCTTTCCCACACTCTCCCAACCTCTCCCACCATCTCCAACCCTCTCTCCCACTCTTTGCTAACCTCTCCCACATTTTCCATCTTTGTCCTATTTTCTCCCACTCTCTACCACCATCTCTCCTACACTCTCCTACTCTCTCCCACTTTCTCCCACCCCCTCCCATTCTCTCCCTCTCCCTCCCAATCTTTCCCACCCTCTCCCACTCTCTCCCACTCTTCCCCACTCTCTCCTAGCCTCTTTGACCTACTTCCACACTTTCCCATTCTTGCCCACTCTCTCTCACCCTCCCCGACCTTCTACCACTCTCTCCCACTCTCTCTTTCTCTCTCCCACCCTCCCCCACTCTCTCCCACCCTCTCCCACTCTCTTCCACCCTCTCTACCACTCTCTCCCACTCTCCCCCACCCTCTTCCTCCATCCCTCCCTCTCTCTCTCATTCTCTCCCAATCTCTTCCTCCATCCCTCCTCTCTCCCACTCTCCCCAACTCTCTCCCACCCTCTGCCATTGTCTCCCACCCTCTCTCACACCATCTCAACCACCCTCTCCCACTCTCTCCCACTATCTCCCACCCTCTCCCACTCTCTTTGACCCTCTATACTACTCTCTCCCACCCTCTCCAACTCTCTAACATTTTCTCCCAATCCCACTCTCTACCACCAACTCTCCCACACTCTCCTACTCTCTCCCACTCTCTCGCACTCCCTCCCTCTCTCTCCCATTCTCCCCCATCCTCTCCCACTCTCTCCAAGTGTTTCCCACACTCTCTCAATCTCCCCCACTCTCTCCCATCCTCTCCAACCTTC
>VDFB02373365.1:39926915-39948842 GCA_007258455.2 Sequoia sempervirens
CCACTCTCACAAACTCTCCCAACCTCTCCCACACTCTCCCACACTCTACCAATCTCTCCTAGTCTCTCCCACTTGTTAGCTGTCAAAAATGAAGATTTGAACCATGAGAGGTTGTCAAGCTCTCACAACATTTCAGGGTAATAGAAAAGGCCAAAAGATTTGAACCTTCTACTCTTCAGGTGCTCCTAGAGCTACATGGGTATACCTATAAGACTAAAACAAACTTGATTTTTGTTTATTTCCTAAAGTGATTTACCCACACTAGAAAATGGGAGTGGATAAATGAGTTTTATTCTGGTAGAAATTGTATAAGCAATATCAAGGCTAAAATCTAATATGTTCATATGTAAAAATAAATGAAACTAAATAGTGGAATGGTAGAGACTAGTGCCTTATTGGGTGTAAAAAGTCAAATGAAAGACCTAAAATAAGTAACTTCTTTCTGAAAAATACTCTAATTGTTTGGAATATAAATTTGAGTTTATAACTTGTATAAACATGCAAGAATATGATTACCAAGTTATTCTTAATGATCCAAATCAAACTCCCTAATTATTGTGATTGACTAAAATGATTTAATCTTTCCTTGAAAGAACTAATTAATCAAACCATACTAATACAACAAGTGTTCACTAATAAAATGAAAAATATCTTTGATATATCAGTTTCAATAATTAGAAAACATCAACCTTGGAGACAATGTCAGCAATAATTTTAATTAAAACAACAAACAATTGATACCAAAAATCAACCACCAAATCAAATGACTTCCATTGAAATCTCCATTATTTCAAACATGCATCATAGTCTCATAATTGTTAAAACATTGTAATTTTCTATATTTTTTATTCCATCTCTCTATCTACTGTCAAAATTTGGTTTTTATACATCAACAACACAAAGGGTCACATCCTTTCGTATTCAAATCTAGACCAATCAGTTTATTCAAGCTTTTACCACATTCATTAGATAGCCGCTAAGACATCCTCCAGTCTGTCCTACACTCTGAGTCCTCCCGATAGTCAATAGATCATATATCGCTATGGTGTCATGTAGTTTAACCAACATTTTGAGTCTCCCTGATTGTTCTATCCCTTAAGTCATAAGTATCACTGTCACTCCCATCGATGCAAACCTATCACTAAGACATTGTAAGTCAGGCAAACGTTCCTCCGCTTACATCGTGTCTTGCTGAAATATTTCCTTTGGTCTATTTTCTGATCGTCGAGACTCAATAATTTTCTTGTCGATGAAACAATACTCAGTATGAATCTCATATCTCTCTTCGATGAAGTTTGTCTCACCAATAACCATTCTCTCCAAATATACCACCAAGTATTTTACTAATGGAATCCTATCGTTGTGACATAGGGGGTCGGCAAGACTCCCTGACTTCATCCTGATAGCAACGACAGAATCCTCCCTAGCATTATCAGGAAGACCAGATAAATACTTCATGACCTCAGTCCTACAACTCTTATCTCAGTGACATCTCTTTGTAATTCAATTGGTAAGACACTTATGTGCTCGATACGACTCACCCTGATAACTATTGTCTTGCTGATAGGATCCTCTAGTCACTGAGACTGCAAATTGTATCATGCGAATATGAATCCTCTGGTAGTTGAGACATTTCTGACCTCTTGCCAATATGCTAAAAAAAGACATGCATTAGTATAAAATGATTTTTTTGGATCAGTGAGACCTGCAACATGTTATGCCGATATGGTTTATACATCCAAATGCTCAAGGACCAGTGAATTCTATGGGACCAAATAATAAAATATGGGAAAATATGTTATGAAGAGGGGAATCTTATACTTATGGTAAGGACTTCTTTGGAAACTCATGAGTACAGACAGCCATAAAATTTTCAAAATTTTATAGTTCTAACATTGGCTCCTACTGGGGATGAATGATTGTGAGATAATTGTAAAGATCCAGATCACTGGGTGAGCAGACCAAACTTTCAAGGTTATGGACTAGCGAGCAGGATGGAATAAATGGAAGTGGAAATGAATATAATCCTATACTACTATGCATGGAAATTTTTTATGAGAGGACTGCCAAGAGTTGTCCATGCATTGGTAACCCTTAATCCTCAGTATCCCCTTTCGCAACAAAATAAATCTTCATTCTTTTTTTGAACTGGTATGGTCTAAAATTTAAACCATAATTGATGGATCAAGGTGACCAGAAAGAAAGGCCCATACTTTCCTTTGTCATAAATTCTATTATGATTTGAACTCAGTGAACTCCTCTTGAAAATATTCATGTCATCCTCCTTGCTAATCTTGCTATCATAAAGATACTTGCAACTCCTTCCCCTATTTCGATCTAGGTCCTGCATCATGAAATGATATCCTTGCTGATTTAAAAACTGAAAGCATTGCTTATTCATCATATAACTGAGATTAATCTGCACAAGGAATTTGAAATCATACTGAAACCCAGGAATACAACTTTCATGTACATGAGAAGGGAAAAAATCATGATCATCTATGTCACTCATTTCAAGATTTGGATGCTTCTCAAACAAATCTAAATTCTCTATCATATCAACACTGTTTGAGATAAAAAAAAATCTGAAACATTTTGCACATCTTCCCTATCACCATTTGGAGATGACACTAAATTATGATTCATATCTTCATTATCATGCATATCTAGACTAATCAATGTTGGGCTTCCATCATCCTTGGTATGCAAATAAATGTCTTCTCCACATGAGCCAAAAAATTCTAAATCACATACCTCTTCTTGAATAGATATAGATTTTTGATCGACTTCAAAGGTTTCTCCATTATTTTGAGAAATGCACATATAAGAGTCCTATGAATCATCACACAAAGTACTTTCACTGTCAAAAAAAATATAGGTAGGACACAAGACTTCAGAATCACCTTCATGTGCACATCTCTAGTATTCAAGAGTTAGCATATTTGAAATTTTCTCACTACTGCATGTGAACACGTTTCTTCTTCCATATCTTCCATTATTTCTCCCTCTTATTGATCTCCATAAGAGCTACAAGAATCTCTTGATTGCAAATCAAAATCCATAGGTTCATCTTCACAATCTGAATTTTCATTGGATCCCTCATAACATGCACTACTTTCCCTATCACAATCTATTATGCAAGAGAGATACTTTGTATCATCTTCCTCATGCTGGCTATCATAGGAATCATTTTGACCTACACATGTCTCATCTTCTATTGGTTGCATTGCTTGATCAATTTCATCAGTAATACAACTATTGGATTCAACATTGATAGTGTCCTCATACCTTGTCTTTTCCATGGCATCAATAAATTTATTCACTTGATCAAAAGCATGTTGTATTGATGATTTTGGCCAATAAACTGATTCAGGTTTCCAAACTTTTATGAACTGTGCAGCAAAAAAGGGTCTTGTAGGCTTACAATTAGGAGGTAATTGCATATAGATATTTATCATCCTGCTATATAGAGAGCTTTCATCTTCTCCTTCATGTCTCCTTATATTAAGAAATGCATCAAAGGGGTAAATTCTATTCTGATTCTATGATGTAATCCTGGCTTTGAGTATGTATGTACTCATCTTCTTCCTCCTCAAGTTGCTGATTTGGATATACATTTCACTGTAGGTTTTGATTGACACCTTCACATGGGCTGGGATTGTGTTGCATTTGACATTGATTATATTGATAGCTTATCAATCTTTTTCCAGAAGGGACTAGATAAGCACTTACTTGCTTCAACAACTATGATGAATAAATGTTCTATTGTGCATGATATGCATTGCTTCCATTGTGAAGATTTCCAATTGTATTATTAGGCACTTGTGGGGTCCAATGCCTATTTGCACTTATGTATTCATTCTTATTGAAAAATTCTCTTGATTGTAATAGTTACTGGTCCAATTGTAGTGTTTCTTTGTCCAATTGCAGTCGTTTCTTTTTCAATTCTTTAATTTCTCATATCAACTACTACCTTCTAAAATATTATTTTGTTCCATACACAAATTTTCTATCCATTCTTCATCAATTTTTTACCAGAGTCTCCACCTCCTTTTCCAAAAGTAGGAAAATGAATCTTTTAAAATTATTTTTTATTTTCCATAGCGGAATCACTTTTTTCTGAAACTTCTCAAATTATGAATCTTTCTTCAATGACTCTATATGATGATCTTCAACTGGATATCCTGCAATAATTCTCCAGTAGAGTCACCAATTTGTTAGCTCTCAAAAATGAGGGTTTGAACCACGAGAGGTTGCCAGGCTCTCACAACGTTTCAGGGTAATAGACAAGGCCAAAATATTTGAACCTTCTACTCTTCAAGTGCTGCTAGACCTAGGTGGGTATACATATAACATTGAAACAAACTTGACTTTTGTTTATTTCCTAAAGTGATTTACCCACACTAGAAAATGGGAGTGGATAAATGAGTTTTATTCTGGTAGAAATTGTATAAGCAATATCAAGGCTAAAATCTAATATGTTCATATGTAAAAATAAATGAAACTTAACAGTGGAATAGTAGAGACTAGTGCCTTATTAGGTGTATAGAGTCAAATGAAAGACCTGAAATAAGTAACTTCTTTCTGACAAATACTCTAATTGTTTGGAATATAAATTTGAGTTTATAACTTGTATAAACATGCAAGAATATGATTACCAAGTTCTTCTTAATGATCCAAATCAGACTCCCTAATTACTATGATTGACTAAAATGATTTAATCTTTCCTTGAAGGAACCAATTAATCAAACCATACAGATACAACAAGTGTGCACTGATAAATTGAAAATTTTCTTTGATATATCAGTTTAAATAATTAGAAAACATCAGCCTTTGAGACAACTTTAGCAATACTTTTAATTAAAACAACAAACAATTGATACCAAAAATCAGCCACCAAATCAAATGGCTTCCATTGAAATCTCCATTGTTTCAAACATGCATCATAGTCTCATAATTGTTAAGACATTGTAATTTTCTATATTTTTTATTCCATCTCTCTATCTACTTTCAAAAATGGGTTTTTATACATCAGCAGCACGAAGGGTCACATCCTTTCATATTCAAATCTAGGGCAATCAGTTTATTCAAGCTTTTACCACATTCATTAAATACCCGCTAAGACAGCTTGTAGTCTCTCTGACACTCCGAGTCCTCCCGCTAGTCAATGGATCATATATCACCATGGTGTCATGCAGTTTGACCAATGTTCTAAGTCTCCCCAACTATTCTATCCCTTAAATCTTAAGTATCATTGTGAGTCCCACTGATGCAAACCTGTCACTGAAACATTGTAAGTCAGGCAAACGTTCCTCTGCTTACATCGTGTCTTGCCAAAATATTTCCTTTGGTCTATTTTTTTTATCACCGGGACTCAATGATTTTCCTGCTGATGAAACAATACTCAGTATGACTCTCATATCTCTCTCTGATGAAGTATTTCTTGTTGATAACCATTCTCTCCAAATATACCACCAAGTATTTTACCAATGAAATCCTATCGCTATGACATAGGGGGTCAGCAAGACTCCCTGACTTCATCCTAATAGCAATGACGAAATCCTCCCTTCCATTATTAGCAAGATTGGATAAATACTTCATGACCTCACTCTGACAGCTCTTGTCTCGATGACATATCTCTATGTACTTTGATCGCTAAGACACTTATGTGATCAATACGACTCGCCCCGATGACTGTTGTCTTGCCAATAAGATCCTCTAGTTGCTGAGACTACAAACTACATCATTCAAATATGAATCCTCTAGTAGTTGAGACATTTCTGACCTCTTGCCGATATGTTTAAAAAAGACATGCATTAGTATAAAATGATTTTTTTGGGATTGGTGAGACCTACAACATGTTACATCGATATGGTTTATACATCCAAATGCTTAGGGATAGGTGAATTCTATGGGACCAAATAATAAAATATGGGCAAATATGTTATGAAGAGGGGAATCTTATACTTATGGTATGAACTTCTTTGGAAACACATGAGTATAGACAGCCATAAAATTTTCAAAATTTTACAGTTCTAACATTGGATCCTACTAGGGATGAATGATTGTGAGATAATTGCAAAGATCTAGATCACTGGGTGAGCAGATCAAACTTTCAAGGTTATGGACTAGCGAGCAGGATAGAATGAATGGAAGTGGAAATGAACATAATCCTATACTACTGTGCATGGAAATTTTTCTGTGAGAGAATTGTCAAGAGTTGTCCATGCAGTGGCAACCCTTAATCCTCAGTATCCCCTTTAGCAACAAAATCAAACTTCATTCTTCTTTTGAACTGCTATGGTCTAAAATTTAAACTGTAAATGATGGCTCAAGGCCACCCAAAAGAAAGGAATATACTTTCCTCTGTCATAAATTTTACTCTGATTTGAACTTAGTGAACTCCTCTTGAAAATATTCATGTCATCCTCCTTGCTAATCTTTCTATCATAAAGATACTTGTAACTCCTTCCCCCATTCTGATCTGGGTCCTGCATCATGAAATGATATCCTTGCAGATTTGAAAACTGAAAACATTCTTTATTCATCATATAACTGAGATTGATCTGCACAAGGAATTTGCAATCATAATGCAACCAAGGAATACAACTTTCATGTACATGAGAAGGGAAAAAATCATGATCATTTGTGTCACTCATTTCAAGATTTGAATGCTTCTCACACAAATCTAAATGCTCTATCATATCAACACTGTTTGAGATAAACAAATCTAAAATGTTTTGCACATCTTCCATATCACCATTTGGAGATGACACTGAATTATGATTCATATCTTCATTATCATGCATATCTGGACCAATCAATGTTGGACTTCCATCATCCTTGGTATGCAAATAAATTTCTTCTCCACATGAGCCAAAAAATTCTAAATCACATACCTCTTCTTGAATAGATATAGATTTTTTATCAGCTTCAAATGTTTCTCCATTATTTTGAGAAATTCACATAGAGTCATATGAATCATCACACAAATTACTTTCACTGTCAAAACAAATATAGGCAGCACACAAGACTTCAGAATCACCTTCATGTACACATCTCTAGTATTCAAGAGTTAGCATATCTAAAATTTGCTCACTGCTGAGTGAACACGTTTCTTCTTCCATATCTTCCATTATTTCTCCCTCTTCTTGATCTCCATAAGAGCTACAAGAATCTCTTGATTACAAATCAAAATCCACAGGTTCATCTTCATAATTTAAATATTCATTGGATTCCTCATAACATGCACTACTTTCCCTGTCACAATCTGTTATGCAAGAGAGATCCTTTGTATCATCTTCCTCATGCAGGCTATCATAGGAATCATTTTGACCTACACATGTCTCATTTTCTACTAGTTTCATTGTTTGATCAGTTTCATCAGTAATACAACTATTGGATTCAACATTGATAGTGTCCTCATACCTTGTCTTTTCCATGGAATCAATAAATTTATTCACTTGATCAAAGGCATGTTGTATTGATGATTCTGGCCAATAAATTGATTCAAGTTTCCAAACTTATATGAACTATGCAACAAAAAAGGGTCTTGTAGGCTTACAATTAGGAGGTAATTGCATACAAATATTTATCATCCTGCTATATAGAGAGCTTTCATCTTCTCCTTCATGTCTCCTTATATTAAGAAATGCATCAAAGGGGTAAATTCTACATTCTGATTCTACGATGGAATCTTGGCTTTGAGTATGTACGTACTCATCTTCTTCCTCCTCAAGCTGTTGATATGGATATACATTTTGATGTAGGTTTTGATTGACACCTTCACATGGGCTGGGATTGTGTTATATTTGACATTGATTATATTGATAGCTTACCAATCTTTGTCTAGGAGGGACTGGATAAGCACTTACTTTCTTTAATGGTTGTGATGAATAAATGTTCTATTGTGCATGATATGCATTGCTTCCATTGTGAAGATTTCCAATTGTATTATCAGGCACTTGTGGGGTCTAATGCCTATTTGCACTTATGTATTCATTCTTATTGCAAAATTCTCTTGATTGTAACAGTTGTTAGTCCAATTGTAGTGTTTCTTTGTCCAATTGCAGCCATTGCTTTTTCAATTCTTTAATTCCTCTTATCAACTGCTACCTTCTAAAATATTATTTTGTTCCATACACAAATTGTCTATCCATTCTTCATCAAGTTTTTACCAGAGTCGCCACCTACTTTTCCAAAAGTAGGAAAATGAATCTTTTAAAATTATTTTTTATTTTCCCTAGTGGAATCACTTTTTTCTGAAACTTCTCAAATTATGAATCTTTCTTCAATGACTCTATATGATGATCTTCAACTGGATATCCTGTAATAATTTCCCAGCAGATTCACCAATTTGTTAGCTCTCAAAAATGAAGGTTTGAACCATGAGAGGTTGCCAGGATCTCGCAAAATTTTAGGGTAACAGACAAGGCCAAAATATTTGAACCTTCTACTTTTTAGGTGCTACTAGACCTAGGTAAGTATATCTATAATACTGAAGTAGACTTGACTTTTTTTTATTTCCTAAAGTGATTTACCCACACTAGAAAATGGGAGTGGATAAATGAGTTTTATTCTGGTAGAAATTGTATAAGCAATATCAAGGCTAAAATCTAATATGTTCATATGTAAAAATAAATGAAACTAAATAGTGGAATGGTAGAGACTAGTGCCTTATTGGGTGTATGGAGTCAAATGAAAGACTTGAAATAAGTAACTTCTTTCTAAAAAATACTCTAATTGTTTGGCATACAAATTTGAGTTTATAACTTGTATAAAAATGCAAGAATATGATTACCAAGTTCTTCTTAATGATACAAATGGGACTCCCTAATTACTATGATTGACTAAAAGGATTTAATATTTCCATGAAAGAACCAATTAATCAAACCATATAGATACAACAAGTGTGCACAGATAAATTGAAAAATATCTTTGATATATCAGTTTAAATAATTAGAAAACATCAACCTTGGAGACAACTTTAGCAATACGTTTAATTAAAACAACAAACAATTGATACCAAAAATCAACCACCAAATCAAATGACTTCCATTGAAATCTCCATTGTTTCAAACATGCATCATAGTCTCATAATTGTTAAAACATTGTAATTTTCTATATTTTTTATTCCATCTCTCTATCTACTATCAAAAATGCATTTTTATACATCAGTAGCACGAAGGGTCGTATCCTTTTGTATTCAAATCTGGTGCAATCAGTTTACTTGGGTTTTTACCACACTCATTAGATACCTGCTAAGACATCCTGCAGTCTCTTCGATGCTCCGAGTCCTCCCGATAGTCAATAGATCATATATCGCCATGGTGTCATGCAGTTTGACTAACGTTATGAGTCTCCCCGACTATTCTATCACTTAAGTATTAAGTGTGTGATCAAAAATAATATGCGTAAATGAATTGAAATAAAATACTATTTAAGCACACCGATAAGACATCGTATCAAAACATAACAAAAGAAGTAAGTAAATGAAAACTCAGTATTTTGCTTTGATTGTCATCCTATCCTCCTCTATCTTCAGTGTTTTTGTCGATTCCAGCTTTTGCTCTCAGATTGTAGGCTAGGCTCAACAAACTGTCTTCCTAAAGAACGAGATTCAAAGATGATGCATGATGCAAGATTTAAGGTACAATATGGAATAAGACTAATATGCTTGAAATAACCATGATACTATGATAAATGAATACTAAATGAATTAAATGCATGAACTCTAATTAATTGCCTATTACCAATGCTTGGATTCACACAGGTATTTATAGAGTTTCTCAAATGATTTTGATTGGCTGTTTTGATTGATGGTTGTGATAATTCCTGGAAGATCGAATGGACGAAGAAAGATGAAACTGAAGAGAAAATAGAAGAAAACTTGAAAACAAGATTTTTCTATTTTTATGGAAGAGAAGAAGATAAGAAGATAAGAAGTCATCTTTCTTTAAAAGAATAAAAAAAAGATTTAAAAGCTGATAAATAATGAATTAAAAATTCAATTATTTATTTGTGGAGGATATTCAGCTTTTTCTTAATTAAATAAAATATTTAATTAAGATTTTAAAGTAGAAGAAAGTTTGTGATAAGAAGAAAGCTTTAATCAGGATTTTTGAAAAAAAAGCAAAAGATCTCATAATTAAATAAAATATTTAATTATGATATGAGAAGATTTCAGAAGATTTTATAATTAAATAAAATATCTAATTGTGATTTAGAAAGAAAGCATAAGATCTTTAATTAAATAAGATTTATTTAATTAAATCACTTTTATGAAATTAATTAAATGAAATATTTAATTAATTAGAAGAAGAAATTAAAATAGAAGAAAAAGAAATATTTAAACTTAATTAAATCAAAAGATTTAATTTAAATTCAAACAATGATAATTAATTTAAATAAATAAAATGTATTTATTTAATTAATTCAGTGGACATATGAAAATAATTAAATAAAATAAATTTATCTAATTATGAAGGAAGAATAAGATGAATGAACAATATAATTAAATTAATTAAATTTAATCATATGTAGAGGACTTTAGAAAAATTAATTAAATAATAAATATTTAATTAATTGTCAGGATTATAGACATGACCATTTTTATGTGTATACATTTTTCCCCTCTTTGAAGTGATGTGTGAAACGCATTGCTTCAAAGAAAATAAATTTTTTTTTGCCCCTGATATGTTTCTGATTTTTGATGTCGATGATGCCCCCTCGGGAGGTAAATCATGGAAGATGATGTCGAAAATGATAAGGGAACAGTGATTTAGCTCCTGATAGATGATGTTGGTGATGGCCCAGTGAAAATAATAGGAAAGAAATGGAAAATGCCATTAACTTCCACCCTAAAAGACCCTTATAAGGTAAAAGGGGGTAAAAGGAAGTGTCATTTTCACCCTACTACTACAGTGAAAAGTGAGTTCTGATAGTGACTTGGGGAGATGGAGATCCCATTGCACAGGCATAGATTCGAGTGAGCATGCCGATACTAGAGACCAGCTGCATATGGACCACCGGTGAGTGATTCCAACTGTTTATGATTTCGAATTGTGCATTTTGGATCAAATTTGCAAATTTTTTGGATCGGATGTCATTTTTTTCGTACGTTTTAGCGCATATAGGAAAAGTTTTAGCACATTCAACAAATTCTTTAGCACATATAGGAAATTTCGTAGCGCATATAGGAATAGGGTAAAAATTGATCCTTTAGCGCATCCGATAGACAGAGTAGCGCATTTAGGCTAGAATCGGCGAAGTTGATCCTATAGCGCATCTAGGGCATAGATTTACGCATATAGGATTAGGGTTTTGAAATTGATAGAGTTGCGCATATGAGAGATAAAGTAGTGCATCCGCAGGATAGAATAGCGCATCCTGAGTTTTAGCACATATAGGAAAATTTTTAGCGCATATGAGAAAAACTTTAGCGCATTTGGGTTTTAGCGCATATGGGCAACAGAATAGCGCATTTAGGAAATTTTTCCATAGAACACTTGTGTGATGAAAAATGATGATTTAAATTGCTCCCTTAGTCAATAGATAGATGAATTGTAGTACCATCATATTGATATGATAGAAAAATGATAGAAAATCTAATAGAGAACTGATAACTTTGCTTCCACAATAGAAAAAAAAGAGTAGATAGCTGATAACTTTGTGACGAACAACAAAGAGGAAAATGATTGTTTGATTGATTTGTGTTTGATAACGTTGCTTCTCGCAATTGAAAAACAAAGAGTAGATGTTTGATAAATTTGTTTTCTGCGATAGAAACCAAATAGTAAAAATGAGGATATAAATTTGCATTCATGAATGAAGTACAAATAGAAAATAATTTGTGTGTTGATAAATTTTCTTTCCTGAAAGAGAAAAACAAATAGTAGATGATGATACAGTAGATTGATTTGACATTCAGATAGATTGATGTAGTACTTGATATGGGTCAGTGATATGTTTTGTTGGCTAGATAGATCACATGATATGAGTCTGATTGATATGTCCTTGTGATGATCAAACAAAATAGGAGGCTTTCAAAAGCCTCCAGATCAGAGAACGATTCCCACTATGTTGGGAGCGGATAGGATAGCTTACCCCTGCCGAGTTACAGTTGATAGCGGATTGTGGATTGGGACCCTTGTTGACGATACTGTGAGGTATTCGGACCAATAGGGGGCTGTTGACTGCTTTGGCAGAGAGATGGCACTCGGAGAATAACACCTTTAACTTACCGACTGGTGAGATGAGTGTGACGCTCGAGGATGTGTACAGGATTCTTGGGATTCTAGTTGTTGGTGCCCTTGTGGTTTATGACCACAAGGAGATTGGTGGGACCGAGGCGCTGCGATGGGTGTGTGGCGATGCGAGCATCTGTGGTTATTGGGTAGATTGGGATGATTTTAGCAGGTATCCTACCTTAGTTGTCATGTTGGCAGCATTTATTGGAGGCTTCCTTGGACATGATCGTCGGTCAAAGGGATTTGTAGTTGGTTGGGGGAGGATGTTGGAGTGGTTGGTGACACAGCCATAGAGATTTGCCTGGGGGAGCTATATATTGGCCGACCTGTATCACGATCTCCATCAGATTGTATACAGAGGATTCATGAGTTTGGCGAGTGGAATGACACTACTACAGATCTGGGCATGGGAGCACATTGCGGTCATGAGACTACTTTGCACGAGAGATAGGCCAGCAGGGAGTCCCTATGTGTATGCATATTCTGGTGCAGTTTTCCAGTAGAAGCTGGGCAAGGTACAGTATTGGCGATGGGTTTTGGATGACATCGATGCAATGATATGGAGACCCTACATGGATTGTGAGGCGTGGGCGACTGATCACCTAGAGATGCCTTTTGTTTGCAGACCACGATATCTGATAAGGAGGACGCCCTTTATTATTGAGAGATTTATGGCATTACGGGTCCTGAGATAGTTTGGATTCACACAGGGGATGCCCCAGGGCATGGCCCATTATGGGCAGCGCAAGGGGGATCCAGGATGGGGACCATGCATTAGATACCAGGCAGAATATACAGAGTATTCTACCTTACAGCCAGAGGTATGGATAGATAGGCTAGAGGTGTAGGATGTAGGGATGATAGATGATTATGCACAGTACTTTCATACGCATCCATTCCCACGATTTATAGTGCTAGATGAGCCATGGGTGATTGGGGTAGCGCCACAGCCAAGGACAGGGATACAGGGGGATGTGGCCGGTGGAGAGCAGGCTATGGGCGGAGGAGAGGAGGAGGGAGAGGAGAGTGAGGAGAGCGGAGATGGAGGGGAGGAGAGCAGAGATGGAGGGGGAGAGGATAGTTCAGATGATGGGAATGATGGGGATGATGGGGATGAGGAGAGGCAGCAAAGGTTGGATAGTCTGGGCAGAGTGCAGATTCTATGGTGAGCCACATCCGGTGGCAGACCTTGGACAGTGATTCAGGTGTCATCCTCTTCACAGCAGGCACAGATAGCTACATTGTAGGGTTAGGTCCAAACCTTTCAGGGACAACAGGCACAGCTACAGAGCTAGCTAGCTTAGGCTCAGAGTATGATAGTGCAGTTACAGGCACAGCTTGCACATGCCCAGATGTAGATACAGGCTCAGGCTCAGGCATAGGTACAGGCTCAGATGCCTGCCCCTGACTCCCAGGTGGCACAGTTGGTAGCAGAGAGGGATGCTCTTAGACAGCGGGCACTGGAGGCCGAGGGTGTGGCACAGAGACTCATGGGTACCGTAGAGAGTACCTCATTACGAGAGTCCATTGCAGAGGGGTTTGAGGTAGCTAGAGAGGCCGAGTATTATAGAGTTTGATATGAGGAGCTATGTCCTCCCGAGCAGCGAGAGCCTTATCCCTGATCTCATAGCAGGATGAGGACCCAATCATGGACATCTACACATGACAGAGAGGTTACAGGGCCTCGACGGGATCCTGATGCAGGGACTAGTGGCCGACCGCCTCCTTTTGGACCAGCTCCTTCAAGGGCATCCACTAGCTAGTTGTTTGAGGTTGATATATATGCAGGGCATGTATATTGAGTTTTGATCATATCTTATGTATTATGTTTTGAACCCTTCAGCTTCATTGGACATTGGACATTTGTATTATTTTGATGAGTGATGATATGCAGCGGTGATGTTTGTGATGATGATATGTTTATGCATTTTGTGATGTGATATGGATGTTACTTTTTGCATGTATGATATGAGATGAATTTTTGATATGTTTTTATTATTTTTGCGGACTAATCTTATGATGCAAGATGATCTAATGATATGATGTGAATGGATGATGTAGATGCAATGATTTGCGATGACATATATATGAGTTGTTGATTTTTGAATTTTGTTGCAAATGTAGAAATGACTAGTGTGTGTATGCAATGCATTATGAAATTGTGATATGAAAATGAAAGATAATGAATGTGATACTGATAATGATAATGATGAAAATATAAATGATATGTTTGGTAATGTTTATGTAATAAAAATGGCAATGTGATCACAAATGAAATGATGAATGAGTGCAAATGTAATGAAATGATATGAGATGATGATCATAAATAATAGCAAATGATAAATGATAAAATGATAATGAAAATTAAAATGAATGAGAAATGAGAATGATAATGATAATGATAATGATAAAATGATAAAGATGAAGATGAAATGATAAAATGATAATGATAATGATAAATGATAAATGATAATGTGAATGGATGGGAAATGAGAATGATAATGATAACGATAATGATAAAATGATAAAGATGAAGATGAAATGATAAAATGATAATGAGATGATAAATGATAAATGATAATGTGAGTGAATGAGAAATGAGAATGATAATGATAACGATAATGATAAAATGATAAAGATGAAGATGAAATGATAAAATGATAATGAAATGATAAAGGATAAATGATAATGTGAATGAATGAGAAATGAGAATGATAATGATAATGATAATGATAAAATGATAAAGATGAAGATGAAATGATAAAATGATAATGAAATGATAAAGGATAAATGATAATGTGAATGAATGAGAAATGAGAATGATGAATGAGTGATAAATGAATCAAATGTCCAAATGTCCTCCACAAAGAGTTCAAAACCATATGACAACCATTATTTTTTTCATTCAGCCCTTCAAAACACTGATGTGAATCCAATATGTAGATATATACAATGATCTAACAAATATGCAACTAAATGAAACTAAACAATTTGTTGAGCCTGTTATAAGCCTTCTTGAATCATCATAGAGCATGTAAAATGTTGGAAGTATGTATAAGCATCATAGGGGAAATTTGTGCCAATGATGACCAAAGTACAACTTTCATGATTTTTGATATAGCAAGTGAACACAAGCATCGAGGTATAATTGAACCGAGATGACCTGAGCATTTCTTGCATAAACAGACAAAGATTAACCACCTTTCTGATGCAAATGTGGAACTGTCATCGATGATATTGCTTTGGTCATCATGTCCTGTGACATATTTGCATTAGATTGACTGTTAACCTCAAGACAACAGACAAAGAAAAATCATTCTCGTTCCTTGCCACTCTAGTTCAGTACATCATCGAGTGTGCTCCTGAGTTATGATATCAAAAATCAAACAACCTTTGGTTAAACATGTAATACTGTTATTTCATACATTATTCAGATTTTTGGATCATCCAATAGACAATGATATGGTATCTGCTGAAAATTTGTTCATGATAAGGCTCGGTGATCGGATAAAGTTTTCGCGAGTTTGTTGTTTGTTTGTATGATCGGATCCTATGTCATGGTCCAGCTCTCTTAGTATGCTCTGAAAGTGAAGTGCCCCCAATTGAGTTTTTGCCCCATTTATTGACACAACTTGCGGAAAGGAATATGTATAATAATCAAGCCATGGTAAGACGTTTTATCATTCTACGAAAAATGATGGCAGAATGATGCGATTATGACCCTAAGATGCAAAAAAAAGATGCGAAAAAAGGAAAGCTAACAAGCCAAAGTGTGAAACAGTAACTAATAGATGAAGAGGTACAGATAGCGTCTGTTTGCCAGATTTTCACTTTCTGTATTTATTGCATTTTTCTGATTTCTTTTTGATTTTTTTTTGTTTTTTTCTGTTAGTAAACTGCCTGTTTGCCAGGTTTTCACCTTATGACCATTTTTTTATTTTTTTTGTATTTTTCACTATTTTTGTGTTTCTTCAGGACTTTTTCTGCTGTTTTTGAATTTCTTCAGGACTTATTCTACTATTTTTGAATTTCTTCAGGACTTTTTCTACTGTTTTTGTATTTCTTCAGGACCTTTTCTGCTGTTTTTGTATTTCTTCAGGACTTTTTCTGCTGTTTTTGAATTTCTTTAGGACTTTTTCTGCTGTTTTTGAATTTCTTCAGGACTTTTTTGACTTAAACATAATATTTCTTAAGATGCATGTTGTTGATGGGTTCATCAAACAGGTCTCCTTCTAGCATTGATAACTTGTATGCTCCTGAACCGTAGACTATAATAACCACATAAGGACCTAGCCAATTTGGTTCAAACTTTCCTTTCTTTTCTCTGTCTTGTTGATTGTGCGGGTTCTCTTTCAGAACTAGATCACCCACTTGAAAGGTACATGGTTTTACTTTGTGATTATAGCTGCAAGAGATCATCTGTTGGTATGCTTTCAAATGGTCAGCTGCTCTCTATCTCTTTTCATCTAAAAGTTCTAACTCTTGTAGTCGGGAAACTCTATATTCATCATCTGTTATGAAACATTTTAGTGATACTCTTAGTGAAGGTATTTCAACTTCTAAGGGCAATATGGCTTCTACTCCATAGACAAGGGCAAAAGGTGTTGCTCCTGTTGGTGTTTGGACACTAGTTTTGTAAGCCCACAAGGCAGGATTGAGTTGAACATGCCAATCTTTCCCTGAATCATTTACAGTCTTCTTCAAAATCTTTAGTATAGTCTTTTTTGAGGCCTTTGCTTGGCCATTCCCTTGTGGATAGTAACGCGTTGAATATCTGTGTTGAATATGGAATCTTTCACAAAGTTTATCAACATCTTGAATTTTGAAAGGTCGACCAGTGTCTATAATAAGGGCATTAGGAATACCATATCGACAAATAATGTAGTTGAGTATGAAGGATGAAATTTGTTTTTCAGTGACTTTAGAGAGAGGTACTGCCTGAATCCACTTAGTGAAATATTCTTTCGCCATGATGATGAACTTATTCCCATTTGAAGAAGAAGAAGGATGAATTTTGCCTACTAGATCTAACCCCCATTGAGAGAATGGCCAGGTTGGTGTGAACAAGTGATGTTCTTGTGCAGGAGCATGAATAAGATTCCTGTGGATCTAACATTTTGAGCATGTTTTAACAAAAGTGAATGATTCCCTCTCCATTGTAGGCTAGTAGTAACCCATTCTAATCAATTTCTTGGATAAGGTTAGTCCACTCGAATGAGTACCACAAATTCCCCCATGAACTTCTTGTAAATCTTTTTCGGATTCGTCATGTTCAAGACATCAAAGTAAAGTACCATCAAGACCATGACAATAAAGGGTATCAGCGATAAGGGTATAGCGGGATGATTGTCGGATAAAGTTACGTTTTTGGTTACAAGATAAATCAGGTGGTAAAATTTCATCTTTTAGGTAGGCATAAATCTTACTATACTAGGGGGAATCAGATCCTACCAAGTGGCAGATAATTTGGCTTTTAGGTGTGTCATAAGCAGGTGTAAATAATTGTTCTACCAGAAATTTATAGCGAGTCTATTTTTCTGGGAGTTGTACCAATGATGCAATCGTAGCCATAGCGTCAGCCGCTTTGTTATCAAGTCTTGGAATTTGTGTGAACTGGATGTTTACAAAGTACTTTTTGAAGTCATCGATCATCTTCTTATATGGCAACAACTTGTCATCTTTAGTCTGATAATCATCATTGATTTGATTAATAACTAGTTGTGAGTCACCATAAACTTGTAGCTCAGTAATCCTCCATTCTAATGATGTCTTTAGTCCAGTGATTAGTGCTTCATATTTGGCTATGTTATTAGTGCATGGAAACATTAGCCTATATGACCGAGGAATGATATGTCCTTGAGGGGTGACAAAGAGAATGCCTGCCCCCGATCCATGTTGAGTAAAAGAGCCATCAAAGTATAAGGACCATAGCTGCTTAGATTTTGCAGTGAAAACATCAGCATCTGGAAATTCAATGTGTAAGGGGCGCTCTGTTTGTAGAGGAGCATCTGCTAGTTGATCGGCAATAACTTGTCCTTTGATTACTTTGCGGTCAACATAGTGGATGCCAAACTAACTCAAAATCATGACCCATTTTTCTAACCTTCCTGTCAGTGAGGCTTTACTTAGTAGATACTTGAGTGGATCAATTTTTGAAACAAGGTTGATTGTATGAGTTAGCATGTAATGTCAAAATTTTTGGGAAGCAAAGACTACTGCTAAACAAGTCTTCTCAATGAAAGTGTAGTTAAGTTCATGACTTGTCAGTGTTTTGCTGATGTAGTAGATTGCACGTTCTTTTCCTTCATGGTCTTCTTGTGCTAATAATGCCCCCAAGGATGTCTTGGTCATGGCAATATACAGGATCAATGGTTTGTCTGGATTTGGTGGTACTAGAACTGGTGGGTTCATCAGGTACTGCTTGATTTGTTGAAATGCCATTTCACATTTGTCATCCCATCTAAAAGGAACATTCTTATGTAGGAGATGTGTGAACGGTAGAATTTTGTCAGCTAATTGTGCAATGAATCTTCTTATGGACTGAAGTTGCCCTTGTAATGATCTCAATTGACTAATGTTCTTTGGAGGAGGCATATTCATGATTGCCTAAATTTTAGCAGGATCTACTTCAATTCCCTTTTCTGAAATAATATATCCTAAAAGTTTACCAGATGTGACCCCAAAAACACATTTCGTAGGATTTAGGTGAACTTTGAATTTTTCCAATCTAGTAAATATTTTAGATAGTATCTCCAAGTGTCCTTATCTAGTGTATGATTTTGCCAATATGTCATCCACATAATCTTCCATGAATGTGTGCATCATGTCATGAAAGATCATAGTCATAGCTCTTTGATAAGTAGCTCCTACATTCTTTAGACCGAAAGGCATGACGTTCCAATAGTATGTCCCCCACGGACAAGTGAAAGTTATTTTCTCTTGGTCTTCTGGTGTAATCTTGATTTGGTTGTAACCAGAGAAACCATCCATTAATGAATACATGGCATGGCCAGCTGTTAAATCAACTATAGTGTCAATATTTGGAAGTGGAAAATCATCCTTAGGGAAAGCTTTGTTAAGATCTCTGAAATCAGTGCATACTCTAATGCATTTGTCCCGCTTTGCTACTGGGACAATATTGGAGATCCATTCTGCATAGGTAATTGATCTTATAAATCCTGCATCTAGGAGTTTCTTGAGTTCTTCTTTAACCAGTAGTGCAACATGAGGATGCATCTTTCTGAGTTTTTGTTTCACTAGTTTAACTCCTAGTTTAATAGACAAATGATGCATTATGAGATTAGGATCGAGACCTGGCATGTCTGCATATGACCAAGCAAAATTGACTTGATTTTCTTTGAGAAAGTTCATGAACTCTGAGATTTCTTTTTCTGTTATTGATTCAGCTACCTGTAGAATCCTTGGATTATCTGTAGTTTCAATATTGATTTCCTTTGTAGGCTCGATCAAGATGGGTGATCGCTCATGATAGTGCTTCGGGAGAGTGTCAAGAGTCCCATCAGCTGGTGCCTTAAAAAGGTTTTCACCCTCTGATACGCTCTTTATTTTATCTTTTGTTTGATCTAGTACTGCCAGATTCTGGTTTTCACCACTAGATCATTTTTCTTTATTTTTATTTTTGCAGGTAGGAGACTTGACACTCTCCTGATTAAAGACTTCATACCAAAAATCGCTAGTGGAACAATTATTTACATCATCTACGGAAAGGAAGTTTATGATAGCTTCGTCATTTGGAAAAATAGGTATATCAATAGGTTCAGTTAGATTCCAGTCAATGAGATCAGGATGGATTAAAGGTAACGATTCATTGGGTCGTGTGAAATCGATGATGGTTAGGGTCAAGACAGAGTTATCGATAGGGTCCGATGCATGAGGTAGATCAATGATGGTACTATTCTCCTGATAGTCTCATTCGTTAAAATCTGACTCAGTATCACTAGACTCATAGTTGCTTTGTAGTTCAGATTCTTGTGGTTGGGACCCTGAACCTTCTCCTTTGATTAAAGTGGGTGTATATGTGTGTATGACATCTACCTCTTTGTCTCTCCAAAATTTATCATCATGAATGGTATCCCATTCATATTCAGTAGAATCTATATCAGAGTTATTTTCTATGAAATTCAGGATTGATGTCAAACATGCCTCTTTCTTATCAGAACCTGCTTGCAGTGTAAAAAAATTACCTTGTGATCATTTGGATGGCGTAGTGTCATAGCCTAGTCCAGTTTTATCATATGCAGCAAGCCCTGGGAGATGGATAGGCTCAACTATGCCTTCTTTTCTTTTTCCAAGAGGACCATTGTCATATCCCATCTTTTGCATGATGGAATACCCTTTTCCATATCTGTCAGTTGGTAAGGTGACATTTAGAACTATTTCCTCTTCATCCTTATAGAGCCAATCCAAAATTGTTGTATCCTCAGGATCTCCCATGGGGAATTTTTCTTTGATAAATTGTCCATTGAACTTGGTAGTTGGTTATGTTTGTATTTGTGCTAATGTTGATGCCACTGATATATGGTGTTGTGTAATAGAAGGTTGTCCATAAGAAGAAAGCTTTAATCAGGATTTTTGAAAAAAATCAAAAGATCTCATAATTAAATAAAATATTTAATTATGATATGAGAAGATTTCAGAAGATTTTACAATTAAATAAAATATCTAATTGTGATTTAGAAAGAAAGCATAAGATCTTTAATTAAATAAGATTTATTTAATTAAATCACTTTTATGAAATTAATTAAATGAAATATTTAATTAATTAGAAGAAGAAATTAAAATAGAAGAAAAAGAAATATTTAAACTTAATTAAATCAAAAGATTTAATTTAAATTCAAACAATGATAATTAATTTAAATAAATAAAATGTATTTATTTAATTAATTAAGTGGACATATGAAAATAATTAAATAAAATAAATTTATTTAATTATGAAGGAAGAATAAGATGAATGAACAATATAATTAAATTAATTAAATTTAATCATATGTAGAGGACTTTAGAAAAATTAATTAAATAATAAATATTTAATTAATTGTCAAGATTATAGACATGGCCATTTTTATGTGTATACATTAAGTATCGTTGTGACTCCCACCGATGAAAACATGTCGCTTAGAGATTGTAAGTCAAACAAACATTCCTCTACTTACATCGTGTCTTGCCAAAATATTTCCTTTGGTCTATTTTCTGATCACTGAGACTCAATGCTTTTCCTACTAATGAAACAATACTCGATATGACTCTCATATCTCTCTCCGATGAAGTCTGTCTCGCTGATAAGCATTCTCTCCAAATATACCACCAAGTCTTTTAGCAATGAAATCCTGTCGTTGTGACATAGGGGGTCAGCAAGAGTCCCTAATTTCACCCCAATAGCAATGACGAAATCCTCCCTTGTATTATTGGCAAGATTGGATAAATATTTCATGACCTCACTCCAACAACTCTTGTCTCGATGACATATCTCTTTGTACTTCAATTGGTAAGACACTTATTTTCTTGATGCAACTCACCCCGATGACTATTGTCTTGCCGATAAGATCCTCTGGTCACTGAGACTACAAACTGCATCATGTGAATATGAATCCTCTCTTCACTAAGACATTTTTGACCTCTTTTCGATATGCTGAAAAAAGACATGCATTAGTATAAAATG
>VDFB02373365.1:39966222-40028913 GCA_007258455.2 Sequoia sempervirens
TCGAAAGAGGACATATAAGTGTTCGTATGGTTGAGAATGATCTTATTAGTGTTTTATTCTGAAGGGCATCGACTGGGGCCAAGAGGTACTTAAGATTTGATATCTTGGGGAGTGACTTCTAAGGTTTGGATATCATGAGAAGTCACCTCTAAAGATATCATGTCATGAGGAACTTCTTAGTGCGTCAAGGATACCTAAGTGCAGATTGAGATGATGGATCGCAGTCTTGTAGAAGTAGAAAGGTCTTCTTAAAACTTGTTATTGGATGTAGATTATTTCATGGTCACATATTGTAATGCTTACTAGATGAATGAACTTGTTATGGGATAATTGGATGTTGTGACACTTGATGCAAAATTATGATGACATATTTATATTTGATGTTTATGATTGTATCATGTTTAGTAGATCAGTTTATTTGATTATGTGGGTTATTATTGATATGAGTAATATGCGATTGTTAGATGTATATTCTCATCATGATTTTATTTTATTTATTGTGTTTCGATGTATTGGTGAAGGGAAGTAGGGTCGCATCACTCTCTTGCGAGTGCCCTATGATGTTGTGATTTACCCTTCATGGTGTGAATGATTTTTTTCCCTATTCACATGTTCAATCATGTGATTTCTTCCAAGCTACAGGTACTAGGTATCGACTCCACCTAGATTGCCAGGTCTGAGTGTGCCTCATAAATCCCAATGGGTATGAAGTGGTAAAATGGAGTTGATAAGAAGGTACCCAACCCTTGCCATCATCCTCAATATGGATGAGTACCCATCTTGTAATCCCATCTATCTATTGGGTATGTGCAGAATCATCATGGAAAAAATAGGCCAATAAGTGGCAAAAATTTTAGAAAAATCAGAGTTAGGCAATTTGATGTAAAATTTTGAATAAGTAATCTATATTATTTCAAAAATATGTAAGAATAGAATATGTAGCTAATTGAATGTAGTTTCTAAACTACTAGGTTTATTTTGAAAAAAAAAGTCTATTTGGTGAAATTTTGAAATTTCAATGTAATAGTATTTGAATTTCAGGGAAAAGATAAGTAGGTGTCTATATGACCACCCTAACCACAATAAAATGATAATATTTTTTTATAATATTTTATACATAAGTAGAGGGCTCATGTCTGGATGTGATGCATATTTTTTTGTAATTTTTTTCTAAGTATATAATTAATTATGAATTTTTTATTACAAATTTTAAAAAATATTAAAACTCGTATGTTTGACAACCTTAACTTGGTCAAAACTTTATGAAATTCATTTTTTATTTTTTTAATCCTATAGTATGCAAAGCATAGAATGTGATGCATGTGTTGGATTCAAAAAATGTGACATTGTTTGAAAGATATAAATGTTTTTCAATTAGCCTATCAATCAACACTTTAGTCGTAATTCAAATAGAAAATGAATAATAATTATTTATTAAATTCAAAGTAAAGAATAATTTATATTGGTGGAAAGTTGAGAATATTGTTTAAAATACTTTTTCATTTCATTAGTTTTGGGTTTAAAAAAAAAATCATTAGCCACATACCCTACAAATACCCATCATATTGCCACTTTTTGGCCCATCATGATCCTAGACATACCCTATTTTGTATTCTCTATCAGTTGTCTTGCTTGTGTTTATTGTTATTTGTTTAACTCGTAATTCCATGTAGTTTCATATTATATATTGTTTAATATTTAGTTTCTTGAAAATTTTGTTGTTGCTAACAGTTGCATAGACTTTTCACCTTGCGACTTCCAGGATTAAGTTAGATCTTAGGGGGGGAGGATGTAGTGCCCCTTTGTGTTTCAAATTAGTTGTCATTGTGATTTGATTTGTCTCTTATGTCACATTATTATCCTCCATTTCACTGTGAGATTTGGTACTTCTTAGCTTGTTGTGCATTTGTTTTAAATTGGGTTAATTAGTACTTGATTAACTATTTATGTTAAAATAAAGTTATTGAAATTTAGAAGATATCATAATAATTTAAATAAATGCTTTATTATAATGGTGGTTTTAATTTATTCTTTTTTTTTTATCTAAATAAATTAAAATATTGATAAAGAAATATTAAAATAAATATATAAAAAATGATTAAAAGAAGTTTTCTTGAGCAACATGCATGAAAGAGAAATTAGAATAATTATTTATTTTGGGCAAAGAAAAGGAGGCTTCTTCAGTGGCAGAGGAAGAATTAACTATATGCTAAAAGAAAAAACATGCATTGGACATCTTCTTTGAACCAACTATAGTGGAATAACCCACTTGCCTAATGGTTTTGCATGCTTATAGTGGGAAGAGTGCTCTCGGAAATGACGGGGGGACTCAAGAAGTAGAAATGGAGTTTTGGGAGGAACTTGGCTTTATTCTGTGAGTTACATTTACTTGATAGTCTATGAGCCATCTTCAAAAAATCCTTTTTGAACATATCTTGCACTCATGGTAGTGTTGACAGGTCCTAATGGCACAACAACAGTTAAAAATGAATATTGCTATTCTGTTTCTCCTGAAAGAGAAAGACAACACATGGATATCTTAGCTCCCAAGGTGTTGGTAGTTGGTTCTCAACTGTGCTGATGTTGCTCAATGGTTGATCTGAACTATAATGTTTAAGGGGCCTGCTGGTGTTGAGCTTTTGGATTGTTCTAAAATCAAGCATGAATTTAAACCTACTCTAACCGGGGTTTTTAAAGAAACAAAAAAGATAGATCAGAGCTTTGGAACAGAAAAGAATGTTAATTCATCCAATTTGACCAGACTTGTTACCTTTCAAGGAATTGCTAACTGAACTACAGAACAAAATTAACTTGTGATTAACACACAGTTTCATTAATTCATAGTGCTAATTTTAACAATAGATTGAAAATCACTATTTAAACAAAACACAAAATAAGACTTCATTCCTTGAAATCTTTTCAAATAAAATGATTAACTGAAGATAAACACCATTCAAGAACACAATATGAAGTAGATTTTAATCTTGTTGCTTCTACTATTAGTGAAACAGATAAGCAACATTTACAAATCTGGCACAATCACTAGTGTACAGAAAATCCATGGCTCCAAATTGTTTCCATTTACACTAAGAAAACTGGAAAGATACATTACTAGCTTCTACTGAATCTAACTCCTAACTAAGAAGACAAAAGAAGCTCCCATTACAAAGAATCAGGATGTAGTTCTGTCTCCTCTATCCTTTAAAAAATTCCTACTCTTGAAAATCTATATCTAGACCTCTCTACTCTATTATCTCCTCTAACTATTTTTTTTCTTTTCTATTTTCTAACCCTAAAACTTCTACCATTTTACAAAGAGGCAAAATGAAATATATATAGGATGTATAAAAAAGAATGCACTATCTCCCATTTTTAGGGTTTACAAAATATCCGTCGGTTGCAGGAGGGTCATCCCTCAGATTTTTTTGAATATAATCAATGCTGCATTTAATGTGAATCCCTACTGTCCATGTTGGTGAAGGATCATCCCTAGGAGAAGACATCAGATATTTTGCAACTATAGCCTTTACTTCTAGCCTCCGTGTCCACCTTTGAACTACATCAGAGCCACCTTGAATGCTCAAAATATTTCCATTAATACCAATCCACCTCCTGTCAGTAGATACCACAACTGTCACTATGACTCATGGCTTCCTCCCTTCGGCCCCCTTCCTACAAGTTGACCATATTCTAGAAGTGGCATCAGGCTTCCCATTAGATCCAGACACCATCGCTCATTGAGCTACTCCATTGGCTCATTCACAGAGTAGATCCACACCAGTTACATTCTATTGATCTTCCTCTGGTTCGTAGTCAACCAGTCAAAATGCCTAGGGTTCATCCTTAGTTCTATCAGATTGGCTAAACACATGCCACATAATATTTTCAAGTGGTCAAAGGGTCCTTCATTAAATCTCATGTCGGTGAGACTTTATGGGGGGTTCCATTAGTTACGTCGAAGGTTTTAAAACTATTAGCAAGACCATCACTTGTCGGTGGGACATTAGGTCGATCTCCTTCACTTTCCCTGAGCTCATGCTATTTCTATGAGAGTCCACCCTGTCGGTGAGACCTCTTGCTGATGCTACCCCCCCTTGTCACTGAGACCACCCCTAGTCGGTGAGACATTACACCAACTGTGCCTTCCTTTGCCAAGTGCAACTTCCTTCAGTGAGACCTCGCCCTATCGACAAGACATTATGCCGAACTCAGAATATTTCGGCAAGGCCTCCTCTGGTCGGGGAGACACACAAAAAATCACGATGACAAGAATGTTTGGGTGACCGAAAAGCTTCAAATGAGTATAACACACTCCTAGTCGTGATGACATTCAAAGGGTCTCAGCAACCCCCTTCTCGAGGAGCTTTATGCTGGATAGGATCAGGGAATGCTTTCCAATTGACTCCTTTGAGAGACATATTTAGATAAATAATTCAATCCTCCAAAATAGATTCCCATATTAGTTCTCAAAAGAAAATAAAATATATTATAATAAAATAAACTATTGCTTATGATTTCATTCAATTTTACTATGCCTTTAGCTTTAGACAAAAGAAACCCAATCTCGACGGAGGTGGAACCAAAACAGAACTGGAAACAAGGGCCACCTTCAAAAGTGGTGAAGGTGGGGCCAAAACAAGAATTGAAACCAGGACTGGAGTCAGAATGGGAACAAGATACAAACCAAATTCCAACCTCTTGTACCATCATCCTGAATTCAGCCCTGCAAAAGGCAACGATGCAATCAGAAAACCCGACACCTAACCAAGTGATCGAAATCAGGACAAAACAAACGAACACAGTGAAACCAGGACCGAAACCAAACCCGAACCAGAAACTTTTTCAAGTTTCAGGTTTGGATTCCATTCTAGACCCGCCTTTGATGACATCTGGAAAATATGATGAAGACAGATGAAGGAAGAAAAAAGGAAAGGGGGAAAACACCCCATGACAAAAATAAAAGGAATAAAAGAAAAAGAATGGGACATGTGGAACCGAGATCGGAACCAAACCCGAACTAGAAATTTTTTCAAGTTTCAGGTTCAGATTTTGTTTCGAACCCACCTCCGATGACACCCAAAAAAGACAAAGAAAAAGGACAATGAAGAGAAGAAGAAAGGGGAGAAAATACCCCATGACAAAAAAAAACCACAAAAAGAAAAAAGAACAAGACACGCAGAACTGGGATCAAAATGAAACTCGAACCATAAACTTTTTCAAGTTTCGGGGTTCGGTTCCATTCTGGTTCTGGGTCCGCCAGAACAACATGAAAAGACCCAACGAAGAGAGAAAACCCCTGAGACATGGGACACAAAATAGAGAGGAATACGACCAACCAAGAAGGGACAAAAGGGAAAGGTGGAGTCAGGGCCGGGATGGAACCCGAACAAGAAACATCAACAGAGTTCAACATTCAGTAGCCTCGGGCCCAGCTCCGAGAGAGAACGAAAGACAAAAATACAGGAACTGTCAGAACTGGAACCAGGGATGGAATAAGACCAGAACTTGGATGAAAATCCAAGTTTGATATTAGTCCCGGTTCCGCATCCAACATATTTAAAAGAAAAAATCCTAAGGCAGAAAACCAAAGGCTAAAGGAAAAAAAAGAACAAGGGGGACCCATTTTGTTCCACAACAAACTAGGGTGGTTATGTAGGGCATAACAAATGGTGACTCGACTAGGAAAATGGTTTAACTATTTTCAAGAAATTGAAGAATTCAGCTACCTAGAACTCCTGGTTTATGAACATCACAACTCCAGTTGGGTCAGTTTTAACAACCAAGGTTGAGCTAGAATCTCAAACGTAATCCCAAAATGACTACCCCTAAATCTATGTGTGTGCTTGATGGTGCATCATCCTTTTATAAAGTTTTCCTCATCTTTTGGACAACAATGGGCAAGATTTGAACTACATGAGTTGATTCCCTTTAGCTGTTGTGCAATGATATCCTGGGCATTGCTCCGCTGCTAGTCAGGCGTCCATAGCCCCGACAGAGATACCTCTAGTTTTCTCACAACATTGCTCTACTGCCAGTCAGGTTTCCATAGCCCTAATAGAGATACTGGAATCACCCATTCATATCGAGTCCCCTTTTCTCTTTAGATAGTTCTCTCTCTTTTTTTCTTTGGAGTTTCAGATATTTCATTCAAAAAAAAATTTCCTCAATATGTCAGATGTTTAACATTTGTTCTGGGTTGAAAACTACCATGGACCTCATAACAGCACTTGGGAGATCAAATTTTTCACTCAAATCTTACAACACCATAGTCCTAGGAAAAATATGCCATTACAAAGGAGATGATTTTGATAAATTGTGACAGATTTAGAACAACCTATGAAGGTTATTTACTTTGCACCTTGTTTTCAAGACCTTCCACAACTCTTATTGGTAATGGGCATAAAACAAAGAGCTTTAGGACAAAATCACCCAATCAGCAAACCTGAAAATATCTAAACCATTTCTCTCCTGGTAACCAAAGCATACTTTAGATAATGACCCACTATTTAAAGATGGAAAGAACATATAAACACCAAAGAACAAAACAAGACAGAAACAAAAGAACAAAGGAAACAAAAGGACAGAAAGAAAGAACAAATAAACAACAGCAGAATATTTACAAACAAAAAAAACAAACTATTTACAAACAAGAAATAAACATATTATTTACATAAAGAGATTATTTACAAGCAGAAACACATAAGCTATTTACACAAATGCACTGCCCAGTAGAAATACCAACTTCATGACTCAAAGTAGTGCTTAAGAAATTTTCCATTCATAGGCAATGGAATAGGTTCTCCAATTAAACTACATAATTAGAAAGCATTTTCTCCTAGGATCTCAGCAATCTGATAGGGACCTAACCAGAGCTTGTCAAATTTCTGGTGACTTCCCTTCTTTTCACTAGATGTATCCCATAGTAGCACAAGGTCTAATATTCTGAAGGCTTTGATTTTGGCTCTTTTTTCAAACCAACGTTTGACAATAGCCTGGTGTCTAAAGAATTGATGCAAGGCAACATCTCTCTGCTCTTCTAGTTTTAACAAGGTAGCTAATCTTACTTCTATCCTATCATCTCTAGAGTAGAATTTTTGCATGAACTCAAGGATAGGTATTTGCAGGTGGATAGGGAACACAGGATTTTGGCCATATACCAACTTAAACGGTGAGGTCTTTAAAGTGGCCTTAATCCTAGTCTTCTCTACCCATAGCAAAAATCTTAGCTGGGTGTGCCAGACCCTAGGGTTGTTCTCTAATAGTTTCTTAATTACCCCTAAGAGATTCTTATTGGTTGATTCTGCAACTCCATTACCTTGTGGATAATAGTTTGAAGAATATTTCAAGACAATTTTGTGATCATAAGCCCACAAAATGAACTCAGCAGAAGAGAAGGAA
Source organism: Sequoia sempervirens (assembly GCA_007258455.2). Taxonomy (NCBI): domain Eukaryota; kingdom Viridiplantae; phylum Streptophyta; class Pinopsida; order Cupressales; family Cupressaceae; genus Sequoia; species Sequoia sempervirens. Next base: position 39,973,621 of record VDFB02373365.1, read on the forward strand.
GAGTCATTGTCACATACCAATGCAAAGGGTACTCCAAACCTAGTGGTGATGCATTCGATGAGGAACTTGATTACTACCTCTATTGTGTTGCTCTTGCAAGGTATAGCCTTTGTCCATCTTGTGCAGTAATCAGTGGTAGTCAAAATAAATTTGTGTCTTGCAGAAGAATTTGGGTTAATTACCCCAATAAAATCTAGGGCCCATTGGGAAAATGGCCTTACCTCGTAAACAGGCTGCAATGGCATGGCTAGATGGCATTCTTTTGATGCATAAATCTGACATATGTGACATGTTCTTACATGCTGATGGGCGTCCTTGAACACACATGGCCAATAATAACCAGATCAGAGGATCTAATGTGCTAATGAATCTGCAGACCTGTGACCTGTGCCATGTTCCCCATGAAATTCCGCAATCACATGTTCAACCTCTTGTTGATCAAGGCATCATAGGTATATTCCCTCAAAATTCTTCATGTATAGCAATCCTCCTTTGAGCAAATAATGTGAGCTCTTCATTCTCAGTGTCGTCCTCTGAGTTGTATTCATTCCCCATGGGCACCGATTATTGGGCATGAAGCAAATGATATCAACATACCAAGGGTCATTTGAGAAGGATTGAGTTGTGTATTGCTGACAAATAATGTTGTCTCCAATGTTCGCCATGGACTGAGATAGGCCCAAACCTCAGACAAGTTTCATAGGGTGTATCTCTAGGTCAAACTCTTGCAAAATGGCCACCCATTTCCCTTTTCATTCTCCCAACTCGCTCTGCATAAGTAGAGACTTTACAGCAGCATCAGGAACTAAAACAATAATTTGACTTCGAAGAATGCAGTGCCTGAACTTCTTGACAGCTCAGACCAGTGCAAAAGCTTGCTTCTTAAGAGGTGGGTATTTGATCTTAGCGTTCTTAAATGGAGAGCTCATGAAGACGATTGGCCTCTCTTCTCCCTCTTCTCTTCATTGAGCTAAGATAGCTGCACAAGAATGCTTAGAGGCAAAAGAGTAAATATAAAACAGTCTCAAGTAGTCAGGGTTGGTGAAGACTGGTGCTTCCAAAATGGATGGTTGACATGCAAAAATGCAGCCTTTTCCTCACTACTCCACTCTATTTTGGCATCTTTCTTCATCATTTCATTTAGTGGTTTAACAATTTCTACAAAGCCTGTGATAAACTTTCTCATGAAATTGATCTTTCCGAAGAAGGATCTCATCTCCTTCTTGCTTCCTAGCATAGATATCTTCAAAATGGACTCAACTCGGTCTGGATCGATTGATATCCCTCTTTTTGAAATTATGTGTCCCAAAAGCTTCCCTTCAAAAACTTTGAACACACTTTTTAGGATTCAGGGAGATGCCATATTAGATACATCTTTGAAGAACTTTGGCTAAGTCTATAGCATGGTTTAGTCTATCCTTGAAGAATATTGTCAGGTCGTCCATATAAACAATAATGCATTTACCGATTAATTCCTTGAATGCCACGTCCATGGCGTGCTGAAAAGTTTCTCCAGCATTTATCAGGTTGAATGGCATCCTTCTCTAAGCATATGTTCCCCATTTATTAGTGAAGGCGGTCTTCATCCTGTCTTCATAGTTTACCATTACCTGATTGTATCCAGAGTAACTATCTAGGAATGATATCATCTGAGATCCATTGACAGTTTGCAAGACTTCATCCAGAGAAGGGAGTGGGTAATTATCCTTTTCTGAAGCTCTGTTCAGATTCCTAAAGTCTACACATAGCCTGATCTCTCCATTTTTCTTATAGATTGGAACCAAATTAGCCACCCAGGTTGAATGTCATATAGGGAAGATTATTCTTGCAGAAAATAATTTTTGAACTTCTTTGAAGATTAGTGGTTCAATCAAGGCGTTGACAAGGTGCTGCTTCTGTCAAAATGACTTAACTTCAAGCTTTAGAGGGATGGTATGAGTTATTACAGAGGCATCAAATGTTTTTAAATCCTCATACCCCCAAGCTATCACAACAATATCCTTTTTTAGTGCCCTCAGTATGTCTTTTCTAATTTCTTCAAGGTAGACTTTCCCTATGTAAACACTTCTTTCAGGGCCAAAATCAGCTAGGTTAACAGTTTCATATTCACCTCCTTTATCTTTAGCTAATATCTTCTCTCGAGCCCTTGGGTCTAAATCAAAATTTTTTTCCAAGGCCACCATTCCCTTGGGAATGCTATTACTCTTTAAATTGAGGACCCCCTCTGTATCACAATCTCTAGGGTTCTAATCTCCTTTATCCCTGTTGGACTCATCAATGATTTGTCCTTCAAAAGCATCTGAACTTGCTAGAAAAGCAAGGATATGTCGATCATCATCAAAAACTTGAAAGTTCCTGACATTATTAGGAACAGCAGGGGTGGATATCAATTCCACTAAGAATTTCTTAAGCTTGGAGCCTTGCATAGGTTCCAGGGTACTTGTAGCAATAGCTAATGAATCAGCTATCTGATTCTTCTCTCTTGGGATTAAGCTAATCCCAAAAGCATCAAAGTCTTCAATCAGGTTCCATACCCAATTCTTATAAGTTTCCAGCCTTCTATTATGACATGTGTATTGGTTGTGCACTTGCTTGATATCAATTTTTGAATCCCCTTTAACCATCAAAGTAGTGATTTTCTTCTTATGTGCGAACATCAGCCCCTGAGTTAGAACTTCATATTCTGCTACGTTGTTAGTGCATCCAAACTGCAATTTGTAAGAAGCAAAGAAAGTTTTCCCTTTAGGGATGGTTAATTCAATCCCAACACCATAGCCTATTTTGGATTTAGATCCATCAAACGTGAGGGTCCATAACTGATCATAAGCCGGGGTTGGTCCTTTGGAGGTTATTGTGGGCATTTGGATAGAATTAGCCATATGTGGGGCTACTTGATCTTTTTCATTATATATTAAGAAGGGGTGTACAATAGGTTGATCATGTGTAATTTCCAATTCATGCACAAATATATCATATAATTCATGGCTATCCTCCTAACAATCGCTTGCATCTTTAATTAATCCCTCAGGTTTCGGCATACTTATGAGTGTAGGGGTATCAAACAAACCTTGGGGTGGTTCTGGTATTGTAACCGGGGTAAATTCAATTTGAGAAGGAACTTCCTTTGGAGGTATCTTATCCCTGATTAACATTATTGCTTCGTTGGCCTCAAATGGGAAGTGATCTGCAACGGTCTCAGGGTGACTTAAGCTAGCTTCCTCGGCTTGGGAAAAATGATTTAAAATGTTAATGCAAGGCTTGGAAAGTCAATTCAGAATGATTTTGGTAATGCACCCTACACCAATTGGGGAGTAGGAGACTTTGCAGATCGACATCTTCCCCTAAGACCAGCCGATATTGTTGCAACTTCCTAATCAATACCTGTTGATTGCCATTAGTCATAGAATCAGGGAATTCTTGTATTAACATGTCCTTAGAATGAAGAACTGAAAAGGTTAAAATTTCTTCCCTTTTATAAACCCCTATCCTAGTTTCGAAATAGGCTACCTCATTGGGGCAATCAAATTCAGTGATGACATGCTTGAGGCAAGGTTCACTTTCAATCCTAATCTGCATAGGAATTCCTCTCCATGTTAGCCACATATGTGAAAATTCGAGGGAGAGATATCACCCTATACCTTTCATCAAATCTCTACTCAATAGCATACCGTAGGTCTTAGGAATGTTTGCTACTTGAATGTCTATATTGGTTTGAATCCTAGGGTCTAACCCTACTTGGACATGTATGTTTCTCAACTCTCCCACTACATTAACCTTCATTTTTTCAAGTTGGATGACCTTCTTGTTTGTTTGGATAGGGTTCAATCCCAATTTCTTGCATATAGAAAATGACATAACATTGCCTGAAGCTCCTAAATCTAATAGACAATTATGTAGGTTCTTCCCAAAAATTCTTAAACTCAAAAGAAATGGTGGAGTACCTACCTTGCTTCTGTACAAGGCTGCATTCATGTCTACAGTAGGGGATACCTTTTTTTTCCCTTTTTATTTATCAGCTTGTTCCAAGGCTTTCAACACTATCTCCCATTGAGAAGGGCACCACTTTAAGATGTCAAAGTATGACAAAGAAGTTTTATGTTTTTGCATCTCAGAAACAATATCAAATTATGTGTTGTAGCTTGCATTACCTTTGAAAATACCAAGAGAATTACCTTTGTTATGGAAGTCAGGTGGACCTTTTGGTGGAGGAGGGTTGTTATCAGAGCTTTGATCTGGAGGCACCATGCGATTAGGTGGCATTAATGTAGTGAATGGACCCTTATTCTGATTCCTTAGGAAGTGTCCTCCCTTTGTTTGAAAGGCTTGGGCATGATACATGTCTTCCTCTGGTTCATTCTCACTTTGCATTGGGAATGAGGGTTCTTCTTCAAAGAGTTCATAAGTCATTGTTGTATCTACTGAGTCACTCCTTTATGAGGATTCCCTTGGAATGTTTGGGCATCTACCTATGCCATCTTGATGACTTTCTCCATTTTAGGGCAGTTCATCTTAGAGTGGGTTGTAATATCATGCAGCCTGCACCAGTTAGTCATAAAATTAAGGTCGGCTACATTTGTAGTATGTGACCTTTCATCATTAGCTTGATAATTGTGAGAGACTCCATAGTTGTTTGGCCCTGTATTCCATTGTCAGTTGTTATTTGGCCTTTGGTTATATCCTCTATTTTAACTTTGATAGCTCTAGTTAGGGGAATTTTGGCCTTGATAATTTCTTTGGCCGGGATTGTAATTGCTTGGGTAATACCTTGATTGTTATTGCTCTGACTAGGGTAGTTACCTTGGCTCTGAGAGGGGTTCAATCTAAGCTGATCCATGTCATTTTTGACTTGAGATAGAGTTTTCTTTAAGGTCTCTACCTCATTTGTAAGTTGGACTGTCTTTTCACTTTCAAGATTCTTAGTGACCGGTGGCTGACTGACGTGATTTGGTGTTCTAGCTTGGTTATGATGACCATGCAGACTATGATGAGCTTGTGATTGCTGAAAGAGGTCAAGGGCTCTATTGGCAAAGAATGGAATAGGAGGTTGAGTCTGTAACTCAGACATGGGCCCATAATGGGAAGGAGATATCCTTGGAACAATATTGAATAAAGGGGTTGGGCTAGGCATCTGATACCCCATTGAAGGGAAACCTCCTCCCAAACTTCCTTGTTGAGAGCTAATTTGTTGTTGCAACTTAATGGCCAGATGGTAAACTTTAGATAGGAAATCAATATCAGCCAGTTGATAAGGTCTTTGCAAAAAAAAACCTAGCAAAGGGTCTATAACCCTAAAGTATGCTTGAATGGCACTATTCTTAGTAACTAGATAGGGGTCTTGCAATCTCCTATACATTCGTTGAAACTTGGTATTGAACAAGGGCAAGGATTCACATGGATCCTTCCTAATGGGAGCAAATTAGTGATATAAAAGAGCCGGATCCACATACACCCTGAACTGATTAATGAAAGCATTCTCTAAGTGTGTCTAGGTCAGAATAGAACCTTGTGGAAGATTAAGATACTAGTTGTATGCCATATCCCCTAAGGAATAAGGGAACAACCTACAAACTACATCATGGTGAGCTATTTGAGCTCTGGTACAAGCATCCTTAAAAGCTTGTATGTTCTCTTCAGCACTCCTTGATTGGCCATGAATGTACTTGGGACATAATTTCTTAGGGTTCTTAGGCATATCATGAAAACCTCTAGGAATAGTCCCCAATGGAGAGGGATTATTCTGAAAAAATGCCATTAGTAGCGGTGGTGGTGGTTGAGCCAGCTATTGTATAGGTTGAACCAGCTGTAATAATGGTTGAGATGGATTCGGTGGTGAATTGATGGGTATCCACTGGGGTATTGGTAAAAAACTTGGCAGAGTGAGTGGAGCTACAAGGGTGGTATGATGGTTGCCCTAGTTTTGCGAACCTTGTGTCTTGTTGGGGTCTTGAGTTCTATTAAAGGTGATGGATTTTTAGCTCATTGAAGGACTCTGTGGGGCTTCTTTGGTGAGAAAAACCAAATACTATCTAGTTTTCTCTTCTGGGCCCTCATTCTAGCCCTAGTTCTTTTGATGGGTCCTAACGGTGCAACAACAGTTAAACATAATATTGCTATTCCGTTTCACCTAAAAGAGAAAGACAACACATGGATATCTTAGCTCCCAAGGTCTTGGTAGTTGGTTCTCAATTGTGTTGATGTTGCTCAATGGTTGATGTGAACTAAATTGTTCAAGGGGCCTACTGGTGTTGAGATTCTGGATTGTTCTAAGATCAAGCATGAATTTAAACCTACTCTAACTAGGGTTTTTAAAGAAATGAAAAAGATAACTCAGAGCTTTGGAACATAAAAGAATGTTAATTCATCCAATTTAACCAGACTTGTTACCTTTCAAGGAATTTCTAACTGAACTACAGAACAAAATTAACTTGTGATTAACACACAATTTCATTTATTCACAATACTAATTTTAACAGCAGATTGAAAATCACTATTTAAACAAAACACAACATAAGACTTCATTCTTTGAAATCTTTTCAAATCAAATGATTAACTGAAGATAAACACCATTCAAGAACATAATATGAAGTAGATTTTAATCTAGTTGCTTCTACTATTAGTGAAACAGATAAGCAACATTTACAAATCTGGCACAATCACTAGTGTACAGAAAATCCATGGCTCAAAATTGTTTCCATTTATACTAAGAAAACTGGAAAGATACATTACTAGCTTCTGTTGAATCTAACTCCTAACTAAGAGGACAAAAGAAGCTCCCATTACAAAGAATCAGGATGCAGCTCTATCTCCTCTATCCTTCAGAAAATTCCTACTCTTGAAAATCTATATCTAGACCTATCTACTCTATTATCTCCTCTAACTGGTTTTTTTTTCTATTTTCTAACCCTAAAACTTCTACCTTTTCACAAAGAGGAAAAATTCCATATATATAGGATGTATCAAAAAGACTGTGTTGTCTCTCACTTTTAAGGTTTACAAAATATTCGTCAGTTGCAGGAGGGTTGGCCCTCAGATCTTTTTGAATATAATCAATGTTGCATTTAATGTGCATCCCTGCTGTCCATGTCGGTGAAGGATCGTCCCTAGGAGAAGACTTTAGATCTTTTGTAACTATAGCCTTTACTTTTGGCCTTCGTGTCCACCTTTAACTACATCGGAGCCACCTTGAATGCTCAAAAGATTGCCATTAATACCAATCTACCTCCTGTCAATAGATACCATAGCTGTCACTATGACTCACGGCTTCCTTCCTTTGTCTCCCTTCCTGCAAGTTCACCGTCTTTTGGAAGCGGCATCAGGCTTCCCATTAGATCTGAACACCATCGCTCATCGAGCTACTCCATCAGCTCATTCACAGAGCAGATCCACACCGGTTGCATTCTGTTGATCTTCCTCTGGTTCATAGTCAACCGGTCAAAATGCCCAGGGTTCGTCCTTAGTTCTATCGGATTGGCTGAACACATGCCACATAAGATTCCTGGGCGGTCAAAAGGTGCTTCATTAAATCACTTGTCAGTGAGACTTTCGATATCAGTGAGACCTTATGGTGGGTTCTATTAGTTACGTCGAAGGTTTTAAAACTATCGGTGAGACAATCACTTGTTGGTGGGACATCATGTCGATCTCCTCCACTTTTCCTGAGCTGATGCTATTTCGGTGAGAGTCCACCCTGTCGATGAGACCTCTTGCCGATGCTACCCCCCTTGTCCCTGAGACCACCCCTAGTTAGTGAGACATTACACCGACCATGCCTTCCTTCGCCGAGTGCAACTTCCTTTGGCGAGACCTCGCCCTGTCAGCAAGACATTATGCCAAACTCAGAATCTTTCAGTGAGGCCTCCTCTGGTTAGTGAGACACACAAAAACTCACGACGATAAGAATTTTTTGGCGACTGGCAAGCTTCAAATGAGTATAACACATTCCTAGTCACGAGGACATTCAAAGAGTCTCAACGACCCCCTTCTCAAGGAGCTTTATGCTGGATAGCATCCGAGAATGCTTTCTAGTTGACTCCCTTGAGAGACATATTCAGATAAATAATTCAATCCTACAAAACAGATGCCCCCATTAGTTCTCAAAAGAAAATAAAATATATTATAATAAAATACACTATTGCTTATAATTTCATTCAATTTTACTATGCCTTTGGCTTTAGACAAAAGAAACCCAACCCCGGCAGAGGCGGAACCAAAACAGAATCGGAAATAATGTCCACCTTCAAAACTGGCGGGGGCAGGGCCAAAACAAGAATCGAAACTGGGACCAGAGTCAGAATGGGAACAAGATACAAACCAAATTCCAACCTCTTGTACTGCCATCCTAGCTCCGCCCCTGCAAAAGGCAACGATGCAATAAAAAAAACCCGACACTCAACCAAGTGATCGGAATCCGGACAAAAAAAATGAACACAGTGGAACCGAGACTGGAACAAACTCAAGCAGAAACTTTTTCAAGTTTCAGGTTTGGATTCTATTCTAGACCCGCCTCCAATGACATCCGAAAAGGATGACGAAGATAGATGAAGGAAGAAAAAAGGAAAGGGGGAAAACAACCCACGACAAAAACAAAAGGAATAAAAGCAAAAGAACGGGACATGCGAAACCAGGACCGGAACCAAACCCGAACAAGAAAAATTTTCAAGTTTCAAGTTCGGATTCCATTTTGAACCCGCCTCTGACAACACCCAAAAAAGACAAAGAAAAAGGAAAATGAATAGAAGAAGAAAGGGGAGAAAATACCCCATGACAAAACAAAACCACAAAAATAAAAAAGAACAAGACACGCGAAACTAGGATCGGAACGAAACCTGAACTAGAAACTTTTTCAAGTTTCAAGGTCCACCAGAACAACACGAAAAGACCCAAGGAAGAGAGAAAACCCCCGAGACACAGGACACAAAATGGAGAGGAAAATGACCAACCAAGAAGGGACAAAAGAGAAAGGCGGAGTTGGGGCCGAGATGGAACCCGAATGAGAAACATCGATAGAGTTCAACATTTAGCAGCCTCGGGCCCGGCTCCGAGAGAGAACAAAAGACGAAAATATAGGAACTATCAAAACTGGAACAGGGGACAGAATAAGACCAAAACTTGGATGAAAATCCAAGTTCTATATTGGTCCTGGTTCTGCATTTGACAGAATTAAAAGAAAAATGCCCAAGGCAGAAAACCAAAGGCCAAGGGAAAAGAAAAGAACAAGGGGGACCCATTTTGTTCCACAACAAACTGGGGTGGTTATGCAGGGCATAACAGGTAGTCCATGTTATGACATTTTTTTGAGGCATTTTGTAAAACAATTCTCAGGCCTTCACTATGCTCCCACATTTTGCATATATGTCTTCCAGAGTGCTTGCAATTAGAATGTCTAATAAAATCCCCCTCTAATTATGCTTGATGGGTGTTCTAACCTTGTATCAAGGCTCTCATCTTGCACAGGTAGGAATGATATTGGCAAGGATTATGGAATTGGGTTTTACATTTTCAAACTACATTTACTTGAAAGATCTACTAGGGAAAAGTCAGTGCTAGAAAGGTTTGTGGGATATTCATCTCTAGCATCATTGAAGGCCAATGCATAGATGGTCAATTGGATCTCCCAATAGTGGCCATGTTAAGGCTTACATGGATTGAGAAGCTAGGATCCTTGCTTAGGATTTGGGATCCTAGATCAGAGCTATGTGTGTTATACATTCTATACCACGTGGAAGCCAAGATGGACTTGTACTGAAAGTTGGAATAAAGATTGGGAATAAGGTTTCCTTGTGTGCCAACATGGCTAGTCCATTTCAAAATTACAAGTTCCCTTTTCACTCTTTTCCTACTTTTGTGTTACGATTTCTCCTCATGCATGTTGCACCTCTACAGGTATAGCTAGTCTTTAAGTGTCTTTTTCATATATTAGCATGTGTGTCTCTATAGGTCTTAACACCCAAGTTGAATTACATGCAAAAGAACTATGAAAAGGTTTCAAAATGTTTAAGCAAGTAGAATGGCATGTGTTAAGCTATTCACTGCAACCTTTTCCAACATCCTTCATCTTAGTGTTGAATCATGAGATTTGAAAATTGTAATGTGAGACTTGTTTTGCTAAGAATGGTTGAATACCTTGTGTGTTTTTAACACCATGATCTTGCCAACCCCATGTATCATATTAGGCTTTGTTGATCTTTCCTTGAATTTTGTATTTTGTATGATTAGTTATAGAAAATCTATATAGGAAGTCATAAGCTATTATTATCTATAATCTGGTGGTTTATGTTTATAATTATTATGGTATTTGGCTTTATGCCTGCTCTATCACCCTTCTACTAGGCCACTTTTCCTTAGAGGTTTTCTTCACTAACAAATTTTATGCTTTGTCTATGATTCCATCAATAATGATGTATTCTTTTGATTGCTCAAGAATAGCCTTGTCTAATTACTATATATATATGTTCTAGCAACCACTTTTATTTGTTTCCAGATTTGAGTCCAACACATGATCTAGATCATTTCTGGAAACAATAGTTAATAGGTGAAGCCATAAGAGGTGGTAGAAGTAGCTTTGTAGATTATGTTATTTTAACCTACAAACTTAGTAATTAGGGCCAAGTTTAGGTTCTAACCCACTACTTGGGTGAGCACGAAAACATTTAATTTTGGTAGATCCTCAAAACACATAAATGCTTGTCATTAATTTGATGACTACGAAATAGTAAGCTTTTGATGTTTTTTTCTCTTCCACCAAAGTTGGGGTAGAAAACTACATGTTAGTAATTTGGTGCTTTATGTTTTTTTATTCAAAGGATAGCCAATGTTTGGAGAGTGATGTCATCCTTCCCCTATGATTTTAACGCCTCTCCCATTCACTTCCTCTTCTCCCTCTAATCTAGTGCCATCACTCCTTTTCTCAACCCGCCCTCTCCTTTGTATTTATGTCATTTATGTATTCACCCAAATAGTGTGTGTGCGCTTTGATATTCTAGTGCTTATGCAGCCTTGGTACTCCTTTGGGTTTTGGTTTCACTCTTTGTCTTATTGTGACCTATCTTCTCCTCTCTCGGCCTTTATGTTATTATTTATGACTGATGAGTTTACTTTAGTTGTGTATCATATTTGGTATTTTAATACTTAAATATTTAACATTCATTGGGTTTTCAATGGTTGTAGTTATAATTGGTATTTGATACTATCTACCTCAAATTTATTTGATGGTTAATTATATGTATGGCATTTGATTTAATATATATATGTGTGTAAATAAATGTATATAGTTATATAAATATCTCAATATAAGTTGAGATAGGATATTGAATTATAATATTTAGAGAAGTAGGGGCATAATAATAATAATAAGGCTATATGTGTATAAAGAGGTCCAAATTAATTAGATATGTTTAAAAGATATTTGATGGTGGTTAAAATTAAGGTGTTAAGATAGTTTATTTATCCAAGTAAAATTTTAATATATTTATTGTCCTGATAAAAATAGGGTCCTTGGGTCAAAGAGGTTTATAATAGTTTCAGCTACTTTTGTCATGAATGGCATTTTGTTATATGAGGGAATGCAAATAGGAAATAATATTTAATTGTTACTAATGTTCAATTGCATATTATGGTAGTGATGTTTACATATTATGTTAACTCATCTTGAGTGAACCTCTTATTGACATTTTAATCAACAATCATAGCTCATACTCTAGAACTTGGCTTTCTAAGAGGTGGTTGGGTTAAATAGAAGTATTTCCTTCATGTAGATTTATGAAATTAGACGTAACATGATAATAATTTCCATTCAATGGTTGTTTGGTTGGATCGAGTGCTTGTATTGTATGATGTATTTGATTAGTGGAAATGATGTATTCATGGTTGTAATGCTATTTTTCTATTTGGAATAATGAAAATTTTGACTCCTTTGGTATTTGTTGTTGCTTTGGTATTAAGTTGATTATGTTAGTTTTTGGTTTGATTTGAAGCTCTCCTTGTAATATTGCCACTCATGGTTGTACATCTGTTGATTTGTGGATTGTGGATTGAGAATTGTCCTTTGTGATCTTGTTATTATTGCCACTTAATTTGGAAACTTAGAGTTGAGATTCATTAGTCTTCCAAAGGTTGGGGAAAATGTTTCCTTATGATTAGATTTCATGTTGGTTCTTCATGAACTAATTCTCTTCTGTTTATGTGGGTTTTAGCCTTGCACTTGGAAGTTGCTTCATTATGAAGATTTTGATGTTGGATGGCGCATGACTCTCTTTATGTGACTATTCATGTGGCCTTTTATGTTGTGCATGTTGGCTTACCCAGTTTGATACTTTTGAGTTTTGTTGCTATAAAGGGGGAGTGGCTCTCAATGGGGATCCGATACACAAAGGGGTGCTAGGGTAACTCATTGAGAGTTTCTTAATCAAGTGAAAATAGTAATAATTAATTAGGGGGTTTGGGTAGTATCTCACATTAATATAATATAATGGATGCCTCTCTCATGGCTCAAGTGCTCGTTTAGGCTTGTGATGAGACGGGAAGGCCTGGAACGGCAGGACCAACTGCCTTGTCTTCATGAAAGGTATGTTGGTTCCATATAGTGTGTATGCGGGTCTAGCAACTAGTAGAGGTGGCCAGGTAGTTTGGTAGCCTAGGAAGGTTACCCCAGGGTAACACATAGCAACCTATGTGATGACACTCTTCCCTTTAGCAACCTTGCTTGTCTTGTTGGTTGTTTCTCCCTTGTTGTTCTTATAGCTCTAGAAGCAACTGTACCTAATGTTTATTGAGGCGGTTGTTTCTTATGTTCATTGTTGAAGCCTCTTTTCAGTTATTTAATGCTACAAATGTACCTCATGGTAACTTTATTGATGATAATGGAAGGTGCCCATTGATATTTATTGTTGGTTGATTTTGCATTCTCATTTGAGGGCTTTTGGAATTTATTGTTGATGTCACCACATATGGTTATTTAGTGTTGATCTATGATATTTAAAATTGGTTATTGTTGAATTTACATTACTTGTTGTGGTTATGTGTTGATGATGTTATGATATGTTCCTTGTGCTTATTATTGCTTTGTTTGTGGAGTCTTGTTAAGCCTTGTTCACTCAACTAGTTTAAGTTGTGGTCCTTCTTGTCATCTCGTAGCATGAGGGGAGGGCCTTAGGGTCCACATGGTCAGGTGGAACATACTATGCACCCCATTGGGTCCCCATTCAAGGATCATTTTACACAGTACCAAATTAGAGCTGGCATTAATGCTACATTTTATATTCATTCCAATTGTAATGTTCTATGTTAATGTTGTATCATTCTTGTTCATGTTGGGAAGCACACATTGTACCTTCATAATATTTGTAACGATGTAAACTCTGGAATTAAATGTAATGTGATTAGTTGGATTTTTGTTATTTATGTGAGTAAAAGGATTATATGTTAGATCATTTGCAAGTAATGTGGTCATGTTACCCCAAAGGATTTAGTTAGATGATTTATATGCATGGTTTCATTTCTAGTGTTGTATGTTAACTTTCATGACATGTTAGTTTTACCTTAAAAAAAATTGTGCTATAAATGTTGGTTTTATGTTTTCCTTTGGGGTTTGCATGGTGGGGCATTATAATATTAGTTTAGTAAAGATTTTTTGTATATGTAAGCTTTAAAAGCATGCATTATCATCATCTTTTTATAGTTTTACTATATATGACATTTTTAAGGAAATATAATATAGTATTCTAATTTATAATACTAATATATATCATTTTATAATATTTGTTATGGAAATAGATATTAATTTACTATATTATCATGCTTTTATATTTTTTTAGAAGATTTTTAACAAGATTATCTTGAATATCTAATACAAAAAAATTAAATAAATACAATATTATATATATAGGATGATAATAATGAATACTTTTAAAGCTTACATATAAATAAAATATTGAATTTAATATTACAATAAAATGAGAATTACTAAATTGATATTAAAAAATTCAAGATAATCTTGTTAAAAATATTTTAAAAATTATTAAGGTAATCTTGTTAGAATCTTTATAAACTATTACTTTTAATATTATTTTTAGTTTTAAAGTTGTTTTAAAGATGTATTGCCAACATTTCATTTCATACACAAACTTATGTGAACACTACCCTTCAACTATATAATGCACAAAGAGCTTCTAGTGCATGTACACTATTTAGAAAACAAATTTGTCAAGGGTGTATGTTGTCTGAATTGTATAGAGCTTCACTTGGTAATGCAAGCTTTAGTTGTGGTTTACTTTATGCATATTGGATTGATGATTTTCTTGGTTGCATATATTACTACAGATAAGACATTTAATATTGAACCAAAGGCAACCATCTTCAACAAGGGAGAGACAAAAGTCTAGATTGTGATTGGGAGAGGGAATTGCAGATTGTGTAGGTATCTATATTTCTTATTTTACTTGTAATCAATTGTTTTTTAATTGTAATATGAAACATAATGATTTTTTTTTTCCTTCTTGATATCGATTTGAGTTTTTTGATTTGAGTTTTTGGATTTGATTTTTTTTATTTAAGTTATTTTCTCTTTCAAAAGTTTATTTTTTGTTTTTTATACCACATTCTACAAAGTGTTGCCAGTATAATCTCTGATATATATGATATCACTATTATCTTTAGGATTTTTATTTAATTTCTTAACTTCTGTATGATTTTCAAAGATATTGATTCTCTCATCCTACAAATATGAATCATTTTCTTCATTCATACTAGAGTGATCTACTATATCAAATTCAGAACAACTCCTACATTTTTTGTAATACTCTAAATTAACCTTCAACTTGCTAGGGTTTTGCATCTACATTTGGTTTCCTTGGATGAGCAGTACCACTAATTCATGTTGTCTTCAAGATTTTTATTTAATTTCTTAACTTTTGCATGATTTTTAAAGATATCAATTCTTTCATCCTACAAATCTAGATTGTTTTAATATTGACCTATTAGTACTCAAGTGTGGCCAGAAGTTCATAATAAAATTCTGAAAATGAGATTAATGCCAAAACACTTTTTGATGTTTAATAAATGTAAAATTAACTATCTGTACTAATGGAAATATAATTTTGATTTTTACAATTTTTGGGTTAGAATGTACTCTCAAGGGGAGTGTTTAGGAGTGCAAATAAATATGACATTATATCTACTCATGATCAATATTTTTAATTTTATTCACACAAGTTATCCTATCACAACAAATGCACATACAGATATGGTGTCCATAATTTTTAGTTTATCATTTGGACAATCCAAAAACCACTCCCTTTCTCCAGTTAATTTATTTTTAAAATTTCCTAATGTGGTGGTGTTCAGTGGAAGGCCAATGATATTTTTAAAAATCTTGCAATACTAAACTTATTATTATTAAGTTATTGACAAGTGTAACTAGTATATGTAAAACTCTTCAAGTATGCATTGTGATCTATACTCTTGACGAAAGTTTTAATTTAAATATTAATAAATGTTATATAAGAGATATAATTAATTAAGTACAAAATCTAGGGTCAAGTTAAAGGGAGCTTGCAAGGGTGAAGAGAGGAAGTTTTTTTATGTCTCTATTTTTTCCTTCTTAAAGACCTCAATCCTCTATTTTGAAATCTTCATCTATGCACTACTCTTCATTCTCCATTTCAACATCTCTCATCACTATGTATGCCATTACCCAATTATCAATGGAGTACATAGTGATGAGAGGTTTCGAAATAGAGGATATCAAAGAGTAATTAGACACGTTCATACAAAGCTTTTCAATGTAAATGAAAGAAGATAGAGGAGGTAAGTAAGTTGATAACTATTGATATATTGTATGTTTTTTAAATGAGTTTCAATTTAGGTGGGTCTTGTTTAAATCAGGGTTCATCCTAGTCTTTTGTTTCCTTTCCCTTGAATTTTTTGATCTATTATATTATTTCTATAATTATGAATATGTTTGTAGAACAGTTTAGTTGTAGCACAATTAATCTCACACAATTATTGAAGATGAGATGGATGATCTATCTCCCATAGAGAAGCAACATACAAAGCCAAAAAAATAAGAGCATGGTAAGACTATTTACACATAAAATAGCTACGCATTGTATTCTAAGGAATTTTTTTACCATTGATTTTAGAAAATGAATTGTTCTATATTTTATGATTACTTAACTCTTTTCATATATTTTGAATAGGGAGAAATAAAAATTAGAGAAGCTTAGTCTGATAGGACAAAGATATGCAATAGACATGGTCGAGCTAAGTTTGAAAAGAATTTTTTTTCCAAGTTTTGTAGTTTGGTGAATGTATCTAGGAGTATGAGTGTGGGTATGTGCAGGATCATCATGGAAAAAATAGGCCCTTAAGTTGGCAAAAAATTCAAAAAAATCAAAGTTAGGCAACTTGATGTAAAAATTTGAATAAGTTATCTATATTATTTCAAAAATATGTAAGAATAGAATCTGTAGAGAATTGAATGTAGTTTCTAAACTACTAGATTTGTTTAAAAAAATAAAAAATCTATTTGGTGAAAATTTGAAATTTCAACGTAGTAGTACTTAAATTTCAGGGAAAAAATATGAAGTAGGTGTTTGTCTAACCTCCCTAACTATAATAAAATGATAATTAATTTTTATAAGATTTTAGATATAAGTAGATGACTCATGTCCCAATGTGATGCATATTCTTTTGTAATTTGTTTCCAAGTAAATAATTAATTATGATTTTTTTATTACAAATTTTAAAAAATATAAAAAACTCGTATGTCTAACCACCTTAACTTGGTCAAAATTTCATGAAATTCAATTTTTATTTTCTTAATCCTATAGTATGTGAAGCATAGAATGTGATGCATGTTTTGGATTCAAAAAATGTGATACCGTTTGAAAGCTATAGATGTTTTTCAATAAGCCTATCAATAAGGACTTTATTCATAATTTGAATAGAAAATGAATAATAATTACTTATTAAATTCAAAGTAAAGCATAATTTATATTGGTGGAAAGCTGAGAATCTCCTTTAAAAACCTTTTTCATTTCATCAATTTTGGGTTAAAAAAAGTCGTCAGCCACATACCCATCATATTACCACTTTTTGGCCCATCATGATCCTGCACATACCTGTGTAAAGATAATATAGAGATAAAAATGTGATAATAAATGTGTATAATGATGGGTCGAGATGATAGAAATGATCCCAACCTCATGCAATACATTTCTTTGTAAGGAAAGCAGAGGTGCGAAGACAGCTATCCTAATGTCAAAACCACAAGGAAGAATGCAGACAATACTTTTAATTTCCAAATTACAATCCAATTAAGACACACATGAAAGATTTACAGAAACAAAAAAAAACACAAAGACAAATGAACACCAGATTTACGTGGGAGAACCCTTTTGGGAAAAAATCCACCACACCAAGCCGAATCTCTTTGTATTTTAGTAATCAACAAATTACATACAATGCAGAGACACAACTCTCTAGTATCAGTTCTTACAGTTGCTTCATTCACTATTCAATCTATTATAGAAAAAAGATCTCACAGATTCAATGCCAATTCAACTCAGAATAATCATCATATCGAATCTTACCACATTTTGATTTTATCCTTTGTGTATCATTATCTGCAATTTCCCATCAAAGAAATTTTCCTTTCCAACGTAGATTTTTCCTTGCAGACAGTTCAACTACAACGCTGCAACTATTGCAAAAATCCAACTGCCAACTATTTGAATTTTGCTTCCTCTGATTGGTCCACAAGACACCACATAGGATAGTCATCAATCAGTCAAGAGCATTCAACCTGTGTTGGAATGTTGGTGAGACACTAACTGTGTCTCCCTGATGCCAACACAACAACATTCGATATTTCCAAGAGTCCTTACTATCGGTAAGAGGTTATACCGAGTCCAGAAAGCTATCACTAAGACTTCACCCTATCGCCAAGACCTCATACCAATGATCATCACTTGTATCACTATCGCCAAGACTTATCGTTATCGGTGAGACATCATACCAAAGCTCCAAAGTCACATCAAAATGTCCTACCATCGCCAAGACTACCATCTTTCGCCATGACATCACACTGAGCCTTCATGTTATTCTGAAGTGTTCATTAGTTGGCAAGACTTATCGCTATCGCCAAGAGGTTACATCGAAGTCTCAAGTCATACCGAGCAAACACCCATTAACAAGACTTACCGCTATCACCAAGAGGTTACACCAAGACATCTTATGTTACATCAAAGTCACACAGCCATCAACGAGACCTCACGAGTCAGTGAGATGTCATACCGAAAGGTAAGGCTTCTACCGAATAGTCTACTGCTTTTCCCGAGTGGTCACAGCAAACACAACATGTCACCTTGAAGACCATACACTATCAGTGAGACTTCAACAGTCACTAAGAGGTCTTACTAAGTGTTCAAGACTCTCCCCGATGACTCTGAGTGAATTGTTGTTGGTGAGACAACCTTCCATCGCTAAGACTACATACTGAAACACTTGTGTTACTTCGATGACTTCAGTCGGTAAGACATCAACAAGGTCTCAGCAACCAGAACTTTTCACAAGGATTCAGAATAGCTAGTCAGCCAAACATCAATAATGTCACACTGAATTTTCCCTTCAAGAGTTACATGCCAGTAAGAATTGAGGCACATTTTCCCAAAAATATTCCACTTGATGAAGATCTTATTGACACCTCCAGAGCATAATAAAACTACTGAAATTCATGGGCCTTAAGGCCCATCGAACTTGAACACCACCTATACTTGTTTGTACTCGTAGGCTTCATCAATGCATCTGCATCATTCTCCAAAGTATCCACTTTCCCCAAAGAAACCTTCCCATCCTCCACCATATATCATACAAAGTGATACTATACATCTATATGTTTTGTCCTAGCATGGAAAGTAGGATTTTTTGCCAAACATATAGCACTCTAACTGTCACAGTAAATATTAATTTTTCCTGCATCAAAACCAATGTTAGAACACAAAATTTTTAACCAGATTGCTTCTTTACAGGCATGTGTAGCTTCCATGTATTCTACCTCTGTAGTGGACAAAGTAACTACAGCCAACCACTTTCACATCCAACTCACTGCACCACCATTCCTCATGAAAATATGTCCACTAGTGGATCTCCTGCTGTCAATGTCCCTTGCCCAATCAGAATCCACATAACCTTGAATGTTGAGAGTCCTCTGTGATTCAACCAAGTTTCCATGGTAACACAAAACATAGTCTAAAGTTCCCTTCAGATATCTAAACACTCTCTTCACAACATCCCAATATGTCCTTCCAGGATTAGCCATAAACTGACTAAGTACTCCCACTACTTGGGCAATGTCTGGCCTTGTATAGACCATTGCATACATAAGGCTACCAAACGCACTAGCATAAGGCACACTGGTCATGTCCTCCATCTCAGTAGGAGATTTTGGATAGTCTTCAACAGATAGCTTCGTTCCCTGCAAAACTGGAACAACTAGCTACTTGTAATCAGTCATACAAAATCTCTCTAGAATAGTCTTGATGTACTTACTCTGACTAAGCCAAAGTTTT
This sequence comes from Sequoia sempervirens, assembly GCA_007258455.2. Taxonomy (NCBI): domain Eukaryota; kingdom Viridiplantae; phylum Streptophyta; class Pinopsida; order Cupressales; family Cupressaceae; genus Sequoia; species Sequoia sempervirens. The sequence goes on from VDFB02373365.1 coordinate 39,993,186, forward strand.
CTATTTTTTTTGTTCCTGGCTATTTCCATTCCCATAATATACCTTGCTGCACCAAGATCTTTCATTTCAAACTTTGTAGACAACTGAGACTTAAGATCAGAAATCATTAGCTTACTATTGCCTATGAACATATCATCAACATAGAGAGCAATAATAAGGACTTGATCACTTTCAGCTTTGTAATATACACAATGATCAGATTTTGATCTTACAAATCCCAATGACAAAAAAAATGTGTCAAAATTTTGGTACCACATTCTAAGAGACTGTTTTAACCCATACAAAGATTTCTTCAACTTGCAAACCAATAATTCTTTACCTTTTTCCACAAAGTTCTCCAGCTGGGACATATAAATTTCTTCTTCAAGATCATCATGAAGAAACGCTGTCTTCACATCCATTTGTTCAATCTATAAGTCATACGCTACTAGAAGTGACAAAAGAAATCTAATAGATGTCATCTTAGCTATAGGAGAAAATATTTCTCCATAACCAATTCCCTCTACCTGGGAATAACCTTTTGCAACTAGCCTTGCTTTATATTTTTCTACACTGCCATCCAGACCAATTTTCCTTTTAAATACCCATTTGCAGCCCACAACTTTTCTGCCTTTAGGCAATGACACCAAAATCTAGGTATCATTCTTTTCTAATGATGCCATTTCTTCATTCATGGCTTCCAACCAAGAGTTTGAATCAAACATTTTAAATTCCTCTTTCACAGTCCTAGGTTCATCAGTGCTAGAAATTAAAGCATAGGCACAAGTAGACTCTATTAAAGAAAACCCATACTTATCAAATTGCTTTCTTTCATGAGTTAACCTCCTCATAGGCTGAGGCTGAGGTGGTTTTTCATCTTCTTCAGAACTTTTAGAGCTACTTGAGCTTTCCTTAGTATCAAGTACATTTTGATTTTTCAATTCCTCTTTATCTGGTGTCGAAGGAATTTCTACTACATCCTTTTTATTTTTTGATTTCTTCTCTGACTACAGATCCAATGTAGAAGGCTTCAGTTCATGAAAGATAATGCTTCTACTATACAAAACCTTCTTAGTCTCAGGATTCCAAAGCTTGTATCCTTTTATGCCAGCACTATAGCCAGTAAAAATACACTTTATATCTTTTTTTTCCAACTTATATCTTTTTTCAAACAACACATATGCATATGCCTCACAGCCAAAAACACGAATATGTCTTAGAGAGGGCTTCTTTCCAGACCATGCTTCCAAAGGAGTCTTCTCAACAAGAGTAGAGTTAGGAGAATGATTTACCAATTAACATGTTGTAGAAACTACTTCAGCCTAGAACTTCTCCTCCAAGCTAGCACTACTCAACATACTTCGTGCTCTTTCCATTACTGTCCTGTTGAACCTTTCATCAACTCCATTTTGCTGTGGAGTGTAAGGTGTAGTCTTATTTCTTTTAATCCCATGATCTTTATAGTACCTTTCAAATTCGTCTGAACAAAAATCACCACCATTGTCAATCCTTAAACATTTTATTTTCCTACCAGTCTGATTTTCAACAAGGTTTTTAAATTCCTTAAACCGATTGAACACTTTTGATTTATTTTTCAGAAAATATACAAATGCTCTTCTTGAATAATCATCAATAAATGACACATAGTATCTTGATTTAGATAAAGAAGGAACATTCATTGGACCAAACACATCAAAATGTATATAAACAAGCAAACTAGAAGATTTGTGAGGACTAGAATAAAATGAATCACGGTGTTGTTTACCATTTATACAATGTTCACAAAACTCGAATTCGAGGTTACAATCTTCAAGCCCCTCAACTAGGTTTTCATTCTTCAAGGTTTTTAAACCTTTCTCACCAATGTGGCCTAGCCTATGATGCCAGGGCATAGTCTTTTCTGCTAGAAGTTTAACCTCCATGGAGTTTACACCATTAGGAGCATTTCCCTCTTTTCCTCCATGAGTAGCTTTATGTGACTTCGCAGAGACAATATTGCATTGAATAGCTTGTGCATCCAGCTTATACAAGGTATGAATATGAGCACTCCTTTCTAACACCATAGAGCCTCTAGTCATCTTGCAGCCATTTCCAGAGAATGTGACATGCACTCCAATATCATTTAGATTACTTACAGAAAGTAAATTATGAGCCAAACCTTGTATATGCATCACATCATTGATTCCCTTCACTCTTCCATCAGGGAATTGAATTCTGACTCTTCCATGGCCAACAATTTCTAAAGATTAATCACTTGCCAAATACACCTTTCCACCATCGTAGTTTTCATACTTCATGAACCAGTCTCTATGAAATGTCATGTGGAAAGATGCTCCAAAATTAATCAACCAGACATCATTAGATGCCCGCGTAGCCAAGGCTACAATGAAGGCTTATGCATCACTCTAAGAAAAATCATTGTCGGAAGAGGTCTTCTTCTTCTTCTTTTTCTCCTCCTTGCAATCCTTTCAGACATGACTAGGTTTCCCACAATTCCAACACTTCACCTTAGACTTCTTGCTAGGAGACTTTGATCTCTCTTTTGATTTTGATCTAGATTTCTTGTCCTTCTTCTTGCCTTTCTCCTTCAATCTGCCTCTAACAATTAGAGCCTCCTTTGCCATCTCATAAGATTTCCTTATCATCTCTTCTGATAACAAAGAAGTAACAACATCTTCCATCTTGAAAGTGGATGTCGTACTCCTAATAGCCATCACCAGGTGATCCCAAGAGTCTGGCAAAGAACACAATAAAAGCATACAACGATCTTCATCTTCAATCTTCACACCAACAGATGCTAACTAAGCAATCAGCATGTTGAAAGCATTCAAGTGATCAGAAATAGATCCTCCCTCCTACATTCTCAAAGAGTACAGCTTCTTCCTCAAGAACAATTTGTTCACCAAGGACTTGCCCTAATAAATAGATGCCATTCTTTTCCACAAGGAAGATGCATTCTTTTCTTCATGAACGTTCAAAAGAACAGAGTCTGCCAAACAGAGCCTTATCAGCCCTTTTAATTTTCTATCTGCCAGGTCCCAATCCTCTTGCTTCATGTCTTGAGGTTTTGTTCCATACACAACATTCCAAAGATCTCGGTCCACTAACAGATCTTCAATTTTGAGTTTTCACAACTCAAAATTGCTACCATTGAATTTCTTTATATCTATCTTTCTAGATGTGCTTTCCATCTTAATCTGTAATTAAATTATTAGACCTCTACCAAAACTTCCACTAAAAAAGAATTGACACAAAAAGCCCAACCCACTCACAAGGATAACACAACTATCCAGGCTCTAATAGCACTTGTAAGGAAAGTAGAGGTGCAAATCAGCTATCCTCACATCAAAACCACAGGGAAGAATGTAGATAGTACTTTTAATTTCCAAATTACAATCCAATTAAGAAACACATGAAAGATTTATAGAAATAGAAAAAATACACAAAGACAAATTAACACCAGATTTACGTGGGAAAACCCTTTTGGGAAAAAACCCACCACACCAAGCTAAATCTCTTTGTATTTTAGTAATCAACAAATTACATACAATGCAGAGACACAACTCGCTGGTATTAGTTATTACAGTTGTTTCATTCACTGTTCAATCTATAATAGAAAAAAGCTCTCACAGATTCAATGCGAATTTAACTCAAAATAATCATCACATCAAATCTTACCACATTTTGATTTTATCCTCTATGTATCATTATTTGCAATTGCCCATCAAAGAAAGTTTCCTTTCCAGCATAGATTTTTCCTTACAGACAGTTTAGCTCCAACGTCATAACTGTTGCAAAAATCTAACCGATAACTATTTGAATTTTTCTTCCTCTGATTGGTCCACAAGACACCATATAGGATAGTCAACAATAGGTCAAGAGTGTTCAACTTGTGTTGGCATGTTGGTGAGACACTAACCATGTCTCCCCGATGCCAACACAGCTAGCATTCATATTGCCAAGAGTCCTTACTATCGGCAAGAGGTTACACCAAGTCCAGAAAGCTATCACTAAGACTTTGCCTTGTCGCCAAGACCTCATACCGATGATCATCGCTTGTATCGCTATCGCCAAGACTTATCGCTATCAATGAGACATCATACCAAAGCTCCAAAGTCACATCAAAATGTCCTACCATTAGCAAGACTACCATCTTTCACCAAGACATCACACCGAGCCTTCATGTTATTCTGAAGTGTTCATCAGTCGGCAAGACTTACCGCTATCACCAAGAGGTTACACCGAAGTCTCAAGTCATACTGAGAAAATAGCCATTAGCAAGACTTACTGCTATCACCAAGAGGTTACACCAAGACCTCTTATGTTACACCGAAGTCACTGCCATCGGTGAGACCTCATGAGTCAGTGAGATGTCATACCGAAAGGTAAGGCTTCTACCGAATAGTCTACCACTTTCGCCAAGAGGTCACATCGAACACAACATGTCACCCCGAAGACCATACACTATTGGCAAGACTTCAACAATCGCTGAGAGGTCTTACCGAGTGTTCAAGACTCTCCCCAATGACTCTGAGTGAATTGTTGTCAGTGAGACAACCTTCCATCACTAAGACTACATACTAAAACCCTTGTGTTACTCCAATGACTTCAGTCAGTAAGAGATCAGTAAGGTCTTGGCGACCAGAACTTTTCACAAGGATTTAGAACAGCTAGTCGGCTAGACATCAATAATGTCACACCGACTTTTCCCTTCAGAAGTTACATGCCAGTAAGAATTGAGGCACATTTTTCCAACATTCTTGAACTAAAATTGAGGATTTATGGATCCTATGGAGTAGCTTGAGATCATGTATATAATGTGAATTTTATCTCTATTATTATAAATTTATGTTACATGTGATTTAAGAATACATATGGGTGATCCCACAATAGTGGTTTACAATTTTTGGCCAAACTAGAAGTTGAAATAATTTTTTAAAACTAAATCTTCACTTTCGGGCACCTATAGCATCTAAACCGTGAGGAATTTGAAGATGATACAAACTAGAGTTTCATGACATTTTGTATGTGGATTCTAAATATATTTTTTCCAAAAATTTTGGAATCAAATTGCACTTCTTTTTCCATCTCCTTTGAAAACTAATTTTTTCATAAAATAACATTTTTAAACGCTCACCATATAACATATAACTTTTTTTCCATGAAGGATAGAATTCTAGTTCTTTCGAATTTAGATTTGTAACTTCGATATCTAGTGCTTCCACTTGGTTAGATAGTTTTTTATTGAATATTTTTTCTTTAATCAAGTTTTGAAGTCAAACCAATTACAATTTAGACATAACGTGGCCATATAACGCGTAACATTTTTTGTATGTATCAAAATTCTTTTTTTTGGTTGGATCAAGGACTTCAATATCTAGTGCACTCATATTTTTCAAAAAATTGACAATATTATATTTTTCCACATGTACAAAACAAAGAGCTTGATTTTTAGTGAAAAACCTACATTCACAAGAAATAATATATGTCATATTTTCTCATCTTATATGTATAATCCATGCCACTTCCTTTGAACTATTTAATCATTAAAAAGTTGAAATTAATTAGTTGAAATTAAATTAAATTAAATTAAATTATAATGTAATATAATAAAATAAAATTGACATATAAAAGGGAAAAATGTAAAAATAAATATAAAAAGGATAATTTTAATTCATACAATAAAATACAAATTAATATATAACTTTTTTAAAATATATATATTTTATAGTCCATTATTATTAAAGCTATATTAAATTAAATGATAAGAAGATGTCACTCCACTCAAAAAATATATATGATAAAAATAATAAAAAATATTTCCATTATTTCCTTTTATTAATTACCATAAACTATTATTATGAAAACATTTTACATGAACACCTCTATTTTATAAAGTTACACTTATGAAGAATAAATAAAATTAAATAATGATTACTTATGAATCATGATAGATAGTAAGGTCGTTGATTTTGTTATGAAAATATTTACTTCAAAAGATGAACTTCTCATACTTACTTGAAAGCTTGAATCCATAACACTATATTATATAGTCCATTTTAATTATGCTATAATTACATCTAATTCTAACTCTACCCCTAAATCTAATTCAAACTCTAACCCTAATACTAATTATAACTCTACATATATAACCTTAAGTTAACTTTATTAAGGATAGGATTAGTGTTATAATTGGGGCTATGGCTCAAGTAGGCTTATCGTTCAATTGGGGTTATGATTTGATTAAGGTTAGAGTTTACTAAGGGTAAGTGTCCACAATATTAATTCTAACCCTAATTGTGATGATAACCCCAACCCAATTTCTAATTCTAACACTAATCATAATTGGAACCTTAACCCTAACCCTAATCTTACTACTAACGCTAGCCCAACAATAATCCCAATATATGTAACCATGATGAAAATAGGCACCTTGAGAAGGATATCTCTTAGTTTATTGTATATATGTATCAATATTTAATATATGTATGCTAGTTATAGAAGGAAAAGAAAATAATTAAATAAATAAGAATTTATTTAATTAATAAAGGATTGGGCTTGTGGATGCAAAATAAGACCATCTAAGGCATAAAGAAGCATCAATTTAAATAAGGTGGACCCAAACAAGTGTGAAAATGTAAAGAGATACATTTTTCTACACTATAGGAATGCATCACAAAAGTTGGGATAACCAAACAAAGAGCCAATTGGATCACTAAGATTCTAGAGTATGATATGGACATCCGACCAAAATAGCTGGTTCGAGGAAGAGACCTATGTGAATATCTCATGCAAGAAGTTGATCCCTAGGTAGGAGAAGAGACCGATTGATTCTATGCAAATCAATTTGAGTTTGATGATTCATGCATAGTTGATTAGATGAGATTCATATAGATGAATTGATACCCACCCAACATCCTTCCACACAAATAAAGATATTATAGGCTTCAAGGTACCAGATATGTACTATTCAAAGGACTTCCTTTTACAAGAAATCATGATGGAGTCCTCTTCTGATGTGTGGATGATCCACAAGCCAAAAGAATTATGGACAAGTTCCATAATAGCCCAGAAGGCGTACAATTCTCCACCAAGACCATCACTTTAAAAATCATGCAAGCAAGATACTACTGGCCCATGACATTCTTCGAAGCTCACCACCTAACTTTAAAAAATGCACCTAGTGCCAATATTTTGTTGGTAAGGAAAATAAATCTTTCATGTTGTTGAGCCCAATCATAATTGAAGAACCCTTTGCACAGTGGGGGTTAGATTTTATTGGGATGATCAATCCCATTTCCATGTGGGACACAAATGGATACTCGTAGCCACTCATTATTTCACAAGATATATGGAGGAAATTCCTCTAAAGAATGTTACAAAAGCTTAGATTGTCAATTTTCTTGAGGAACTAATGGAAAGATTTGGTTCAGCAAAGATCATCATCTTAAATAATGCATGAGCCTTTGGAGGCTCTGGGATGTCAGACTTCTCCCTCGAGCATGGGGTCTACCTCAAGACTTTGTCTAACTATTACTAGCAAGGGAATGGGCTAGCAGAATTCACCAACATGAACCTAATTAAGTTGATAAAGCATATCAGGTTGGAGCAGCAAAGAGAATTGCATAGGCATCTATGATCATCCTTATGGGCAGACTGAATTATGTAAAAAAAAACTTTGAAAACCTCCCCCTATGAGTTTATGGATGGAAAGGAAGTAGTCCTACCCATTTTGATGGAGATCCCAATGCCACAACTACTAAAGTCCTTGGAAATTGAGGAAGATAGTGGGATGGAAGTGGGACTAGTTGAGCTATTAAGCCTCCAGGAAAAAAGAGAAAAGGTGTTTGATGCCATGATTAAACACCAAGCAAGTGGTGAAATGATGGTTTGACAACCAATTTTTAGGGAAGAGATTATTGTGCTAAAATTCTATGAATGATCTACAAAAATAGGGTAGCATGCCAAATTTGATTCACTATGGAAGAGTCCCTTCCATATTCACAAAAGAAAAGAAAGCAATGTGTATGAGCTAGAAGACATGAATGACAACATTTTGGATATATGAGTAAATGGTATTCATCTAAAACTATTCAATTAAAATACACATAGTTCATTAAAAATTTACCTTATGTACCATATGTAAATTTTGTAAATAAGTGTTTTGTGAATAAAGTCATGGGTTGAAATAGGAAATACTATATTATATTCATGAGAAATCATTTACATATAGTATGGAGTTTTGAGTAGTAAGCTCTCGATGAAGCGTGAAAATATTCCCCTTCAAAATCCAAAGGGATATTCATCATTACAAAGCAAAAATGGGAGGTGATATAGAAAAGAATGAGAAATTTAGCCTCCATAATAGTGATAGTCAAAGAACATAATATTTTTTAAGATTACAAGAGCAAATAGCAACAGGGTTTTCATCACATAGGATTATAGAAAATGCACAAGCTTCAATCCTCCATGCCAAGGCTATAGACCAAGTTCTCAAAGGAAATGATCCATTCAACATCATGAATGGGATCCACATTGTTCATCTTCAAGAGGAAAGTGGTTGCAGGTTAGGATCATTGTTTGTGGCACTCAAGATCCATGGTTTGAAAATTAGTAAGGAAGGACAACCAAGGTACCACCTTCACATTTCTATGTTCCTATGTGAGTCCATTATAAACAGAACACCAACACCAGGGACAACCACCTAAACAATTTCATCTAGCCCATCCAGATATGATAGATGGAACATTGCTTGGAAAATATCAACTATTCATGATTTAGCAGCATTGAAATCCAACAACAAGGCCTTGAATTGAGAGATTATATTGGTAATCCTTCACATACAAGCATTTGATCCCATCAGTGCTAATCTCCCTAACAAAGGATCCTTGCAGCTTTTAGCTCCAAAGCTGAAGTGGATTACCCAGACTACTCATTATTTAGCAAGAAATTTACCAGACTCAAATGGAAAAAGCACACTATAAGAAACTTACCAACTTAATGCAAACTTAATGACTATTCTCACAAGATAGTCATGCTATTTATAGAAAAATATGAGCTAAAAAAGCTTTCAAATGGAAAATCTCTTCCCATTGAACGATGATAGAAAATATAAGTTGTTGGTAAGGATTAAAGGGTGGATCATAGAAAAGGGATTTGGCAAGGGTTTGTAGAATTAACTCAAGCATCATGAATTAGTGATCCTATATACGACTTGTCACCATTTTTTCATCACCTTCATCAATGCCAACCAACTCACTTGTGTGAAAAGATGTTTTTTGAAGCCAACTCTTGCTTAATTAACACAAATGTATTTTCTAAACAATGCTTCTCACTGCTCAAGGTTATCTGTCTCCAAGGTCAGCAAAAGTAATGTACTATTTTGTTCCTACAGTGAAGTTGGTATTTCCAAGAAGTATGGGCCCTCACTCTACACGTATTACATTGTTCGAAATGCTTAATGAGCTATCGATAATGGTAACACATTTACTGCATGTGTATTTGAGAGTTGAATGAGCCAAAAGAAAAAAATTCTATCGAACTCTTGAGTAAAGTATTTTTTGAGAGGTTAGTTTATAGAAATATTCGAAGAACATGAAAAATGGTTGAAGCAACATCTTCTAGTTGAAACGATGAAATCTTGTTCTCCAAGATAGGTTATTTTAATATATTTGGAGATCTCTTATATCAATGCTCCAATGCCACTAGAGAAAATATTTTTGCATACCAAAACCATATAGCCATGCCACCACATCAAAAATGAGGTTTTCAAATATTTTGCATATAACATCTTCAACCCCATGTTGCACACAAACCATAAAGGCCTTAGGGAAGGGGTGTTGTAGAGAATGATTGCCAAAAGGCTGAGAAAAGGCCTTGGAATGAGACTCTAACATTATGGTTTTCCATTATATAGGTCACCCTCCATGCATCCATTTCCATAGCTGGTAGACATATGTATGAAAAATTTGCATGAAGGAATCGAGGTTATCAGTGGTGACAAGCTAAAAATTGCCATTAATGCAGCAACTATCGAGGATATGATATGTAGGCTCATGGAAGAATTGTAGGAAACTGGGAGAGATAAGATGAAGTTCTACATGGATGAAATGAAGCAAGAGCCTAAAAATGAAGAAATTGACTTCTCTTTGTCATATAGACAATTCCATTTGGACTTACAGGCCATCTTTTCAATGTTAGCCTACGTATATGGCCATAAAAGATACTGAGGTTCTCAAATACTAGATGGGCTTGGCCTTCATGCTAAGGAAGGAAAGGAGCAAGAAATTATTTGAATTTTCCAAAACAATTGCAGACATAATGCTTAAGTAATTAAGTGGATATAACCATGCTTTTAAGTTCAGGCATTTCTCTTTTCTAGTGCACTTGGTTTTACATCAAAACCCTAAATTCTTCAATAGTCATTTGTCACTCAATATTTTTGATGCATCAAGGTTATATAAGCCAATTTCAGCCTAGACCCATGTGTTTTCAAGCACATGGAAAATTTATTATGCATTTTTCAACTACTTCCTACTACCCGTGCTTCTAGATTTAACACAGTGGCCTCAACAAAGGTTTTATCTTGAGGGTTTAGAATGGATGTGGAATCACCAAACCTCAATATATTATTTTATGGGGGTTGATTATAATTTTATTAGATGCCATGGTTTTAATGAAGAGCCCTTTAGATTACCAAAATTCATAACAGACAAGTGTCGTCAAGCAACAATTTTCAAGAACACTTATGGTGCCAAGAGGCACAAGAAGCAAATTCATGTGATTCCCCTCACTATTTCCAAAATCTAAGTAACTCTAATAAGGAGAGAAGAGCAAGATATTTTAACCAACAATTTGGCTTACCTTGGCTTAGTTCTCATTTGTGATAGATGGAAATACAATCTTGTTGGGAATTTTTCATTCAAGCATGAAAAATAGTTGTATTGGGAGGAAAGAAAAACTGGGCCCAATAGAGGGAAAAGGTCTATATTGACCTATCTTTCATACCATTAATGCAACCCTCATGACCTGCTTTCTACCCAAGAGTAGTAGAATTCCTACAAAGTGTCTAGATGGACAAATCCCTCAAGACTTAGTCGAAAAGTCTGAGGTGGTCGGAAAGAAAAATGACTGATTTCTGGAGGTACCAATAGGAGATCAAGTAGCTAGGTCCCTAATATGGATTTGTTAAAGCAATAGATGAGCATTTCAATGAGATTTACAATGTGAAGGTCAAATCTGATACTGATCTAGGGTATAATCGAGGGGCTGAATAGGAAAATTCACCAATTTTTGATTGGCCACCTCAAGCATTCGAAGCAAGAAAGGGGAAGGAAAAGGCATCACAACACAAGGAGATGAAAATATCATCCTCTGTCAGCATTCTAACACAAGGTAAGTTGACCCAAAGGTCTTCTAGGAGGTCTTTCATAGTTCAAAAGGCCCAAGGTTTGATGGGATTAGTTTCCAGAGAATTTGAAGCAACCAGTGTGCCCCCTACAAAGAAAAGGATAATCCAAGATAGGTGGAATAGGCTCCTCAAACAAGGGAGAATAAAAGTGGACTTTTCTCCATAGGTATCTTCAGCCTCGACAATCAAAGTAAGTTTCACACCATCCATTATTTCTTCCACTACATTAATAGCCATTGTCCCCTCACCTATAGAACATAATCCTCCATTCATAGATTCTAATCTGCTCACCCTTAATATAACCCTAACTATATTTGATAATGGGCCTCATATAGAGACCCCACACATTGAATTCATGTCTTCTTCCTTAGCCATGATTGACACTTTGATCACTTTATCTAAGGTGAAAGTAGTAAATATAGAAATTCCCATGCTATAGGTCTCACTACCTTTACCTACTTCTAGGCATGTCCCTCTTTCTCGCCAACTATCCCTTTTACCCCAATGAGCACCCCTTTTCCTCCTCAAGTCATACATGGCATCCCAACCTTTTCACAGATAGTACTTCCTTTTGCTTCCCCCCAAACTCAATCAGCCGAAAGAAGCCTTATTATTACCCTCTATGGCCTACCCATAGGTCTCTCTGTTGCTACACAAAGTATTGAGTCTCCATAGAAACTTTGAACCTAGATGGAATTAACTAGGAAAGCCCAACAAGAAAGAAAACAAAGGTTGGGGGAAAAGGACATGGAAAATCAAGCTACCCTAAAGCTAGAAACCTATTTTGATGGGGAGCAAAATTCTCTAATTATTTCGGCTATAAGACCACAAGTGTCCAAACTAGAAGGAGAGATGCAATATGAAGATTATGATATCCAAACAATGGGTCTCAATATGAGCAAAGCTCTCTTGCATGAAAAAATAGGCCTCACCAAAGCAACACAAAAAGTGGCTTACACTGAATATGACAAATTGGATAAAAATTTGAAAAAGTACGAGGTAGAATTAGTGAATTTGAATGCCATAGTGGATAGATTACAAGTAGAGATTAGGGAAAAGGATATGGATATGGCTCGCTTGAGGCAAGCGCAAGATCAACAAGGGGAAGTGGCTAAGTCTCTTGAGGACACTTAGAATCAAAAGATTAACTTTATGCTGAAGTGCAAAGATTGGAATGCAAGGTTGAAGCTGAGCACAAAATAATAGAAGATATTAGGACCCAAATGCAAGAGGTCATTAAGAAATATCAGTAGAAGCAGAAAGAATTTGACAATATGATAGGTTGACAAAATAGTATATATATATATATATATGGAGTTGCAAAAGGAGCTTTAGGAGATGGGAAAAGAAAGGGATGATATGCAAGAAAATTTGGCCAACACTAGATCTCAAGCAGCCAAAAATCACCAAAAGTCCTAGGTGAAAGCAAAGAAGGAGAGATAGGAGAAGTAAGACATCAATTGTATTCTATAGAATCACAATGAAGAGGTAGAAAAGCTAAGATCAAAACTTTCAAGTGCCCTCTAGGAGATGCACCAATTGAAGAAGGGCATGAAGGCTAAGGAATACCAATTCTAGCAATAACTAGCTATTGAACAAGGGTTTGGGCTCCTCTCGATACTCCAAAAAATTATTGTCCTCCCATTGAGAAAGAATCACGGTTGCAATAGTGGCCTTAAAAATAGCATTGAGATTCCTAATGAATGCACAAGAATTGAATGCGAAGGTCAGCCCAAAAATTGACCAAATTTTGTGTAAATAGTTGGCCTCCTACAATGATCTAACAACTAAGCCATTATAGTTGTGATTCAGAGATTGGACATCTAATCTGAATAGCTATTTCAATCATCATGAAGGTGCATTTAACTTGTCAACCTAGGGATGTGAACTTGAAATGGGTCAGCACAATATGTCCACTAAGGATCCAAAGTAGCCATATGCATTCTATAGCTAAGAAAGACACAATGTTGAAAGTAAATTGCTTGGAAATAAATAACATAAATGTTGAGCATCAACCAACAACTATACTAAGCTGAAATGCATGACAAAAATGAAAATATCAGCGAGCAAATAGGAAACTACTTTGTCTACTTTGGCTATAGGAACAATCACATAATGGAATTCTAGTGGCTCTAGGAATAGTCAGTGCCAGATTTTTAACTACTGAACAAAAGTAACAACTAAGCTAAAAGATGGAATGCTCACCAAGTGGTTCCCCTTGGATGAGTATTCCTTAAGAAAAATGTAAACTCAGATGCACAAACTCATAAACTCATTTTATTCATTGGAAAACAAAAGTACAATAGAACATCATGATTGTATTGCTAAAAAACTAAGAATACAAATACATCATCAGATTAAGCAACCTCTTTCGAAGGAGCATTTGAGTCTTATTTATAGGGAGAGAAGCTACTAACTAATCACCCAAAAAGGAAGTCATCTCCAATAGATTAGGAGGACACCACTTTAGGGAAAGCATGAAAAGTGGAGAGGCGGTTATGCATGTGTGAACTTTGGTTAGACAATAATGCCTATATTCGCTCAACATACAATTAAGACCATTTACAAGGTAGTTAAAAATTCGATTTGAATGAGGAATATCCCATCGTGATGATTCTTCCATTTTTCAACCTTTGAATGACCACCTTGTTAACCGTTATGGTGAATGACCAGCTGGCAGAATCTCCCTTAATTGTGTAGGCAGCTAATTATATCTACAAAACAATGTCAGTATACACAACAATTGCATATATGTAACTATATTAAAGTAGCATTCATTAATCCACATGTAAAATCAACACAGATAGTTCATATAGCATGTCAATGTCATTAAAGATTGTAAAAATAAGCTTATGCCCAATGTCTATGGTTTTGAGGAAATATCATGAAAAGATCATCATCCAAACATCAAATTCTTTGGAAACTATGGAAAATAGACAATAAACTTATATCAAAATTGAGTCATAAACTGGACTCCTCATAAATCACCCACCATTCTAAAGAGTTGAGAAATTTGATCACCAAATTGTATAAAGTGACTAAGGAAGCTTTAAGAGATGTTGGAATCCTAGATCAGAGGGCAGCTATAAGGAAAGAAAATGAATTCATCATCTGCACCTAGGTCACCATGAAAAGCAAGGATTATTAGTTGGTATTGACTAAAAAGGTCAGAGATATTAAGGAAGACCTCAAGGTTCTAATCCACTTCAAACTACCCACCTTATTCTTGCAAGATAGAGAGGTGTTGAAAAAGGAACAAATCAAAGAGGCCATCAGGCTCAAATAGAGGACTTCTCAGTGCTCCAAGGTTTGAGCTCATCACCTTCAGTCGAGGAAATCAAGAAGGCACTTCTTCCCTTGTCTCTAATTTACTACCACATTAGAGTGGCCTCATCAAAATGGGGTGGGGTTTCTTTCAAGGAGGTCCTTCACCTTGACCAAGCCTATGAGACATTGTGCTCACTTGTTTCACCTTCCAACGAGGAATGAGAATTCCAACATGTTGCTTTCCTTAAATGCTGAGGATTCTTTTATATCTATGTTCATGCCGCAACAAGAAAAGGCCCCCTACGAGTCTCCAAAAACTGTGGAGCAATTTTTCTCTAAGTGTTTTTGCTTTTGGTTTTGGTTCCTTCATTCTTTATTTTGTGTCTCCTACTTATTTTTTGTGCTTTGATGGCATTGTGCCTCAAAGGATAAAGTTACTCCCACAAAAGGGTGTGTAATGTGCCACATAGTGGTTGTGTGACTTTTTCCTTTATCACTTTCCTTTTGGGCCCGAAAAGGGACACGTGGCTGCATGACAAGAATTTAATCCAAAATACTCTCATGGACTTAGAAATCGCCCACCAACGTGCCATGTCAACCACTTCTATTGGGTGGGTTCTTTCACCCACGGGTGTATTATTCCTTTGGTGGTGTTTTTCGGGCAACACAATAGGTCTTATTTCTTCAAGATTGATCTTTTGGGGTGGCATCATTATTTCTTGTAGTAGATTGGATCAGAATTTTTCTAAGATGTAATGACCCCAGATCCTCTTTTGACAACAAATCTTTGCAAATCTTTTGAAATATCTAGAGCCATTAATGAAGCAACTCAATTTTTATTTGCAAATATTACCATGATTGAATCAGATGCTTGATTCAATTATGAAGTATCAGATAAAGACACCTCTTGGGGGTTAATTCCTATTAGCTATAGTGTTGGCTCATCTCTTTGGCTCTATAAAAGGAGGTTTCAATGGCTCGATCATCATGATAAGAATGAATGTTTTTTTATCTGTTAGAAGATTAGAAAATGGGAGGAATAGAAAAGACTTTTACGGAGCTTTGTTTCCACTCTATGGCATGTTAAATGGTCAAGATTATTATTCGGATTGGTATCAAACATTTAAATTTATGTTATTTATTTCAAGAACAAGTAACTATAGGGAGAAATCTATGAGATTGTTCATCTATGGCCTTTTTCATGCATTTTCTCTCTTTTCTGTATATGTTGAATGCTTTATGCCAAGTCATATTGATATAGTCTTGGTGATTGCCATATATTCCATTAGTTTTTATGTTTTGGACAATGCTATCTTTCAGAAGTTGAATCATGTTCATTATACTCTTTCATTTTATGTGGAGATTATGTTAGCTTTCATATTTGAAACAAAGAAAATTTTCATTCTCTATATTTTAGGAGATAAAAACACAAATTTTCCTCAAGTTTCATTTAGGAAAACCTTAGAGATCTCAATATAGGGATATAATTGAGTGAAAGAGATCTACAATAAGGTGTCCTAGGGTGTGATTAAAGACAATAAATGGGGCTCACCACCAAGAAAAGGATTGGAAAGACAAGAGATGAATACAATGCGAAAACCTAATTATATGACATATAATATGAAACCAAAATATATAATGACAAACTGAAAAATGAATAAAAAGGTACCTAGAGGAAATATGTGGTCAAAAGAAGCTCTAAAACCCTAAAATTTTGTTGTTTGAAGCTTACTAGAAATGATACATCAGTATCAATGATTTACTCCTAGATTAGGGTTTCTTTACAGAAACTGGAATCTCTCAAGGACTGATCTAGATCTCTTGAAACCTAGAAAAAGACAGTGCTGGGAATCATACAACACAAGTGGAAATTTCGTCCAATTATTAGGGTTTGGCTGAAATTTTGGTATTCTCTAGTGATCTCCTGTAGCTTCTCTCTTGCCAAATCTCTAATTCCTAAACACTTAATTGTAACCTAGAGGATACTTTCCATTATCTTGCAATGTAGATGGCAACTTGAAAACTTTTCTCCAATCTTCCAATTTAGTCTTCAAATGATCTTTGAGTCTCCAAAACACCTAGATCTGCAATCACACATCAAAGAGAAGAAAAAAATGTTTATTGTTAGGGAATAGGGGTTTTCCTAGTTCAAACCATGTTTAGGTAATTAAACCTTATGATGAAATAATGAAACATGGACAACACTACCCTGTATGATGTATTGAAGTGTATATATGCAATCTAACATAAAGTACCCATGAAGAATGTATATCTTGATCTTGAATTGAATATGAAACAATTCTTAACATGGATCTCCAAAGCTACATCAAAAATATTAGCTTAATCAACATGCATGATGCACTGGGCCTTTGACATGATGATGGATCTTTAATTTTTGCAACAAATGATGAAGAAATATTCCCTTGACTACCTCAAAAATGCTCTTGTGAACTCTATGGTGTGCATGTGAAGTCTTAGAATACTTAAATCTTGATTAATTAGGTTGATATCATGAATTCTTAGATGAAATCATAATTTGAAACCTTGTTTATATAGGAATTCCATCTAACTTACTATTTATTAGATGCCAAATGTTGACATTCATGAAATTTGAATTTAAAACCCTGATTTCCCACTCAAAACCCTAAAAATTTGCCAAATGGGACTCGTACGACCAAGTTTGTATATGGGTCACATTTGGGTGAAACTCATATGCCCATGGTGGTGTATGGGTCCCACTAGGGCTTTTCAGGCAGAGGAAATGTCAGGAGGTTGGAAAATTAAGTGTATTATTGATTATGTTAGGATATCGGTCGAAATAAGTCTTGAGATGCATAATAAAATGTTTTAGGGGCCTATTAATGATGATATGAAGTTCATAAATGTAAAAGGGCCCAAAAATTAATGTGAAGGCATAAATAAATACACTTTACAACACTAAATTAAGGAAAAATTAGGCCTATTTAGCTTAAAAGATCCGTAAACCTAAAGTGAATCTGTAAAAAAAAATGAAAATCTACATCAAGGAAACATTAGGTTCATTTTAAGTTTAATAATTTCTAAATTAAGTGTGAAAATGTAAAGGATGACATTTTTCTACACTACATTTAGCCCCCACTTTAGTGAGAGGAGGAACTTGCTTCAAACTCACACTAAAGTAGACATTTAAGAGGGGTCCAAGTGTACCAATGTGGATGGTCTAGGATGAAAAAGATCAAGGGGGTGGTCAAGCCCCTAGGATCCAAGATCCTACATCAAACTAGCATAAGCAAAAAGGGACACACACAAGGTATATGTCACTAACTCATTTGACTGCAAAATCCAATGAAACTGTCTAACAAAATATGTATAATTTGATGTATCATCGGGTGCTTGTAAAATTTGATGTGTAATTTTCAATTTTTTGAAAGTTTATCCCTGACGTTCGTCGAAATGTCAGCTATCATTTTCGTCGAATTTTTGACAAACATGAAAAAAAATAAAAAAATTTGTGGCTGACATAAAGAAAAGTGAGTTCGTGCCTGATTTATTGTGACAATGCTTTGCACTACTTGAGACAATTTGTGGAGAACTAAGGATGATTTTCTTGGGAAAAATCAGAAAAAATTCAAGAAGATATCACCAGGTTGAGGGTAGTCATTGTCTTTTTGTAGAATTCAGTTGTGAAGTTAGATTTGTAGTTCTATGTTTGAAAATAATACTTTAAAGCAACATCTCATCATATTTCATTTTTAGAGGTTTAGGGTTTTGAGAATTTCATGTCCAAATTTTGTTGTGTGGAATCACCATAAGATCACAACCAAGGAATAGATTCTTGTGACTGTAATTATGTGATCCATAACTCTATTGGTCATGTGGCACGGTTGTGCTATAACAAATACAAGATGCATTCATGTGTGACCCAAGTTTAATGTGGCTATGTTGTGATAGAAATGGAGGCACTCATATAATGTAGTTAATTTAGGTTGTATAATGTAGGTTTCAATCATCATTGGGTGCATTAGGTTGTCTCAAGTTTAACAAGTTAGGATGTAATTATAGCATCGTCGAAGAGTGATTACCTCTTGCTGCAATAAAGAGCCTATAACTCTGGTTGATATGTAGAGTGGTTGTGTTATATAAATTATGTAGTGCATTCAAGCACAACCCATGTTTAATGGGCTATTCTAGAGAGTGATCAAGATTTTCTAAACCTTATGAATGTTATTTGACATATATTTGCATAATCTAAAACTCCTTTAGAGGCTTTTGAAGTATAAATGTATCCTATATAGGGTTTTAAATGATGTATTTCCCTGTAATTAGATAATGTGGAGATCTCCTAAATCTGCCCCAGCACACTATCCTCTTTGGCACTGTATTCATTACTCTAGCTACTAGGGTTTTGCATGTGACATCTTTAATATCTTCATGACTGTGGCTTTTAAATAGATCTCAGTCTTTGCTTTAGTCCTTTTCATGGTAACCCTTGAGTTCCATAATCCACCTTCAATCTCTTCTAAGAATGGTGTCTTAAGCTAGACTGCATAGTATGCATATAAAGCAAGTCCTTCATACCTGCCATTGTTCCAAACCACCACTCAATGCCTTGCTTAAAATGTTTCCTCCATAAGCACAATAACATGTTTTAAAATCATGGTTTCTAGTGATTGACCATTAAGGTCACCACTTTCATCATGAAGATACAATGAGATTTTTGTCTTCAAACTCAAGGCATTATGCAAGATAACATTGTGAATTGTTTTTTCTATACGATTTTATTCTCTTACACATTTAATTCTTTGCTAACTTCATTTAAGACTAGGTATTGCACCCTCAGCTGCAATCTCAAACAACTCACTCACTATCACTTGAAAATTCCTTTCATGAGCATCCTTCTATAAAATCAAACTATGCCTTATAAACTGCCTACTTACTGTAGGGGGCTCATTGTTTCATGGTATTGTAGTTCTTTAGATCTTTCAACCTTATTTACGCTACTTCACAGTCCACAAGGTATTATTCACTATTCTCCCATAATTGATTAGTCTCAAAACGCTGTTCAAACATGCAATCCACTACCTTCATTATACATTAATGGCTAAGAAGAAACATTGAACCTATGATTACCACTATTACTTCATTTAGACAGTCATTCCTTGATTGTATTTGCCTTGTCGAACACTACCAAAAGTATTTGAAAAACCCTTAAGGTCAGCAAAGGGGTAAGGAAACTCACTGTTAAAATCTCCACTTTAGTATGCAAGGTTTGAGCTTTATTATCTTGTCACTGCTCAGCCTCTTTTTGACTGTCACATCTCAAGTGACTGTCATTCTTCTTACCATAGATAGCATTTAAAAATATCACTAAGCTGTATAGTGTGCTTGTTATTGGCTATAATATTTAGATTGCAAGATTTTGTTATTACCTACAATGTCTCAATCTTTCTGGTATTGCAACCTCACTAATCTACTATAGTTATTGTTTATGTTTCTACGGAGGCCTAGGGTTTGTACCCTAATCATGCTCTTACCAATGCTTCTATTGTTTTTTATTAGGGCTCTCTCAATGTTGAGGGATCTAGGGATAAGCTCATCATAAGAAGTGACACATTGCATCTTTAACTAAAAGGATAAATCCGTATTGACATTAGCAATGATAATTTTGACTTATTGCTCCTTAGGAATGGGTCACTTGCTCTTACTAGCTTGCTACCTCCATCATTGTAGGAAGTTTGTGATCAAGTTCAATATTCTGATTTTAGGAGTCTTAATGGTTGGAAATCATAATAAAATCAAAATTTAATAAATTTTGGAATTAGCATTTTAAACTATTTTTTAGGGTCATTAACTTCAGACTATCTTCTCTTTTGCAGGGGTGGTTGCATGCCAAATATTTTGGTGTAAAATATCAGAATTATTAGATTATGTTACTTGTCTATAAATAAAAATTATTGGAGTGTGAGTTTAATATTTTTTGAAGATCTAAATAGTCAAGTTTGGTAAAGAAAAATCATGTCAGATAATATTAGTCTAGAACAAAATGAAGAGACACTTGATAGATTGTGGGCTAGATTGAAAAGAAAGGGTGATGGGAAATGTTATTGTGCTTGCAATAATTGAAAGGGCTTAAAGATGAGATGACTTTTAATCACAACAGCTGAAAAACATTGTAGGCAACATGGTCACATTCAAGGGGGGCATGATTATCATCCATTGGTAAGTCGTTTATTATATGTGTTTATATTGATTGAATTTGTAAATGTTTATATTGTTTTAACATTTTATATATATATATATAGGGCAGACGATATGGATTATCATGGCCTGAAGAATGTGGTTTTGCAAGCGGACAAACATGGAGTTGTGAATATCAAAAATCAAGTCAATGATCCTATGGAAGAAGATGATCATGCACTAGAAAACACAGTTGACGATGATGGTACAAATACATTGATCCATGACACATTTAGTGGCAGAGCTGATCATGATGATCAAGATGACTTTGATGATGTTCATGATTTACCTATACTTAAGAAGGTATACGAGCCCCTTTATGAAGGCTCCCAAACAACTCTTCTCTCGACTGTATTGTTGTTGTTGAACTTGAAGGTTATGAATGGTTTATCAAACATAGAAATCTCAAGGATGTTAAGGTATGTCATCTATGTCATCTTTTTTCATCTATTTTAATTGTTGTTAGTTCATCACTAGTAAATAAAGGATGAAATATGTACCATTAATATTCTTTATATGAATAAATTCTTTTTTATTGTAGATTGATTGGTGAATTTTTGTTACCACCATCAAATATTTTACCTCGCTCATACCTAGATTTATGTGCCATTATGAAAGATATCAGAATGGAGTATCAAGCAATAGATGCATGTCCCAATGATCATATTATATATAATAAACAATAGGAATTTGAAACAGAATGCCTGGAATGTCATATCAGTAGATATCAAACAGATCAACTAACAAAAAAAGTGCCTCGCAAGGTTCTTCATTATATTCCCATTATTCCACGTATGCAACGATTATTTAAGTGCAAAATCTTAGCACAATTTATGGATTACCATGCACAGAATAGAAGTGGAGATGACATTCTTTGAATTCCTGCAGATGGTTCTGCATTTAGGGACATGGAGGAAAAATGGCCACACTTTAAAGAAGAACCTCATAATCTTAGGCTTTCATTGGGAGTGGATGGTGTCAATCCATTTGGAGAGATGAAATCTATTTACTCGGTGTGGCCTGTTTCTGTTATCAACAATAACATTCCTCCATGGATGTCAATAAAGAGGGAGCATATAATGTTGTCAATGATTGTTCTAGGTATTTGTTTACATCAATTTTCTTTAACGTAGTAGCATATCATTTGTCTTATTTGTTGCATAATGACTTATATTTTTTTCATTCAATAGTCATGTACATTAATTTATATATATTGCAGTAAAATGGTTATAATAATAAGGTAATGTTTATGTTCATTCAAATAGGTAAGTACCAAGTTAAAAATATGAATGTATATATCGAACCTCTTCTTGATGAGTTACTAAAGTTATGGAATGGTGTCACTATGTATGACGTCTCTAGACCAATAGGACAAAGAAAATTTCAATTCCATGCAATGCTTGTATGAAAAATTCATGATGCCCTAGGGCTAACACATTTTTGTGGTATGTTATAATGTTCAACTGCACTTTAACAATATTTAATTTGATGAAGTAGATATCATGCATGTTTTTAAAATAATCTATTCATTATATATAATTAAAAAAATTGACATATTTAATACAATTATATATGATCTTGCAAGTCTTCAAACAAAGGGAAAATTTGCATGTCTAATTTGTTGTCCAAAGATGAAATCTTGTCATTCAACAAGTTTAGGAGAGTAGGTGTTTGATGACTATAGGAACTTCCTCCATAGAAATCATAAGTATCGAACTACTGAAAACCATCTTTTCAATGGGAAAGAGGAGACTACATCAAAACTATGAAGAATGACACCTCGCCTATGGAAGTTGGAATATAATAGAATTAATCATCAAGGTTATACATCAGATCAAATTATTTATCTATCATATATGATATGTTTTGAATTTATATTTTTATATTGTGTTGTGTTTACTCATGTTGTAATTGACAATGATTGTCGCTGTTAATTTTTTAAACTTATATGCTTCATGAAGGTCGTCAAGACATTAATGGTTGACTTCCACAGGGACTGAAAAGTTATCCCAGACAATTTAGTAGGTTTCCCTACTAAGAGCAGCTACAAATTGTGCATTTGTTTGATATAATGTATATCAGAAAGAATATAAAGGAAATGTTATGGAAAATATTGGATGGAAGGCATGACAAAGAAAAAATTGTCAAAATTTGTAGTAACATTCAGGAAGCCAATCATGCAATGAAAAATGTCATTCAATTAAATAGTGATGGAGACCAAATTAATATAAGTGCCCTTCCTTGGTTATTAATAGAGCAGCAAAGCAATGCTATAAAATAAGTCATATGAAAAATTCAATTTCCCACAGGATTTGCTGCGAACATAAACAATATAATAACAAAGAAAGGTGAATTTGGGTCAAGGATGAAAATGCATGATTGGCATATCTTCATTAAGGTAATTATTATGATATATTAGATACACTTGTATAATGCATGTACTTTTTAGTGTATTGTATTTACTACTTTTGAAAAAATAATGAAAAGATCATTTTATAATTGTTGCAGTATGTTCTACCTCTATCTCTCCCAGACAACTTTGACAACAATATCAAGCAAGTTATATATGATCTTGGAAAATACATGAGGTAAGTAGCAAGATTTGTTCAATTCATTATATACATCTTATAATTGCCATTTTTTTTACTTGTTATGTAATATACTGCATATTTTTGTTAAATCTCATTAATATATTTGTGCCTTGAATCACTTGTAGATGGTTGTTATCTAAAGAAACCCATAAAGAAGATATAAATTATTGGAATAGAAAAATTCCTTGTCTAATGTGTGAAATGCAAAAGTGTCTACCTTCAACATTTTTCAATGCACAAGAACACTACTTCATACACCAAGTTGAGGAGATTAAATTCTGTGGACCTATACACACAAGGTCAATGTGGATGGTTGAGAGGAACTTGAAATTTTTGAAGGCTTTGGTTAGACAAAGAGCACATCCTGAGGGTTCTATGGTGGAGGGATATATGGTATACTAGACCATGGTGTACATTTGTGAATATCTTCCTAAGTTTGGAGCAAAGATCCATGTAGATTGCATTTGGAATCCCAACTCCATTAAAAAATTCGAAGGGGAGTACCTAATGGGGAAAGGTAGATTGAAGAAAGTGAGAGGTAATTATAAGATGGTCATGGAGATTAATTGGAATATATTTTACATATGGTTTTTATGTATATTGTACTTATTTAATTTTTAATCTTCAATATACATCAATTATAAATTAAGGTAGTATACTGTGGTATTTAACTAATTATACGTCGTTTGTGAATTTTTTTTTTTTTTGATATAGTTGGTCGAGAGTGGGATGCACTACATTTGCATGTCACCAACAATCTTGATTGGATAACGGTATGGATTGAATGATGTCAACAATCTGGTTGCGCATTAACATGGGAAGGTGTGGCTTCATTGGTTAAAGAAGCTCATTGTAATGGAGATTCCAATGTTACACAAAGGAAAATTGATTTAGCATATGGTTTAAGAGATAAATAGGTACATATAAATATATTAATCACCCATATTATTTAATTATTTTCAATTATATTGATGTATATATATGTTGAGATTGTTTTCTTTGCATACATTCGGCCAAGAATAAATATGTTTATCAACTGACGATATTGCAATAATTTTTACATGTTTGACATATTGCAGGTGAAACACCACAAAGCTATGTGGTGCAATGGTCATAAATTTTGAATTAAAATGTTGGATGACATGAAGAAAACTTATGATTCCAGTATAACTGTAGTCTTTCAGGTGACTAATGTTTCATCTAGAAGTGACATACATCTAGAAGTCTCAGAAAATTGATACTATGGGATTTTGGATGATATACTTGAGTGTGACTTTAAGTCCTTCAGATTAATTATGTTCATCATCCTATGGTACAGGCTACAATTGAATGAAAATAATCCTGAGAGAACTATTATTAAACATGATAATGGATTTACCATGGTTAATACAAGGTTGATCGAGCGAGCTGGAAATGAGCCCTATGTTCTTCCAAGCGAATGTGACTAGGTATTTTACTTGGAGGTTCTAGGTAAACTGGGTTGGTCATTTGTTGTTAGACATGATCCAAGAGGAAGGTCAATAAAGTATAATGTGGTGGAAGAAGAAGATACCGAAGAACTAGAAGATGATGTAGATGATGACCAGGATCAACAGTTAGTTGATGACGTCCCAGACGAAGATGTCGAAGAGGAGGAACTAGATCATGATGATGTAGGAGTTAATGTTCATGAAGACGATATCTGTGTGGATGATGACATTATCAAAACTGATATTAATGATGATGATGATGATGATATGACCAATCCTTACAATATCGAATCTAGATCGAATGATACAGACAAAGAGTTGGATGAAGAAGAAGATCAATGACATTGAAATGTATAAGTTATGTGATTATATTATCTATTTGATATTAATTTCTTGATAGAATTATATTTGACTTATGTGGTTACATAATTAATTCATGATGTTTTTAATTTTTATGCCATGACATAATTAATTTAATGATGTACTTTTTAATGTTTGAAAGGTCAAAAAATTAAAACATTTCAATAGTGATGTTAACAACCTTGAAATTAGTGTGTTTTATGTTTCATGTGATCATAAAAGATTAAAAAGTCAGTTGTAGAGGTGGTTGTTCAGTGGTTGACGTATGTTGGTTCTTTTTACAATGTAACAAGGTTT
This sequence comes from Sequoia sempervirens, assembly GCA_007258455.2. NCBI lineage: Eukaryota > Viridiplantae > Streptophyta > Pinopsida > Cupressales > Cupressaceae > Sequoia > Sequoia sempervirens. The sequence goes on from VDFB02373365.1 coordinate 40,018,775, forward strand.
GTCTTTTAATCTACCTATGGAATTTCCAATTCCAATCAAAGGCAGCTCAAAGGACCTAGACCAACTGACGAGGACTTTAAAAGCCTCCTACACTTCGGGGTCTACAAGACCCGGGAGGGTGATCCCTTAATGTGTTTACAACCTCTACAACATTATTATAAACAACATTAACAATAGCAGATGATCTCACTTAATAGCTCAACACGATAAGATAATATCAACTAGAATTGGTTGTTCATAGACAATATCAAATATCTGAAGCGTGAGATAACTAAACACAATCCATTGTATAAGATATTCAATGATTTGCAATTTGTAGCAAGCTCTAGGCAAAGACAAACAAATACTGAACTACACTAATAATTACAACTTAGATCAGTGCCATATATCCATTGTAGGAGTCAAATTCATAAGCATATAGAGGTTTATAACAGATTTAATACATCACATATAAGATCCATGACAATATTGCATTACAATTTCATCAGTATGCATTCTAACCTAGGACTACTTATGAAATCCTTATACAACACATATCCACCTATAATCCCATTCAAGCATTTTAATTAATTCCTTGAATTAAATCTAAAATAGAGTCATACACACCACAACAGTGATATGGATAAAACAACCCTTAGTTATTTCATTCAAAGTTTAGATATGCATGTACAATGGAGAGACATGAGCTCGAATTTTCATTTCAACTCAAATGCTAGTACTGTTATACAACATTAAATCTCTATGAACTCAAAACCTATTACAGAATGACTCAAAACATAAATTTTTCTAAAACCATCAGACTTTACAATTTGCTTTGCAACTTCACCTAGACTCGACAAAAATTATCTAACTTGCTAACTTGTACTTCTGGCCTTGAAATCCTTCTTATAGAAAATGAAGGAGCAAACAAGCACCGGCTAGAAATACACCTATCCCAATTGGAGCACTGGTGATATTCCAAAATTTGTTACAACAACCACCACCTTGAAAAATATTCTTTTTCATCATATCAACTGAGGAACGTTGATGCGAAAAACCACAAGAAAAACACACCGAGAAAGTTGTCAACACAAAACTGGAACCGTTGTAACCGCAACATCTGATCTGCCACCTGTTAGTAGTTCACTCCTTTACTCCTCCTTAGTCAAATATTTAGTTACCCAATTCTATTAGTCATTATCAGTCGACCAATCAAAATTAATTACCTCATCCACCTTGGTATTATAAGCTATGTATTTTACCGCTACCTGATTTGCATCCTTTTCAAAAGATTCCAAAAATGAGCTGGTACTAATAATTTTGTCCATACAACTCACCAACAAATCATAGTCTGGGTCATCACAAATTGAATTGATTTGATCATTGATGGCCTCACTTGCTTGATCCTTCCATTGTTGAAATGACCTGATTTTCCCCTGCTCATCAATTATATCAGGTAACAATGTGTTACCCAAATCATTGAAATTCTTCACCAGCTCCCTAATCTTCCTACTCAATTCATCTAGTAAGGTCTAAAAACCTTGCAATGATTTTACTAACACATGAGTAGGCTTTAATGATTGGGGCCTATTATTTATATCAAACCTTGAGGCCTTATACATGATATCCAGATCACTAGCCCTAGGGATCCAATTTTCAATTATTGGTATCACTACTTCATGATCCCTATCAATATTCTTTATTGCTGCTAATAGCAAAGAATATAAAGAATGTATAGATAGCACTTTGCTATCAACCTTTTCATTTAAATGCCTCAAAACAGTAGTAACGATTTCCTTTTGCTTTAAGAGAGATCTCTCCTCACTTTTCTTTAATGATGCCTGCAATTCATCAATATTTTGCAAGAGTTGCTTCTTTGTAAGATCGATAGAGCACTCTATTTCTCCTTCAACTTCCTCTAAAGAAAGGGTGAGGACAAGATTCTGACTGGGAGATCCTGGTGTGGAAACAATTGGAGAAGTAGGAGGCACTGACCCTACTGTGGAAGGTAATGTACTGGTTCCTAGAGAATTTGATGTCTCCCCAATCTACTTATACCTAAACCTCTCCACTTTATTTTGCAACTCAACATTTTTCTATTGCATCTTGATGTACTCAATAAAAAGGTTATATTTTTCCATTAAGCTCTTCCTTTTAGCTTCCTCCCTTTTAGTAGTCTATTGGGCTGATTTTGCCATAGTCATAGTCAAATTAGTAGCCTTAGTGGTTGAGGTCTCTAAAGCTCTCTTTATTATCAATCCTCCCTTGAAATTTGGATTAATATCATAAACATATAGTTTTCTCCCTTGTGGGGCCAATGCCCAAATTTCCAGAGTTTCATATTCCTCACTGAAAGCATAGTTTTGCAATGCCGCCTTGACCTCTTCTTCAGAGTCTTGAAAGGGATTCTTAGACTTCATAATAACATTAAATGCTACTACATCTACAATGTCCCATTCAGGCAGAGTTAATACACCAACCTGACTCGCTAGTTTTCTTCCTTCTTTAGGAGTGATGTTCTTTAATTCTTCCATTAATTAAGTTTTTACCTCCTCATAATTCTCCTGGTTTGACCTGTCAAGCCTTAGTTCTCTTCTCTACCTACATTTATCTTGATACTCTTCAAACTTCATCCTCCATACCAATTGCAAGAATACGGGAGTTTTTTCAAATGTATTGTCATCTAGAAACTCCTTGTGTGCCTCCATTCTTGCATCTTGTACACTTTTACCTTTCATATCTAAATCAGATAAAACGAATTCAGCTGGCCTAGGAGGGGAAAGCATACCAACTTGCATGTCTTGATCAGTAATAATAATCTCATCCATCAGATCCTCCTGTGGTTGATCAATTCTTTTCCTCTTATGGCTTGGCTCGGATGGTGGTGATGAGGGATTGTCTTTCGGTGATGATTCTAAATCAATAATTTTGATTTCCCCAGGCACTTTGAATTTTGGACTTGGTTGTGGAGGCCCTTTCATAATCTGTTTTCCTTTTATGTCCACTTATTTTTCATCACTACTACTATCATTTTTCCTCCTGTAAATGGGCCACCTTTCCGTAGGCTGGTATGCTAGCCTTGTTTTAATTGGGTTGGCACCTTGCTCTTGTACACCTAGACTCAATTCTAAACTTAACCTTTTTTTTCCTCAATGTGCCCCTAATTTCCTTGAAGTTTCCCATAAGAAAATCAATTTTCTTATGGTGGGGACTGAACTCCAATAGTGGATCATATTTCGGATCCATTTTGTGTACAACATCTAGTAGCTTACCATAAGCTATCCATTTCTCCTTGTTCAACTCCTATCTATTCAAATCAAATTCATTTCTAATCAAGTCTTCAGGGAAATTGAACTCATGCACAAATTTTATAGCTTTTATTCTTTGTCTGAAAAGAGGAAAGAAACCCTCAGGATCATGTTTCCGCTTTGGTCCACACTTCAAATGGTAATCATCAAAGAAATTATCAAAATGCATCCAGCCTCCCATTGAAAATGCAAAATTAGACACCACTGTATAATCTAAGAAAAATGTTCCCTTACCCCTTCCAATGAGGTTGTCCTCATGAATACAACCTATCTGCCACATAACTTATGTAAATCCCACTCTTTGTGGCACATTGTATGGTAGTATATGAGGGGCTCCTTGAAAACCCTATATTCTCAAGACAGTGTTGACTGGGTATGGGATAATGTCACCTCAATTATCATAAACCTTCAATTCTAGCTTCCTTTCCTTTGGCCTGAGGAAATCATGCATTTCCTTAGAGATCCTAGGTATATTCACCATTAATCTAGCCCTTAATCTAGAAGCAAAACAATTATCAAATTGCACATAACTAGTGCTTTCCTTATTACAAGATAAATTTGTAGCCCATATCTATACTGGCAATCTTTCTCCATCAACTGATTGCCTTAATTTCATCCTCTCAGAGAAAAATTCAGCATTCTTAAACAAAAACATATGCATTAGCATAGAATACCAAAAGAATTGAGTGTTGATATCATTGTTTTGTAGCTTTGATAGCCCTTCATGCATCCTCTCAGCTAAGAAAGAAGTGAAGTCATAGGTCACAGAGAAGTTAGGGTGTTGTATTTGCACCCCCATGAACATATAAGCAATGGGCATTACCATACCAGGACTGAAACCCAAAATTTGACATAAAAAATAGAAAGTGGCCAGGAAATGGTTTGCAAAACAATTTAATTTGAAAGGTTCCTCATCACTGGAGCTGATATGAAATTTTGAACCTCCTGCCCTAGCCAGATGAGGTGGAAGCAACCTTGCTCTAAAAAGAGATTTCAGCTTTGCATACTCCTGCTTCATTTCCTCAAGGTTGATAAGAACCAAGTATTCGCTCAGTTCACTCAAGTAAAAAATATGTTGGACCTCTTCTCTGTTAATGCTCAATAGAACCTTTCTATCATTGTCCTTGATTATCCATGTAACAAGGTCATATCTTGCAGCCACTTCCCTAAGTAGGTCTACATTAGGGAATACATTTGGTACCACTAGCTTCCCCATATCATACATCCATCCATTTGAAAAAGGGTGAGGAAAATTCCTTTGTCCATACCACAATCTAAACAATTCCAAGCCAGTGAGGGGAACCCTAGCATCAGCAATGTTGGAGCAATTATACACTAACCATTCCCCGAGGATTTTCCCTCGCATTAGGACTAATCCCTTCCTCCTATCACTCGTTGACAAGGGCAATTGATCTAGGAAATCATCATATAGGTTTTGTTTCAAATATTCAGTCTGGCCAAAATATTGCTTGCATGGTGCCATCTCAGAAAAACTAGGGCTTCTTTACAACATTATAATTTAGATAGCTAAGACTAACCAAAGATAGAAAATTATAGGACAAAACACTACAATTTCTCACAACTATAATTAAACTATATCCCTAACACATTCATCAACAAGCTCATAGTACATCTAGTTACTTCTTTCCCAAATTCAAATGCAAAATAACCAAGAGGCACAGAAAATAAACTCATGGCTTTGTTCACTGCACTCCCAAATTCTAGTTGCAGAAACTCGCAATTCTACCTTCGGCTCTGAAACTGCTCCGCGAAATAGTTGAATTCTTTGTGATATAGACCAAGCAAGAAAATTGATTTTATTTTCGATCAAATCATACCAAAAAGTGTCTCATCTGCCATTAAAGCTTAATTTTGTGCTACACGAATAGTTCCAACCATATTTGATGCAGATTTAAATTTGAGCCGTTGATTCTTTAGCTTGATCAAATAACAACGACCACCTTCAAAACAAGCTAACACAATTTCCAACATGATGATAAGGGGCCCACCTTACCATAAACTATGAAGGAAGTCCACATGGCAGTTGCCTGCGATATCGCAATCTTGAAACTTATGATCGCGCAATGGTGGGCAACCGTTGATCCTAAGCATCAATGATCTCGTTCCTTTAACACAGTCGTCAGCCATGTCTTTGACCTTCGATTAGTTTTTCCAATGATATTATAACATATTCATAGATTTAGAACATGTGTGTCTCGAGAACACTTTAGTAATCTACCCTTTAATACATTTAAACTTGGCTAGTGTTTCCTTTACTCTTTAGGCTTCATCGGATGAGACACGTGGCACCCGCCATGAATTCAAAATCAACCCAAGCACCATTGTGGGATGGTAGGGAACAGCTTAGATCAAATGGAAGTTGGTCAGCGATAGCACAAATTTGATCCCCCAGATAAGACACGTGGTGCCCACCCATGATTTCATGATCCTTCAATTCTCGATCACGAGATGGTGGGAACCATTGATATCTATAGGAAATAGATCAATGGCAACACTAAATCAACCCTTGCAAAATAAAACATTAATTAAAAGGAGAAGTGGGCATTACTAGGTGGATGACAAACAACAACATAAGTTGTTTTAAAAATGATGAAGCATGGGGTTATCCAAGACTTAGGGAAAAATAAAACCCAACAGAGGAGATAAAATTAAAACAAAGGGGCCTGGCCTAGACAAGCCGATAAGACATAAGTCATTAAAATCAAAGTTGGGTTTTAATTTTAATCTAGTGATGTAAGCCTAAGCCATTAACCCTAGTGGTCATGTTACCGACGGCTTAGCCAAAGCTTTTCATTAAATACTAACCATGCAATGTGTAGGTTTTTCAGATTCGAAGATATGGGAGAAGATCTCGATTGTACCCCACCAACTCACAGACCTAAGGTGTCACCCTATTATTTGGCGCAAGGTCAGGAAAAGGTAGATGTGTGTCCTGTATGGAATGTGGGACCCAATCTCCACTATTGAGCTCATAACCTATGGTTTTAGATCGACAACCAAGATCAAAAGCTAATGTAAATCTTTGTTGTTCCCTGCTAGCTCACAGGAGGAAAATGAAGGTTGGTTAAAAGCCACGAGGTCAACGAGATTGTGATGTGTAGCTCCAACCATTCAGTTTGCAAAGTGCATAGGACCTACCGACATGGTAGTTGGTTTCACAGATGGATTAATGTTATTGGTCATGAGGAAGGTGAATAATGCTTCGTTGGATGTCAAATTAAGTTAGCCCAAGATAAATCGTTTGATCTGCCAACTCTTCAGGACATCAGTGGGTAGTATTCAAAGTTGGAAAATGGCATATGGTGGTTATTTTATCATACAACTGGTGAAGCATTAATGAATTATTCCTTGCTTGTGTATTCACGTCGATCTCAATCTGTGTGAAGATGTTGTTGTTGGCAATCATGAAGGGCCATCTAAGGATTCTCATGCAGCTCAAGTTAAATGGTGATAGTACATATGCCACCAAATTTCCATGTTTGTACATGCATTTTTACTAAGCATTGATGAAGGTTGACATTACCTGACACAATAAATACAAGAGGAATTAACTACTAATAGTGTCATTCATGTAGTAGTTAGAGCACTTTGTTGGCTAAGTCTAATCAAGTTTGAGTGCTTGTCTGACAAGAGAAAGTGATTAAGGAGGTCTATTCATTTGAGCTCACAAAAGCTCAGTCCTACTATTCAGGAAGGTGCTTTGGTTGACAAGCCTAGGCTTGTGCCCACTAGATGCAGTAGAAGGTTGCAATTCTAGGACATTGCTACTCAACTATTAGACGAAAAAGGCAAGTAGTCGGTGTGCTCTATTACTAGTGTCGGTAGGAAAATAAGGTATGGGCATGGATCCTCTGGATGCCAACACTCACCCATTGACCTTATGAGAAACACTTCTGATGATGTAACGAAGACCAACTCTGACTACTATTAGTATTTACCTCACTTCAATCATGGTCTACCCTCTGATGAGGAAGTGATATTTGTGGTGCCATTGGCTGTTAAAACCCCAAGCAAATGGACTAGAACCGCATTGGGCAAGGACAAGAAAGAAGAGGAGGTTGAGGTTTCCTCTCCTCCTCTAGCAACAACTAGAAACAAGTGTGTATACTCAGGTCTGAGTGTTGGTAAGGGCAGGGTGGCAGGTAAATAAGAAGTTGTTGTGTGGTATGTAAAATTTTGTGTTGATGATGTTGTTGTTATTGGTGGTGTTGGTTCTGCATGTGTGGCACATTTTGATGTCGATTGTGTGCCTTCGTGGCAATTTGGTTGCTTAGTTTTTTTGCATGGATAGCAAAAAAGGGGATTTTGATGACAATTTGTGTTCCCTTTTCTGATGGTAGTTACAACTTTAGCTTTCCCTAGTTCATGCACTATGTTTTTCAGATTCAACGTGTGGGAAGTTTTGAAATGAAAGTAAAATGCAATGGAGATTTTCTTCAAATAAAAATTTGTGGTGAAATTACATTTGAGCCCAAATCTTGTTGCTCCCTTGTCATATAAAAGGGAATTCAAGGCTCATTTGTAGGGAGATAACTGATGAAAGCTCTAGCTAGGTTTTGAGTTGAATATATGGGTAGAAAGATATTTGTCCTCTAATGAGGAAGTGATATTTGTGTTTCCATTGGTTGTTAAAACACCAAGCAGATGGACTAGAACCGACTTGGGAAAGGACAAGAAAGAAGAGGAGGCTGAGGTTTCCTCTCCTCCTCTAGAAACAACTAGAAGCGGGTGTGTATACCGAGGTCTAAGTGTTGGTAAGGGTAGGGTGGCGGGTAAATAAGAATTAGTTGTGTGGGATGTAAAATTTTGTGTTGATGATGTTTTTGGTGGTGGTGGTGTTGGTTTTGCGTGTGTGGCACATTTTGATGTGGATTGTGTTCCTTCATGGCAATTTGGTTGTCTGGTTTTTTTGCGTGGATAGTGACAAAGGGGATTTTGATGACAATTTGTGTTCCCTTTTCTGATGGTAGTTACAACTTTAGCTTTCCCCAGTTCATGCACTATGTTTTGCAAATTCAATGTGTGGGAAGTTTTGAAATGAAAGTCAAATGCAATGGAGATTTTGTTAAAATGAAAATTTGTGGTGAAATTACATTTGAGCCCGAAGCTTGTTGCTCCCTTGTCATATAAAAGGGAATTCAAGGCTCATTTGTAGGGAGAGAACTAATGAAAGCTCTAGCTAGGTTTTGATTTGAATATATGGGTAGAAATATAGGAATAGAATAGATAGCCTTTTTTGAGTTTTGGATGAATATATGCATATTATCTTAATTTGTATGCAAATATGACTTATAAGCATGAATAAATGTATAATTCTAACATATTTTCTCCTTATGTGGATTTGAGTGAATTTTGAATGAAATGTTAATGATGTCATTCTTCTTTTGAGAATTTTTTAAATTGTGTGTCTATGTTTTTGCTTTGATTCAAGAAAATCAATTAAATTCTTAAATGGAGTCATAAGTTTACAATTATTTATAAAGGATTTGATAAGTAGTAATATATCAGAGAATTGAGCTCCATAATGCAAGGTATTATATGAGTAGTCCATTCTATTAAATTCTTGGGTCATTTCTGCTAACGGTACATGGGTAACTAAATATTTAACTGATGAAGAATAAAAGAATATGTAAATGGGTCACTCACTCACTCCCTCTATCTCTCCCCCCTTAACCCTAAACCCTTAAACCCTCTACCCTTAACCCTCCCTTCCTTTGTCTCTCTCTCTCAATTCTCTCCCTCATAGCACCACTCCCTCTCTAAGGTCTCTCTCTCACTCAATCACTCACTCACTCTATCTCAAGTCTCTCCACACTCCTACCTTCTCCCTCTCTTAGGTGACTTTCTCTCGTTCCTCCTCCCTCTACCCATAGCCCTAGGCCCTTGACCCTTGACCCTCTACCTCTACCTCCTCTCTCCTCTCTCAGGCAGGAATTCTCCTCCCCACCTCTCCTCACATCGGGTCTCTCCTCCCTCCCTCTCTGCTCTCTCTCCTTTTGCCGCCAATATAGTCTCCGACCTCAACCCCTTAAACTCTAAAACCTCTACCCTCTATCTCTCTCCTAGTACTTGTATCATGACCTTGATTCAACCATTTCTCTTCTTTTGTTATGTGTAATAAATACACGTAGTCTCCACATTTTATCCTTATTGGACAACCACCTGTCACATATGTGGGTGACCTAACAACTCATGTTCCTATATGATGTGTGACTGTCCAGTAGGGTTATGGTGAGAGGGGCTTGACAACAACTTGAAATGATTCGTCATTTTTTAAAAGTTGCATAATTGAACTTGATGCATCTATGAAGTCACTTCCTTTATAAAAAGATCATGGATCTTCTTAAAAATATTGAAGGACATATCAACATAGTATGTTGCATCTTTTGAATCTTTCCTTTCCTATCCTATCTTATGTTCCTTTCCTATCCTGTGTTATGTTACTAATGTTTTATGGTATTGGTAAAATCCTAAGGTTGAGGTTTTGTCTTTGACTAAAACCCTCTATCTCTCTCCCCTCTACCCATAACCCTAAACCCTAAACCCTTAACCCTTAAACTCCAAACCCTTAAACCCTCTACCTCTACCCTCTACCCTCTACCCTCTGTCTATCTCTCTCTCAAGTCTCTCCCTCATACCCCCTCTCCCTCTCTTAGGTATTTATCTATCTCTCACTCACTCCCTCTATGTGTCTCCCCGCTACCCTTAAACCCTAAACCCTAAACCCTTAACCATAAACCTTAAACCCTTAACCCTTAAACTCTAAACCCTTAAACCCTCTACCCTCTACGTTTAACCCTCTACCCATTATCTCTCTCCCACTCCCTCCCT